>CM031239.1:819747299-820947299 GCA_018340775.1 Taxus wallichiana var. yunnanensis
TTACGTAATATTGTTAAAACGAGCTTTTCTAAAAATAGAAAAAGTTTGGGAGGTAATTTTAGATTCTTATTTTTAGATTCATGCAACATGTTAAATACGAGGGATCACGAGGTCATTGTTGTCCATACATGATAGTCAAGATGGGAGAATTTAGTGATAAGGAGGAAAGAGACAGGTAAAGGATCATAGGCTTTGGATTAAGAAGGTGTAAAGGGAAGTTAGAGTGAAGAGTCCTCGGGTGAACATGGCTGAATAAGGAGAAGTATCCAGTCAAGGCGAGAGGGAGGAGAGAAGACAGTTCCACCTCAAGTTGCATTGCATCCCAAGAGGTATAAGTTTGGGTTGGAATAAGATTTTGCATGCTTATAAATAGGATGTGGTAAGATAAGTGGGTAAAAAGGTGATAGGCAAGGGTTTGAGATGGGATGAGTGTTATAGGGGTAAGTAATCAAGTGTTTAAGATATGTTTTTATAGGTACAGAGAGGGGTAAACCAATAATAAGATAAATATAGGTGGTGTTTTTTGAAGCGGTGATGGATATTATGAATAGTGACCGATATCGGTTTGGGCCTAACCAAAGATTTCGCTGCTAGGTAACCGATATCGATGCCATCGTGGTAAAGTTGCAGCTTCTAATAAAAACCACTTGAGGGATTCATTTACTACTTGTTCGCTTTGTTCTGATCGTGTGCGTAGGTAGAGGTAAGGTCGATGATGAATGATAGGGTACCAAACATTGTCATTTGTCAGATCTAAGCGGATGTAACACTAGTGGAGTGGGAATTAATAAACCCGTGTGGGGTTGCTGTAATCTTACTATTATTCACAAATCGCACGCTAATCATGCTATGTCAGCAGGGCCGATCGAGAGATGGAATCCGTGAAAGAATACCTTCCAACCTGCCAACAAGGGAAATGACAAAGTGACGTTAGAAGATGTGTTTCAAATTTTGAGACTTCCACTTCACAGGAAGACCAGTTGCAGAAGCAAAGTAGCAAATTATCCCAATGCGGCGCAGCAACAATAACTTACAGATTTGGTCAAGCCGCATGAGATTTCGACATGTATGAGGCATTTACATTTACTTATGGTATAATGTTTACGTAGCACACCCGAGGCAACAAGGTCATTGGCCTGGTATTAATGATACCGGTGGGGGTATTATGCATTACCTAGAGCAGATGGGGGGAAGATTTCCACATCATGATGTGTATTATTCGTGAGATGAGATAGAAGGTGGCATTACTTTCACATGGGCACCCACATATTTCGCTGAGCTATACAGGTTTATGGGCACGCAGTGAGAAATCACAGGACTACACTAGATTGTGCATACATATTACATTATCGTTACCTTATGAGCACATTGTGTGGTGTGTGCGACCAATAGGCCGACCAATCCGTGTAGGAGAGATAGGAGTGCAGAGGTTGGGATTCAGCGATGGGTCTGTATGCAGCAAGAGGCAAGATTCGTAGGTCGTGAGACAGATGATAATGCTCGGTATTATAGGCAGAGTTGGGAGATGATGACGATTGCGTGTATATTCACTGGAGGCCTTATGGGAACTACATGGTGATAGTGAACATAGCCGAGGATTTGAGGGTGTAGAGCGAGTGAGATGGATCGCTGGACACAAAGTGCCAGAGAGTACGAGATGATTCTCTCTGATCGATGTGACGAAAAATTTGGATTTGTTCGTGATATACCCACTGATCATAGACCATACAGATGGTATGATTGATGCCGAGGCACCATTCTCACCTCCATGCCTAACTCTTCTAGAAGGACCAAAGAGATAGCAGCCTGATCGCAGGGGGTAATGGATGGCGTAGGAGTGACAAAGTCTTATAGGATTATGGTGGGCAACAAAGCCGTAGAAGTACACATGAGAGGGCTGATCATCCCGACATAGCTGTGATTCCCGAGGAGAGAGACCACCTTTAGGGTTTAGTTCACCATCTTCAAACATAGGTGAATGAGACCATGAGATTGTTAGAGGCTTCGATAACTTCGAGTGGAGAGACTAGAGGCAAGATTCCTCCACGCGAGAGGGTAGATTCTGCATGCTTACAAGAGAGATTGGTGGATAAGTGGGAGGAACCAATAAGAAGTGGTACCTTTGAGCACTGGAGAGGCCGTGTGAGTGGTGTCGACGATCACCATCACTACCTAGTTCTCGGGAGGAGGCGCGGGGTCAAGTGAGTTTCATACATAGGGGTAGAAGAATAAATAAAGATTCCGACTGCGTACGCCGATGATAGAGAATATGTATTTGTTTAACATCTAAATAAAATGGAATATGTATGTTGATTTGAGTTTGTGATAATTATAAGAATATTTGTGTTTTGAATGTTTGGATTGATAAAGGATCAAGGTGAGTGTTATCAAAAATAAAAATAAAAAATAAAAAAATATGCGATAATATTTATAGTTTTAATGAAAACACAACACATGATAGTTTATGGTAGGGGGGATGGTCGAGCTAACCTGGGAGACCCCACGCTCCTAAGTGCTGCCTACATAGCCCATTGCATAAAGCAAGGAGGGGCCTCGAGATCGATGTAGTTCTCCTTAGACCAGTGAGAGGTGAATCTGCAATTTGGTCATGTGGTTAGATATTTGTTGGTTGGTAAAAGTTCATATGTTGGCAGAGAGTAATGTTGTTGGTGCTTGGTGTTGGTATAGGTGAAGTGAGGGTTAACTTACCCAAGCATAGGAAATCGTGTCCCAATTAAGATCAACACACAATCCTAGATTCCTAGGTAAAAGAGGTAAAAGCTAAAACCTATAGTTGAAAGAGCTAAACAAACCACGTATTATCGTAGGATGAGCTTAAATCCTAGGTACCTTGCATAGGCGAAGTCGATAGGTGAAAAGAGTCAGATAATCACAATATATCGTATATATGCATCGCGTCCCTCGAGTTTTGTTATTATGAAGAATGGTGAGGAGAGGTGATAGGATAACTCAAGGCGTAGAGAACTTGTTATAAGGTAATTATGTTGACGGAAAATAACAAAACCAAAATAGACAAGTCCATGACTTAAAAGTACTTTTGAATCCGCTTTGATGTTTCCTCGGATATAGACTGATCGATGTGGGAAGTCTACATGGGATATGCATTTTGTTGTTCTTTGAGGTCTTCACGAAGTCGATCAATGCGAGCTTTCTTGATAGAGCTGACTTTCAGATAGCTGTCCTTCGAGGGAATCCTACTTATAGTAGCAGTTGCATACGTATGTTGCACATAGCTGTCCTTCGAGGGAGTAGTCTAGTTATAGAAATAGATGCGGCTTTTGCACATAGCTGGCCCTTCTCGAGGGAGCAAACTAGTTTATGCGATGAAGGTCTAGATGTCCATTCGGGCATGAAGCATCTAAATTTACAGTGAAGTTTGACTTTAAGAATATCCTAGAATTGTATAATTGAGAACTTGTTATTTTGATACTTTTAAGTCAAATGGACCGTGACTAAAAGGAGAAGGCCTCTTATGAGGAGGTGATGATCAAACCACGTGGGTTTGATTTTACTTTGAGATGCACAAAAAAAAGGTGTATGAGGTGGCAAAAGAGCTCAAGCGATGAGTGCAAGGTGGATAAGGAGTGATGTAACACTAAATTCAATAGTGTAGAATGGTCGAGATGCGAAGGCATTAAGGGTTCAAAGCTCAAAGTTTACCATTGCTTAAGCTAAATGATAAGTACATGATCCGTAGTGTGAGTGATAATGTAAGGCCCAATCCAATTAGGAGCAAATTTTCCACATTTTCTCTTTTCTAGTTTGGTTACATGTTGATTCTCTTTGAGGAAAAGATCACCAATTTTAAAGGTACGCTATGAATTCCCACTTATCATAAGCACACTTGATGCGCTTTTGATAAATTTGAAGGTGGTCAAGAGTGGTAAGACGACGCTCGTCAAGAAGCTCCAATTAAGCTAACCGCTCTTGGTGGAAGTCATCATTGGTGAGAATTCCTGGAGAGATATTCTTAGGGAAGGAATTTGTATTTGGAGAGGCAAGACAACCTCGGTACCATACACCAGAGAGAATGGTGTGGCATGAGTGGAAGTACGAATGCTTGTACGATAAGCCCAAAGGGCAAAAGGGGATGGATTATGCCAATTTTGACCAAAATCATTAACAACTTTCATGAGAATTTTGCTTAAGGTTTTGTTAGAAGATTCAACTTGACCATTTGCTTGTGGATAGAGGGTGACGAGAAGCTAAGTTTGATACCAAATTTGTCACAAAGGGCTCGTAACAACTTATTTTTGAAATATTTGCCATTATCTGTTATCGCCGATGAGGAACACCGAAACGACAAATAATGTGATGATTGATGAATTCAACAATTTTCTCCTTTTTGGTTGAAATGAGTGAACGTACCTCTCACCCATTTAGTGTAATATTGGCCGCCATGATGATCCAACGGTGACGTTGCACGAAGAAGGTGGATGAATATCACTAATAAGATCCAAGCCCCATTGTGAGAAAGGCCAAAGATCTCGTGTGACTTGTAGCAGATGGTCATAGGAGTATGTTGAAGGTTGGATGTCAAGTTAACACATAACACAACACTAACATATTCGCAATAGTCTTTATTAAGAGTAGGCCAATAATATCCTAGGTGAAGGATCCACTTGGCCATGGCAAAGCCACTAAACCGCCCACCACAAATTCCATCATGGACTTGTTGGATGGTATGGGTGACTTCAGCGCTAGTTAGACATCAAAGGAGGATACCATCGAAGCCACATTTATAGAGGAGTCCCCCCATGATGACATAATGAGAAACACCTTTAAGAAAAGTGCGTTTTATATTACTACTAAGGTCAAGTGGGAGAACAAAGGTTGTAAGGTAGTCACGAAATTGGTAATACTGGTATCTTGCAAGTCAGCAAATGCATTATTTACCATACAAACATCCGAGACTAAGTAAGATGGGGAAAAGAGTTGTTGGACCAAGACAAATATGTCAGAATCAGATGGTGATGCAGGAATTTGCGAGGGCAAGTTACATAGTATCCATAAATTTATTAGTTGAGTGTGGAATGGTTTGGATAGTATAATGGGTAAATAAGGTCAAAAGTGAATCTACGTAATGTTTGTACTTTTGAAGTTCCTCATTTTTACATTGGTAGATGCCAGTGACTTGATTTACTACCAATTGAGAGTCACCTGAAAATGTTAATAGACGTCACACCTAAGTGTAACGCAACCTGGAGACCCAAAACAAGGGCCTCGTATTCTGCTGTATTGTTAGTGCAGGGGAAATCGAGCATGAATGAAAGAGGCATAGGTTTACCTTCAAGAGGAATGAGAACAATTCCCGCCCGTCCACCGTGTTGGAATTTAGATCTATCGAAGAAGAGAGTCATCAGATAAGATGCATCATTGAGTGAAAGAGTTGCGATGAGTTCATCAGGGAAAGTAAAATAGGTAAATTGCTCCCTAGGTAAAGGGGCTTCCACGAGTTGGTCTGCAATAGTTTGTCCTTTGACTGATTTCTCGGTGTACAAACTCAAGGTTGAGGCCTCGGCGAGGAGCATAAGCCATCGGGTGATGTGTTGGTTTAGATGAGGTTTGGCATACATATAATGTATGGGGTCAACGTTGGTGATGACAAAAGTTTTGTATTCGTGGAGGTAATGTTGGAGTTTGGTGGCCACGAATGATAGGGCTAGGCACAACTTTTCGACATGTGTATACCTAGTTTCGTAATCCACAAGAGTACGGATTATGTAATAAACTACTTTTTCTCAATGCTCGGAGTCACGATGTGTGAGCATGGATCCTATGGCATGGTCGGTGGCAGAAAGGTAAAGGTAGAAAGGGCAATCATCCCGAGGTGGGATAAGCACGGATGGCTGTAAGAGATAAGTTTTAAGAGCCTCAAAGGCTTTGTGGCACTCCTTACTCCATCAAAGATAATGTCCTTTTTAGGAGATGATGGAAAGGTTGAAATCAACTGAGAGTTATGAGATGAAACGATGGATGACTGGAGTTTTCCCCAGAAACTACGTAATTATTTTAGGATAGTGGGTGGGGCATTTCTAAATAGCTTTGAATTCGGGGGTCGAACTCAATGCCACGTAAAGAGACGATAAAGCCAAGGATTTTCTCGAAAGGACGCCAAAGAAAAAATTTCTTTGGTGAAGACGAACACACAAGATTTGTAATAGGCGATCGAAAATAATAGTTAAAACATCGAGATGTTCACTGCGATGTTTGGATTTTCCAAGAAGATCATCGACATAATTCTCCCAGGATAGTGTGCATAATGTCATGAAAAATGTAAGTCATAGCCCGCCATTCTAGGTCGCACCAAGCATTCTTAAGGCCAAACAACATGACACGATAGCGAAGGTCCCCTAGGGGGTAATGAAGGTGGTTTTATGTTGATCGGCTGGGCTACTCAAATTTGATTATATTCTCGAGAAACCATCCATGAGAGAAAGCATCTCATGGCCCGTAGTGAGATCAACAAGCCGATCAATGCTAGGTAGGGGAATTCGGTCCCTTTGGGAAAGCGAGGTTAAGATCCCAAAAATCTCGTACATATCCGAAGTCCCCCATCGCTTTAGTGACATGTACAACATTAGAAATCCATTACTATAAATCAATAGGTAAGATGAAAGAAATAGAAAGGATTCATTGAAGCTCTTTCTTTAACCAAGAGAGCAATGCGTGGATGCATTTTTCTCAAAGTTTCGCTTAACTAGATTGGACTCTGGTTTCAAGTGATGTTATGGACAACAAATGTCGTGATCGATTCCCCGGCATGTCGGTGTAGAGACCAAGCGAAAGCTTGATCAGGCACAGAAAGGTAGTGAAGGCGGCATTGTTCCGATGCATCGAGAGATTGTCCGATCTTTTACAATGTGAGGATTTTCCTCCATGTGGATGTTAATTTCTATAGTCGACTCATTCAACATGGTTTGGGTTTCATATGGTAAGGCGTGTTGAATATAAGAGTCATCCACACCAAGGTAGGAGAGGATGGAGTCATCATCCACGGCACTCCACAACATTAATCGAAGGCAGGTATTCTTCGATCATGTCTAGATATAAAAAGGGGAGAGAAGATGGGTTCTCACCATCACGTTGCTAAGTGAGAGGACCTAGGAAGATAGCATTCACGAAAAAAAAAGTTAGGAGGGATAGATTCCGGGTGGATTGACTCTGTGGGTGAAGATGGTAAAATGGGCGATGATTATTCGAAATGGGTGACTTCGTCGTCTTCCTGGATACAATCGATTGACATGAGATTTATTCAAAGTAGATGGTCTGTGAAAACCCAAGACCACTACAATATTTGTGTTTGCGTGTTGTTATGGGAATAACCGTATGTCGTCCTTTCTCATAAAGACCGAAACCAAAACCTTTCCAAGCACAACACGTCAAGAAGGTGAGGGCGAAATGATGCTTGGTTAGATATTGAAAATATGATTGGAAGGGAACCACACCAAGGGGAGGTTCGGGGGTGACAGAGGATGCGTCAACACCCCCATACGTTAGGTTGGTGTGGCAATTAGGTGGTCCGTAGGAGATCACCTCCCCCACACGATGGTCATAGGTAGGTGTTTCACTTTCGAAATGCTTCGTTCCTTATAGAAACAGAGATAAGGTTAGGGTTAGGAGGAATACCTGTAGAATGTCGAGATGATGTGCGTGCACAGATCAGAGAGAAGATCAGTGCCGATCACGAAGAACTCCTTTTTGTCTTGGAAGGACTACCTGCAAATAAGAACACAAGACCACAAGATTTTGATTAGATAATAAATGAGGGAACTGCCTTGGGTCCAGGAAGTATGAAACTTCCTTTCGAAGGTGGTCAGTTCCCCTGCTAATATGAATTAACACAAAATACCGTAGAGTACTAATTAAATTGTTTCGTGGAACTAGGTAGGGAAAAGGTTGTTTTTCTTGGTTTTGATCAAAGGAACCGATGCCGGTTATCTATAACCGATGGCGGTCACTGATAACCGATACCGCTGGTTCTAGGATCTTCTCGGGCTGGTCAGGTGTTTGAATGGCTGGTTTTTGGATAGTATTGAGAAATGGGATGGTTAGAAGCTAAGGAATGATGGTTAGAGGCAATGGTTCGTTAGATAATGGGTTCAGGAACGGATTTGGGAAGATTACAATTCCAAAAGCACAAGAAATGTTATAATGGAGGACATGCAAGATATAACTTACTGGTTTTTTTTTTTGATGAAGGTGCAAGTTGATCTCCTCACGCTAACTCTTCCGGTTTCTTCACTGCCTCGCTTGGTCAAGTGAAGTTCGACTCGCCGATCGCTTTGACTCTCCTTTGGCTAAAAATCCTTCGACCGATCTCCAAAATGAAATTCCGATCCGTTGTTTTGGTTTGGGAAGCCCATTTACAGGAACCGATGGCGGTTGCAAGAACCGACGGCGGCCGAGCAGAACCTGCATCGGCTAGGAAAAAGTAGGCTATTTTAGTAAAATAGCCCACCTTCCCCGCTTTCTCCCGAGAGATCAGGCCATGGCTTGGTCAAGTGGCTAGAAGGTCGGCTTTGGGTGCGAGTAAGGAGGCATTAGTTATGGATGTGAGTCTGACCAAGTCATGGGTCCTAATTAGGTTAGTTTAGGGTTAGGGCTAGGGCATGGTCATGGTGAGGTGGCCAAGTGAGGTGGTAGGTAAGGCGATGTGGATTTATCAATTACAAGGTAATTAATAAATAATTGTGTGAAGTTTAGGTAATGAGGTTAGGTCATGAAATGGGATGCGGGTCACAAGGGGTCGTGAGACACGAATTTGGTGTCTACATTAGCCCCTTATCACGTGTGGTAGCTTGTTCTCAGAAAAGTCGCATGACAATAATATGAAGTGGTTTCTCATGTTAAAGATATAGGTAATCCCCCTCAAATCTATCACAGATTGAGTGAACGGAAATCAGTGATAGGGTCGATAAAGGGTATATGTGGTAGAGAGGATGGTAAGGTGATGGTGTGAGGTCCAAGGAAGCAGACGCATGTCAAATGCAATAGATTTACTAGGGTACATGATTCACGAGCAAACCAAAGAATGTATAGGCAAAGGTCGATAGTTTATCCAAACAAGGGTGATATAATCCTGGTGATCCAAGGCATGTGAAGTAGCTCCGTGGTATATAATGGTAAGGTACAGAACGTTTAGGCATGTTCGGCAAGACTAAATGGTCGGTTTGGTCGAGATAAACGCCACGGCCCAGGTCTCAGGCAAAGTTGGTCGGCATGATCAAGTCAAGGACCCTAATCATGCTAAAACACGAACAAGTGAGCTCGATGGAACACAAGGTACGTGATGGATGGATAAAATAAAACGTTGATCGCGGGTATAGTATGGAAGTGATGCGGCCTGGTCGGGCCAAGTTGTCAGTGGTGGCTGGCCATGGGTCAGCCCAAATAAGTAGAGTGAGGCCTGGCCTGGCCAAATGGGTGGGGCGAGGCCTGGCCTGGGCCAACAAGTAGGCCGAGGCCTCGGGCCCGGCCAAATGGTAGGCGAGGCCTCTGGAGTCGGGCCAAATAGGGCGAGGCCTCGTCGGGCCAAACAGGTAGGGCCGAGGCCTCTGGTCGGGCCAAATGGTAGGGCGAGGCCTGGGTCGGGCCAACAGTAGGCGAGGCCTCGGCTCGGGCCAACGGGGTAGGCGAGGCCTCGGCCCCGCACCAACAGGTAGGCGAGGCCTCGGGTCGGGCCAACAGTAGGCGAGGCCTCGGTCGGGCCAACAGGTAGGCGAGGCCTTGGCCTGGTCGGCCAATCAGGTGGCGAGGCCTGGGTCGGCCAATTAGGTAGGTCGAGGCCTCGGCTGGGCCAATAGGTGCAGGGCGAGGCCTTGGCCGGGCCAACAGGTAGGTCGAGGCCTCGGGGTCGGGCCAACCGTAGGGCGAGGCCTTGGGTCGGGCCAACAGGTAGGCCGAGGCCTCGGGTCCGGCCAACTGGTAGGGCGAGGCCTTGGGTCGGCCAACAGTAGGTTGAGGCCTCGGGTCGGGCCAATCTGGTAGGGCGAGGCCTGGGTCAGCCTGACTAGGAACAAATGTTGTGCAACAAAGGTGGACAAGAGAGGCGATATTGGTGAAAAAGAGGCAAGGAGTAAGGAACGGCAAAAGAATGGGGTAAAAGAGGTATCAAACCGACGCCGATTCATCATGACCGATATCGGTTAAGGGACCGATACCGCTTCTAGGGCAAAGGAAACCGACATCGCTTAAGACGAAAACCTATAAAAAAGAAATATACGGCCTCATCATCATCACTTTTGTTTTTCGTAATCCAAATTTTGACTCTGTCTGACGTGGAGAGTTGATTTGAGGGATATTGAGTGAGGTGGAGCTATTTGATCAAGGCGGAGAGAGTCGATAAGGCCCGAATAGCCGAGGAGGCAAGCAGGTGATCGACCGGGACCCAAAGCAGATCGATCGAGCCATGGCACAGCAGAGGGAGCCGAGGGGCGGGACCAGCTGGGACCGCCACCACCCATCCCACCACGACGACGTGTCGTCGTACCGGTAGGTTCTAAACTCTTTAATTTGTTGATTTGGTTGATTTATGGTGTTTTTTGAGATTTGGGTAGGAATTTGTATTTTGTAGGAAAGAATGAGTAAATAGGGGTAATTTGAGAAAGGGAGAGGGTAGATAGGTTAGATAGGCTAAGGTGGGTAGGTGGGTAAGTTTTTAGGGTTTTTGGGTGGGTAGATGGGTAGAAATAGGTAAAAAAATGAGTTTGGGGGCCGCGCGGGGGTTCGGCTCCGGGATAGAACAGTGACCGATGTCGGTCACTAAGCGACCGGCATCGGTCGCTAAAGTTTAAGGAAGGGTGCAATTAGGTTCAGACCGGCACGGCTCAGATGACTGGCCGGCCGGGATTGATCAGGGAGGGGCCAAAGTAAGGTTGGGTCAGGGGTGGGTGTGGGGTTGGGTTGGGGATGGTTTGTTTGTTTTGGGTGTGGGATTGGGTTTTGGGTTGGGTTTGGTTTGTTTGTTTTGGGTTGTGGGTTTGGTTTGTTTGGCAGTTTGGGTTGGGGGGGGCAAGGGTCAGGGGTTAGGGGTTTAGGGTTAGGGGTTGAGGTTAGGTGTTTAGGTCAAGTGATAGGGTCAAAGTGGGTAGGGTGGCTTGGTGGGGTGGGTTGTGTGGGGTTGGGTTGATAGGGTTTGAAGGTGGATAGGGTGACTTGGTGGGGTGGGTCAGGGGTTGGTCAGTGGTCAGTTGAGGGTTGGGCTAGGTAGAGACCCGGGGTATGGGTTGGATTTAGGATGGGGTTTAGGGTTTTTTAGGTTGGGTTTCGGGTGGGTAAGGTAGCGTGTTGGGGTGGGGTTAGATTTTGGGTGTTACAAAAAAAGGGGGGTAGATGGTAAAGTAGATGTTATTATAACGAGTGGGTCTAAGGATGTGGGCTGATTTCGCAGCACGCTGCCAGAAATGACGATGCGTGATAGGATGCCTCCACTATTGAGTCGGATGAGGCCACACATATCTGCGGCGCATTGGGCCATCATGCGCGAGGTGGGGCTTGGCGGGGTCCAGAGATACAGAGCGATCGACAGAGATCACAGCCTGATGGTCGCCCTCATCGAGAGATGGGATCCGGCGGCCAATGTGTTCCATCTCGCGACCGGGAGATGACGGTCACATTAGAGGATGTGTACGATCCCGCGGCTACCGATCGAGGGAGAGGCCGCTTTTCTGTGCAGATTCAGAGATCGCCATGGATAGCATATACCGCAGGTTTGGGATGCAGCCGCGCTTCGACATATCATAAATACGAGCATTGATATGGTGACATGTACCGCGCACACATGATACGAGACATGGCACGCCGTGTCGATGATGATAGGGATCACCCGCTTCGCCTCCCCGATTCGAGAGGAGGCCGCTTCCCACTGGCATCGATGGGGTGCTGCCGGAGATGGTGGAGGAGCACACTGTTGCAGATGGGCACCAAAGCATATCCGGTAATTATACAGGAGTTATGGGGCTATCGCCGAGGAGGCGATTTGGTATTTGTTCTACATTTTGTCAAGATCATGGGCATACGAGCACATCGTATGATCAAAGCCAGTGAGGGGCTACCCCAGCAGCCAGGCCACAGTGTCGTGGACCGATATGGCTTTCAGAGGTGGTCGGGGTCAGGGGCCACCACGAGCAATGCTTGCAGTCGGGATGTGGCCTACTATGACATATGCTGAGGGCCTTACCGCAAAGAGACATTATATGGAGACCCTACAGAGGTCACGGTCACCGGCAGAGGAGCCCGCATACAACATGCGCCCGATCCAAAGATACATTCCTGGATAAAGCAGGATTCGAGGCCGGGAGAGTACGAGCGATACCCCAGAGAGGGTACGCAGCAGCATGGGGCCGCCACAGATGAGCCACCTCCCTTCCCTCAAGACAGAGGGATGATGTAGAGGTCCCACTACCAAAGACCACACCCTCGGGATCCAGACCGGGTAGCTGAGAGACCAAAGCAGTGGGGGTGGGATGATGCCGGTGCACGGCAAAGATACAGGTGGTATGGTGGCAAAGGCAGAGAGCAAACGAGGATAGTACACCGCTGCCACAGCCTGACTGGGCAAATGGGTGACTGCAGAGAGAGATCAGCCCGGGGCAGTGCAGCAAATATTACAGGATGGACAAAGTGTCACGCACAGTGCACGTATAGGGGTTTTACAGGGCAAATAGCCCAGCTCAGTATGTGCACAAGTAAAAGACCACCACCAAAGAAGACAAATTACACATGAAAGTGTGTGTGACAGTGCACAGCAATTGACTGCATTCAAAGAAAGAAATGACACCCACACAGTCCAGATACCACCACTACCACAAAAAGTGTATTGACAGCATTGAGCAAAGACTCCACCAGCCGCCACAAACCACAAAGTGCGCAGTACAGCTCAGGGGATAGTGGTGTTGGGTGCCAGGACCAGCCCTGGCCTTTCCAAAGGCGCGAGATCGCTATATGGAGGTTAGAGCAGAGGCTCATAGTATTATCGTGGATATTCTTGATAGACCGAGTCGATTATCGTGCATACGCAGCTCATGTGAGCAAGTAGACCTCGCGGCACCCAGAGATCTCAGGAGGGGCAGCCACAACCGCGTGTCCGTGATGTGCAGGAGGCGAGAGGCGCCACAGTGACCAATGGGGAGAGGTGCCGAGGGCGGTGGGGAAAGCCGATAGATCCCCGACATGGTTTTCAGATAGGACATGGGCACCCTGGTCTCGCGAACCGGCAGATTGATAGAGGCCTCGCGTGCCTACACTTATTCATTGTTTTGATTTATTTATTTATTATATACCGCTCATGAGCCGAGCACGGGTTGTACATTTGATACCGGCCCGCGAGCCGAGTATATTTTTGATATAAGAGACCGGCCCGCGAGCCGAGCCGATATTTTTGGTAGGTATCATGCCTCACGTGCCGGCTTTGGTATATTATGAGATCACAGAGGCCCCGATGTAGGGCACATTGTATTTTTGAAAACTGGGATATATATATATATATATAGATGATGTTTTGATCCACATGCTGTGTTTAAAATGTGTTGAAATAAATGGTTGGTAATATATAGAATGTGTGATGAGTTTAATCGACATGTTGATAGATAGATGATGCCGATGTTTTTGCTTATTTGTGCGTATATATGAATGTCGTGTTATGTGATAAATTGGTGGTTTTGTGGCAAAGGTAATATATGTAATCGATGAGTTGGATCTAAATGATGTATAGATTGATAGTTTCTTGATATTCGTAGTCGATGGTTGTGTATTGGTAGAAATGATGTTTAATGAAATTATAATGCTATGTGTGGTGGATAAACAAATGTAAATTCTCAGTTGTTTATGCAGTAAAGAGGCTGCGCGACAAAAATTTAGATGAGAAATGAAGAAAAGAACCCCTGCTTTCAAAAAGGCAGTGTGTGATAACCTAGTATCGGCTTTGCTAACCCGATGTCTGGTAGAGATATGACCGATATCGGGTTCTATGACCGATACCGGTTATTTAGGTATGAGCTTTTCTAAAAATAGAAAAGCTAGGGTGGCAACTTAAGTTTTAATTTTAGAGCCATGCAAGAAGTTAAATACGCGAACGCGACGCTTTTTGACGACTGAGACAGGGATTTGCATGAGAGATTTGGGTGAGAAGGAGAAAAGAGACAAGGAAAGTAAATGTGATCCGAGGTTCAGAAGGCAGAAAGACAAAGTTGAAAAGGGTGGTGATCATGGCAGAACGAGGAGAAGCATCCAGCAGGCAAGGACAGGAGGGAAGACAAGGGCCACCTCAAGCTGCTGCAACCCAAGAGGTATCATTTTGTTTGTGATTTAACTACTGCATGTTTTGTGAATAAGATGGGGGAGAGTAGGTGGGTAGATATGAGAAAGAAAACATGATAACAAGGGTTGCAGGTGAGGTAAGTGTTACAGGGTAGGCAATCAGGGGTTTCAGGTATGTTTGCATGTATAAAAAGGAATAAACGAGCAAATTATTGTCGTAGGTGGTTGTTTTTAGGGAAGGTGAATATAATCGATAAAGTGACCGTAGAATGTTAGGTAGAACCGGTATCGGTTGTTCAACCGATATCGGTTACGTATAACCGGTACCGGTTACTGGAGAAATTTCCAGAATGTTTGAAAAAGACCCTAACGGGTTGAATGGTTGTTTGTTGTTTTGGTGTATGCAGGCAGAGACAGAGTTGAGGATGAATGATAGTGTGCCAGCGCTGTTGTCGCGAATCCGAGCGGATGTAACACCAGCGGAATGGACATTGATAAATCGTTTGGGGTTAAGTGGAATCCGTTATTATTCACGAATCGCACGTAACCATGGTATGTTACAGCGCTGATTGAGAGATGGAATCCCGAGACAAATACCTTCTATCTCGCCAACAGTGAGATGACAAAGAACATCGGAAGATGTGTTTCGATTTTGAGACTCCCTATTACAGAGAGCCAAAGATATCGTGCACTACCTAACATGCACTGGAGCGATAATGCAAAAAGATTTTGGTCCATACGCACGAGATTTGACACAAATGAGGTTTATCGCTTACATATGGGGTAATGTATGCAAAGACACCCCGAGGAGACAAGGTTAAAGAAAGTGATATTAATGATAGCAGAGGGTATTATGCATTACCGAGGGCTAAGGGGGAAAATTTCCAAAGGCGTTGATGTGTGTTATCCGGGAGATGATAGAAAGGAACGTTACGTTTCGCATGGGCACTGCATATTTGGAGCTATACAGGGGTTTATGGGCTTGAGGCGAAGTCACAGGACAACGTTGATTGCTCATACTTATTACACTCGTTGGGCCTATGAGCACATTGTTTGTGTGCGACTAATAGCCGATCCATCCAGCAGCAGAGAGACCGGAGTACGAGGTCGGGATTCACGATGGGTCCGACATTAACAAGAGGCCGATCCCAAAAAGTGCCGTGACAGTGATATTGAGTATTATAGGCGTGTATGGGAGAGAGTGACAATGCAGATATCTCATTGGAGGTTCTACGGAACTATATGGTAACCGAGAACATAGCCGAGGAGTTGAGAGGTGTAGAGCGATTAAGGTGGATCACAAGTGCCAGTGTGAATATGAGAGGATTCCTATAGATCGCGTGCGGCGACAATTTGGATTTGTGCAGACATACCACAAAGCTTATAGACCATATATGAGGATCGATGCCGAGGCAAAGATTCTCACCACCCCGGCCAACACCTCCGTAAGGGCCCGAGGAGATAAAGCAATTCGATCGCAGGGTAATGGATGTAGGAATGACAGAGGCCTATAGATTATGGTGGGTAGCAGAATCGCGAGGTGTACGCGAGCGCCCGACACAAAGGGTGATCACAGCAGAGAGGATCATCTGCAGCGCTTGGTTCAAGCAGCAGCTCCAAACGCAGTGAATGAGACAAGAGGATTGTTAGTGGTCATGAGTCACTGGCGGCGAGACTAGAGGCGGAGTTCTCCATGCGAGAGGGCGTATTCATATGTTACAGGAGAGATCGGCAGATCGGGCTGGCGGTACTCAATAGCCGCGGTACCTTTGAGGACAGAGAGGCCCGGCGAGAGGGGTCGACGATCACGATCATCACCTAGTTCGGGATGAGTTGTGATGGTCTGAGTATATGTTAGCGAGGTATAAGAATAAGGATGCCGACCGGCGTGTCGATGATAGAGAAGATGTATTTGTTTAACATCTAAATAAAACTGAATATGTATGTTGATTTGAGTTATGATAATAATAAGATTGTCGGTGTTTTGATTTTCGGTGTTTCGAAAAAGGATAAAGAGAAATGTGATTAAAATAAAAATACACAAAAAGATTTATATGTACCACACATGATAGGTTATGGTAGGGGATGGTCGAGCTAACCTTGGGAGACCCCATGTCTCCTAAGTGCTGCCTACATAGCCCATTGCACAAAGCAAGGAGGGGCCTCAGACCGATGTAGTTCTCCCTTAGGATCAGGGAGGGGTGAATTTGGGCAATTTGGTATGGTTTAGGCAATTTTTCGTTTGGTGTAGGTATAGGTAAAGCAAAGGTTAGCATACCAAAGTAGTAGGGAATAGTGTCCTGATTAAGATCAACACACAATTCTAGATGCAAGGCAAAGCGGAAAGAGTGCTCCATAGGTGAAAAGAGCTAAACAAACCACTCAACGTAGAACGAGCCTGAAGCCCTAAGTGCCGTGTATAGACGAGAAGTCCATAGTTGAAAAGAGTTGTATGATCACAATATATCAGGTGTACGTTACGTCCCTTGAGTGGAAACAAATGGTGAGGTGATGTGGATGATATAGCTGAGGTATAAAGAACTTGTTATAACGAAAGAGAACCTACCCTAAATAGACAAGTCCATGACCCAAAAATTTCTTTTCAGATGAGGCTTTTATTTTATCAATGTAGACCGATCGATGCGGGAAGTCCGCAAGGGATATTGATTGTTTATTCTTGAGGTCTTCACGAAGTCGATCAATGCGAGAAGCTTCTGATAAAGGTTTGACTGTGATATAGCTGTCCTTCTGGGGAGCAATTTATTTATAGTAGCAGAGAGATGATTTTAGTGCATAGTCAGTCCTTCTGTGGGAGCAATTATTTATAGTAGAAAGAAGAATAGTTTGGCATATAGCCGTCCTTCGAGGGAGCAAATATATTTAATTTTAGATAACTAGATGTTCTTTTTTTGCGTGAAGCATCTAGTTTAGTAGAAGTTTGACTCAAGAAAATCCCATAAGAATACGGCTTATTTTAATACTTTGAAGTCATGGACTAGACTAAGGGGAAGGCATCGTAAGGGGAGGTGAGGGGTGAGCTTGATTTTATTTCGAGATGTAAGAGACAAGTGTATGTGGTGGTATGTGAGCTCAAGGGACGAGCAGTAGGCGGATAAGAAGTGATATAACACTAGATTCAACAGTAGAATGGTCAAAGATGCAAGGCATTATGGGGTTCAGCTCAAAGTTTACCATTGCTTAAGCTAAACGATAAGTGCCTCGATCCATAGGTGTGAGTGATTATATAAGGCCCAATCCAATTGGGAGCAAATTTTCCACGTTTGCTCTTTTCTAGTTTGGTTACATGTTGATTCTCTTTGAGGACAAGATCACCAACCTTAAAGGTACGCTCATGAAGTCGCTTATCATAAGCACGCTTGATGCGTTGTTGATAGATTTGGAGGTGATCGAGAGCCGTAAGACGCCGTTCGTCAAGAAGCTCTACTGGGCTAACCGCCTTGGCGGAAATCATCGCTGGTGAGAATATCTTGAAGAGATATTCTAAGGGAGGGTATTTGTATTTCGAGAGGCAAAACAGCCTCTGCACCATATACCAATGAAAAGGTGTGGCATTAGTGGAAGTACGAATGTTAAGTACGATAAGCCCAAAGGGCAAAGGGAATGTGATCGTGCTAATTTCTTCCGATTCATCGACGACTTTCATGAGGATTTTGGTTAGAGTTTTATTAGAAGATTCACCCACCATTGGCTCATGGATAGTAAGGCGATGAGAAGCTAAGTTTGATACCAAAGTTGTCACAAAGGTCTTGTAACAACTTATTTTTGAAAGATTTACCATTATCCGTTATTAGCGATGAGGAATACCAAAACGATGATAATGTGATGGTTAATGAATTCGACAATTTTTCTTTTTTGATTGAAATGAGTGGAACGGCCTCCACCCATTTTGTGTAATATTCGGTCATTGTGAGTATCCAACGGTGACGCTGTGAAGAGGTCGGTGAATCTCACCAATAAGGTCTAAACCCCATCAGTGAGAAAGGCCAAAGATCTCGTGCGACCTGTGAGCGGGTGGCTAGGAGTATGTTGAAGATTGGCATGTTGTCGACACATGACACAACACTTTAACATATTCGTAGCAATCGTATCGAGAGTAGGCCAATAATAACCTAGGCGAAGGATCTGCTTTAGCCACGGCAAGGCCGCTAAAATGTCCACCACAAATACCGTCATGGACCCGTTGGATGGTATGAGTGATTTCTGCTAGCCAGACAGATGTCAAGGAGGATGCCATCAAAGCCACGTTTATAGAGGAGTCCCCCATGACAACATAACGCGAAACACTTTTAAGAAAAGCACGTTTGCAAGCTACTAGTAAGATCAGTGGGAGGACGAGATCAGTAAGGTAGTCATGAAATCGTGGTACTGTGTATCCCGTGAATTAGTAGATACAAAGATTTATCATATAAACTACCGGGTTGAATAGGATGGGGCAAAAAGTTGTTGGACCACGACGAATAATTCGTAGTCAGTCACTACGCGGAATTTGCGAGGCTAAGCAAGCCATAGTATCCGCAAATTTGTTAGTGGAGCGGGAATGGTTTGATAGCATAGTGAGTAAATAAGGCTAGAAGTGACTCCACGTGGTGTTTGTACTGCTGAAGTTCCTCGTTTTTACATTGGTAGATGCCCGTAACTTGATTGACTACCAATTGAGAGTCGCCAAAAATGTTGATAGATTTGATACCTAAGTGTAACGCAACTTGAGACCTAGAACAAGGGCCTCGTATTCATCAGTATTATTAGTGCAAGGGAAATCAAGTCGGAATGAAAGAGGCATAGGTTCAAATAAGAGGGATGAGAACAATGCCGGCTCCTCCGCCGCTACCAGCACTTAGATCCATCAAGAAGAGGGTCATTTGATACGACACTTCTCCGAGCGAAAGAGTGGCGATGAGTTCGCTCGGGAAGGTAAAATTGGTAAATTGTTCCCTGCAGAGGGGCCTCCGCAAGTCGATCTCGCAAGAGTTTGTCCTTTGATTGATTTCGTTGTATAAACTCAAGGTCGAGGTCGGCGAGGAGCATGAGCCATCGAGCGATGCGTTGGTTTAGGTGTGGTTTGGCGACATATAATGAATGGGGTCCGTGTTGGTGATGACGAAAGTTTTGTGATTCAGAGGTAATGTCGGAGTTTGGTGGCGACGAATGATATGATAGGCCAGCACAATTTTTCTACATGTGTATACCTAGTCTCGTAATCCACGAGGGTACGACTTATATAGTAAATGGCCTCGCTTCTGCGTGTCGGTCTCGGCGGGCGAGCATAGCTCCTATAAGCATGGTCGGGCAAGGAAAGATAAAGGTAGAAAGGACGGTCGCCTCTGGGGTGGGATAAGCACAGTGGCTGCAAGAGATATGTTTTGAGAGCTTCAAGGCTTGGTGACACTCCTCACCCATCAAAGGCAACGTCCTTTTTAGAAGGTGATGAAAAGGGTGACATCGATCCGAGAGTTGGGAAATGAAACGCTGGATGGATTGAAGTTTACCCCGCAAACTACGCAATTGTTTAAGGTTTTTGGGTGGGGCATTTCTAGGATAGCTTTTACTTTAGATGGATCGACCTCAATGCCAATGTAAAGAGACGATAAAGCCTTAAGTTTCCCGAAAGGACACCAAAGACACATTTCTTTGGTCAAGACTTTTAATATTGTAACAAAGCATCAAAAATAATGGTTAAAACATCGAGATGTTCACCGCGATGTTTAGACTTGCCCGTAAGATCATCAACGAATCTTCGAGGATAGTGTGCATAATGTCATGGAAAATGTAGGTCATAGCCCGCCGATAGGTCGCACCAAAGATTCTTAAGGCCAAACGGCATTACACGGTAATGTAAAGTTCCCAAGGAGTTATGAAGGCGCTTTGTGTTGATCGGCAGTGGCAACCAAAATTTGGTCAGAACTCGAAAAGCCATCCATGAGAGAAAGAATTTCATGACTCGCAGTGAGATCAACAAGTTGATCAATACTGGGAGGGGGAAGTCATCCTTAGGGAGCGAGGTTAAGATCCCTAAATCCACGCATATCCGAAGTCCCCCATCGCTTTCGTGGATGTACGATGTTAGAAATCCATGAGGATAGTCAATAGCAGTAATGAAGGAAACAGAAGGAGTCGCTTGAGCTCCTCTTCACCAAGAGAGCAATGCGTGGATGCATTTTTCTCAATTTCGCTTGACTCGGTTTGGAATCGGGGTTTAGAGTGATGTTATGGACGCAATGGTAGGATCAATTCCCGGCATGTCAGCGTAAGACCATGCGAAAGCTTGGTCATGAGCACGGAGAAAGGTAGTAAAGGCGGCTTGCTTCTGATGTGTCAAGTGATTGTCCGATCTTCACTATGTGAGGATCTTCCTCCGTGTGGATGTTGATTTCTATAGTAGATCGCTCAAAGATAGTTTGGGTTTCGATGGTAGGGCGCGTTGAATATAAGAATCATCCGCGCCTGGTAAGTGAGGATGGAGTCGCTCATCCCGCATTCAACAACATTAATCAAAGGTGAATCCTCTTCGATCATGTCTGGATACAGAAGGGGAAGAGAAGATGGGTCCTCATTATCGCGTTGATAAGTGAGAGGACCTATGAAGATAGCATTTATGAAAAAAAAAAGTTAGGAGGGATAGATTCAGGGTCCATCGATTCTGTGGGAGATGATGGCAAAGTGGGTGATGATGGTTTGGTAGGGGCGACGTCCTCTTCTTCCAGGATACAGCTGACAGGAGGTGTCTCTTGCGTAGGTGTTTCGGAAAAACCAAGACCACTGCGATCATTATGTTTGCGTGTGGTGATGGGGATGAGAGTATGTCGGCCTTGTTCGTAAAGGCCAAAACCAAAGCCTTCCACGCACAACGAGTCAAGAAGGTGAGGGCAAAACGACGATTTGTCAAGTATTGAAAATCGGATTGGAAGGGAACCACACCAAGAGGAGGTTCAGGGGTAATGGAGGATGCGTCAACACCCCCGTATGTTAGGTTAGTGCGACAATGGGGTGGTCCGTAAGAGATTATCTCCCCCACGCGACGGTCGTAGGTGGGGTGTGCATGTAATTGTCCGTACTCCCGCGGGTAGGGAAAGAACTAACGCGATATAGGTGATACTCCCCAGCAGTAAGGCGAAGGAAAAACGCCTACTAAGGGGTCGGAGGTTGGGATGTTAGCCATGGGAAGAGAAGTGGTTTGTGCGACGGTGGTTTCACAACAGAGGTGCAAGCTTGAGGTGGACGGTTGAGGTATATCGAAGAGGATGGTCATTGAATGTATGGTGTCTTAATTGGTATAAGCACATCGTTTAGGCGGTATAACATATCAGTAAGTTTTGAAGGGGGAGGATCAGCTTTACAAAGTGTAGGACTTCCCTCGTACTCAAATTTTATACATCGATGTAATGTTGAGGGACGCATCCCATGGCCCGATCCAAGGACGACCTAGCAATATATTATATCGAACTCTCCTTCAAGGACATAGAAGAGTTCGGCAAAGTACGTGGGCCTACGCGAATGTTGAGGATCACGGTGCCTAAGGTAGAAGTAATAGCATCATCAATGACCGCAACATGATGGGGTTGGCACACATGCAACTAGAAGGGATGTTCATTTGTTGGAAGGCTTTCAAGAGATGATGTTTAGGCTAGCCCTTGCCAATCATAACCCGACGTACTCGAATGTCTCTGACGTAAGCGAAATGAAAAGGGCAGGTCGTGGTCTTCTCGCACTAAAGTCGATAATTTCATCTTCCGAGAAACTAACCGCAGCGGCTTGTTGTTTTGAGACGTATGGTGGGGGAGATGGATTGTTTGGGTGAGAGAGGCAACGTGATTGGGTGTTAGAATGGAGGCCACGGGCGGGGTTTCATTGGGAAAACCTCTATCCTCAAGGATCTCAACGAGAGCTTGTCGATGAGATTCGTAAGTCCGAATGAGATCATATAGTGTCATTTTACTGCGATTGATGAAGTCAGTTTGATCATGGTTCGGTGGGCAACTCCATTAGAGACGGGATAGGCGGTCTCGCGAATAACCACTTTAGGTGGTGGTGTAATCGGATGATCAAGGAGAAAGAGATGCCGCAGTGTGTTTTCTTCGCCTTCCCATTGTTTTTCCGTCTCCTAGTAGTGACACTAATCATATTAATCTCAGTAGACCCGAGATGAAGAAGATGGTTGGGATAACTCATGGTCTTCAAGAGGTGGGGTTGTAATAATGATCGATCTTGGTGAGGCGGGGACAGATGGTATAGTAGAGGGAATTGACGCTAGAGGTCTCTCCCTGCGTAAGTTGTTTTTCTTAATCTTTCGATCCGGAAGAGGTGACTGGCGAAGGATGGTTTTTAGAGCTTTGCATCCTTCTACATCATGTCCAAAGTGTGCGGATAGGCGCAGATTTTAGACTCATCATAATCCACAGGTCGGGGCTTAGACGGGTCATAAGGTCGAAGTGGGGGTAGAGAGATGGTCGCATTCTCCACCAACATAGCAAGGATTTTGGCGTAGGATCCTTTGAGTGGGTCAAAATCAGAAGAAGATGAGGGTATTGATTGTGTGGGTTGTGGTAATGTTTGGGCGTGTTTAGTTCGTATGGGTGGTGGTTTAGTCGAGGGGTGCTGACACATGTTTTTCACTAAACGTGGTTTCTTGGTTACAGAAGTTACGCTCAACTGGTTAGATGATGAGGCTGCTGATGGCATGGTAGCGGGAAACAACCACGAGAAAGGGGAGTGACAGAAAATAAATCCTTTGATGATGGGATGGGTTTAGGGTTGATAGATGGACCGATACACGGGTAACGATGTTGTGATACCCTTTGATCTCTCGTATAGGTGTAAAGGCGTAGGTTGTTTTGCAGTAAAACAAAGGAGGTATGATATATTGATGTAAGGTGGAGGGATGAGGTCCCAATATGGAAGGTGGGTGAAGATGAGGGTTTTGATAGAGGCCCGGATTGCGTTTGTCTCCTAGGTGGCGGGGCGGGTTTATTTTGGGATAAATCGAGTCGCTTAGGCGGGTGTGTTAGACTGGGCATTGGTGAGGTCCCAAGCGTAGGGGAAGATCTGGTTAAGTTGATAGAAGTGGACGGGGAATTTGGTAGAGGTGAGGGGGGTGAAGGCGAGAACAGGGGCATTTTAAGCTTCTGTAAGCACTTCGGGTAGATGGTGGAGACATCGGGATCAGTCATTTGCATTTGAGTAGAAACAGGAGTACTCAAACGTTCCCATAGGGCCTGTCTATCTTCTGTGGAATGACAGTCTCCAGGTGTAATTTGTAATTTTGGTACAGAGGAAAAGTGAGTTGTAATTCCAATCCATTGCGGGTGTGACACAGGAGGCGGATGAGGCACTGTATCAGTAGATGCTAAGAGGTCGACGGGTTGTTGAAAAGATTTAGGTGATGAGGGACTAATAGGCAGAAGGGCAGTTTGGAGGGGGTCTGTCATGGCTAAAGAATTTAACGATGTCGGTGCGAGAGATTTCTCATCTAAGGATGTCAAAAGGAGTGGTGTACCTTCCTCTTGTGCGGCAAGAGTGGTAGAAGGAGACGTCTGGGAAATGGATAGATTAGACAACATCCGCTCGCAGTTTTGTAGGGATGTGGTGTAAGAAGACTCATTAATGGGAAGGGAAGCCTGGGCAGCTAACTCTTCTATGGGTAAAGGAATGATTTCGCTTTGGCTTGATGGTGGTAAAGGAGGTTCGGCTCCCGTGTTAGTGAAGAGGCTTGATTCAAAATTTTCTCGATAGAGGCTTTTGGCCGGGTATCGAATTACTGCATGGATCTCATGAACACTCTCCTCAGCTAAGATATCTTGGTTTACGTTGCTGCTTGGACGAGTGATTCGGGAATGGCTTGTTGAAAATTTTCAGATTTCGGTTAGCAGGGGCGTTAGGATTATCGAGTGTTATATCCCCTGCATCAACCATTTCCTGCACTATGTTTTTCAACATCTTGCAGTTTTCATGACTATGTCCTTTTACGCGGTGAAAGTTACAAAAGTCATTTTCTTTGTACCAGGAAGGTATTGCGCGGGTGGAGTCAAACCCAGAGTGAGGTTTTACAGGGGGCAAGGTGATAGCCCCAGCTTTGAGCAATTTCTCTAGGATGATGCCATAAGTTTCTCCCAAGGGAGTGTAATTGGTGGGCTCAGCTTTGTATTTATAGGTGGTTTTTGGTGGAGTATTGGACGGTGGTTGGGATTTGACCATCACCGCGTGGACAGCTCCTTTTGATTTAGAAGAGGTTGACGCGTGAGGAGTGGTGGTATTTGGTTTATTGGTAGAATCAGGAGTTCGGAAAGTGGAGTTCTTGTTGCGCAACCGCAATTTCTCTTCCTCTAAGGCCCGAATTTCTAATTTTCGAGCCATAGTAAAGGCCTCGTCGAATGTACGGAAAGTTTGAATTTGGAGGGTAGGGGAGATGTGCTTAGCGCAGCCCGCGTAAAGAGTTTGATAAGTTCGGCTTTGAGGCAAGGCATACGTAAGTTGGTCGATAAGGCCCCACCATCGTCCAACGAAATCTGCGATAGATTCGCCTTCGAATCATCGGATGGCATAGAGGTCGTTGATAGATACTTTCTTGCAATGTTAATGGAGAAATGATCCAAGAAAGATTGGGCTAGTTGGTTAAAAGAGAAGATTGAGTGCTTTGGGTTAAAGCACTGTACCACTCCAAGGCAGCCCGATAAGGACATGGGAAAGGTGCGGAGTAACAAGGCATCATCATGGGCAATCAAATAACAAGCATGTCTAAATGATCGCAAGTGTTGTTGAGGATCCTCTTTACTGTTAAAACGAGTAAACTTTGGCAACTCCCATTGAGGAGGATATGAATGAAGGGGGACAGAAGGGTGAATGGGCTCCCAAAACTTGCTCATATGTCAAGCGCCTACGACTTCAAAACGGAAGCCTCCAGGTTTTGCATTTTGTCCATCATTTGCTTGATGAAATCTGTGGTTGGATGAGGTGATGGTGCCACAGAATAGGGATGTCCCATATAAGGTGTTGAGGTTACTGGATACGTGTATGGGAATGAAAAGGTAGGCGGAGCTTGAGAAAGAAAGCTCGTGTGAATAGGTGGCAGAGAGTAAGTCATGAATGGAGTGGTCCAAAGAGAGATGAGATAGGGCAGCTGGTGGTAACGATACGTGGGGTCCAAGATTAACCAAAGGAAAGCTAATCGGGGTCGTATGAACCTCCTCAAGCCGCCGGATTGGGAGACGGGGCTAGAGATGCAGAAGTAAGGTATTGTTATCGGGAGGAGTAGGAGCTAAATGAGCAGCTATACTAATAGGCATGCCCATAAGGAGCCGACCATCAAAGCGCACGGTCGTGGGTATGAGACAAATAGTATTGTACAAATACCCACAGGGATTAGCATCTAGAAATTTGGCAAAGTCCTTGTCTCCCACAGGAATTTGGGGGATCTCACTGGTGTCCGTAGGGTTTCCTATAGAATGTGAAGGGGGTGATTCAGGCAAAGAAACAGAGCAAGCGTGTGAAACCATGGCGGCGGCTTGCTTCCGAGTGATGACAACCATAGACCAGAACACACAGGAAAGTTTCAATCTATCAAGGACAAAAACAACCTCAGAATGGTGAATTTAGCAAGTTGCTGGTTTGTCAGGGGCTGAGAGAGACAGTAACCGATATCGGTTTGGTAACCGGTGTCGGTCACAGGGAAAACGACGTCGGTCCCTTAACCGATGCCGGTGTCAAAAATCTAGAATAAGAAAATACAAAGGGGTTGCTAATTTGATTTTTAGCAACGTTGAGTAGTTTAGCAACTTATTGATCACAGAAGACAAAGTATGACAGAGAAAACAGGATTTGAAAACAAGCAAGAGGCAAACGCAAATGCAGAGATTAACCTTAGGGTTAATTTTAATTATTGTGGGCTTATGCCTTTAGACGTAGAATGATGTCAGAATCCTAAACAACAAGACTTAGGGGAAATATCAAGTTTGTTTTGGCTTATAAGGTTACCTCAATCTATGCGAGGAATACCGCGGAAAAGGGGGATGTTTGAGATGTTGTGTTAATTGTGAAGTGATTCAAGATGTGTTGTGCAAAGAAACTAAGGTTAATTTCCTCAAATACCGTGGATATCACCCCCACGTACGACGACTGCTACTTAATCTATGTTCACTAGAATTGAAAAACAACAGGCAGGAATGTAATGCATGTGTTTTAAAACCCAAATCGAAAGTGATATTCGATGAAGCAAAAGAGATGACTTTTACTAATGCAAGATGCAAAAACAAAGCAAGTTCTTTTACCAGAATAATAAAATACCCTGTGAATATCTCTAGAAGAAGAAAATGAACAGCAAGTATGCTCCCTATAATAAAAGCAAGCAAGAAATAAAGAAAACCCAAAATGGGTCCCACCGTGCGTGCAAAATGTTTCACTCGGAAATGCTTCGTTCCTTATAGAAACAGATAAGGTTAGGGTTAGGAGGAATACCTGTAGAATGTCGAGATGATGTGCGCGTACCGTAGAGAAAGATCAGGCTGACTGCGAAGAACTCCTTTTTGTCTTGGAAGGACTACCTGCAAATAAGAACACAAGACCACAAGATTTTGATTAGATAATAAATGAGGGAACTGCCTTGGGTCCAGGAAGTATGAAACTTCCTTTCGAAGGTGGTCAGTTCCCCTGCTAATATGAATTAACACAAAATACTGTAGAGTACTAATTAAATTGTTTCGTGGAACTAGGTAGGGAAAAGGCTGTTTTTCTTGGTTTTGATCAAAGGAACCGATGCCGGTTATCTATAACCGATGGCGGTCACTGATAACCGATACCGGTTGGTTCTAGGATCTTCTGGGCTGGTTGTGGTGTTTGTAATGGCTGGTTTTTGGATAGTATTGAGAAATGGGATGGTTAGAAGCTAAGGAATGATGGTTAGAGGCAATGGTTCGTTAGATAATGGGTTCAGGAACGGATTTGGGAAGATTACAATTCCAAAAGCACAAGAAATGTTATAATGGAGGACATGCAAGATATAACTTACTGGTTTTTTTTTTTTTTTTTTTTTTTTTTTGATGAAGGTGCAAGTTGATCTCCTCACGCTAACTCTTCTCGGTTTCTTCACTCGCTCTCGCTTGGTCGAGTGAAGTTCTGGACTCTGCCGATCGCTTTGGACTCTCCTTTGGCTAAAAATCCTTCGACTGATCTCCCAAAATGAAATTCCGATCCGTTGTTTTGGTTTGGGAAGCCCATTTACAGGGAACCGATGGCGGTTGCGTAACCGACGCGGTCGAGTAGAACCGCATCGCTTTAGGAAAAAGTAGGCTATTTTTAGTAAAATAGCCCACCTTCCCCGCTTTCTCCCGAGAGATCGATTGCCATGGCTTGGTCAAGTGGCTAGAAGGTCGGCTTTGGGTGTGAGTAAGGAGGCATTAGTTATGGATGTGAGTCTAGACCAAGTCATGGGTCCTAATTAGGTTAGTTTAGGGTTAGGGCTAGGTCATGGTGAGGTGGCCAAGTGAGGTGGTAGGTAAGGCGATGTGGATTTATCAATTACAAGGTAATTAATAAATAATTGTGTGAAGTTTAGGTAATGAGGTTAGGTTGCGAAATGGGATGCGGGTCACAAGGGGTCGTGAGACACGAATTTGGTGTCTACAAGGATGCACATGTAACTATCCATACTTTTGTGGGGTATGAAAGGTGCTAACGTTATATATGTGGTACTCCCTAGCGTAAGGCATTGAAAAACACCTACCAAGGCATCCGAGGTTGGGATGTTGTCCGCAGGGAAGGAAGAGGTATTCGCGTCGGTGGTTTCATTGGTCAAAGGTGTGAGTGCGGCTAAGGTGGATGGTTGAGGCATGGTTGAAGTAGATGGTTTGGATCAATGGGTGTCTTGACTGGTATAAGCACATCATTAGGGTGGTATAACATATTGTAGGTTTTGAAGGGGGAAGCATCAATCGTGACGGTGTATGACTTCCCTCATACTTGAATTTTATACATCTATGTAAGGTGGAGGGAACGCATCCCATAGCCCGGACCCAAGGGTAGCCTAACAACATGTTGTATTGGAATTCTCCCTCAAGGACATAGAAGAGTTTGGGTAAGGTATGTGGTCCTACACGAATGTTGAGGATCACAGTGCCTAGGGTAGAAGTAATAGCATCGTTGAATGAACGCAACATGGTGGGGTTGGCACACATGCAGCTAGGATGGATATTCATTTGTTGGAAGGCTTTGGAAGAGACGATGTTTAGGCTAGTACCCATGTCGATCATAACACGATGTACCCGGATGTCCCAGACGTAAGATGAGATGAAAAGAGCGGGGTTAGGATCTTCTACACCAAAGACGATAATTTCTTCTTGAAAAACCGACAAAGAAGGGCTTGCTTGCACGAGGACAGAGGTGGTTGTGGAGGTAGGTTGTTTGGTGAGAGAAGCAACATGGTTGGGTGTGAAGATGGAGGTGACGGGAAAGGTTTCGTTAGGTAGGACCTCTATCCCTTGAAGGATCTCAATTAGAGCTTGTCGATGTGATTCAGATGTTTGAATGAGATCATAGAGTGCATTTTTACAGGAGATTGGTTAAGTTTTTTTATCATAGTGTGATGGGCAACTCCAGTAGAGACTAGATAGGCCGGTCCACGAATAACCACTTTAGGTGGTGGTGCGATCGAGATGGCGAAAGAGAAAGAGAGACCGCCAGTGTGCTCTCTTTAGCTTTTCCATTGTTTTTCTGACCTCGAGTAGCAATGCTAATCATGTTGATCTCATGAATGTGAGATGAGGAAGATGACAGGGATAAGTCATTGTTCTCGAGAGGCGGGGTTGCAATGATGATAGATTTTGGCAAGGCGGGGATAGGTGGTATAGGAGAAGGGATCGAAGCTAAGGGCTTTTCCTTCCGTAAGTCGTCTTTCTGAGATTTTCTATCCGAGATAGGTGACTGGTGAAGGATGGCTTTCAAAGCTTTGCATCCTTCTACATTGTGTCCTAGTGTGTGGTGGTAAGCATATATTTTAGATTCATCATAACCTATAGGTCGAGGTTTAGATGGATCATAGGGTCTGAGTGGGGGTAGGGAAATGGTCGCATCCCCTACCAGCATATCAAGGATCTTGGCGTAAGATCCTTTGAGCGGGTCAAATGAAGATGAGGCTATTGATTGAGTGGGTGAGATTATTGATTGTTTTGGTAATGGTTGGGTACAAGTGGTTCATACGGGTGGTGGTTTAGGAAAGGGATTTTGATGATTAGGTTGAACTAGGCATGGCTTCTTCTGCAGAAGTCATGTTTAGCTGGTTAGATGATGAGGCCACAGATGACGTGGTGGTAGGAAACAACCATGGGGAAAGAGGAGCGGTAACAAACAAGTCCTTCAATGATCGAGTTTGCTTAGGGTTGGTAGGTAGGCAAGATACTTGGGGCGACGGTGTTGAGATGCCTATGGATTTCTGTATGGGTGCAGAAGGTGCTGGTCGTGTTAAAGAAGACGTGGGAGGCATGGTGTATTGAGGCAAGGTGGAGGGGTGAGGCCCCAATATAGAAGGTAGGTGTGATGGTGAGGGTTGAAGCCATGCCTGTTGTACTGGTGTGATCGGGGCGAGGGTTTTAGTTGTGGCGAGGCATAGATTGGACTTGAGGAGATTGGGTCTATCTCCTAGGTGGATTGACGACTTTATTTTTGGATAAGTCTAACCATTTAGGTGGGTGCGTCAGGCTGGGTATTGGTAAAGTCCCAAGCGTAGGGGAAGGTTTGGTTAGGTTGATAGAGGTTGATGAGGTATTCGGTGGAGATGAGGGGGGTGGAGGTGAGGACATAGGAATTTTGAGCTTTTGTAAAAACTTCGGGTATATGGTAGAGGTGTCTGGATTAGTCATTTGCATTTGAGTAGAGCATGGTGTTCTCAAACGTGCCCATAAGAGTCATCTATCTTCTGGGGGATGACAATCTTCACATATGGACAGGCATTTTGATATGGAAGAGAAGTGGGTTGTGATTCCAATCCACTGGGGGTGTGATACAGGGGGCGAATGAGGTGTTGTATCAATGGGTGTTAAGGGGTCAACCGGTCGCTGGAAATATTTAGGTGATGAAGAACTGATAGGGAGGAGGGCATGTTCTAGAGGATCTGTCATGATTAAGGAATTTGGTGATGTAGGCTCGAGGGGTTTCTCTTCTAAGGACGACAGAAAAAGTGGTGATCCTTCTTCTTTTGCAGCAAGAGTGGTAGAAGGAGATGTTTGGGAAGTAGATAAGTTGGATAACATCCACTCACAGTCTTGTAGGGATGTGGTGTAAGAAGGTGCTTCTGTGAGAAGAGAACTCTAGGCAGTTAATTCCTTTATGGGTAAAGGAATAGTGGGGCTGTCCTCTTGTCCTGATGAAGGAGAAAGGGAAAGGACTCCTGCGTCGGTGAAGAGGCTCGATTCAGAATTTCTTCGATGGAAGCCCTTGGTTGGGAGTTGAAAACCACATGGATCTCATGCACACTCTTCTCCTCGCTAAGGTTTCTTGGTTTGTGTTACTGTTAGAGGAATGGTTTGGAAATGGTTTGTTGAAGATTTTTAAATTTTGATTAGCAGGGGCATTAGGATTATCAAGGGTTATATCCCCTGCATCAACCATTTCCTGCACTATGTTTTTCAACATCTTGCAGTTTTTGTGGCTGTGTCCCTTCATGCGATGGAAGTTACAGAAGTCATTTTCTTTATACCAAGAAGGTATAGCACAGGCGGAATCAAACCCGGAGTGAGGTTTAATAGGAGGCAAGGTGATAGCTCCTACTTTAAGCAATTTTTCCAAGATCACTTCATAAGTTTCTCCCAAGGGAGTGTACTTGATGGGCTCAGGGCTTTTATACTTATAGGTGGATTTTGGCTGGGTATAAGATGGTGCTTGAGATTTGACCGTTACACTGTGTGTACAACTCCTTTTGATTTCGAAGTAGCCGATGCATGAGAGTTGGTGGTGTTGGGTTTGTTCATGGAGTCCTGGGTTCAGAAATTTGAGTTTTTGTCGCGCAACTTAAATTTCTCCTCCTCTAAGGCCCGAATCTCTAGTTTCTGAGCCATAGTAAAGGCCTCATCAAAGGTGTAGAAAGTTTGAATTTGGAGGGTGGGAGAAATGTGTTTAGCGCAGGCCCGCGTAAAAAGTTTGATGAGCTCATCTTGAGGTAAGGCATAAATAAGTTGGTTGATGAGGCCCCGCCATTGTCCAACAAAATATGCGATAGATCGCTTCAAATTTTCGGATGGCATAGAGATCGGTAATGGATACTTTCTTAGCAATATTGATGGAGAAATGATCCAAGAAAGATTGGGATAATTGGTTAAAGGAGAAGATTGAGTGTTGGGCTAAATCACTATACCACTCCAAGGTAGGTTCTGATAAGGACATGGGGAAGGTACGGAGTAGTAAGGCATAGTCATGAGCAATCAAACAGCAAGCATGTCGAAATGATCGCAAGTGTTGTTGAGGGTCCTCCTTACTATTAAAGCGAGTAAATTTCGGTAATTCCCATTGAGGAGGATATGTATGAAGGGGGACAGAAGAATGAATAGGCTCCACAAACTTGCTCGTATGTCAGGGTGTTACGGCTTCCTAAAACAGAAGCCTCAAGATTTTGCATCTTGTCCATCATTTGTTTGATTAAATCATTGGTTGGGTTAGATGATGGTGTTGTTGTCGTAAACGGAGGATGATTGGGCCAAGAGCCGCTACTAGAAAATGGTGGGGATAAATGTTGATAAGGTATTGATGATGAATGTGTTGGGGCGGCCGAATAAGGGTGTCCTATATAAGATGTTGAGGCCACCGGATGCGTTTGTGGAAATGAAAAGGTGGGCGGAGCTTGAGAGGGAAAGCTTGTGTGGATAGGTGGTAGAGAACAAGTTATGAAAGAGGCAATTTGCGAGAGGGATGAGGTAGGGGCAGTGGATGGTAGTGATATGTGGGGCCCCAGATTAACCAAAGGAAATCCAATTGGTGTAGTATGGACCATCGAATCCACTAAGTTGGGAGACGGGGTTAAGGATGAAGATGGTGAGGAAGGAGCTAAGTGGGTGGCTATACTAATAGGCATACCCAAGAGGAGCTAACCATCGGGTGTATGATCGGGGTATGAGACAAATAATATTATACAGTGCCAAGATTAGCATCCAAAAATTTAGCAAAATCCAGATCTCCGACAGAGATCTTGGGAAAAGCATTGGTGTCCGTAGGATTCCCCATAGGATGCGAAGGGGGTGACTCAGACAAAGACACGGAAAAAACATGTGAAACCATGGCTGCGGCTTATTTCTGGGTGATAACAACCATGGACAAGAGGATACAATAGAGAATTAGTCAATCAAGAATAGAAAATGCAACAAAATGTTGGAATTGGTAGGTTACTGGTTTGTCAGAATCAGAAAACAAGAACCGATATCGGTCTTATAACCGATGTCGGTTAGATCAGAATCAACCGCGTCGGTAAGATAACCGATGTCGGTAGAAGAGGACCAAAGGTCATATCATGAAGGAAAAGAGAGAATGTAAGAGGCTGTTGGTTTGGGGAGAACAAGGCTTAGTATACCCACCAAACTATCTGAAGTGATAACTGAGACAAGGTATAATAGAGAAACAAAACTGAAAGAAAAACAAAAAAACAAGCAAGATGCACAAGAAAATCAAGAGACTAACCCTAGGATTAGTTTTAATCACTTTTGGGCTTATGCCTTAGACACAAGATGATGTCAATCCTAAACAAAAGACCTAAGGGAGATGTCAAGTTTGTTTTGGCTTGTAAGGCTACCTCAATCGGGCAGAGGAATACCGCGGAAAGGGGGGATGTTTGAGATGTTGTGTAGATTATGATGTGATTTGGTATGTGTTGTGTAGTGAGAGTAAGATTAATTTCTCATCAATACCGTGGATACTACCCCCACGTGTATGACCTATTACTTAATCTACGTTCACTAGAATAAAAAATAACAAGCAAGAATGTGATGCACATGTTTTAAACCCAAATCGAAAATAATATTCGATGAAGCAAATAAAGAGAAGAGGTCAAGAAGATGACTTTCACTAATGCAAAGATGTGAAAAGACAAATTCTTTAACCTGAAATGACAAAATATTTTGTGAATATTTAGAAGAAAGAAACGACAAGTGTACTCCCTATATGAAAACAAGCAAGAAAGAAAGAAACCCGAATAGGGTCCCACCGGGCATGCCAAAATGTTTCACACAAAATTTTAGTTCCAGAATAGAGTTGCTTCTATCCTTTCATTCTCTTGAGAAACAGATAAGGGGTTAGGGTTAGGAGGAATACCTAGTAGAGTGTTGGGAAGGTGTGCGCATACCGTAGAGAAATCGAACCGATCAGAAGAACTTTTTTCCGGAAGGACTACCAGCTTTCGATGTGGACGTAGATCCAAAGAATGCAGAGGTGAAGGAAAGGCCCAGTTGGGATGATCCAGCAATCGGAAGTGATCTGATGAAGCTATCCTCTAACTCTCCCAAGGTTTGGATGAGTGTGATAATGCTCTAGTTACTCAGTTCCAGTTTTGGGCTCGATGCTCCTCTTTGCAAACTCTTCTCTCCTTCTCACTTGTCTCTCCCTTGCAAATGGATTCGGATCCCTTCATTTTGGTTGGGGGAGGTCATTTACAGGGAATCGATGGCGAGTTACCTAACCGACACCGCCACGTAGGGACTGATGTCGGTTAGGTCAAAGTTGGCTATTTTTAGTAAAATAGCCAACTTTCCCTCCTTTCTCCCGAGGGGTCACCAGTGGGCTTGATCAAGTCATTATTAGGTTTTTTTATGCGGGTGAGGGTGATGAGTCATGGGTGTGGGTCTGGACCAAGTCATAGGTCTTAATTAGGTTAGTTTAGGGTTAGGGCTAGGTCATAGTGAGGTGGCGAGGTGAGGTGGCAGGGTTGGAGATGTGGATTTATTAATTATAAGGTAATTAATAAATAATTCAGTGTGTAAGGTTTTAGGTGGTGAGGTAGGGTTAGGTTGTGGGACGAGATATGGGGTACAGGGTGTCATAAGACCCAAATTTGGTGTCTACAAGAAGATTTAGGTGCGAGTAGGTTCTTAGGCATAAGGATGGGTTTGGTTTTGGTTAAAGGTTTGGATGTAGGCACATGTGACGAAGAAGAAGATGTTTCAATAGGTATGGTCATGCTTGATTTGGTCGCTTGAAATAACTTTGGATAGATTTTATAAGTATCAATAAGATACTTCGCATTTGGGTTGAAAAGGGTAACCGAGGCATCCCTAAAGCATGGATTTATCAACTTAATCAAGCATTGGCTAGGCATGAAAATGGTACCACTGTAAGAGGAGATGTCATTGGTTTGGTGGAAATCCCTATAAAATATGTTTGTGAGATAGGTAAATGGTTAGCCTTTGACTCTATAGGTAAAAGAGCTGAGAGAAGATCAATAGGATCCCAAAATGCTAATGGGGAATTTCAACCAATAGGAAATGGTGCATCTAAAGGATCCCCCATGGGTAGGAGAGACAAAAAGTGGGGTGAGGTAGATTCTCCTTTTAGTGGAGAAGTGTTGGGGTGTGGAGCCTATTTTTGGTCTTCTTGAATTAGTGTTGAAGTGATGGAGCTTGAACAGTTAAGTTTGGAGACTTCAGGAGCTTTTGCAGTCATCTACTCTGACATTGCTGCGACGTTGCTGTTAACATGTTGTTAACTGGTTGTCAATGTCGGGACTATTTTTCCAGCCATGGGAAGTTGAAAGATCATGATTTTCAATCTTCTAGGGTCAGCTTTATGGCTTCTTAAAAGGATTGTAATCCTATAAATAGAGGTGTTAGGGTATCTTAAAGATATCTTGAGTGTTCAAGAGGTCTTGAGTCTTAGATATCAAGAGGTGATCAAGAGTGATCAAGGTTATGGAATTGTGTGTCAATTGTGGTTTAACATCTTTGGAATTCTTTTTGAGTTCATAACTAAGAGAAGACTGTGAGAGTTGTTTTACTCTTGTTGATAATAAAATATGAGCAAGTTCTTGGTGGACGTAGCCCACATTGGGTGAACCACGTTAAATCTTGTCTTGTCTTCTTTTGTCCATTATCATTTATCTTTGGTTTATTTCTGCAAGTATAATTCTGCTATATAGTTTCCTACTGTTGTGGTTTGAGGAATTGTTTCCACATATTTGTTCTCTAATTCCTAACAATTGGTATCAGATATTTGGTGGTTTTTAGCTTGAGTGGGAGCTATCGTAGATGAGGGCAGATCGAGGGTTGAGAAGTTCAATGGGAAGAAATTTGGTTTGTGGAAGATGTAAATGGAGGATTACTTATATCAAAAGGACCTCCATGTTCCTTTGGATGGAAAAGCAAAGAAACCTACAACCATGTCGAATGAGGATTGGGAGTTTCTGGATAGAAAGGTGCTCGGGGAAATTCGTTTATGCCTTGCATCTTCATTTACTTTCAACATATTGCAGAGAAGACCATAGAAGGTTTCATGAGTGCGTTGGGGAAGTTATATGAAAAACCATCTGCCTCTAATAATATATTTTTGATGAAAAATTTATTTAATATGAAGATGTCTGAGAATGGTTCTATTTCTGATCATTTGAATGAATTTAATATGGTTGTGAGTATGTTAAACTCAATAAAAATTGACTTTGATGATGAGGTCAGGGCTTTGTTGATTTTGTGCTCCTTGCCAGATAGTTGGGACAACTTGGTTATGGCTGTAAGTAATTCAGTCTCTAATAAATCAAAGCTGAAGTTTGAGGATGTAATAGGTGTGATCCTAAGCGAGGAAATGCAAAGGAAGAGCATCAAAGATTCTTCTACTTCTGGAAATGCTTTGACAGTGGAGAGAAGAGAGAGACAAAAGAACAGAGGGAAAGGTAACCATGGGAAGTCAAATGATCGGGAAGGTCAAATTCCAAGAGTAAGTTAGAATGTTGGCACTGTGGGAAGGTTGGTCATGCTAAGAAATATTTTCAGTGCTCTTTGGAATAATAAGATCAAGGAGGAAACTAAAGAGGTAAATGTGGCAGCAGGTGATGTTTGTCAAGATGCCTTAATTCTTTCTTTAGATAATATTTCTGAATCTTGGGTGTTAGATTCAGGGGCTTCTTTCCATGCCACCCCACATAGACATTACTTTACTAATTTTGTTCAAGGTGATTTTGGACATGTATATCTTGGTGATGATGAACCATGCAGCATAGTAGGGAAAGGTTGTGTTCAGGTGAAAATGTAGAATGGGAACACATGGCTACTTAAGGACATTAGGCATGTGCCTAAGTTGAGGTGGAACTTGATATCAACAGACAACTGGGCAGTGATGGCTATATGATTAGTTTTATAGTGGATTCTTGGAAGGTTACCAAGGGAGCTCTTGTGGTTGTAAGAGGTAAGAAAAATGGTACTTTATATTTAACCAGTGGTGCTGATTATTGCAATTTAGTTGCTACAGATGGAGATGCAAGTTTATGGCACTAGAGACTCATTCATATGAGTCATAAGGGCATGCAGATTATAAAGAACAGTGCTGCCTAAATTAAAGGAGTTAGATTTGGACTTCTGTGAGGAGTGTGTTTATAGGAAACAAGCGGGTGAGATTCCTCAAGGTTGGACCTACCAGGAAGTAGGGTAAGTTGGATTTAGTGCATACAGATGTATGTGGGCTAGCCAAGGTAAAATCTATTGGTGGTTCATGTTATTGCGTCACTTTCATTGATGATGCAACTAGAAAAGTTTGGGTATATTGCATTAGAAAGAAATCTGATGTTCTTGAAACTTTCAAAAGATGGAAATCCTTGGTTAAGAATGAAACAGATCTCAAACTGAAATGTCTCAAGTTGGATAATGGAGGGGAATATTGCAGCAATGAATTTATTGATTACTATTCGGTAAATGGGATCCGCAGGAAAAGAACGGTTCTATATACTCCATAGGAAAATGGAGTGTCAGAGATAATGAACAGGACAATCATGGAGCATGCTAGGTGCATGAGGTTACATGCGGGGTTGCCACTCATGTTTTGGGTGGAAGCGGTAAGCACAACTATTTATCTGATTAACAGAGGACCCTCTATGGCCTTGGATGGAGGTATACCTGAGGAGGCTTGGTCTGGTAAGAAAATTGATTACTCATTTCTTAGAGTATTTGGATGTGAGGTATTTTCTCACATTGATAAAGATGATAGGACCAAGTTAGAGGCTCAATCTGAGAAATGCACCTTTGTTGGATATGGTGAAGATGATTTTGGTTTCCGTGTTTAGAGTCTTAAAGACACAAAATATTTCGGTCTAGAGATATTGTATTTAATGAAAAATAATGTATAAAGACCATTCACAGGAATAGAAAGAGGAATCAAAGAAAGAATACACAAGTGTTAAAGGACATTGCAGACAACAAGGTGTCTAAGGGGCTGGTTTAGGTACAGCATGTTCCAAAGATAGCCGTTCAGTACCTACTCATCAGAACCCCAAACTCATGAGGTGAGAAGGTCTTCTAGGGAACTTGAATGATTTACTCCATCTTTGAATGATTTATTGCTCACTTTGAAAATGGAGAGCCAAAGTGCTTTGAGAAGCAAAGTGCATGTGGATGCCAGGAAGAAGTGGGAGCAGGCCATGGATGAAGAGCATAGATCTCTTAATGAAAACCAGACTTGGGATCTGTGGAGCTACTCGAGGAAAGAGAGCATTACGTAACAAGTGGGTGTATAAAATCAAAAAGGAATATGGAGGAAGGAAATGATACAAGTTCCAGCTTGGTGGTAAAAGGATTTACAGAAGAAAGGTATAGAATTTTATGAAATTTTTTCTGCGGTTGTTAAAATGACTTCTATTAGGACTATTCTTGGTTTAGTTGCAGTAGAAGACCTGCACTTAGAACAATTGGATGTGAAGACTGCATTCCTTCATGGTGAGTTGGAGGAGAAATTATACATGCAACAGCCACAGGTTATGAGGTCAAAGGGAAGGAGAGGTTAGTGTGCAAATTGAAGAAGAGCTTGTATGTCCTGAAACAAGCTCCATGGCAGTGGTATATGAAGTTTCATAGTTTTATGCAGAAGTAGGGTTACTCTAGGTGTCACTCAGACCATTGCGTGTACATCAAGAATTTTCTTGATGGTAGTTATATTATTCTGTACCTATATGTAGATGATATGCTTATTGCAAGGAAGAACATGTAGGAAATAAAGGTACTCAAGAAGCAGCTAGGTGACTCCTTTGCTATGAAGGATTTGGGGGCAGAAAAACAAATCCTTGGTATGAGAATAACTCGGAACAAGAAGGAGAGGAAGCTGGTATTATCTCAAGAAGAGTACATAAAGAAGGTCTTGGAGAGGTTTAGTATGTAGGATGCTAAACTGGTTGGTACTCCTTTGGCAGGTCACTTTAAATTATCAAAGGAGCAGAGTCCTAAGACTAAGGAGGATAAAATCTAGATGTCTAGGGTACCGTACTCATCAGCAATTGGTAGCTTGATGTATGCTATGGTATGCACTAGGCTTGATATTGCCCATGCAAAGGCAGCAGAAGTGAGCGAGTTTATGGGTGATCCGTAGAGAGCACCGGTAGACAGTAAAGTGGATCCTTCAGTATTTGAGAGGGACCATGGGAGAAGCATTTTGTTTCGGTGGATCAGACACTACATTACGTGGATATGTAGATTCATACATGGTAGGAGATTTGGATAGCAGGAGGAGCACGACATTTTATGTATTTGCGATTGGTGATACAACACAGTGAATTGGAATTCACATTCTGAAAAGGTTGTGGCTTTGTCAACCACGAGGCTGAGTATGTTGCTTCCATAGAGGAAAGAAAGGAGATGATATGGTTACAAATGACGATTGCTTGATGAGTTGGGGCATAAGCAGAATTTGGGAGACTACACAGTGATAGTCAGAGCACTATTCATTTGGTGAAGAACTCCGCTTTCCACTCTAGGATGAAGCACATTCAGCTGAGATATCATTTCATCAGGACAACTTTGGAAGAAGATAAGTTGAAGCTAGAAAAGGTTCATACCAGTTAGAATCCTGTGGATATGATGACCAAGGTAGTCACAAGGGAGAAGTTGAAGTTGTGTTCAACTTTGATTGGCCTTCATGGTTGATAATGAAGGGTTAAGAACTTTTCTCAGTGGAAACAGTCTCCAAGTGGGAGATTGTTGGGGTGTGGAGCCTATTTTTGGTCTTCTTGAATTAGTGTTGAAGTGTTGGAGCTCGAATGGTTAAGTTTGGAGACTTTAGGAGCTTTTTGCAGTCGTGTGCTATGATGTTGTTGTGTGACGCGTTGCTGTTAACATGTTGTTAATGGCTATCAACGTCGAGACTATTTTTTTCCAGCCATGGGAAGTTGAAAGATCGTGACTTTCAATCTTCTAGGGTTGGATTTATGGCTTCTTAAAAGGATTGTAATCCTATAAATAGAGGTGTTAGGGTATCTTAAAGATATCTTGAGTGTTCAAGAGGTCTTGAGTCTTAGAGATCAAGAGGTGATCAAGAGTGATCAAGGTTATGCAATTGGGTGTCAATTGTGGTTTAGATGTGGTTTAGCATCTTTGGAATTCTGTTGTGAGTTCATAACTAAGAGAAGACTGTGAGATTTGTTTTACTCTTGTTGATAATAAAATCTGAGCAAGTTCTTGGTGGATGTAGCCCACATTGGGTGAACCACGTTAAATCTTGTCTTGTCTTCTTTTGTGCATTATTCATTTATGTTGTTTTATTTCTGCAAGTATAATTCTGCTATATAGTCTCCTACTGCTATGGTTTGAGGAATTTTTCTTCATATTTGTTCTCTAATTCCTAACAAGAAGAAAGTGAGGATGTTTCTCTTGTGGGTCGAGAATTAATACCATTGATTTTTCGTTAGGTTGAGAGGTAGATGGTGAAATGACAAAGGACATAAATTATGGAATCCTCTGTGGGTGAAGGGGAAGATGAAGGGGACTCCTCTTTGGGTGAAGGAGTAGATAAGGTTGGCCCCTTCCTCGATAGAGGGGATATGATGAAATTGAGGAATGGTTGGTACGACTTCAAAAACATTGTGAACTTCACGGACATTGTTGTTGGTTGAAGGTTCACCATTTTGATTAGATGATGGTGTATGGTTAGGGAATGAATTCTTGAAGATATGAAATTTTTGATTTCTGGTGTGTTTCAAGTTTTTAGGATGAGATCTCCATTATCTAACATTTCCTAGACAATGTTTTTGAAGGTTATGCAATTACCATCACTATGGCCTTTGACACGATGATAGTTACAATAATCATGTTCCTTATATCATACGAAATTGGATGAGTGGGGTCGATACCAGTATGTGGTTGTATAGGTGGAAGTGTGATGGATCTAACTATAAGAATATTTTATAAGACTCAAGAATAGGGATATATAATTGGAGTGTACTTTCATTACTTGATCCTAACTAAAATTTTTGAATAGGAGAAAGATTAGAGGAAGATTTTTCTTAGTTAGATGGGTGAGATGAGCCAGCTTTGAGAACTACCGCATTAGTAGATCCTTTGGCTTTTGAATTTTTTTGAGGCTTTAAAGATGAAGAGGCATCATTTGATTTGAACGCAAAGTTTTTGTTACACAATTGAATTTTATTCTCTTTGATGGTACAAATTTCAAGTTTTCAATTCATGGTAAATGCTTCGTCGAAGGTATGGAAGGTTGGTACTTGTAGAGTTGGTGAGATGTGCCTGGTATAAGCTCTTGTGAACAACTCTATAAGCTCAGTTTGAGGCAATTGGAATGTTAGTTGGTTGATGAGGCTCCACCAACAAGTGACAAAATCAGCAATAGAATCATTGTCGTATTTTCGAGTTTAGTACAAGTCAGTCATAGTGACCTTCTTGATGATATTAATTGAAAAATGGTCCAAGAAGTCTTGAGCCACTTGATTAAATGAGTAAATGGAATGTCAAGGAAACCACTATACCAATCTAATGTGGGTCCCGTTAAGGACATGGGAATGTTCGTAGGAGTAAAGCATCATTGTGGGTGATCGATAACACCCACGTTTGAAAGACCACAAGTGTTGCTGTGGGTCTTCTTTATTGTTGAACTGGTTAAATTTGGGTATTTCCTAATGTGTAGGGTATGGGTGAATGGGAATAGATGGATGGATGGGCTCATTGCAGATTTCATCATAGGTTAAGGAGTTGCGAGAGCCAGATACTGATGCTTCTAATGTTTGCATCTTTTCCATCATCATCTTTATAAGGTTGTTGGTGGGTTGTGATGAATGGGCACCCCCTGCAGTATAAGGAGGTTGATGATGGATGTATGATGTGGATGGCATCCCAGTATATGGTGGTGTTGAGTATGATAATTATGAAGGGGAAATATATGCAGGCAAAAGGTATCCTGAATAGGTGATAGATGAGATTGGGGGTTGTTGGTGATATGTATAAGTAGGTGGGGTAGTCGTAATGACTCTTGTGGTAATTGGGGGTAGAGACTACGGGATGGAAAGGATGAGGTTTTAGAATGGGGTATGGGTTGCCGAAACCATGGGTGGTTATGATGCAACTAGGTACATATGAGGTAAAGGGTGTAGATGGGGCTATGCTCAAGGTGGCTGATGAAGGAATAGTTGACACCACGGGTGTGACAGATACCATAGGTGCACCGATTATAAATGAGGCAAAAAAGATGAAAATGAAATGAAGAAGTTGTATTTGGCTCGTGATTTTAAAATTCTGGGGTATGATGATGTCTTGAGAACTACAAAAAGAGCGAGAAGATGTGATGAATGATATTTTGAGTAGAATGACCAAAAAGTGTTGGAATCTGAAAATAGTTAGGTAAACCGATGACGGTCGATGTAAATTGATGATGGTTGTTGGACCAATGTCAGTCACTCGAAAGTTGAAAAAGTGAAAAAAATTGATTTATGTGAATTAAATCGATGAAATATCAACCCGAAAACTGAGTACGATAGTAATGGATCTTGACACACTCATAAAATGTTGAAATACACCAAATATGATGGCAGTGTGAAAGGAAGAAGAAAATGAAGAACGTAACCTCACAACTCAAGAAAAAGCTAAGAAAAACATGCAATCCTATAAGTGAATTTTATGTTTTAGATTATGCTATTTTAGATTGACTTTGTGAACCGAATAGATTTTTTTCTTTGGGAAGGTTTCCTATAAGAGGTAAGATCTAAGGGTGGTTTTAGGTTATGTTTTGGTAGAGGTGGTCCTTTCTCTAATTTAATGTCCTGGACAAAGAAACCAGTTTGGCGCCCAGTGTAAATCCTCTGATCGTGTGATCTTTAAAAACTTCTTCTAGGTAAGGTGTTGTTTAAGAATATGCGTGAATTCATATTTGTGCAATTGGCATAGAGAGAGAGAGAAGAGATAGTGCTCTATGATTTAATTATGTCAACCATCAGCTGGGCATGACTTCCAGTGTAGAAGTTTCCCTTAGTTTTAATGTGAGCTAAAAAATCCATGTCGTTATGAAATGCAAGTATTTTAGAACCCAAATCAAAATGTGATATTTGATGTAAACAAAGAGTGAATAGGAAAGAGAATGAATTTCACTAATGCGGATGCAAGAAGAAAAATAATGATTCTTTTTAGTCCCGAAATATAAATGTCACTTAGACAAATAGAAGAAAGAGAAGATTATTATGGAGAAAATTTAATGTTAGCTTCCTTTAAAAGAAAAAAAACATACAACAGTTCCCTAAGAATGAATGAATTCAAGGAACCCCGGATGGGTCCCATCGGGCGTGCCAAAATGTTTAACCAGATTCTTAGCAAATTAATGAAATAAATAAGGGGTGATAGGCCAAGGAGGAATACTTCTTGTGATGTCAGTTGAAGGTTGTGCACATGTTTTGATTTCCTGATCCAAGTTGACTGCAAGAACTTACTTTTATCTAGGAGGAACTACCTGAAATACAAAGCAAGACCACAAAATATAGTTAATAGCAAAAGGCTAGTAGATTTCCTAGGGTGAGCTAGATCCGAGAAGTATGAAACTTCCTCGATGGTTGTCAATCCACTAATATATATATATATATATATATATATATATATATATATATATATATATATATAACTAAAACAAATGAACATGCATATAAATGAATCTAGTGCTAGTAGTCTGATTTATGTATCTCAGATTACTTATCAAATTTAATCCACTTAAATGCTTTGATATTAAACTGTCGAAGGTCACGAGTTAGGTCACAGGCTGGGAAGGTGATCTGGAAGTCACACAAGGTATGGGTAAGGCTTGGTATAATTTTGGGTTGATTTGGGTGATTGGGGTGCTTGCTGGTCTGAGGTAGTTTTCTAGACACAGAGACCGATGCTAGTTAGGTGTGACTAATGATGGTTTAGATATGACCAATCTTGGTTAGGGATAACTAATCTCAGTTTCTATGGGAATGGTAGAAGTATCAAAAACATGTGTCTAGGTTCTCTCTTGTGTCTACACAGAGAGATGGGGAGGTCTTTGGAGAGGCTTCATGTAGGGTATTTGGCTTGGGTGAGATTTTTGTGAGGCCTTTGGGGTGTTAAGGTCAATTTAGAAAAGGTATGACATGAGATACACTAACCAACATTGGTCCAGTGACTGATGCCAATGAAGGAAACCGACGATAGTTAAGGTAACCTAGCATTGGTAGGGGAAATTTGGTTAAAGTTGATTAACAGGTGGTTTTGAGATTCTTTGTGATTACACAGAGAATGAAAGGGGATTAGTTGGGTTCATGATAAGGTGATAAAAACTTAGAAGTGTGTAAGAGGTTAGGAATAAGGATCTAGAAGGTTATGGTGGTTGGATAAGGATATAGGCTGGAAAATGGAAGTGACTGAACACAGGGAATAATAAGTTCCAATAATAGAGAGATAAAGAACTTAATGAATAAGTACAGGAATGATACAAAATCAAACACACTTACTTGTTCCTGTAAGATTGGTGGGTGAAGGAAGGTGATGGTCGATCTATGAACCTGGTGGTCAGTGTTGTGGTAGTGCTTCCTAGAATGTTACCATGAATGCTTATGCCTTCATATCAGTCCTGTACTTGCTTGGGTCTCTGGATGGATGTATTATGTTGTCTTGATACTTGAGAAAACTTTGGTTCGCGCTTGAATGTAAATATCTCTCTCCCAAACTCAAGTGACCAACCCAAGAAAAAGGTTTCCAAATTGTATATATGGTGACCGACGATGGTTAAGGCGATCGACATTGGTTTAGGTTAACGATATTGGTTAAGGCAAGATATCCTAGGTTTACCAAAAATAACAGATCTTGGCTATTTTTGGCAAGCTCTCCTTGTTGGTTCGGGTCTAAAGTGGTGGTTAACACTTAGATAAGTGGGCATGTTGTTGGAGAAAGAATAGGAATTTAATGTTAGGGTTAGACTAAGTCTCAGGTAGTTAGGATAAGTGGAGACTGATTCTTAGTTAATTAATAGGCTAAGAACAAGTCCATGGTGAGGTGTCTAGGTGATGTGGTGGGTGATGTGTAAATTAATTTAATTAAAGTAATTAAATTAATAAATTATGTGAGGATGGGTATTAATTCAATTGTAAGTAACTAAGTTAATATGAATATGCGGTAAAGGGGTCATGGATAGGTTAAAAAATTAGGATGACTATTCAAAAGAGGAAACAAGGGAGTGTGACCTAAATTTTGTGTCTATAGTCCTGTAGAAACCTTGTCATCCCAATCTCTCCTTCCAACATCACAATTTTTTTTCAAGGTATGGCTCAATATTTTGTTGAAGACCTCAGTAGTTCCATTTTATTGAGGGTGATAAGGGGTTGTCATATTATGTGCAACCATAAATTCATCCAACAATATTCTTATAGTCTCATTAAGGAAATGAGTACCCTTATCACTTGTTAAACTTAAAGGAAGCCATACTTGCTAATAATATTTTCCCATAGAAACCTTGCTATTGTAGTTGCAGTGTAATCCTTTGTAGGCACTTGCTTCTTCCCACATTGTAAAATAATCTATATAAGTTATAATATAGCGTGATATTGTCCTACACGTGGCTTTGAAATAGTTCCTACGAAGTCAATTACGACTTCTCAAATGGTTTTGCACTAGTAATAGGTCTCAAAGGAATTTCATCTAATTTCCCAGGATTTCCAAGGCAACGACAATGGTCTCGGGCCTCACAATATACTTTGGAATCTTTGGAAAATGTTTTCCACCATAGACCAACTAGAAGAATCTTACGTGTGGTGGCATCCCCTATATAGTGTCCACCCGCAATACCACCACGAGCCTATACCATAATTGATTCACGCTCATGCTAAAGCACACACAAAAGCAAGATTTCATCATGACCTAGCTTATATAAGTCTCCAATGATAAACATGTAATGTGTGACATGAATAACAAGTTGTTTCTTTTCTAAAGCCTTCATTCCCTCGAGCACCACACCTATGCATAAAAAGACATCAATATTTTCCAAGTTTGAGGGCACACAATTTAACCTGGATAGTCATTTGTGCATTTGATATTTCATCCTCAATTCTCTACACTTCCTCTCCTGATTGAATCCTTGATAAATGGTTTGGACCAGAATTGCTCTTATCGGGCTTAACCACCACCGTAAAATTGAATTCTTGAAACAAGTAGTACCTAATGACATATGTGCCCCTACAAAACAATCTTGTTCACCAAGTACTTCAATGCCATGTGGTATGTATAAAATATGAAAGGTGTAGCCAGAAAATACTATCAAAACTTATGGAGTGCATAGATCATAGAAAAGGCCTTGCACTTTGTCATTGTATAATTATGTTCTATTGGAGTCAACTTTTTGCTAGCAAAGCAAATAGGATGATCAACAATCCCTTCTCTAGACTGAGCTAATATGGCACCAATGGCCATACCAGAGAGGCATATACATGAACATGAAAAGGCTTGGACCATGAAGGAAAGTGCAAAAATAGGTGTTATAGTAAGCCTTTCCTTTAGTGTGTCAAACACGTGTTGTTGTGCCTCACCCCAATAGAACTTTCCTTTTCCCCTGAGTAATTCTTCTAAAGGAGTAGTGATCTTAGCATATCCATTTATAAAATTTATGTAATAACGTGTGTGCCCCAAGAATCCGTGTAGCTTGCTTTGGCTAGTAGGCTCTTCTAAGCCCAAAATAATAGTTACCTTAGTAGGATCCACTAGCAAACCTTCTTTACAGATGATATGTCCCAACAAAATTCCAAAGGGTTTCAAAATATACAATTCTTAATGTTCAAATATATGCTCAACTCGATGACACCTCTCAAATATCATCCTCGGATGATCACATTGATCTTTCATGAGCCCATAGACTATCCAATCATCTAGATACACATGCAAGAATTTGTGAATAAAATCTTGGAATGCTTGTACCACTATGCGTGAAAATATTGCAGTGCATTCTTTAATCCAAAGGACATAACCATGTATGTAAAACTTCCCCACTTGGTGGTGAAAGTTTTCTTCTCTTGATATTCTTTAGCTATCCTTACTTGATGATATCTAGAGAATCCATTAGTGAAGGATTATATTTCGTGCCTGTAAAACCTTCCAAGATTTCCTTAGTAAATGGTGTGGGAAAGGGATCAATCACACATGTAGAATTTAACTCCCCAATAAAAAAAAATCCTAATTCTGCCATCTTTCTTGATACTTGATCACCATAGGGCTCACCCATTCTAACTCCTCAATTGGCACAATGATTCCAAAAATTAACATTTTGTCAATTTCTTCCTTTACCTTGACACGCAAGTTCGATTCATCCTATAAGGCCTCTTCCAAACTAGGCGTGCACCTTCCTTCAAATTTATCTTCATCTCTCTTAATGATTCATGTACACCTTTCACTCAATGATTTGAAACTTGAGTAAGACCAATAATCTCCAATAATGGCTTCCTTAGGTTCAACATCTATTCCAATGTTCACTTTCTTAGTCTTCATGGGTTTGTGGTAGGCGCACATCTTCTCATTTGAACTTTTAAGGACTTCATGCGTACCCTCTATGTGCTCAATATCTAGGTTCTCTACCTCTTTATCATCAACCATGTAGATCATCTTACCCTTTTCTCTTTCTAGGTAGGCACGCCCAAGCTACTCTGCATCTATTTCTTCCTCTTCAAAGCATGCCACCAAGTATGATTCTCCTAACAACTCCTAAAGTAACTCTTCAGCATTTGCCTGTTTCCCATAGTTAAGCACTTCATAACCTATAATGCCTCATTCACTTTGGAGGTTTAGAAGAAAAGTAATCAAAGGTATGAGCCATACTTTTAGTGAGTTCCTGCCGAGTTTCAAGTCGTGCTATTCAAATCTGCATAGACATACCATGCACTTGTGCAGCCTCGCAAGGTGAAATAAAACTTGTGTACCCACAAAGAAGGTGGTAAAGCTTCCTTCCCTATAGTCCAGAGTCTCTCACACTACTAAATGTGGTGCTGAACATGATAATTATTGTAACATCCCCATTTTAGTACATTAGAACAAGATTTTTAATTTTTGATTAGTGTTTCCTAGTTCCAAATACATAATTTAGAACACACGGATCATGACAATCATTCAAATAACAGATAACCATATGTTGCTGTAATGACTCGGTGTACCACCGATCTATTCATTCCATGACTCGGTGTGCTACCGATCTATTCATGTGTATCACAGAGTTGGTGTTCTCATCTGAACACTTCACTCTTGTGGTTCTCTTCCCTAATCTAGGATTTCAGAATGCTCTATCCAAGGAACCTATCTGAATAATTGTTACCATTATTCATCGGTATCAGATCCCTTAGACTAGGTGACATAGGACAATGCAATCAGCCGCTTGCGATACTTTGGCCAAAGATTTGTAACATACTATTCATGTCTTATATTCCTTGATGGCATTCTCATCAATCCGAAATACGTCCTTCACCCCACTCTGATGTTATATAGATCATCTTATACTGACTTCTGTCAGTCCCCTTGTCCCAAGTTTTCACTCCGGAATAAGGTAGTATCATACACATGTTATAAGGATTCCCTTGGAGACTAGGGTAAGCTGACATACAGGATCAACCACTGTTAACCCCGTGTGGCAAGGTACCCTGATTCCCAAAGGGCTACCTCATAACCTGTCTATGGTCCTAACCAGTCCCAAAGGAAAATCTAGATCAAGTTTCGGGTGTAAATCTTAACGATCAATGCAAAAGGGTGTTGCCATACGTCACCTGCATTGTTGTATCCTTGAGAAGATCCTAATCTTCTCGAAGGTACAACCCTACAGTTGACATGTGTCAACATCCTACAATACTACCTCGATAAGATTTACATAACTTCAAGAAGTTACTTAAGTTGAGTTCAATTAGAATTACAGGACCTCCTAACTGGGTAGCCTTTTCCCCAACCCAGGGTTCCACACCTTTGAGTTGCCTTACGTAATTAAGTTCAATTTCACAGAGAGAAGTTTAATAAGATTTGAGACCTCGTCAAGGTGTCCATCGGTTCCTAATAATCCTTGATTCCTCATAAAAGGACAACAGCCCTATGTTCTCTCATAAGGAAGCTAACTAAACCCGTAAGGGTTTATATCAACTCCGAAGACTGAAATATATCAGACTTATTGCTATTAAGACATGGTGATTTAAAACCATCAATTACATTGCCTTGACTTAGATCATTGTTAGGGAGTAATAGAATACTCTTCCTGTTTTAGCTACATATCAGGGCATAGTTTAACCTCAACTTCCCTAAAAATGTAGTGGTCTAATTTCCAATTTAGCCTTATTCATAATATATAAGAATTACTAGCCAAACATGAAGTATTCAGTCACATAATTTTTACAAGGCTTACTTAGGGAATCCATCTAGACCCCATGGATTTTAATAATAAGAATGTACTCTCATTCAGTCAGACATAAGAAGATCAATTCAACAAATAAAAATGCAGCCACGTAAGTAACAATTCCTCATTTCATTTATTTCCAAGCCATACAATTACAACTTATGCACTTCGGCATATTTTAATACAATAATCATCAGCAAAAGAGTAACTTTCTTCCTATAGTACAATTAGAGAGATCATGTTGGAATTCATCATAAAAATCAGATTAAACAATCATGCATCATATCAGATCTACGTGCCTTTACCACTTACGATGACCATCTGCAAAAATTGCTAGCACGGGTCAGTTCAGTGAACTAAGCATGATAAGCACTAATTCTTAAAACAATTGCATTCCACCAAATGTTTCCATTAAACAACCTGTTTAAATGAAATCATTACATCAAATCCATAAACATGAATCACGCCAATTATCTTTCTACCATTCTAATATGACTTTATAACATAACTCATATTATAGCCACCATTTCAACTCAAATCTTTTCGGATGGTTCATCTTATATTAGAGAATAAGAAGAAACAAAATGAATCATAAATATCTAGCCATCCGAAAACCAAGAGCAGTATCAATCCTAATGTAATTACTCTATTCAAGGAATGAAATCTTATCAAGGCATGTAACCAACAGATTTGCATATAAACAATTCAAGCAAAAACAGATTACTGCCTCAAGAAAGTTCAACTAACGGATATCCTCTAAACTTTTTGTATCAATTCATAAGCATTGATAAGTATTCAAACTTTTACTACCATACTACTTTTATACTAGAAGATAATAACTGAATTTCTCGATCAGGGTAATAATAACGCTAAAGAGAAGGAAAGGAGACTTCTGTTAAGATTCAGCACTTGCCACTCTTTCCTCCTAAATTTAACAGTCTATTCATCTTAAACCCATACTGTAGAGTTCTTATAGAGATTCAAAAGAAGGGAGCATTCATAATTTCCAGAAAGGGAGAGAATACCTTCGTATTCCAAAAATCCTATATCAACTTATACTTTACAACTAAGAGGAAGAAACAGAGGAAATCAGATCTCCATTTCAAACAAGTTCAGGACTGCACCAACTTTCCAGGAGTAATGCTTATATAAAAATCTTAAATTCAATCAGGGAAAAAGAGAAGGCAAGAAAATCAACACCTAAGTTTACCATTAGCTCCAATCAGGTAGAACTGTTTAAAAGGTTGCCCTTAGATCCCTAGGGTCTTGCAATTGCACATTAAACAAAAGCCACAGATTGTTACAAACGATATACATATACGTTCAAATATCAGTCCACAATCCTGATCCAAATAAAAAGTCTACACTTCACCCAGGACTCGAATCATTTTAGACTAAGAGTTAGGGTAACTGTTATCATTACTTACCAATAGATTAAACTAATTATTTCCAGCCATTACACTGGATAGTTTGTTGTTACGTTCAAGGATACCAAAAAAATAGCACTTCCAGTGTTAATAGATGAATTCTAATGATAGATTTCAAGGTCACTTCAGGTAACATCAAACACAGTCCATTCCCTTCCAAATATAAAACCTAATTTCCATTCATGCAGATCTAGGATCACCCACAAATTGTTAGGGGACAGAGTTCATCAAAGTAAGTTTTCTCTTGGTCACAACTGTGTTCCAATTATCCAAGTAAAAATCATAAAGAAAACAACAGCTACACCAAATATTTCATTACTTACAGAACCTATAATCATAGAAACATCCAGACCCTTTTCAAACAAAGGTACATGCTTAGTATTCAAACATATTTCCAACTCATGCGACTGAACCAGTCGAGCTTTACCTTCAGACCCTTTTCTAATAAAGGTACAGGCTTAGTATTCAAACATATTTCCAACTCATGTGACTGAACTAGTCGAGCTTTATAGAAGGAACTAACAGTTTCACCACAATCCAACTTTATATTCACCTGAAGCTGTCAAGTAATAGTAGAGCTCATACAACTAAGCAACAATCAAATAAACCAACCAAATTTGACACAACAGTTCATTCCGTGGTATTCTTCAAACACGAAATCATCAAGCACGACGTCTATCATGGTACCAGTTTGGAAACTCAATACCTCAGTCAGACAAAGAGACATAAAACACGTCTACAGAAGTCGATACCCATATAGTATTCACAGCAAGGCGAGAAGATAAAAGAAGTAGATTCATCAGGGTCTACGTAAAATCAGGGATTCCTAAATCCACAAGAAAAGAAGAAAACCAATACATTGCTACCAGCCAAGCCGACTGTACAAAAATCATCTGAACAGAGTTGTTCTAATGAAAGAATTTAAAGGAAAGCAAGATTTTTAAAAGTTAGGGCCTATCATGCCTGATAGTGTCACTTAAAAATTTGAAGAAGACCTCTGAATGTGCTCGCACCTTCTCTTCTTCTTCCACAAAATATTAAACAACAATATATTGTTACCTCCATGCCTTATATATTTTCCCCGACAGAGAAGTAAGCTAGAAACTCTCAAAGTTTCCATGCAATGAAGAGTAGATGGCTGGTTCAAAGAACCAGTGCTCAAGCAGAGTGAAAAATGGAATGCATGGAAAACAAAACAACCAAACAAAATTCCACTTGCATGCCTTCCCAAGCAATCCACGCTCAGGAACCAAAGCTCATTAATTGCATTTACTTCCATTCTCCCGCCTATTTTCCATTGCCACTGACTGCCAAAGTTGGTGATCGCCACAAGAAAACAAACAAACATTCCCATCCTTGGAGATACTGCCACGTCAGGTTATATTAGTAGTTTTTATCCTCTACCAAACCTGATAGCATTCCAAGTCCTTCAACCTTATCCCCCTCTTAAATGCCATGGAAACCACCACCCATGACTCGCGACCCTTCTTAGGTCCCCCTCCCTTCTTAGCATTAGTTAAGATAGGTTAGTGACTTAGGTTAAATCATAGGATAAGACATTAGTCTCATTTCCATAGCGCTAGGTGTAGTTAACCCTTGAGTATTAAGCTCATAGTTTAGGGCTAGGTTAGATTAGCAATTCTTTTAACCATTAGGTTATAGTTTAGGTTAAAACTATTAACCTTACTGACTCTAGTTTAGGTCCCCTAAATAGGACTAATCAGTGTTAGAGTCTATACAGGATAAAACATTCCTGTAAAGGATTCCATTAGGCATCAATAAATTAAGCTTAAGATATAAAACATAAACATCTTACCTGGCTTAAGGTCCAGGCCTTTCTTGATGTTACGATATCTGGAACCAAATTCCATTTACCATGATCAGCCTGAGTTAACCTCCGGGTTTGATCATTCAAAGCTCAGTCATACTTTGAAATTTTCGTAAAGTCAATAAAATTTGTTCATCCTAAATAAACTTAAAACATTCCTTGGATCAATGCAACTGATCCAAGGCTGAGTCATAAAGGTGGATAAATCCACAATTCATCTAGAATCAGGTTGAACTTAAGTGCAAGAATGAAAGAAATGAAAGCTTCCAATCTTATTCCGGTTCAATCAAAGATCTTCAAGAGCAGAGAGGATACAATCCATATCAAGCATGACTTTCCAAAACCAAAGGAACATGTCCTTATACAGAAGAAATCATTTATCAATACTTGAATGCTCTGGAGAAAGTAACAATAGTTCAGGGTGTTACAATTATGATAAAAGGAAAAAATCCAAGTAAGCACATTAATTTTTAGAAGCGAGCGAGATAAAGCAATCCGTACTTCTCTCCACTCCAAAATATTATTCCTGCAAACCATCCACCAATGTGCTTCCATACCATGAAAAGTATATAATAACATGTTCCTTCTTTCCACCGACATTCTCATTTAAATTCCATAGCAAACATGAATTCTTCTAGATTCTCCTCACCTGTGTACTTTGGTACTGGCTATTTCCCAAGTGTCGATACTATGTGGCTTACTTGACACACACAAATGTACTTCATAATTTACATCCAACCTTTTCATAAGTACCATACACCTAATTATCACATGACACACTTGTAGTATCGATCATTGAATGTGCATCATCCCATTGGAGAACTCCTTCCTTTGATGGCTCGAGCACTTTTGGATATCAAATGGTGTGCACATAAATTATATTTAAGTATTCTTCATTTAAGGGCTCTACTTAAGGCATAGATTTCCCATCTGTTAGAGGTATGATGAAACATTCTTCCTTGTTCTCAAAGCTAATATACCCCTTATTAAAATGTAAATCAACTTTTTTCATTGCACCAAGGGCACTCAAGTAATATAGGAAAATTTTCTACTTCTGCAAGTGCTAAGACCTCAAAGTCCCCAGTGAACTTGGCCCCCTGTATAGTAATGGATGCATCTTTTAAAAATCCAATGGGCATTGCCTTAGTCTAATTTTCCATGAAAAACACATTAGAAGATGACTGTAATGGAGGTCTTCCCATCTGAACCCATGCATCCAAAGTAAGTACATTCACTTCCGTGCCTATGTCAATCAATATGTTACTCAAAATCCAACCATCAACAATAACATTTAGAGTAATATCCTTGTCATAATCCAAACTATTTGGAGGAATATTAGCATGTAGAATCTATCTCTCATGCTCAATCCTAGTGTGTGGAGTGTTTCCCTTCAACTAACTCCCTAAAAAAGGAATAATGTTCTCTTGGCGCAACATCTTGCAAACCTATTTCAAATCATCAACATCTATCTGATGGAGATCAATTGCTTTCTTTTGTTCTAAATTCCACAACTATTCCTTCAAACATTGTATCTCACCTTGTAAATTCCAAATTACCTCCATGGTTTCTTTATAAACCTCCTTCTGATGCATAGGGTCTAGATACTTGGCATGCAAGACTTCCTCCTTAGTAATGGTAGGCTTTTGTTGTAGAGCTTCCCTAGCACGCGCAACCTCAACAGTGTAGTAATATTTACAGGTACCAACTCAAAGATCTAGCACTAACTTTGGAATCCATAGGTCTTCCAAAACACACTTTACTCTAATCATTCCTGCCCCCTTATTTTTATGTTTATGTTTCTTACTTAAGTGTTCATACAAGTCCAGAAATTCTTCATAACTATGATTCTTTCTAAAAGAACACACAAAAATTGTCCTTTTCGAGAAGCTCCTTATCTATCTATCTATCTAATCCATTATGTTTAGTGTCTTTGAGCACAATTGTTTTTGTAGGATAGGAGCTTGTAAACACTTTTGGACGGATCACAACTTATATCAAAATCAAGCATCAATAGTCATCATCTACGGGTATCGTTAAACCCCATGTCTTCTGTGGTTGGTTTTGTTTTTATTATTTCACTTTGTTAATTCAAGTAGAAAAGTAAAAACTTCTCTAAAGACCTAACACTAATAAGATTGCAATTTAAATTCAATTTAATTATAAATACACATTCATTCTAATTCATTTATAATTTATAAATTAAGAATAAATGAAAAATACATTAGTCACATGAATTTACTAAGAAATTAAAAGCATTGTAGAGAAAATCTAGTGTAGTACCAAGGATGGGATCTTAAGATAATGACAACACTTCCAAGAAGCTTTCTCGAGTTTGTATCATCCTTCTCACTTCACACTTACAAATCCACACACATGTGACTCGCCTCATATCCAAACTCTCATTTCACCCTCTATCTTTTGTCAATGAACTCACTACAAATGTTGTAACCCTCACATCATGGAATCATTTAATTCATCCATATAACATTGTGATCAATTAGTGGTAACATGCACACAATATAATATTGTGTTCATTTTTATTGTGTTCTCAAATCTAGACGACGTCTAAAAAATTTGTAACTCATTTCCTTTGTTTCTCTATGCACCTTAATCCTTCAAAAGGCTTTTAAAAACATACGAGTCTTTATAAATACTATACAAACTTCCTTTAATAGTATATAACAAATGTAGACTCCCCCGATACCTTTAACTTGCTTTATATACAAATAAACAATGTTAAATTACCTATCACTCGATTCTGTGGCACAAAATTCAAGCCTCTTATCGGGTGTGTTGGGAATCAAGAGACGTTGATCCCTTTATTCTTCAATCCAAGCCATAAATTCAAAATTACACAAGGTTTCTAGATACTTCAAGCCCTCTCCAAAATTACCTCCAAGTCTTGAATTCAAAACAATTAGGTACATGTGCTCTCAAGATATTTCTCCAGTTGTTATGACACTCAAGACAATAAACCCCATTAATGTGTTCCCTTATACAATGCGCTTTATACCCAAATTCATAATTTGAGTTCCCTTTTCCATTTGGTTCCAAAATGGATCTCATGGGATTTAGCTACCCATTTATCTCTACACATGGGTCCTTGTGGTCTAATTCAGCTCCCAATCAGTATTTCTTCGTAGAGATTCCCATTGAGCCCTCATTCATGCCTCGAAGGTGTATTCTATTAAAGTAAAGAGGTATTTATGTATCTATAGGTCATGCCTTCTCCTTGGATCTCTTTTATTGATATTTTCATGCCTACATGTACCCTAAGTCCATTTCTTCTTATTCCATGTAGGCTCTTATACGCACCCAAAATTGACACAATGCAATATTTTAAAAACCCAATAACGGTGCAAGGAATTCTAAAGATATTACTAAAATATTATAAAATTCTCAAACCGTACCATAATTCTTACACTTTTATATCCTAGTATGCTTTTTCTATTTATCCAACCATTGTTCTTTACACCCTACCTTGAATACCAAAATGGAAGATTTAATTTTGTTTTGTCTTAGCTGTAACATTTTAATTTTACACTTTAGAGATGATGTGATACCTTGTGCATGTGTCCGGATGGTCTCACAAGCTGCCACAACACATGTGTAAACCTCCACAATGGTCTTACTAGCCACTATAACAATTGTGCAAACCACCTATCTATGCCGATAACAATGGTTCCACAACAATGCATGATATTGTTATTTATAAATCTTCAAACACATATTTTTTTCATGTTAGGTTGTTCACGTTACATCCCAAGTAACGTAAATTTCCTCTGAACTACTTTAACCTAAATTATAAACTCCACTTCATCAATATAAATTATCATATCCATTGATCAAGATTGATCTCTCACTTAGATTTAAATTAACTTCTCTTTAAAGTATCACCTTTAATTTTATAGAAAGAAGCTACACATTCCTTATGAGGGTTGGAAACATTATTTACTTCCCATTTTGAGAATTTTTAGTTTTATTTATTTATTACCATCACCTTACATGAGTTTTTATTTTCATAGGTTAGTGGGGCACCATCACTTTCATGTTAATTACCACCGAATCACTATCGAAACTTAGTTTTCTATTTTTTTATAAAAGGAGAGTGTAAAGGAGATTAAACCAACACTTCTAACCACTTTGAGCTAGGAATTGCACTGTTTCCATTCATACTTCATACCCACCCAATCATTTTCCTTCCTTATGTAGACACCTAAATATGACAGCTTATCCTTTGGCAATGACAGTTTGGCTTTGTTCCAATACTAATACTTATGTTCACAACCTAATATTGATTAATACATATATCTCTCACCTACATGAATTACTCAAATCTATACACGACATGTCACTCATTCACTCAATACAAATGATCAAAATTAGTACTTTACTCTTATGCATTTTTACTGGAATCTTTCTTTATTGTCATGAATTTTTTTGTATGGAATCTGTTATGAGACTTACTACTTGAGATAGACCTCTGAAGAACATTGGCTTCCTCTACCTAACCTAACACTAAATTACTCCTAATGAAGGAAATGCAAATAACTACTACTATTCTACCGGGCCCAATGGACAAGGGAGAGAGAGTGCATGAAAATGGGAAATCCTACACTAAGTGAAGTGATATCACCAAGAAAATGGGTTGAAATCTCCATTTGAGGGATAATAGAGAAGGAAAACGGAGTTAAGAGAGGCTAGAATAATCGTGACACAGTCCCAAGTCTTCATTCACTACCAAATATCCATGAAATTACAACTCAAACCTACAAATGAAAAAAATATGCACAAAATAGAAAAAAATAATGGAGAGGCAAGGGAATCCAAGAAAAAAATGCAAAGGTTGAGAGAACACCACAAACACATATTTTATTGCTTCATAAATTTACATAGTCCATTTCATCTGAAAAATAGAGGAACAAATACAATTTCTAGGCCCATGTAAAGGATTGCAGCTCATTGGAGTTGAGAAAAAAATGGAATTTTTTTCCCCATATCCAAGAATATCCCATTCTACTTCTCAAATGAGAAGTTTACAATATATAGAAGTGAATGAGAGAAGAGAGAAAGAAGGAATCCTAAAATTCTACTCCCACCCACCAACAACATTCATTAATTAATCTAAAAAAGGCATGGGCACCTCTAAAAATCCATTCCCCAATGTACCTTTGCTTGTGGAAGAAGAAAATGGTCTCCATGTCTTCACTTATGCTCTTTTACCCACCTAGAAGTGTGCATTTTGAACTGGGGAGAGTTTTCTTCATTTTATGCCTTCCTACTCTCACCAAAATTCTGATTTCTTGAATCCATGATGAAGTAATTTGAATTCCAAATCCAAAAATTATAATTTTGTCCAATTTTATGCACATGGGAGAAAGATTCAGGGGATGTGGGTTCGAGTCTCCATTTCACTCACACTGCCGCATTGCACTATGTTTCCTTTGGATTTGATTTTTGGGTTTTATTGGCATGCGGGGAACTTGGTTCACTGGGGTACTAGGGTCTTGTGGATCATTGGGGCTAGAAATATTTGCATGGTTTACATACAACTTACACCCTCGCCTCCTTTTATTTTTGGCTTTTAATAACCCACGGGGAATGATGTTCCGCAGGAAACATTGTTCCTCACAACCCCTCGTGCTCAATTATACTCCATCTTGCACATCACTCTACGTCCCCGCCCTTTGCATACTATCTTTGCCTCACCATTTTGGCTTTTAATAATCTGCACAAAACTAATTTTCGTGGGGAAATAGTTCCCAACATACCCTTGTGCTCCGCGATCATCACAATCCCACACCACTAACACCCTAGTGGCCCATTACAAATTAGTAAATTTAGGTGATCGAGGAACTCCAACCCTTGAGTCCCTAGTTCCTCTCGGGCTGTAAACATTGATTGGCTCACACACAATAAAACTTGTTCCCTCCCTTTGTTAATCGACCTAGATCCGCTTGTAGGGAACTAAGGTGTTCCATCAAAATTTGTGCCGTTCAATCCAGTTGAACCCGAAACACACCGCTGATCTGCACAACAAAGGAATCATCTCCCTTCCTTAATAAATCAGTAAAATTGGGCCTTTAGAGCACTTGCAACCTAATGGAAGTCATACCCTTTGTACCCGCATGAGCTGATTTATCCATAACACAATAAAATAGGCCATGTTTTCCAAATTTTCACTAACTCTTTTGAATTCTTCTTGGATAGGGGATTCGGAAAAAATAGAATGAAGTCTTGTAAAGTCAATTTTATCTAGTTTCACCCATTTTTGCTCAAAATTGGCTAAGTTTTTTTTGGATCCCGAAGCCTCTAAAGGAAGGGAAATGCACTAAAAATGGTTCCAACTCCCCAAAACATGAAAATTACCTGTAATATCCAAATTCTTCATTGAAGTCATATAAAATACCCAAGTCATATTTTTTCCAAGTTGTCCATTTTTTCCAGGGTAAAAATGGATAACAAAACCATAAAGTGTGGGACCAATATTTACTACAATTTACATCGAGATGTATGGTCCCATACACTACCTTTTAATGGATCTTTTTCTCAAATTGTAATGCATTTATCGGTCATTTATTCTCCCTTAGGTCAACCTTAATATAATAATTAACCTACGAAATCCTTATAGACACTAAAACTAGAAACTTGTCCGTTTGTAATGCCAAGTTTGACTATGTTCCCTTACTAAGACAAATGCTCACATTCGGAATCCAATTAGTTCATATCTCTAGATATTCCATGACTTGCTTATCTTTACACTCTTCTTTGTCACCAATTCAAAGAATATTATCGACCAAAGCAATAAAAATCCTCTATGCTTCATGTCACAACTTCCTATTTTACTTTTCATCTTCTCTATCCAAGACCATACAAATGGGTCGGGATATGGGGTCTGGTCTTTGTGTACCAAAGACAATCCTCATCCTTTTAGTTCTCTGTGTGAGTTTTTAATTTGAATATCTTCATTGGGTCACTTAGGGTCAGCCTTTTTAAAATATTTATCCTACGAAAGGATATATAAAAATTCATTATCACTTTATAACTCACTTGACACTCTTACAAGATACTAATTATAAATATTTTTCCAAAAATGCTCAAGGGTTTCCTAAAGCTACCCAAATCACTTGCATTTAAATTAAAGCAATCGGTACTATAGGTCTAAAATACTAAACTATGTCAAATATTCTAATGTCCTCCATTTCCAAGCACAAAAAGTGATAGAGTCATATCTTAGCAAGATTAAATTCACTCCAAGCATTGGAAAACCATTTCAAGGAGAAAAGGGTTAGGTCATGTAGCAAAGGAACACACCATCACAATAATACAATGTTGGATACATTGTATACTATACAATTAGCCTACAATCTTGGTTCCAAGAAACATGAAGGAACCCCTAGGGGTTGGGTAGTTTATACTCACGTAAGGATTTATCAATCATAATCATCATAGTTATGCCAAGTATCATTGTACACTTTAGGTTCTATTATCCATGTATGTTAGTATTTAAGAATATTAGTAAAATCTAAGTCATATATGACCCTTGAATAAATAAAAATCTACAATCTTTACACAACAATTCCTTTATCAAAAGAGAGTGTTCACTTCACTCTAATCTCAATAGTATTATATAAGTTTATGAGAAAACATCTTTCATCATTACAAACTAATTTAATACACCCTCATAGATTCTCCAACAAGTTTGTTTCAAGATAATTTTTATAAATAAGCATCTGAATGAAGAAAACGACTTCACTAATAAAACAAATTCAAATTTCTATAATTCTTTCTCCTTTCACTTTTTATGAAGTCCATCTGCACAATTGTTAGCATGAGTCAGTTCACAAGAAATGAGCATGATAAGTGCTATAACTCTAAAAAAATATGCTTTTATCTAAATGTTTCGTAAAATGAACCCTGCTATTTATGAAAAGGTTCCAAGTACACAAAAAAAAATCAATAAAATAAACTTCCCAAAAAGTCACAATGTTAGAATAGACAAGAATTCAATAATCTATTAAGAATAATTGGCTCATTTAAAAAGTTAAATAATCCAACATAAATTTAATTCTATCTATGTTATAATATTGATAATCATTTCAACATGATAACATTTCAAAATGCAACCAATCTATAAGAATAAAATTAATCAAATTTCAAGATCTATCTTCATTCTTTCCTATTTAAATCACCAATCCAAAGTTCCACTAAGTCACATCCCGTTCCCTAGAAATCAATCAAAAGGTATTTAGGAACAAATACAAATAAATTGACATGAATAGGATGTTTTCTCCATGGATCATCTATCCAAATCTTTGTCACTACCCATAAAATAATGCCAAAAAAACAAAGATAAAATTTGACAGAACTTAGGTAATCACTGTACATTCCTACAAGAGATTTACTCTAGCCATTGACAAGGAAAAATGATTCAAACACAAGGTACAAAACTCAGAGAGGTTTGTCCAAACAAAATGATCTGGTTCAAACCCATTTAATAAAAATGTATCCATTTAACCAATACAACAGAGAGAGAGAGAGAGAGAGAGAGAGAGAGAGAGATCGTAACATAACATGCATCTCAAGTAATCAAAAACAAGTTTAATTCCCAAATAACTTCCATTTCTAAGCTACAGGATGAAGAAATATGAACTGTTCAAGAAACAAAAATCACAGAGTACAACTTTCATTCAAACTCAAAATGAATTCACAATAGGAGAAATGGTCTTCATTGAACATTCTAAAACAACCTAAAGATGTGAGTACAATATCTAAAAGATGTTTTGCAAGAACATGCACATTCAATATAACATGCTATAGTTCACGAGAATGTGTTGTTTAAGAATAATGATGATCTAAACCACAAAACCTTCATCAAAGTAAAGACAAATCGATAATATCTAACTCACGATGCTTGTAACTAACAGATATGAAAGGTAAAATAAATCCCTGAACAATAACAGAAGATCAGGGATGAACAATGTCCTAAAGATATCATTATATAGACCAACCCATAATGCGTGAAAAGTTTAAACAAAACTCAATGAACAAGAAGGGACAGAACTTACCTAATTTCTCCCCTCCTTTCCATACAAGATGACCCAAGATGGGTATATATGCAATGAAAATCAAAGCCCATGAAAGAGAGAGAGAGAGAGAGAGAGAGAGAGAGAGAGAGAGAGAGAGAAGATATTACCAGTCCTTGTTTCTCAAACATGTCCACCCGAGAAGGGTATTTAAACAATGAAATGAAACTTAAGATGATAGATACAAAAAATCCATTGCTCACCTATACAATATGCACTTACAGTGCTAAAAACCACCTTCATGAATACCCAATATGGGTCAAGAAAGATCTCTTTAAAAAAACAAAAATATTAAAATATCAGTTACCAATCTTAAGTCGAACAAAGGTCTATAAACCAAAACAAGAATCCCAAAACAGACCTTCAAGAAACAAGTCGACCAATAATATTTGTTAATACAACCAAAATGAATAACCTTCAAACCAAATAGGGGTTCTAATACAGGCTTCATTTTATTCTATGAACAAAGTTGACTTAAACAAATTTAAACAAAATGTAGTTTCAAAACAACCTTGGAGAGTTCCAAAGTTCAAGAAACTTCAAACCAAATCCCTACAAAATTCACTTAGACACCAAAAAGGGTACAAAAAAAGGAGACATAATTATCAAAACATAGAATCCCCTAAAAATCATACCCAGTTTCCCATAAAGCAACACATCATTTTTTTCAACTACATTCAAAACCTAGAAACATGTAAAAAAATTTGTTGGGCCACAAAATATCAGCTAAGTACAAGAAGGCATGTGGGCATGCAGGGACCTAGTTGAAGAAGGGTGCATAAGATGAAGGAGCATAGGGAAAATATTCTGTAGGGTTTTTCCCAACGAATGACACGCATAAGGAAAAACATGTTTTATACTTAGGCATTCGACATCCCAAGAAGTATATGAGAAAAGCATGACCCTTGTGGATAAGGTGCTAGCCCAGTAACCGAGGATAAAAAGTGAATATTCCAGGCATGCAATAGAAGGTTCTAAAAGACATCATTGCAAGGAATGGAGAGCTTAGATATAGAAAGGCATGCTTCCATAGAGGACCACTTCGACACTTGGCAACCGATCTATAACTTCTGGAAGGCATGGTAGTGGGTGCTAAGGCTATATATACAAGTCTTTGGGTAGAAGAAAAAGGGAAAGATATAGATAGTTGAAGAAAGGAAAATCCGTATATAAAAAAAAATGGAGGATGTTATGGGTTAGGGTTTAGGAGAGCTCTGTGAGCATTTAGCACATAAAAGGGGATGGGTTCTCATTTTTCTTTGTAATATGATGAACATGGTGTGATCCCGATGTATGATTTGGTTACTCGCATTATTATATAAGGGTCTCATATGACCTCAAGGGATTTTAATGTGGTTATTGAATCTATTAATACAAAATAATACTCTGTTATAAATCATTTGTGTTTAATACTTATGCATTTTCTTTCTGTATGAATCATCTCCATGTGTTGCTTGTTATTTCTCTCACCTGCATATAATGAGATGGTAACTCCTAAGTTCACAAGAATGTGGTTAGTTATTTTCTGTCCTACATTTGATTATCTGTTCTAAGATGATGCATTCTCATAAAACTCATATAAAGGAGAGACTCAGTGCCCACCTCGGTGAGCACCAAACGCCATCTGGGTGATAGGCCAATGTGTATGGGATTTTCCTGTCCTGTGAAGGGTAAAAAAATGACTACATCTTGGTTGCATTTCCGAGACCTCTTTCCAAAGTTTTTGTGAGAAATGGAAAGCATATTTTTCCCGTGGTGTGTAATGACAGAGCACTGACTTTATAAATTGTTGAAACATGGTTCAAGAGCACAGAGAGGACAAGTTTTCTTAAAGATTCAACAATAGAGCCGAGTTCATTACACTTAGATGGGTAGAAGAGAACTTGTACCATGAGTTGTATGAGAAATTATTTTGCTTTGCTTCCAAGCGAACTATATGAATGGATTTGAACATTCGCATCTAGATCAAGTGCGGTACTATAGATCACGCGTATAGACCTAAGATGACTATCCGAGGTTGTAGGATGTAGATCTGACTTAGATGTGTGTTGTTGATCATTGGTGGAAGGGAGTCTTTGGCGATTACACTTTTAAATATGCCATTTCGACATATTCTTTCCCATAAGTTTCGAGTTCACATTTCGAGGAGCCTAGAGGATCTTTTTATGTTCTATTCCTTTGGCTATGAAGATCTTGGTCATTACTTTGAGTTTAGAAGTATTTTCCATGGCTGGCTAAAGATTCTCGAGCAATCCTTTGGGAGAGGAAGCTAGGATTGAGGAATATGGTGGAAATTGTGGCTAAAAAGGAAAGGGAGGAGTGACGATTCAAGTATAACAAAGCTCGTGAAATGGAGATGACTTGACAATGTGAGGTTGCAAGTGTGATGGATCTATGCAGGAAGACATTGTGGGAAGGAGTTGAGGTTCACGTAGAGGATGTGGATCCTTTTTAGTCTATGCTACCCCATCTTGGACAGCATGAGAGAGAGAGCCTCTTCATCTTTTGATGAGAGTTTTTGCATGGAGAAATAAGAGCTGTCAAGGTGTGCATCTAATCCCATATGGCAACCAAAGGCTGCACGACTCTTTTTTTCCGATAAAGGGAGAAGTATTGTTAACCCAATTAGTATCGAGTGGGAATGACTGATTGACACCTAGGAGATACAATTTTTAATTTGGAAAATCTATGGCTATGCAAGCCATTCCTGTATTTTGTGGAATCTTTGGATAAGGTGCAAGTACACAAGCTTTGGGTATTGTGTCTAGGAGTGGCATGGGACATACAATTGGTAGTGGGAAAATATCATAAACCATCGGTGCGCAGCTCATTCGGTGGGACAATGGGAACATTAGGCGTGACCACTTCTGTCCTGCATTGCAAACTACAAGAGGTTGATTTGGTGGGTTAGGAGGAACAAAACCTGGTGGATCTAGTGGATTTGGTGGAGGAGGAAACACCGAAGGAGACAAAGACTCTACATCAGGAGGACAAGGATGCTAGAACATCCCCAAGTGTTTTTTGAGATGTCTTTGCACCTACTAGACTATAGGGGTATTGAAGATGCTATAGACCATGTACACAAATGTGAGTTACTATGGTGTGTGAAGGGGATCACTACCCCAGAATGGAGGGCAAGTTATTTTGCAAAAACGTTGCAAGGGCGCACATAGTTGATATAGAAATTATGAACCCCATTAGACAGCTTATAGACTACACCGCATTAAATAACACCTTCTTAGTAGAGAGTTCCATATCCAAGAGTTTGATCGGAAGAGCATAAAAACTCGAAAGAGATCCAATAGGGAATGATAGAGAGTGTGCGGGAGTATGATGCATGTTTCAAGAATATCTTGTCAAAACTATCCTATGACATTCATCCTTCTCAACATGCTCAATGGTTTGTTAGAGGGTTGATAACACCATTTAGAATGGCTCTATCGCACAATACTTTCATAGACCCGTGTAAGGTAATGTAAGCTTCCCTACGTGCTGAAGCTATTGGGAGTGTGACACTGGTATTAGCCCTTTTCTAGAGGCTCAAATTACTACAATGGCCAAGTAATTGGAGAAGCTATCTGTAAACTCAGCGCATGAGGTTTATAGTGGGATTTGGTGTACAAATTGTGAAGTGGAGGGACATGTAAAGGATAATTTTCCTCGGAAGTCTTTGCACGCTATGGTGGTAGATTGTGAAATTTTCCATGGGGATCATGATGCAAGTATATGCCCTCTACTCTAGCACATAATCCACAAGAATGTTTCTTGCTATTGCAAGATCTATACCTCTACAACCCATGATACCAAGGATTGCATACTGATTGATCAAATCTATGATCCTATTGATTTGGGTGTGTACCAGACTAGCCTTGCAAATAGTTCAAAGGATGATCATCATCATTATGAAGGGTGTGCAGATGGAGTAATGCGTGGAAATGGTTTTGCGGAGGATTTCATGGTCGCAGAATTGTAGTGGAGGGTGAAGTGATTTCCCATGAGGAACTTGTTATAATTTTGGATCTACAAAACATTATAAACATGAGTGTCCTAACTTTGTTATAATGCTCATGGTGCGAAAGAAACATAATTATGATGAGTGTTTAGAACTTTATGAGTATATGAACCAGGGAACATCGGAAGGAAAAAGGCACTGGGATGGTAAGCATCAAGAAGGCTGATTCACAGTGGATGCCATGAGTGGCGCGTGAGTCAGGGCTAGAACTTATGACTTGGTAACAACATGGGAAGAGGCCGCACATGCTAGGGAGATGCCAAGACCAAGGACACTAGTTTCAAGAGAGGAAGTAGTACATGGAAAGTATCTCGGACCCTACTCACTAGAAAGAAGTGTATCAAGAGACTATGGATGTCATTCAAAGTTTACAAGGAGAGATCCAGTGTCTAAAGGAGCAATCCAGGTAGCAGGAGAAAAGAAGGAATGTTGAGGCTCCATAGAAGGACTTGGATGAATTCAAAGAAGTGTGTAAAATGTTAAGGCAAGAGAATATTATTCCCTTAGGAGAGTGGCTGAGAGAGAAGGTACCACACACTGGAGTAGAGTGTGAAAGATAGATCTTACACATAAACCTTCCTCCTCATAGCCTTGACTATGACAAGGAGATTACTTTGAATGCGGTTGTTGATGGGTGGCTTCTAAGTAATATCCTCATCAACATAGGAGAAGAGGTCAATGTTATTACCTTAGATGTCTGACATCAAATGGGAGGCCCGCATTATAACCATCTTTGAATGTGTTGTATATGGAAAACAAGACTAAGGAAATGCCCATTGGATTCCTCAAGGATTCAATTATCACCATTCAAGGAGCCAAGTTCATCGGAGACTTCGAAGTCTTGGTGCTCACCGAGGAATAAAAATTTCCAATGTTTCTTGGGTGTCCATGGTGTTACAAGAACAATCTTTGACATGTGGTTTAGGAAAGGGTATATCAATTTTGAGAACAAGGAGGAAAAGGTGGTCATTCCTTTAATACAAGAGAAGTTGGCACCCTATACTATCCCTTAGGAGAAGAATTCCTTAATAGAATTTATGTGCGCTCCATCAGAGATCTTGAGATAATTCACCCCATAGAGGGAGTTAGCCAATTTGAATATTCCTCTTCCGTGAGTGATACCACTAGTGTAGCATGTGACAATTGGGTGCATGATACTTATGTGATAATTGGGTGACAAATAAGAGGATCTATGATAAATGTTACAAAGGCGGGCTCGATTAAGTGCCTAAGAGGAAATAAGTTGCCAAGTTACTCGAAGGGGCATACCCTAAAATTTTCTTACGGACATAGAAGCTCACCGAGAAAAATGAGGACGAGAGAAGAGGAATGCTCAATTATAACCTACTCAGGACTACAACACGTTGATGGGCTACACATCGAGAGACCTTCTAGAGTGGTGTGAGGTAAGGATCACATTTTCTTAAGGTTTTCTAGGAGCAACGCGCCAATGGTCATACAATACTACCATGGTAAAGAGGCCTCTTCATTTTATATCCAAACATGTGAGAAGGCTTGTATAGGAAGTGCAAAAGTGTTTCCACCTTCGTTATGGGTTCATAACTTGTATTACACCTTATAAGGATGTGCGTACACTTGGTATGTTTATTTAGAGATGTGTCGTGCGAAGGGTAATTAGAAAGAGTTGGCATCCGATCTCATTCAAGCTTCGACTATAAGAGTACCAAACCTTCAGTGGATAAGGCATTGTATGTGATCAAGTGACTTACAATGGAGGATAGCGCTATGGCAAAGGATAGGCTACTAGAATTTCTAGGTGAGCCTTCTTTGGAGATGCGCCTTAATGAAGAAGAATTAGAGGAGGTACAACTTGAGTGTGCATGCATGGAAAAATAAAAAGGAAAAATGGTCTATGTAATAGATAGAGAAGAGATGGAGACTTTGGATGTTAACCATTCGGAGGGTACACACGAAGTCATAGAAAATGTTGATGAGTGAGCACGCACCTACCACGAGCCCTTAAAAACAAAGAAGGTTAACATTGGAATGGAGGTAGAACCTAAGGAAGCTATCATCGATGACTATTGGTCGAAAGGGAGGTTTCAAAGATCATTGATCTATTGTGCGAGTTCCAAGATTTGTTCCCTCCTTAAAGGCATTCACCATTCCTTGGGGGAGATGAAGATTACGTTGAAGGAAGGTGCACTCCCAATTTGGAAGAGGCCTTATCAGATGAATCCAAAATTGTGCGTACATGTCAATGAAGAAATAGAAAAGATGATAACATCTGGTATCTTTAAGGTAGTAGAAGAATTAGAGTGGATAAGCCCAATGTTCATCAGTATCAAGAAGGACACGAGGATAAGGATCTGTGTTGACTACATGGACTTGAATGTAGTGTGTTTCATCAATAATTTCCCAACCTACTTTACTAAAGAAATCTTGGAGGGAGTAGCCAGGCACAAAGTTTAATCTTTCACAGATGGGTTCTCGAACACCACCAAGTCGAACTGCAAAGGAAGACTAGAGAGATAGCTTTTGCCAATGAATGGGGAATTTTTCCTACATAGTTATGCCTTTTGGATTAAAGAATGTGCCTATTTTTTTTTTCGTGCATTGTGGTATGATCATTTCAGAATTCATCCATAAATTTCTTTAAGTTTACATGGATGACTGGACTGTGTATGGATTGGTGAAAGACCATTGTGACAACTTAAGGCTGATGTTTGAGAGATGTCGACAATTGAGAATATCAACTTAATACGTGCCACACCTTACATGTTGATTAGTGGAGACCTGTATAAGTTAGGTCGTGATGAGGTTCTGCGTTGATGCGTATTGGAACATGAGCACATAGCCATTATGGAAGAAACACATGGTGGGATTACAAGAGGAAACTATGTAGAAAATGCTATTGCGTGGAAGATTTTATTAGTAGGGATTTGGTGGGAAACCATCTACAAATATTGCATTGAGTTTTTCAAGGCTTGTGACCATTGCCAACACCTTGGGAAACATGGAAAGAGAGATGAAATGCCTTTGTGACCAATAGCCAATGCTAAACCATTTGAAAAATGGGCAATCAACTTTGTAGGACCAATTGCGCTAGCTACGTGAAGGACTGGTTTGCAATATATCATCACTTGCACTGATTACTTGACATGGTGGGAAGAGGTAGCACCTATAAAGGATTACACCGCAGTGACATTGCTAGATTTTTATGGGAGAACATAATCAACAGGTATGGTTGTCCCTTAAGTTTAACAAGTGATAGGGGTACAAAATTTCTAAATGAAACAATTAGGATTAAGTTAGCAAAATTTATGGTGGCCCATCATAAGACTACCCCATATCACCCTCAAGAAAATGGAACTACTGAGGCATTTAACAAGATACTAAGTCATACGTTAACTAAGATCTGTGATGTTGGAAGATAAGATTGGGATGATAAGGTATCAACCATTCTATGGGCATACAAGAAACCTATAAAAGGTTGAACAAGGCCACACCATTTCAATTGGTGTTTGGCGTAGAGGGTGTTATACCAGTGGAGTTCATGTTACCATCACTACGTATAACACATGTAGGAGGGTTAGTCGAAGAACAAGCACTGGAAGAAATAATTAATAAGTTGATGTAGTTAGACGAAAGGATAGTACTTGCTAAATGGAGTCGGAAGACGATTTAAAAAATCAAGACAAAAGGCATGGCATGATTGTCATATCAAGAACACAAAGTTTGAAGTTGGGTAGTTGGTGTTGTTATATGATTCCAAGTATCTCGCACAATCTCGGGAAATTGAAATTTCATTGGTTGGGACCTTATATCATCTTGTACATTCTTGATTCGGGCACTTTCTAGTTCTGAAGCACTAGATGGGACGAGTTTATCAGGTCACTTCAATGGGAGTAGGCTGAATCCCTACTATAAATAAGTATTCTTGGTGTTTGTAATAAGGCAGTGTTTCCAATTAGTCTAGAATTTCCCTTTATGATTTTTTATTTTCTTATGTTTCCCTTTCTCATTTCTTGTTTATTTCTTTCTGTTTTATTTTATGCCTTGTGCGCTAGTAACCACATTATTTTTCTAAAGTTGTGTATGTGTAGAGGACCACACATCTATTTTAGTGTGGGGTGGAGTGATACGAAGTATAGACCTATAATACAAAGTTGAACTGGTAGTGGAAGTTGTGGTGAATGGCTTGGTTAAAGGATGAAAAGCATGTAAGGGTAAGAAGCGCATAGAAGAGAAGGTGGATGAGAATGGTTGGTGTCAAAAAGGATTTGTGAAAACCACGTACAAAAAGGATGAAGAGTGTAGGAACAACATGAGGTAGGCGAGGGAAAAAATTGGGTAAAGGACAGAAGAAGTGCCTTCGGCGTTGTGGACATGTGCGTAAGAGTCTTCAATTGGGTTAGATTTTTATGCACGAGAAGGTTGAAAAAGGTTTTTCACACAAGATGTGGCATGTGGATAAAAGTGCTTAAAGATGACTTACTTTGGAAAAAGCTACATTTAATGTTAAAGTACATTGGTAGGTGGTATAACATTTAATGTTGGAAGGAAGCAAAAACTATAAATACAAGGTTGGGTAAATCATTTGTTACCTTGCATTTACGAAGAAGAAAAAGCTCTTGTGAACTAGGGCATCTAAAGAAATTTGTGTGAAGAAAGGAGAATCTAAGAAATCTAAAGTGTGTGACTAGGGTAGATCTGTAAACCAAGTGTGGAAGGAGTACATGGGTGTGGGAAAAAAATTGTTGAGGAAGCATTGTCTTGTAAAAGGATTTTTCCAGTTAGGGTTTGGCAGCTAGGGCATGGAGTTAGAAGGATTTCTTCGCAAGGTTGAGCTGTGGGATTGGATAGAGTGGTAGAGTAGAGCAAGGGGAAGAGGATTTAAGTATTAACATTGACCAAAAGAATGGCACCAAGGAAACCAACCATTTCACCAAAGAAAACAAGGAAATGGCAAGGGAAAGTAAATCACTACCATTGCAAGCACCAACGAATAATGGTATGCGGAAATGCAAAGACCCAGATGGTGTATTACTAGGAAAAGAAAGGGATTCACACCTACGGAAGATGGCCGTATGCGATTATAATTATTACACAAGCACAACGAGAGAAGGAAATGACCTTGGAGTTGGTTCACCGAACCAATAATAGGATGTCAGATGGAATGCCCATTTACAATGATGAGGTAAAGGTCAAACTAGAGTAGGAAGGGCTATTGCATCTTTATGAGTTACCTTACTTCGAAATCTGGAGCGACTGTATCAATGGTTGATGTTGCCTATTTATGAAGATCAGTTTTACTTCGTGGGGTGGAATATGTGCATCACACCACAACTGATATCTAAGTTCACAAGCCTTAATTGTGAAGGAGATAGCATTGATGATGATCTAAGCGACAAGGAGGCTATCAAGGAGACTATATCTGTATGAATACAAGAAGGGGTCGTGATACTTTGACATTTCGAGATACCAGACCTAGTGATGAGGATGGTCATGCACTTAGTCACCAAGATCAATGACCAGGAATGATGGACATAAGTAAATAAGGCATGGTTGAACATATGCCGGAAGATATCAAAAGGGACCATCTACAACTTGTCTACTTTCATCATAGATGAAATTATAAGCAACACACAGGAGGAGAGAAGATACTCTTTGTAATGTACTCCTCACTATTGTGTTCTTAGATATTGGAGTACTTGACGGGCCAGAAAAATTTTTGGGAGTATCTAGAAGAGGATCCCTCACCCACAAAAAGGTTTACAAAATATACTTATGAAACCATGACGACCGCTCACAAGTGCGCCTAGAGAAATGGTATAAGAAAATGTGTGACACATTCAAGGCTGAGTGGAGGATCTCGAGAGTAGTTTCCCATGCTCATAAGTGGAGAGGAAGAGTTTGTAGTATACCAACACTTCTGCATTGGCAGATTTATGATGATAGATGGGAACATGAGTCCATGGTGCAAACTACCCTTCTCCTTCACCACATTATACTTCCAAGCCGGAGTAAATCAGTTCAAGGAGGCCAAGAGACTAAGGTTTGACCTTAGTGAGGTAGATGTAGACCACCATGAGCTATGCCGGAAGCTATTCTACCCAAATAAGCACACGTACATGGAGAGATATGTCTCCCATGAGATATAAATGATGAAGCCTTTGATGCTACCAATTGCATAGGAAGGACCACAACAAGGGTGTATCTACGCATAAGGCCTAAATTTGAAAAGGGTGCTTACTTGGAGAATAATGTCTCCATTCCCCGAAGACCTTACGAGAAGGGAGAATGCCACACCTAGAAAAAGAGAAAGAGAAGAGGTGCAAAAGGCACACAATTTTCAAAATACACAGATGGTAAGCGTCAAGACAAGCGCTAATCCTAGTACTTATGCGTAGAGGAAGAACTCCCTAGTCAAGGAAAAAACCCCATAAGAAGAGGTGCCAGAGCATAAAGAGCCACTCACTTAGGAGGAATCACCAAGGAAGACATCACTTGTTGAAGGAAAAGAAAAATAAGAATCCCTTGTACTAGAATCCCTAGTAAGGAAGAAGCAAAAGGTGATAGATGAGGTCGATTCAGAAGAAATAAAATACCTAGATGCCTACATTGGCGACAGGGATGATGATGAAGATGAACCAGGAGGCAAATACCATCCCATCTATGAGATACACAATTCTTAAGAAGGGGATGAGGAGTATAACGAAGGAGATGAGGAGGAGGATGAAGAAGAAGCTGAAACCCAAGGCAAGGGGGTAGGTGGGGAAGAAGTTACAAAAGAGAAAAGGACCCCAAGCCTCACGAAGGAATAAGTAGATGAATCCATAGAGAAAGAAGTGGCAAAAATCATCAAGGACCTAGTGGAACAAGAAGTGGAACACAATGCGATGTGGTGATGAAGGAAGCTAAGGAGGAGAGCATAGAAAAAGAATATGGCAGCATGGGAGGAGATCCTAGTTTGGCTATAAGCTTTCCAAAGGCTGCATGCATAGGGAGGAAGAGCACAGAAGCATCACAAGTTCAAGGGATGGGCTACATTGATGATCCAAAAAAAGTGTTACACGTGTGATTCTAGAGCATCGTGCCAATGGAACAACTTCTAGCCATGACTTCATTTGATGAGGAAGGTGCATACCCTCAAACAAGGAAAATGTTGTCATGGGCATTTGAGTCCCACATTGATGAGCCAAAATTTGAGGTAAGCCAAGGAGCATTGATGTAAGTACCAAAAACAAAAGGGATGAACCCCTTGGTGAATGCTCAATATTTATCAGATGAACAGATCTGTAATGTGCTCAACAAATTCTTAGTTGAGGTTGAAGCTAGGCTCTTCGGGAGAAATGACAGGGTAAAGTTCCTAGAGGTAGAGTTGGAGAAAAGGAAGAGGATCTCCTAGAGAAAACCAAGGACTTAAAGCAGGAGGAACTAATCAGCACTCAATTAAGGCATGAATTAAAATATGAAAAGGAAAGGGTGCACAAGGCATATAAGAAGATAGATATGATCACAAATTTAATTTTCCTAAAGCATCCAGACTTAATGCCACCCACACAAAAGTATGGGTCATCCTTGCAATTCCTAGAGGACTTGACCTGCATACTCACTATGGAGAGGCAACCACTTTCCCTAGAATTAGTAGAAGAGGAATTGACATGCCAAGAGAAAGAAAATAAAATGAAGGTTGTGGAGATTGTTGCTCAGTACAACAAGATCCTGCCAATGTAAAGGTCACCGCGTAAATTGCTAAGGCTACCTATGAAAACTGCATAGACAGAGATAGAGTGACAAGTATCTTAGTTGCCACCCATGAAGTGAAACTCAAGGAGTTCTAGGAAAATAACAAAGGGAACAGGGCTGGAGTGAGACAAGATCCTAGCTGAAGTAGAAAAGAAATTAGAGGCCATTGAGACCTTGTGGGGCTCAATCAAGAACCGGCTAAAGGAATTGTACCCTCAAATCACTTGGAGGATGGATGTTATTGAAGATTTGGGCAATCAACTAGAGGATATTGTGGAGACAATGAGCGCTAAGGGAGAGGAGATTATTTTTGAAGAGGTGAGCACCCTGGTGGATGACCTCTGTCAACAAGTGCAGAATAAGGTCGACACTTGGGGGAAATTAGAAGCTGGTTTAATTAAATATTTCCCTCTCCTCCTCCAAAAGTAAATAAAGTTCCCCATTCTTTCATTCTTTTCCCCATTTCTTCATTCCTCCATTCTTCCATTCTAGCCATTTGTAAGGATCCACCATTCTTTAAATCTTTATTGAAGAGTGTTTCTATGGATGGAGAATAAGTGTAATGTGGGGTGATGTTGGGCCCCAAAATATCAGCTAAGTATAAGAAGGTGCATTGGCATGCATGACCTAGTTGAAAAAGGTGCACGGGTTAAAGGTAGGCGGGAAAATATTTTGGCGGGGTTTTGTGGAACACATGATGCACGTAAGGAAAACAGTATTTTACTTAGCCACTTTCTAATCCCGTGTAGCACACAAGAAAAGCATGACTCTTATGGATAAGGTGCTACCTTAGTGACTGAGGATCAAAAAGGGAATATTCCAGGCATGTGATAGAAGGTTCCAGAAGACATCATTGCAAGGAATGGAGAGCTCAGATCTAGAAAGGCATGTTCCCATGGAGGACCACTTTGACACTTGGCAACCGATCTGTAACTTCTAGAAGGCATGGCGGTGGGTGCTAAGGCTATATATACAAGTGCCCGATAGAAGAAAAAGATATATTTGAAGAAAGGTGAAGCCCTGCAAAAAATAGAATGGAGGATGTTATGGGTTAGGGGTTAGGAGAGCTCTGTGAGTGTTTAGCACATAGAAGGGATGGGTTCTCATTTTTCTTTGTAATATGATGAACATGGTATAGTCCTGATGCATGACTTGGCTCTACATTATTATATGAGGGTCTGTTATGACCTTAAGGGATTGTAATGTGGTTATTGAATCTATTAATATAAATATAATGCTCTGTTATAAATCATTTGTGTTCAATACTTATGCATTTTCTTTCTGTATGAATCATCTCCATGTGTTGCTTGTTATTTCTCTCACCTGCATACAATGAGATGATAACTCCTAAGTTCACAAGAATGTGGTTAGTTATTTTCTGTCCTACATTTGATTATCTGTTCTAAGATGATGCATTCTCACAAAACTCACATAAAGGAGAGACTCGGTGCACTGCGCGTGCCTCGGGTGAGCGCCCAGTGCCCACTGGGTGATAGGCCGATGTGCATGGGATTTTCCTATTTTGTGAAGGGTTAAAAATGACTACAATTTCATTCCATATAATCACTATATTCACAAGAAACCATGTACAAGAAAAATTCACACAAGCAAGAAGAAGCAATCAATCACACCAGAAACAATTCTCAGAGACGTTTTCATGAAGAGCAACATTATTTTAATGAAGATGTTTTAATAAAATAATTATATCTTAAATAAAGAGATCCTATCATGTCTATTAGTGCTCCTTCCTTCTCTTCCTTGCTCCAATCCTTCAAGTAATGCTTCCACGAAACATTTACAACAAAAATGCAAAAAACAATCCAATGAAACTTTTCCCACTTTATTTTTATATTTTCCACACAAAAATTTTCCATTATTTCCGGTATGCAATGGCAAATTTTATCATGCAAGAAAATCAAACTGAAAGTTTGAAAAATGGAAATACAACATGTAGGGCGAAAGAGCTCGAAAAATCTGAATGAACAATAAAACCAACCCATTTATTTTTCCTCCATCCCATTATACTATTCCCCAAGTGGTTTTCGCTCGTGTCGATGATCGTAAATGCCAATAGGACTGATAGTGTCCCTTCTAAAACTCCCGCCATGTCTTATCTTCTGTTAGTTACAACTAACAGTTTAAAACTTCATTCAACCAAAAATAACAGAGTTACCAGCTCATCCTTTTCCTATACCTTCATGCGTTGGCTAACATTAGTAGTAACAACATTTTAAATGAAACATTTAAACCTACAAAATTCCTTTGGAATGGTGTCACTTCCATCCAACAACTTGCCATCCAATCCAACCTAATTTCCCCTTAGGTTAGTTTGATTCCTTTAGGTTAGGTTTCCATAGTATTAGTTTATAACCCAAAGCTTAGGACCTTAGGATTAATTCAATATAGCTTAGGATTAATTAATATGTAAGACTTAGGATAGTCCCTTAATATCCATCAGAATACATTTATTCCCATAACTTAGGTTAAGGATAGGATAAAAATCAAAAGAACTTAGATTAATTAGGTCCCAATAAATTAATCAAAGTACATTACCATTTTTGATGTATCTTTATGATGTTATTAGATCACTTAGAAGGGTGCATGCAAAAGATTCTAGAAGATGCCCATGTGATCCCAATGTAAGCTCGAGCTCATAAATCAAATATTCTAATCGACTCAATCACAATGATCGAAACATCAAAAAATCTTAAACATGCCTTGGATCACTATATTTGATCCAAGGCGTGGTTACTCTTGCACTATGCAATCAATAGATTGAAAAACAAGTTCAGTATTGCAAAATAGGAAATGAACAAATAAGACTGAATTTATTTCCTTCATCCACATGCATAATACATTAAAAATTTCAGCATAAAAAGTATATGAAATACTTCATTAACAAATTTAGAATTGTCATGGTATGATGTTATCCAATTTTAGAAGATAAAGCATATCATCTACAACAACATGATTTATTAGTTTTAAAGAGTACACCATCTTCAAAAGAAGAATTACCTATCAATTTTGCTAATTCAAATGTTGAAGTGATTAAGGATGTAATGCCCCATTCCTCATTTTATTTGTCATTTTAGGGTTTTTATGTTCTTTAGTTAAAACAAACAAACAAATAAATAAATAAATAAAATAAAAGATTTAAAATTTAAAAGGCCCGTGAAATTTTAGGGCGGTTTAGGGAAAAAGGGCGCTAGGCCTTCTTAGAGTTTTTTTCATCTTTTTGGGTTGGTTATGGGGAGAAGCCTGCCAAGGAGGAGGGAGGAAAAATCTGCACCAGTTTCATGCTCACCACAGAGGTTGAAGAAGGCATGGAGTAGGAGGTTTTGTCTATTGTGGCACTTGGAAAATGCACAGGTTTGGAAAAAATGCCTGAAGAAACGTGGTTTCACGGATTCCTATGGTTGCTTATTTTTTTACAGATCCATTTGCTCAGGGCACCTTTTTTTGTTTCAAAGAAATGCCTCGCCAGCTGTCATCTCATGGAGTGCCATGGATTTCTTTGTGACTGTGCCAACATCCTCCTAGCACATGTCAAAAACGAGCCCCAGGACTTGCGTGACATCTAGCAAAGCATAGAAAAAAGAGGGATTCTGTTAGATGTTGTAGTCGCATATGCTCTGGAGGTACTCAAAAACCAACTGCACTTGTTACATACCCTAAAGCTACAACAACATGCAGAAAGGGATGCGGCTTTGATGCATTTGGAAGAAAGTCAGTGATGCTCCTGAAAAGACTCAAAGAGCATTGGGGTAGAGATCTGATTGTTATAAAAGAAGCCCTGGATTTTGCTAGTGATGGAGATGAAGTAGAGGATGCCCATTTCAATTCTAATGATATCAAATATGAATCTAATGAGAAAAAGTGTAACGACACTGCAGAGCATGAGAAAAAATGGCATGGGGCGGACTTGCATATTTTCTTGATATTGTGGTGCAATTTGTGAAGAATTCAGACAATTTGCATGCAATGTCTGGTACAGTAGCCAAGGTTGCGCTAGTAGCTGTGGGTATGCTTGCTATATTTCAATTGCAGCAAACTTCAGAGAGAAGATCAAAGGAGGAGGAGCATGGCAGCAACAACGGTAAGCCACATCAAAGTCAAACAAATGTTGAAGTTGAAGGTTACTTTCCAAAAAATTCATTAGGAAAAAATCATTACGTTGTGGTTATGGGGATACCACCAAAGTTGAGGTGTGGAGCTTTGGAACAGTTTTAGACAACCGAAAAGCATATTGGGCAGTGGATTTTGTTTTCAAATTGCAAGTGAATAGGAAGATAAGTATACAGTTGTGGATATAAACCCAATGCTCGTGAATTGTTTGATGAAAATCCTTTTTCAATGGAATGGTCTCAACGGATCGTGAGTGCAAACCACTTGGAGCCCCCTTATACCCATTTCACTCATCGTTTCTAGGCATGGTTCATCTTCCCTTACCTCTCATAATTCTCGTGTTTTAGTTCTCTTTTGCAACTTAATAGAATTTTAAAATATTAGGATTTTAATACTGTTAAATGTTTATTTCAACTCGTTACAAAAACAATGAAATGTCGTGTGAAAACTCATGAAGTCAAAATAACCCGTTTACATTAAAACATGAACTTCCACCCTCATTTTGAGGTGATGTAGAAAAATTCCTATCCAACTAGATCACTACAACATGGTTTTATCGACCAGATGAAATTGACTTCCCGGTAATAACGTTGATCATCTCCCATTTTAAATAGTTAATTTTTGCATTTTTCAAAGACTCATTTAGTACCCTTCGTAACTCTGAAAATGAGATGTTAAACTTTATTCGTGTACCTCATTATGTGAGGTGTCACCTTGACCTCTGGATTGACCCCGAACGAACACATGTGACCTTTTTGACGCTCTTATAGGAGCCCTGTTACACTAGTTTACAACAATAGAAAGCTATTAAATCTAGAAAGTTGGCTTTCGTTTAGAACGCCATTTGAAACCTGGATAGAGAAATTTGTATCCGTCTTCGCAAACCTCTCGTGTTTCTTCTAGAAAATTGCATGGAACTTTCAGTTTAGGGAAAAACACTTTTCCGGATAGTTTGGCAAAGCCTTTTTGTAGGCCTCCGGTCATAGTTTGACGAGGTCAAACTTGACCAATTTCGACTTGTCACTCCGTAAAACCAGTTTCTCATTGCGTGCTCACCCATCGAACACTAGTTTTGGGATGTGGTTTTCTGAGCCCTCGAGCTAATTTTTGTCCTTTTACAACTGGGTCAACTATGACCAGTGGCCTCGGAAAACTAGCCGCCAAACGCAAACCGTTTACTTTTTCCCAATTCCGTCAGTTTCTTTGAATTCTTGGTATATCTAGGAACACGTAGAATATTGATCATGGTGTGCATTCTCATTGGAAGATAACTTTTGGAAATATTTTCTTAGCCTCTGAGCCCATTTGAGCGTTTTTGTAGCTAGTAAGAAAAGGTAAAAATAGAAAGTTGTGGGACCCTCGTAGGGTTGCCAAACCACCCTGGAAACTTTTAACACCTGTAAATAATGGTTTAAAACTCTATAGTGTAACTTTTGTGTGAAATAGAACTTTTGACAAAATGGTGTTTTCTCTCTCTTCCCTTCTTTTCTCTCTCCTGGGTTACAAAATGAAGTGAAATGATATGCATTGAATACATGTCTCTAAACTTTTTCTCTCGCTTGCAAATTGTAATTATTATTATATGTAAATGAGAAAACTGGAAAATGATAATTATGTTAAATTAGGTGGATGCCATGCCAATGATTTATCGCTGATATCATGCTCACGTGGTTTTGCAGGATGAAAGAATGATGACGAAAAGGTGATGTGTAATTCATTTATTATCATTGTAATTTATATAGTTCATTGTTAAATGAATAAATGTATAATTTAATATCATGTTGTAGAAGGTTACAGTTGATAATCTGTTGAAATGTATGAGATGCTAGTTTCAAGGACATCTAGGAAATGTGCATTTAATCTTAGGTTCAATTTTGATTCATAGTACACATGGTAAAAAGGGGTTGATATTTATATAAGGTAAATGAATTTGAAGTAATACCTGGTAGTGCATATTTAGTGTTCAATAAATGTTAAACGAGTCATCTTGGGAATTCATACTTTGTAAATGTAATAAAGAGATTTAATCGAAACACTCTACCCTTGTTCAACATCGGGACATAACTTGTTTTTCATGTGCGATACTCCTTCCCGTAGAAGACGTTGAAAACCATAGGATGAACTTAATCTTTGCACTCGATGGAACGTCCTAATTTAGGAAAATCGAGCTCAAGAATGAGCTTATCGTCTTAGTCAGTATGTCTAGTGTCTTTTTCGTAAACCCATCTGATAGGAGTGACACAGTCAAAACTTCACTTGGAGTATGTAGAGCTAACTCCTCCTTCATAGCCTAGCGGACTACCTTGTCATCTGAAGATAGATTAAAATTAAAGTTCTTCATAGAGTGAAATCCCTGTTGGATCTAGATGACATAAATGGAGATCGGGATATAGTTGTTCTTTTCTTTGCACTCTTGTTAACGAACCCCCTTGGCTCCGCATAGCTAAATGTGCTACCTTGGTTCCTATCAACATAACACCTTGGTCCTTTCTGGAAGGTGGTTTAGCATACAAATTTTTCCTCTCGCTTAAACCTCATTTATAGTTGAGGGGTAGACCCTTAGGTGAAGTTGGAAATTAATCTAGAATTTAGTTGATTCGGATGTTAACTTGGGTTCGTGTGTAGCTACAAGTCTTCTAATTTTCTATGTCTTTAAGAGGTTAGGAAAATAGTTCGTAACCCCTTTTCAAGACAATGCTAAAAATAAGGCCATAGTGTGACGTAGAAAAATAAAGCATATAAGAGTAAAAATGAGAATTGAGGTTAGGGATACTGCCACTCTTGGAGACCTTACAACTAAATTAAATATCTTTATGTGTTTCAAAGAACAGGTATTGCATTGTTGTGATCAAACTACGAGAAAACAAAAGATATATAAATATAAAAAGGAAATCATCAAGTCATTGAATTAGAATAACTATGGTAGGGAAATATCTCTACCGTGATCGAGGAATGCTTTTGGTAAAAAAGTTATCTTGTATCTAAATCTCCGTTAAATCCTAATATCGCTATATGGACACCAAGTCACATTCACTTGAGTTGTAAAAATAGAAAGGTAGATACTGAATATATGTTTGAGAAGAATATTCTTCACATAAGAACAAGGTAATTAAGTAGTTTGTACACTTTTGAACTACGCTAAATAAGTATGCAAGTTATGGAAACTTTTGTAAAGAATAAGAAACCAACTTAAAAGGGGTGAACGATAATTTAACCACGGTATGAACTTAAGAACATGTCGGTGGACAAACGAGAAATTTTATCCTTGCACAATAATGTTCTTGGAGTGTTAATCGTAACTAAAATACATTTAAAGAAATGATGTGTTGTGGGTTCGCCATTCCTGAAGTCATTTTTCTTGTGGTTGAGTCCTTACTAGTAACCATTCATTGGGAAAAGTGTGGCATCAACATGCCTATGGCATCAACATGCCTATGTTGTTTTCTTGTGTCTATGTGAGTTGATGACTTATGTGATTGTCATGCGAGTCAAGTTTCGGTGCTTGGAGCCCTTGATGTGTTGTGTGTAGTGAACAATGTAAGTCAAAAGAAAAATTATCCTGGTATTTTAATGTTGTAATTGTGTGTATAAAATGTGGTCACTACAAAGGATAATAGCCATGGCAGAGACATTACATACCTCCCCTCTATTAGCATCATCGTCCTGATGATTAACTTAATCCATAATCATAAACAAGAAAAATAACCATAATTATAATTCTTTTATCCGGAAATTTTCAAACATAAACAAATTTGTAGAAATTTAATTTTTTCTTAACTTATTACATCATCAAAATTGTTGTCCCAGTACTAATAAATTATAGTATCTTCTAAAAACTAGAAAAAAATTAAATATAGTTTTAAAAAAGTCTTTAATTATCTAAAAAATCAGAATTAATTCTATTGAAACAAATGGGGAAAAACAATTTTTATATCCTCAAGGTTTTCCCATGTTGCAATTTCTTCATTAAACTAGTCCTACTGGACCTTGCATTGATTTATTTCATGATTTCGTAAGTGCAACTGGTGAGTTTCCAACACTCTTATAGGTTCAACCACAATTATTCCTGGGTCTTGGACATGCAAGGAATCCCAATTTAATACATGTGATAAATATGAAATGTATTTCTTAAGAAAATAAATATGGAAAACATCATGCATTCGTGATAAGGTGGGAGGTAATGCTAAACGATAAGTTATAGGGCTAATAACTCCAACAATCTCAAAAGGTCTTACAAAATGAGGTGATAATTTGGTGACTTGCCAAAGGTAATAGAGATCTTTTTAGGATTAACATGTAAAAAGAATTTTTCACCAAGTTCAAATTTCTTATCGACCCTTTTCAGATCTGCATAACTTTTCTACCTATCAGCAACTTCTTTTAATCATTCACAAATTATTTTCACTTGTTGTTCCATTTTAGTAAGCATTTCAGGTCCAATTACCTCTCTATCTTCAATGTTATCCCAACTAACTGGAGTTCTACATTTCCTTCCATATAATTCTTCGAAAGGTGCCATTTTTAAAGAGGAATGATAAGTATTATTGTAAGAAAATTCAACTAAAGGAAGGTATTATTCCCATTTGTACTACTTGATCCATACAATACATTCTTAACATATCCTCCAAAACCTGATTTACTCTTTCAGTTTGACCATTTGTTTCCGAATGGTATGCGGAACTAAAATTTAGTTTTGTTCCTAAGGCTGAATTTAGTGTTTACCGGAAATGCAATGTCATTCTAGGGTCTCTATCATATAAGATCAATTTAGGTACTCCATACAATCTAAAAATTTCATGCACAAATATTTTTTCTAAAACAGGTGAATCATCTTTAATATTACCAATAATAAAATGTGCTACCTTTGTTAGTTTTTCAACCACAACTAAAATAACATCATGCTTATTTTTAGACATAGGCAGCCCCTAAACAAAATCCATACTTATTACTTGCCACTTGTATTGCGGTATGCTATGAGGATACAATAAACCAGCAGGTGCATATGCTTAGCCTTAACTCGCTGACATTCAAGGCAATGTGAAAAAAATTAGTTATGTCTCTCTTCATCCCTTTCCAAAAATATCATTATTTTACATCAGAAAACATTTTTGTAACACTGGGATGTCTTGAGTAAGGTGAATTATGAAATTTCATCATTAAATTTTTCCTTAACTCATTTTCCAAAGGTACATACACTTGATTTTCATATCTTAAAATTCCTTCATTATCAAAGTAAAAACCTTTATATCTTGCATCATTAGGATCTACATTAAGTGTTTTTTTTACTTGCATGAAATACAAATCATAATCCATGATACACTTTACTTCATCCTTAACTGAGTTCTCCAAGTTACAAGTTCGGAAATATGTTTCCTAGGACTTAGTACATGAACTATTGCAGCAAGATCTAGGTCATAAGGAGCATAATTCAACTCATGTAACTTGAGTTTCCTGCTCTTATAAGCAATAACATGGTCATCTTGCAACAATATATCTCATAGTCCTCCGAAAGCGTTTATAACTATAGTAAAGGTTCCATTTGGATCTGTATAGCCAAAATAGGTGCAAACATAAGTTATTTCTTTAGAGTTTTAAATGTTGATTCACATTTAACACTCCACACAAATTTTTTGTCTTTCTTTTGTAACGAAGTAATCGTCAAGTAGTAACTCTTGAAAAGTCCTTAACAAAATATCTTTAATAACCAGCAAGCGCCATGAAGCTTATGACTTTATGTACATTTTTAGGTGTAGGTCATTCAATTATGGTAGTAATCTTTGATGGATCAACTACTATTCCATCTTTTCTTATGACATGTCCTAAATAGTGTACTTATGTTTCATAAAAAGAACATTTGGACAACTTACCATACAATTTTCTCTTTCTCAAAATTTCAAGTACAATTTTCAAATGCTCTTGGTGCTCATCAATGCTCTTAGAATAGATAAGAATATCGTCTAAGAATACAAGTACAAACTTGTCCAAGTATTCTTGAAAGATATTATTCATCAGATTCATAAAAGTTGTAGGTGCATTTGTCAAACCAAAAGGTAAAACCGTGAATTCATAATGTCCATACCTTGTTCTAAAAGTTATTTTATGAATATATTCATCCTTAATTCTCAATTGATGATATCTAGAATGAAGATCTATCTTTGAATAAACTAATGCACCATGCATCTAATCAAACAGATCATCAATTCTAGGAAGTGGATATCTATTTTTGATTGTTGCTTTGTTTAATATTATGTAATCAATACAAAGTCTAAGTGTTTCATCCTTCTTTTCACAAAAATTAATGGTGCTCCTAAGTGAGACAGTTAGTCTTATCAAACCTTAGAAAACAATTCTTTTATCTATGCCTTAAGTTCTACCATATCAATTGTATTCATTCGATAAGGTTCCTTGGAAATAGGTTTAGTTCACAGTCCGATTTCTATTGAAAAGTCAAATTATCATTTAGGTGGAAGACAAGGTAGTTATTTCAAAAACACATCACTGAAATCTCTTAACATCATATACTTTTCCAAGAAATCACTATCCTTTTCTGTTGTTTTAGAATTTTTACTACATATAATGTGCAACCTTTGTTTTTGGCCTTCTTAAGCTACATAGTTGACAATTTCCTAACTGAAATTTCTTATTTTACCCCTTGAATGTCTGTTGTTTTCTCGTAGATCATCAAGGCATATAATGTGTTTTTCAAAAAAATCAACTTTTGCTTTATGATCAGCAAGCTAGTTAACACCAATTATGACATCATATGACCCCAAAGGAGCAACATAAAGATCTACTTTAGTTGAAAAACTTGGTAACTCTAAAACTACTCTAAAAAGACATTTACTAATAGTATGGAAAACATTATTACCATAATGTACAATCAAATATTTTCCATTATTCCTGATTTTATTTTTAATTTTGCAGCTAATTTACTAGAAATAAAACATTATGTAGCACCAGTATCAAAAATTATAGTAACAGTGTACCAAATAATTTACCTAGCACTTCTATGGGCGTAGCTTGCTTTTTCACTTGCTTATCAACTACTGCATCATATATCTTATGCTTCTAGTTGTTTTCATCTTTCTTTAGAGGGCATTGATTTGCATAGTGATCCTTACCACAATTAAAATAACCCCATACAGGTCGTCTTTTTGGTTCAAAATTATTTCAGCTTTGAAATTACTGCTTTTGAGCTCCATACAATTTTATTCTTCACAAAATTATTTCTAATGTTCACAACATTTTTATTTGTTGCTGATTTCTTATTGTTATCAGTCACAAACTTGTTTTTAACTCCAAAATTTTTCCATGCCACCTTCTTAGGTGCAAGTGACAAAGAAGAGTTGGAAATTTTCTTTTGATTCTCCTCTTTATGTGCAAAAATTGCCTTTAATTTATGTTCTTTCCTTATGGATTTTTCTACAACCCCTTCCATAGTGGTTGGGATGTGTACATCTACCTCTCCTCCTATGAAAAGATTTAACCCCATAATAAAATTTTGTATCATGAACTTTTCATCAGTTTGATACTATGGAACATACTTAAGAATTTTGGTAAACCTCTCCCAATACTCAGTTACAATTAACTTTCCTTGAATTAAATTTTAAAATTCTATCATTTTCTGATCATAATAGAGTGGTGGCAGCCAATGTTTCCTAAATTAGCCCTTAAATTGATCCCATGTAATGCTTGATTCATCAATATTCAATTCATCCTTACAGATGTCCCACCAGGAGGATGCCTCATGGGAAAGCTAGTAAGCTCCCCATATTGCCTTTGTTTCTTTTGAGAAGTTCCTTATTGCAAAGTACTTCTCCATTTCACTGATCCAATTCTCAGCCCCATCCCCCAATGGTAATTCCATAAAATTTTTGTGGACTTATCCTCTTTATGTCATTAGTAAGTTCAACTAGTTAATCTTGCCTTTTTATTTTTAGGTGGATTAGGTACATTTGCATTTACATTTACAGCATTATTATGGGCATTTGCATCATTTTTATCTCTATGCGTATTATTATCAATGACCTGATTTCTAGCATTGACATTGTTTCCTAGAGGTGGCTGATTGTTATTATCAACATCATCTTCCTCCTCTTCATTACCCATTACTTACTGTTCAAGTACAACAAGATGATCTCTTGTGTCCAACAGGGAAACAAGAATCTCATCAAGTTTTTTTGTGGTAGCTACCTCTCCACTTGGAGGAAAATTATTTGCAACACCTCCCCTTGTTCTAACCATTTTCTATTAACAAGAAATTAAGTTTTTATCAGATATGGACTCAATAGGTCCAAGAGTTGCAACCTTCAGCTCTGATACAAAAATGTAACATCCACTTTTTAATGACTTAGAAACAAGGAATTTTTTTACATAATGTTCTCTATTCTAAATTCATACAATTCAAAACACACATTCCATTGTCAATCCATCACATAACAGAAAACCATATGCAACTGTAATGACTCGGTGAAACACTGATATCTCATTTCATGACTCAATATTAAACCGATCTCTCATGTTTAACTTATTCAAGTGTATACTATGTATACTTTAGTTCTTTTACCCATTAAGGTTCACTCAATTTTTCTGTCTAAGAATCCTATATGAATATCTATTATTGATATTCATATGAAATCCCATAACTTAGACTAGGTGACATAAGACAACGTAATCAACAGTTTGCGATACTTTGGCCAAAGTTTTAACATGTTTACCATGTTTACATTCCAAGACAACATACTTATTGAAAGGAATATGTCTTTCACCCCACTCAAACTATTATCTAGATTGGTCTTCCTTGACTTCTGTCAACCAAACCTAAGTCAAAGTTTCACACTAAATAGGGGCAGCTCACATACACTAGTGTGGAAGACTACTCATGGTGACTAAGGATAAATAGACATACTCAATTGAATTTCGTTGATTAGGTGTGTTTAGTTACCCTAAGTCAACATGAGTTGACCACTACACTAGTCCATGTGTCTATCTTTGTTTAGAGTAGAACTATGAACCAAATTTCCACTTATGTCAATCGAGTTAATTGAACTAAGTGGGGTGTTGAAGCATAGCTGGTTGCATCACAGTATCCTTGTAATGAATCCCATCATTAAGAGGGTACTCTATTGTAGCCCCTATATTACAACAACCTACTAAGTTCTTTCAACTCAACTAACATACTTAAGAAACATTAGATTATAAACCTTCAATTTATTATCTTGTTTAATTAATCATTAAACAACACACCTAAGGGTTCACTAAGTATGATTGATCCAAAGAAGGGTTTGAAATGTACTTTAACAACTATTGAAGCTATGAATATAAAATCTATGTTCATGTAAATGAACTTTATTCTCAAACCGTTACTTCCATTTATCAATAAATCTAATTTCTATATCAAGTAAGTAAGATCATTAAGTTTTCTTACTACTTGTGATGCCCATTTAAACAACCACTTGAGACCTAAGAAATAACCTAGGGTTAGCTAGAAAATTATAGGATATTTTTTTTTAGAAGTGTCCACAACCAAGTTGCAAGACAACAGTTTGCCACTGCAGTTCTAGAACAAATCCTATTTACCAAAACACAAGTTTCCTTTATTAACTTATATCAAGTTCACAAGGTTCAAAATTTAGGGTTATATGTTTTAGTTAGGTTCAGGGAGTAGTTTACCCCCATGCCTACTCTCTAACAGGCTCATAGTTTCAACTAGATTTTTCTCTTACTTAATGCTTCCAAAATTTCCCTAAACCATTCCCAATGGATAGGAAATTTTCTCACCTTTCTCGGTGATATAAGGAAGTCCTCCTAACTCCTTGTAGAACTCAAGATATGAGTGGGTGGAGTTCCTAGGGAAAATTTTCCCTTAGGGGACACGTGGCAAGAGGAGGGGAATGTGCCTTGGGTGGTTTGGCGGGTCATGGGGTGGCATAGGGAAATTTTCCCATCACAAAGCTCAAGGGCACAAAACATTCTACACCCCCACGGGTCCCTAGGGACACATGTCAAATCCTAGCGCCAAGCGAAAAGGAGAAGGGAAGGGTGGAGCGGTGGGTGGATTTAGCGCCTTGTGCCCAATGAAGGAGGAAAGGAAGAAAAAGGTGTGCGGGTCCGTGCACCCACGGAAGAACAAGGTTTGAGGGGAAGGCAGAGAAGTGGGCCGCGGGAGAAACTTTAGATTTTTTTTCGAAGGGCTGAAAACTAAAGAAACAAAGGGGTTTCGCCCTACCCGTTGTCTACCCAAAAGTGCCACGTGGCACTTTCTCATTGGTCATGTGGGGGGCCAAAATGGAAAATTTTCCCAAAATTTTCAAAAGGGTAAAAAGTGAAAATTAACCGTGCCTCCACCTCGGCCCTAGAGGACACATGTCGCCCTCTGATTGGCTGCGGGAGGGGAGAAAAATGGAAAGAAATTCCCAAGTAATTTTTTTCAAAAGGATAAGTTTTAAGTTTGAAAGGAGTCCACCCATCCACCGTGCCACGTGGCAGCATGTGATTGGCTACGGGCCGATGGGGTGGCGGGGTAAAATGGGAAAAATTTCCCAAGGCAAAATTTTCAAAGGGATAAGTTTAAAAAAATTGGTCCACCCCTCCTAGGGTGCCATGTGGTAGGACCCGATTGGTCAGGATGATGGGGGCCACATAAATTTTTGAGAAATTTTTCCAAAGTCAAAATTTAAATTTTTCTATAGTTAGATTAAATCTTTTTTTTTTAATGCCAAATTGAAGTAAAACTTCAAATGGCCATAACTTGAGCTAGAAAGCTTGGTTTTGGGAAAACAAGGACTTTTCGGAAATCCCTCAATGCCCTCTTTGCACAGAATCAATAATTTTGGAAATTGATGAAGTTTTAGAGGTAAATTTAATGAAAACAATCTGCAGGGTTTTAATTAGTGAACTGACATTTTTTCAAATTCTCAATTTGGTTAAATTTGAACTCCTCCTTCGCTCAACATGTCGTACAAACATGGAGGATTAGTCTAGGGAGGGTTTAGAGTGTTTTAGGAAGGTTAATTTGTTCAATTAATTTAAAATTGTATTTTTCTCGACAATAGACAGAAAAATGACTATGCAAGTTCCAAATTGGATTTTTATAAGGTTGGAAAGTTCTTTCTTAAATGTTAAGGTAAATTTGAGTTCCTTAGGACTTACCAAGTCTGAATTTTAATGTTTCTTATCTTATTGTTTGGTATAAGTTTGAACTGCTCATTTTTATTAAAATGTGAATTGCCAGAATGAAGTTTATGGCAGTGAACTATTTCTTTTAAATTGGTTTATCAATTTTGTCTTTTGAATGTGCATATGTTTCCTAAACTTAGTCAAATACATTTAATTGAATTCCATCAACTATTAAATAACAATTTTTCAAGTCTTATTTCTAAATTCAACTCCTTTCAAGAGAATAAAATATTGTCTTTTGTTTCATACACATGCTTCTTTTCCAAACAACAATTCCCAATCTTTAACAACAATTTCAAATCCAATGCACAATGCAAATTTGAGAAAAGAATGTAATTCTTCATTGATTATCAAATACAATTTTACAACTTTCTCCTTTCCATTTGATTTCTAAAATACATTACACCATGCATGTAACAACCTTTTCATTTCTTTTCCAAAATAGGGAACAAATATAAATCTCTTGTACATTTCACAATTTAAGTTCGATTTCAATCTTCCATTACAATACAATAACTTCACATTACAGAATTTATACACTCATCCACTCGAAGTGGGAAGGGATTACAATGAATTTTCTCAAAGAAACATGATCACAAACCGTATATCTTCCACCTAACCAAGACATCTAATGAGAAAGGAGAAATCATCCTTCCTCATTGCCCCAGCCCTAACCATATTAAAATAGAGAATGAGAACCAAATCATGGAAACAAGGCTTCCACACACATACACACAACAATAAGATACACATTCCAAACAAGGACAACAGTTCACAACTACATTTGAAACCATTCACACAAAACCTAGGCTTGATCAAGCAAGCCAACAAGAGAAAGAACTATGGGGAACTACTTATGCCTCCCTATTTGGAATTGGGCATCCACCTAAATCATACCGCCAATAAACATATCAAATCCCATAAACCTTATATCTCCCAACCCCTCCTTATGCCCCCCAAAGTTTCTCCCTTATGCCCCCAAGAGTAAGAAATGCAAGCAGTTTCTTTTCCAAGGTGGATCCCAATCCAAAACTCCCTCCACAATAAAACTAGTGCCATTGGCAATCCCTTATGCCCCCATTGGAAATCCCCATAGCCTTCTCCTACACCATGTCCTAAGCAGTCTACCCAACCAGCCAAGAACACAAAACACATTCACCATTTAAACATGCATGCAAGAGAAAGAAAACATTTAAAAAAAGCTCAAGATCCTACCTCTCCATAATGGATTTTGTTCCAAGACCCACAAGCTTTCCAATTTTCAAAGTGCAGTCCAAAACCAACAATGTTCAAGCATGCAATCACTCCAAACTTCCTCCACAAAAATCTCCAAAAACAACAAAAAAAAATGCACTAAGAGGAATGAACAAAGTTTCAACAACCATAAACAAGCAAAGAGTTTCACTTTTATAGGAGAGGGAAGAGAAGAGGATGATGTGGATCCATGTGGGATGCCACATCATCCTTCCTCAACCCCAAGAGGAAAAATCAACATCACTCACCAAATCACAATAAATAAAATGACAAAATGACTTACACACTCCAAAATGACCCATACTCCAAAAGGACTGAATTAAAAATATGTAAGGGAAGTGCAATTAAAACTTACAAATTGTCACTTCAAAATGCAATAAAAATGCCTAATTTTACCCTCCAAACCATAGGTATGGTTGGTGAATCATTTTAAGAGGTGTGGGACAAGTTTAACTTGTCCCACAAGCCTCCAAATTTGGCCTCCAAGGACAAATTCGAATTCCTAAGGAGATGAAGTGTCTTACACTCCAAAATCTATCTTACATAACTCTTACATATCTCTTACACCTTCTTACACACTCTTCCAACATTAATATTTAAAATCAACAACTTCATTAATTACATTCCATATCCCAATTTAATTTAATTAAAGTTTAACTATATGATCTCTCACATTAATCTATCATATTTAAATTAATTAGAAGAATGAACACATCACTAATAAAATACATAAAACAATAATTAAAAAGGAACACATAATAAAATACATATCACATGGTCACATATAATGGAAATCCCCCATGGGAATCCCTAACAAACACACACACAAAACAGTTTGCCATGGTGACCTTGTTGATTTCACCCATAATTCTAATATGGTTAGTCTCCAGTCCCCCGACATTGTTGTGATTTTTAACCTGCAAAAATGCAAATACCTCCTTTGGCCTCGTGGCCATGTCAGAACATCCAAAATGATATAAACAACATTTCAAAATTATCTAAACACATGAATCACAACAATATCAAGAATTCAACATTATCATTTTTAATTCATAAATCAACTATATCATCATCTATACTATTCCATACTAGGTCTACTCAAAATATCAAATGTCACAAGTCCAAATCAACATCTATAATATGTCCATGTCGAATAACATATCGTCATCCACATAAGGGATTTGCATCTAGTAATCATCATGCATACTAACCGAATCCAGATCAATAATAATCCATGATCTAACATCTAACCATCATACTAACACAAAAAATATTAGTGTCCATAATATGATAAATAGTATCATGATCAATATCTAAAAGTGTCAAAGGGAAGTGGGCACTACAACTATAGTTTATCAATGTAAAAATCTTGATTGAAAGCTTATACATTAGACTTGGTTTTCATAATATCTAAATCTTCTTATTAATTCTTTTAAGATTTCCCATTTCCATTTATGGTTTTCATATAAGGATAACATACAACCAATCATCATTAATGGCTATACTTTATTACATTATAAGGATAACATACTTAGTTTAAATTGAATGATAAAAGTAAGTATCCTCTTATTCATAATTAAGGACTATTGTCCTATTAATGAAATTAGAAAACACAAGGTTTAGATTCATAAAAAGAATGCCACATTCATCTATATAAAACTATCCTTATTCCCTTTTTCGAGTAAGGATCTATCAATCATAATCATCATAGTTATGCCATTTCCTAGAAATGAGATGAGTCGAAATATAAGTATAGATCCTTATCCCAAGTATCATTCTACACTTTAGGTTCTATTATCCATGCATGTTAGTATTTAAGAATATAACTAAAATCTAAGTCATATATGACCCTTGAATAAATCAGAAATCAAAAATCTTTACACAATAATTCCTTTATCAAAAGAGAGTGTTCGGTTCACTCCAAGCTCAATAATATTATATCAATTTATAAGAAAACATCTTTCATCATTACAAAGTAATTTAATACACCCTCATAGATTCTCCAACAAGTTCATTTCAAGATAATTTCAATACATAAGCATTTGAATGAAGAAAATGACTTCGTTAATAAAATAAATGCAACTTTTTATAAGTCTTTCTCCTTTCACTTTTCATGAAGTCCATCTGTAAAATTGTTAGCATGAGTCAATTCACAAGAACTAAGCATGATAAGTGCTATAACATTAAAACAATATTATTTTATCTAAATGTTTCATAAAAGGAACCCTTCTATTTATGAAAAGGTTCCAAGTAAAAAAATAAGATCAATCAAATAAATTGCCCAAAAAGTCACAATGTCAGAATAGACAAGAAGTCAATAATCTATTAAGAATCATTGGCTCATTTAAAAATTTAAATAATCCAACATAAATTTAATTCTATATTAGAGTATTGATAATCATTTCAACATGATAACATTTCAAACTACAACCAATCTATAAGAAGAAAATTAATCAAAGTTCAAGATCTATCTTCATTCTTTCCAATTTAAATCACCAAGCCAAAGTTCCACTAAGTCACAACCCATTCCCTAACAATCAATCAAAAGGTATTTAGGAACAAATACAAATAAATTGACATGAACAAGATGTTGTCTCCATGGATCATCTATCCAAATCTCTGTCACTACTCATAAAATAATGCCAAAAACATAGACAAAAATTGACAGAACTTAGGTACTCACTTGTACATTCCTATAGGAGATTTACTCTAGCCATTGACAAGGCAAAATGATTCAAACACAAGGTACAGAACTTAGAGAGGTCTGTCAAAAAAAACTGATTCGAAACCCATTTGATCAAAATGTATCCATTCAACCAATACGACAGAGAGAGAGAGAGATCGTAACATAACATGCATCTCAAGTAATCAACCAACAATTTAATGCCCAAATAACTTCCATTTCTAAGCTACAGGATGAAGAAATCCAAACTGTTGAAGAAACAAAATCATAGAGTACAACTTTCATTCACACTCAAAATGAATTCACAATAAGAGCAATAGTCTTCATTCAACGTTATAAACAACCCAAAGATGTGAGTACAATCTCTAAGAGACATTTTGCAAGAACATGCACATTCAACATAACATGCTACAATTCAAAGAATGTGTCCTTTGAGAACAATGATGATCCAAACCACCAAAACTTCATCAAAGTAAAGATAGATCGATAATATCTAACTCACGATGCTCGTAACTAATAGAGCTCAAAGGTAAAAGAAATCCTTGAAAAATAACAAAATACCAGGGATGAACAACGTCCTAAAGATATCATTATATGGACCAACCTGTAACGGGTGAAAATTTTTAACAAAACTCAATGAACAATAAGGGACAAAACTTACCCAATTTCTTCTGCTCCTTTCCATACAAGATATCCCATGATGGGTATACATGCAATGAAAATCAAAGAGAGAGAGAGAGAGAGAGAGAGAGAGAGAGAGAGAGAGAGAATATTACCAGTCCTTGTTTCTCAAACATGTCCACCCGAGGAGGGTATTTAAACAAAAACTGAAAGTAAAGATGAAAGATACAGAAAACTCCATTGTTCACCTATACAACATGCACTTACAGTGCTAAAAACCACCTTCGTGAATACCCAGTATGGGTCGAGCAAGATCTCTTTAAAACAATGAAAATATCAAAAGATCAGTTACCAATCTTAAGTTGAAATGAAGGTCTATAAACCGAAACAAGAATCCAAAAACATACCTTTAAGAAACAAGTTGACCAACAATATTTGTTAATACAACCAAAATGAATAAACTTCAAACCAAACAGGGTTCCAATATAGGCTTTCTTTAATTCTATGAACAAAGTTGACCTAAACAACTTTAAACATAACCTAGTTTCATAAAAACTGAGAGTTCCAAAGTTCAAGAAACTTCAAACCGAATCTCTGCAAAATTCTCTTAGATGCCAAATAGGGTACAAAACAAGGAGACATAATTATCAAAACATAGAATCCCCCTGAACAATCATACCCAGTTTCCCATAAAGAAACACATCAGTTTTCCAACTTCATTCGAAACCCAGAAACATGTAAAATTATTTCATTCCAAAAATCACTATATTCGCAAGAAACCATGTCCAAAAGAAACTCACAGAAGCAAGAATAAGCAACCAATCACACTAGAAACAATTCTCAGAGACGTTTTCATGAAGAGAAACATTCTTTTAAATAAAATGTTTAAATAAAAGCAAGAGATCTTAAAGAGATAGATCCTAATATACCCGCTAGTGCTCTTGCCTTCTCTTCCTTGCTTTAATCCTTCAAGCAAAGCTTCCACAGAAATATTTCCAATGAAAACACCAAAAAATCCACTGAAACATTTCCCTCTTTCTTCTTATAGCTTCCACGATCAAATTTTTCCATTATTTCCACCATGCAATGATGAATTTTAACATGTAACAAAATCGAACTGAAAGTTCGAAAATGGAAATACAACATGTAGGGCCAAAGAGCTCGAAAAATCTGAATGAACAATAAAACCAACCCATTTATTTTTCCTCCAACCCATTCTACTATTCCCTATGTGGTTTTCTCTCAGGTTGAGGCTCATAAATACCAATGTAATCGATAATGTCTCTTCCAAAACTCCTGTCATGTCTTATCCTCTATTAGTTACAACTAATAGTTTAAAATTTCATTCAACTAAAAATAGCAGAGTTGTTAGCTCAGCCTTTTCCTCTACCTTCATGCCTTGGCCAAAATTGGTGGTAACAAAATATTAAATGAAACATTTAAACCTAAAAATTCCTTTGAATGGTGCCACCGCCATCCAACAACTTGCCATCCAAGCCAACCTAATTTCCCCTTAGGTTAGTTCGATGCCTTTAGGTTAGGTTTCCATAGTATTAGTTTATAACCAAAATCTTAGGACCTTAGGAGTAATTCAATATATCTTAGGATTAATTAGTATCCAAGACTTAGGATAGTCCCTTAATATCCATCAGAATACATTTATTCCCATAACTTAGGTTAAGGATAGGATAAAAATAAAAAAACTTAGATTAATTAGGTCCCAATAAATTAATGAAAGTACATTACCATTTTTCGATGTATCTTTATGACATTATTAGATCACTTAGAAGGGTGCATGCAAAATATGCTACATGATGCCCCGTGATCCCAAAGCAAGTCTCGAGTTCAAAATTATATATTATGAATGACTCAATCACAATGATCAAAACACCGAAAAATCCTAAACATGCCTTGGATCACTGTAATTGATCCAAGGTGTGGTTACTCCTGCACTATGTAATCAATAGACTGAAAAACAAGTTAGTAATTACAAAATAGGAATTGAAAAAATAAGAATGAATTTATTTCCTTCATCCACATGTAGAATACATTAGAAAGTTCAACATAAAAGCTATATGAAGTACTTCATTAAAAATTCAGAATTGTCATGGTATGATGTTATCCAATTTTAGAAGATAAAGTGTATCATCTAAAACAACACTATTTATTAGTTTTAAAGAGCACACCATCTTCAAAATGAGAATTACCTATCAACGTTGCTACTTCAATTATAGAAGTGATCAAGGATAACACCCATGGAAGAGGCATTACATGTATGAAAACCATGTTCTATCGTATGATGAGGCACAACATTTTTCACATCATGGCAATACGGATATTCTTCTTTATACTTCCTATGGTCAAATCAATAAAAATGTTATATATTTTATAAATGTTCCCACTCCCCTATCATCTAGTATGCATACATCGACCATGTAGAAACTAAAATTAGGACACACTCCCCTTTGGTGCCTCGACGAATAAGCACCCTTCATCACATTGACCTAGCCATGGCCCCTTTCACCTCACTAATATTAATTTAATTAAATAAATTCATTATCCTTACTATATTTAGACACATACAGTTCACTTAGACACCTCACCAAGCCAACTCAACCTAAAACTTATTCTTAGTAAGTAGCCATAACTAACTAAGACTTACCCAAACCCTAAAAATCAATTCCTACATTCCCTCTAACCACATTCCCACATGCTTACAAGAAGCTCCCAATATAATCCATGGTTTAATAGCATGAGATCAAAGAAAATCAAGAGGATCTCCCTAGTTTAGTAAACCTTGGAAATCCTACCTTGACCGACATTAGTTACCCCTAACCTTCACCTTAAGCTAAGACTAACCGCCATCACGTACTTTTAACCCCAAAACAAACTTATTCTCAAGGTTGCCAAAAGGTTGGAAAAGAAATTGGAAAATTTGGTGAACCTCGGTGAATTCCGAAAGAACAAAGGTGCAAGGAAGGAGATCAAGTACTTTCTCTTGTAGAGCCATCCCACCATGATCCGATCTCGACCAAACAAAGAGGAATGTACATGCAACCCATGTAGAAGCTTTCCTTCAGTTCATTATCACCTAAAACCTTCAAAACCTCTCATCAACACCTCCATCCCTCACTCACATACATCCAGGACCAGAATCCAAGTAAGTATAATGTCATACTTCTCTGGTTTATTTCATTTCATCATTATTTTATCATCTATTGTTTACCTACCCACCTATTGACCTTCTCCAATACTTCCACCTCCATATACCCCTTAAAATCTTGCCAAATCCTACCCAATTCACCCAATACCTCATCCTAACTAAAAAAATCCATTGTGTAATCACAAAGGAGACCTAAATCTCATTCTCGTGGCATTCCAAGATTTCCACAAGAACTCAAAGACCTGCATTACACTAATCGCCGCTTACCCTTAACCGACATCGGTCTCTATATTTTCTCATACAACCTAGAATAGAGACCTAACCACCTAATTTCACCTCACCCTCATCCACTCGTGATCTACCCGAGACCTCCGTCTGCACTGCAGAGACCCGTAACCAATTACTTGGCCTTCGCATCCTATTCTAACCTATTATGTTAGATTAGATCTATTTCTTATTGCGTTTTAAGTGAGATACCTAAATCATTTTAAATTATAATAGGATTTACCTTATTTACTACATTAATTTGTTTAAAATAGTGGATCGACAACCATCTAGGAAGTATCAAACTTCCCGATCTAGCATATGCTAGGCGCTTCACTACATATATTGTTTAAATTTTTCTCGGTGGTCTTGCTTTTCATTACGGTAGTTCCTCCTAACCAAAAGGAAGTTCTCACAATCAAATGTGGATTAAAAAGTCATATGCAAGAAACAACCCATCAACCAACATTTGAACAGTATTTCTCCTACACTCGATACCCTATTTGTTTCATCAATACTTCAAAGAAATGATCTAAAACAGGTGAAACAGAACATTCCTACATTTGGAATACCTATTTCATTATGGGCATCTAATCCACTAATTCATAACATTTCTATCAATATTATTATGACCACTACTATTCCTAAATATCCTATCTACACTCATAGTTCCTTACATGATTCTTCTTCCACCTCACAAGATTTCAAATCCCTTGTTCATAATTTGCAAGATCAAAATTTACAATCGTAATAAGGTGTATTTATTTATACTCATGTTTTGGATTCTAATCAATTTCTATATAACTTTATTGTACCCAAAGTGGCCTATTACCATCTTATTATCACTTTAATTTCTCCTAAGATTCCTATTGATGATGAAAAGGGTGATCCTAAAGAACACCTCTATACATTTCATGTTATTTGCTTGGACTATTCTTCAAATCATACATTTATTACCAATATCTTCCTTTGGAATCTCAAAGAATATTTCTTACAATGTTTTTATGATCTACCCATGCACTCTATGTGGAATTTCACTCCTTTGGAAAATCAATTTTGATGCAGAAACATGAATGTCAAGGAGAAAATTTTAGGTCCTTCTTAACAATTATTACTTCAAAGAAGTTTTAGAGGTCATTTAAGTCACCATGAATAGGTTCCAACCAATATACCCTTTTCATGGTTTGTAAATATCTCATATTGTATTTTCCTCCAAATATCTAATTTTGAATATTTCAATGTCTTGAGATGGTTTTAGGTGTCTAAACTCTAAGAAAGGGTCATGAAACTTTGTAAAGGGGCTTGTGAAGGTCTAATGTGGAGAAAATAAACCTTCCAAGATGTACCCAAACATACAAGTAACTTGTCAACCTACTTAGGGTATGAAAATAAGTTATAACTACTGTAGACACATAATTATGCACTTACCACTATTACATTATGCCTCTAGTATACAAGTTATATGCATGATTCCTAAGTGAGAAACTTAGACATTGGTGCCACCTCTCATATCCCTTATATCGATTTTGATTCATTTTTATTGTGACATTGCCTTCTACTTTCTAGATTTATGATTTCTAATCATGTCATAGGGATCCTTATCTCTATCCAAGGTCTAGTTTATGTTTCTTGTCTTAGTGATAATAGCACCTAGTAAGGACACTAGTATGTGGGCGGTAGTGTCCCTTCCTAAAGCTTTTGTTTAATCTTGCTTATATTTCAAATTTTCACTTGTCACCTAATTTTGGGTCTTTTCTAATTCTTATTTAATGTTTGGGGTTGGAATTTGGTGTCACTAAGTGTCAAAATCCAAATAAAGGAGTTATATATATACGCAACCCGATAACTATTCTAAAGGACAACTGGGTCACTATTTTCTATCTACTACTTCAGCAAAAGGGACACTTGAGGAATCCACCGGAATACATTATTCATTACATAGGAAGGGAAAATTCTAAATTCCATCAGAATATTATCTTTTGAGAAAGTATTTGTATCCCTCTATCCCTATGAAAGTTGCAAAAGGGAAACTAGCTTCAAAGGACATGGTTCTATCACACACACACACACACACACACACCAAAACTACATTGTGTATGGAATGTAGTAAAATTATCACTGACAATAACATTGGGGTGACCATCAAGGTCAGTATGACTCAAACATATGCATATTTTATTTCATGTAATGTACGGTTAAGTTTTATACAAGTAGTTAGGGTTTTTTTGCAAGTACATTTGTGACATGAGAAACCTAAAGTTAAGTATATGTGACATAAAACAAAGTGAAGGAAACACTATTAAACATTAAAAGACCCATATCTACACTCTTTGTTAAGACAATATCACCTAAGGTGATCCTATTTATACTTGAGCGCTCTTGTCTAACACACATTGATCCAAAAATGGATTTAAAATACAAATCCTATGTATTCTCCATAAATGATCTTGCAAGTATAGATTATAGGCATATTATTTATTTGAGATATGGTCTAGTAAACATGTAGGTGATCTAGACACCTTCAAATGACTTCAAATGCCACTTCTATTCTGTTTGGGAAGTTTTCTAGGTGACAGCTTATGCAAGATCGCCCAAAGGTTATGTAACCAAGTATTTTCATAGAGATATGGTTGAGCAACCACCGTGATGGTTATGTAACCAACATTAATAGGGACAAGAAGTTACACAAATTACAGTCTATCTTTTCGGCATTCCTATCCTGCATAACATCAAATTCAAGAAACTCAACAATTGTAAATGTTTGGGATTCTAAACGAGCGATTCATATTTCAATCTATCATTGGGAAGAACAACTATAAATATGCATGCATTTGATCATTCTAGGAAAGTTTTTTGGGTGAATTCAAGTGTGAGAAAAGAGAGGAAGTTAAGAATGTTCTTGTTTTGTTCATGAGTAAAGATAAGTTCTTGTTGAGAGTTGTAAGTAGGTCATACAAGCGTAAGGAGTTAGAATATTTCTTGAAGGTCATTTTATGATAGTAAACTTATATTATTTGGATATTTTCATAGTGAAGAGAAGTTATTTATTACTCATTGTGATTTTTTCCCACATGAAGTTTCTCCAGGATAAACTCTTGTGTCTCACCGCCTTGTAATTTCCTATTTTCAATATTGTGTGGATATTTCGTTCATAAACATGTTGGTTTAATGAAATTAGTTAGATTATTCATTCAATATCACTTAGACAAGAGTTGTTCATTTTGTTAAAATATAGTTTATAGATCACATTAGTATCGATCGCTTAAGATTTAAGTTTGTGTGTGGTATAACATGTGTTGACACTGCTTTCGCTTAGATGCCCCTTATTCGAAAGGGAAAAGAAAGTGGTGAAGGTATCCTTATTCCTTTTGAAAATATTTCCACCAGGAAGTGGAAGTAAGGAATTTGAGACATGGCTCATAGAGAAGATGTGGATGAGACTAGAGAAGAGCATTTCTACAAGTTGGAGGAAAATGTGGCAAGTATGTCCAAGGATGTGGGAAGTATTTCCTTTTCCATAGGGAAATTGGAGTCCATCATGGGATTGCTCATGGAGAAACTTGGTGTTCCAAACAAGGCACCAGGGATCCCATGAAGAAGATACTCATGAGTATGAAGAAGATAATCCCCATGTCATCCCTACACCTCCTCCATTCAAAGAAGAGGCGAAGATAGATATTTAGCCTTATGATGGAGATTTGAATGCTCGAAGGTAAACCATTGGATAAATCAACTTGAGATATATTTCAGTTTGCAAGGTTAAAATTGACTAATCATGCTTTAAGTTAGTTTTAAAGTTATGTTCATTCGTTGGTTTTTAAGAATATTCCTTATATTACTATGTGGAACAAATTCAAGAAGATAATAAAAAAGTAGTTATATCCTATTTATTAGTGGACATACTAAAGTTCAAGGGAACATGCTAAGGTGGATGCTCTTTTTGATACATTTTCTCAAGTTAATTTGATTATTAAAGAGTTGGTGGATAGGATAAAGTTGGAAACTTGCAATCACCCAAGTCCATATTCATTGGGTTGGGTAAAGAAAGGTCTAAACATACAAGTTACCAAACAATGTAAAATCACTTTTGACATTTATAAGAAATTTATTGATGAAGTTACAATAGATTTTCCCCCTTGATGTGTGTAGTGTAGTGTTTGGTAACCCGTATTTTTACATTAGGGATGTTATCTTCATGAGGAGAGCCAAATAGTCCCATTTGGTGAAGGATGGTAAGAGACTTCATTTCGGTCTTGTCGAGACTCAAAGATCTCTTTGGGAAGTGCCATTGAAGCCTAAAAGATTATTAATTTCAGAGGTAAATTTTTGTTTCTTATTTTGAGGGATATGCCGAAAGATGAGATTATTGCATCTAAAACCACTTGTAGCATGTTTTATAAAACTGAATAGACACAAATAAAAGAGTTGGCTCAATAGTTCGAGAAGTTTTCCAAGAGCCTAAGGGGTTGCCTTTGTCAATCCATTGAGTATGAGATACACTTGCTACCCTATATTCTGCTTCCAAACTTAGGATTATATAGGAAATATTTCAAATATGCCAATGAGGTAAAGAAACAATGATTAGTCTTTGTTTAAAAAGGTATAATCCATCCTAACACTTCTCCATGTGGTTTTGCTTTTTTTTAATACCTAAGAAAGATGGGTAATAGATAATGTGTGTTTATTATAGAGATTTAAATAAAATAACCATCAAGAATAGGTACCCTCTTCATCGTATTGATGATCTGTTAGATCACTTGTAACTAAATAGTTTACTAAGCTTGATTTGAAATATGGATATCATCAAGTGTGGATCAAGGAAGATAACATCTGGAAAACAACATTCAAGACCGTGAAGGGGTTATATGAATGGTTGGTATTACCATTTGGGATATGCAATGCACCAAATAACTTCATGAGGTTGATGAATGAGGTAATGAGGACATTTATTTATTTCTTTATTATTATGTACTTGAATGACATTCGGTTTTTAGCGAAGTTTTGAGGACCATATTGATCATTTGCATCAAGTTTTGCAAGTTCTTAAGGAGAACCAGATAGTGTTGAATGAGAAGAAGTGTGATTTTTCTTAATAGTCACTTGTATTTTTAGACATGTGGTTGGAGATGGAGAATTGAGGATTTATTTGAATAAGATAGAGTCCATTTAGAATTGGCCTACACCATAGAGTATAGTGGGCACCTAGCTCATTGCTTTGTCAAGTCATACTTGAGTGAAGCCCGCCCCACCATAACATACCAAACCTCACCTTTTAGATCTCCTTCTTTGTAGGAAGCCATCCTCACAAAAAAACTCTATTTCGAACTCATGTCTTAGTCCCTAAATAGCATAAAGTAAACAAACATAATAGAAAAGGGCACTCCTAGGATCACTTTTTTCTTAGTGTTTCGCTTGGCTTGTGTTTTGAGGTGAGAGATCACGTTCTTCATTTTTTTTCATCCTCGCAGATCCTCATCATAGCTAGAGTATTCCAGCTTCACCCGAGTATGCACTGGCCATATCATCATCATTCTTAGAATTCTGGGTCTAATTCTACATCGATTTTAATTCACAACCATTTTTCTTTTATCACTATTTTAATTTCACAATAAGTGTCGTTAGTTACCTTCGAGCATCATCGCTTCTACCCAACCGATGTCAATTCCAATTTCTTTTTTAACCTAGCCAAAAGGATATTTTATTCATTTTCTTCCACTTTTCACAGTCCCTTTCACTGCCATCATTCTCATTAACATTGTAAAACACCATCGATTTGGCATACATGTGAGATTTGACCTTCTTCCTGGCTTTTCACTCACTGACCATTTTCTACAATGACCGCAAATCGGTTACCCCTAATCGGCATCGGTTAGCCCTAATTGGCATCAATTATCTGTTTCACATTCCAACCATCATTTGGTACCTAATCCACTTTTTTCCACTAGATTCACCTATTCCTGTTGTTCTCTGTGTCATTTACAGAGAAGCAACCCTACCTGATCAATACTGGTTCACATGGTGCTGACCCGAAGAAAAACAAGTGCACTCATATTTCACACCAGTTTTCAACCACTCCCACCTAGTCCTTCACCACCTTCCATTTTATCACCAGCCATGGATCCCATCCAGCCTATTACTATCACTACCGGAGATGAGGAGTTTGCATGAATCCTTGACCAAAACCTTGTCACCTTGCAATTTTACCTTTTCCACTCATCCACTCAAGATGCCTTGGGTCGCTTGATATACGAATGCCCATATCTATCCCCCGACTCTCACTCCCACTCTTGCATCTTCCCCATCCGGCTCTGTGTTTCCCACATCTATCTTACCCCCAGTTGTTTCATAGCTAGGTCCTATACTCGCTATGACTACCGCATCTGCCACCTCATGACACCCGTTACATCCACCATATCCTCGACAACTACCTTAAACACAACCTCATCTCGCCCTCATGTCTCACACATACCCATAGCTACATTACCACCTCCCATGTCGGTGACCCCTACCCCATTTCAGAAAGTGTCCTTTCCATTCAACAATCGTTAGCCCCTATTGCCACTAGGGTTACCATGACCCTTCCACCTCCCTATACATACTACCAACAACCTCCCATTTCATCCATTATTCACTCTAGGTATGTACCCCATGTTTCATTGCCTTCTTCTCAATCAACCTACATGGTAGCCCCATACACTGGAGTGCCACCCCTGTTATATGCACAAAACCAACCCTATCACTCTATAGGAGGTACCCAATCATCACAACCCACCAACGACCTAATTAAATTGATGTTGGACAAGATGCAGACATTGAAGGCATCGGTTTCAAGCTCCTACAACACTCTCACCTATGATGAGATTTGCAATGAGCCCATCCACCCATCCATTCCTATCCACTCATACCGTGTGCATTGGGAAATGCCTAAATTCAATCATTTCAATAGAAAAGAAGACCCGCAAAAGTATTTGTGGTGGTTTAAACATGGGTATTATCTCGATCGCTCATGATGATGCCTTGCTCTTGAGAACCTTTCTCATGTCACTCACTGGACTGCATTATATTGGTATAGTGGGTTACCTGACACTCCATATTCTCATTCAATTAGGTATCCCAAGCCTTCGATCATTTTTCTATCAATATCGTCAAGAAGGTTACCATGACCGATCTATACTCCACGCGTCAGTATGAGGATGAATTTATCACAGATTTTGTTGCTCGCTAGCATAGCTTGATCAACCAACTCACCTTCCAACTACCCCAAATAGAACTCATCAAGCTCTTCACATGGGCTTGTGCTAGACATATCTCACCGACCTTGCAGGTCCAAACCTTCCGAACATTCAATGAAGCATTCACTATGGCACAAAATTTAGAGATTTAGGCCATCGAAGAGAAGAAAATCCAATTACGCAATAATAATTTGGCATTCAAGTTGAATGATACCTCTTCTTCTTCCAAACCACAAAACAATTATTCAAAAGCTAAGGGCACTGCTAACATAGTGGTACTCAAGGTCGGCCCAAAGACATCCATCAAATCAGGCTACCCCCTCATCTAATCTCTCACCCATCTAGACTTTTCAATTCAGACAAGAGCGTGAAATATACCCCAATTGGGAAACCTTACTCTTCTATCTAGGAAAAGCTTATCAAATCCAGAGCCATCACCCTTCCACCTATAAAACCACACACTGGTTTTGACCCTGCTCGCCCCATGCCCACATGGTATAAAGAACATGACTTCTGTAACTATCATCGAGTAAAGGGTCATAGTGATGGCAAATGCATCACTTTCAAAATATTGTTCAAGAAATGCTCAAGAAAGGTGAGTTAACCATGGATATATTTCACCTTTTTCTTAGATTGTTTCTTTGAATTGTTGACAAAACAGATAGGGTAATGGGCATAGGAGGAATACCTATTCAAATGTTAGTTGATGGGTTGTTGCATGCGTATGACTTCCAAATCCACAGCTGACCATGAGAGCTTCCTTTTGGCTAGGAGGAACTACCTGTAATGAAAGCAAGACCACTAGAAAGAATTAAACAATATGGGTAGTGAACTGCCTAACGTGAGCTAGATCCGGAAGTGTGATACTTCCTAGATGGCTATTAGTCCATTGTTTAAAAAAATTAAATCTGAAAACAAGGTAAATCCTATTGTTATTTTGAAATGATTTAGGTATCTCACTTAAAAACACAATAAGAAAACAAATCTAATCTAACAGGCTAAGCTAGAATAGAATCCATGGGTCAAATGGTTGGTTTTGGGTTCTGCAGGTCTGATAAAGGTCTCGGGTAGGTCACCAGTGAGTGAGGGTGAGGTAAAATTAGGTGGATAGGTCTTTGTTTAAGGATGTGTGGACAAACACAGAGACCGGCGTTAGTCGGGGTGACCACCATGGTTAGAGATATACAAGGCGGCGGTTAATGTTGAAATCTGAAACGTCACAAAACGGGGTTTTAGTCTCCTTTGTGATTGTACAAAGGATTTGGTTAGTCGAGATGAGGTATTGGGTGACTGGAATAGGTTTTTACAAGGTTTTGATGGGTCTATGGAGGTACAAAATGTTGGAGATGGTCAATAAGGAGCAAGATAAACAATGGGTGATAAAACAATGATGAAATGAAATAACCAGGAAAGTATGATATTGTACTTACTTGGATTTCATTCCTAAAGGCTTGTGTGTGATGGATGGAGGTGCTGATGATAGGTTTGAGGGCTGCAAGTGATCACCAACTAAAGAAAATATTCTACATGGGCTGCATGCACACTCCTCTTTGCTTAAATAGATCATAACGTGGGTTTGATGGTTGTGTAGGAGAAGATGCTCAATCTTCTTCCTTGGATGTCAGTTCTTGCTGGAATTGGCTCTTTGAAGATGCGTTATCTCTTTGAGATTTCATTCTTGTTCATCCACCTTTCTCCTAATGTTTTCCAACCTTGAGAATAAGGTAGTTTAGGGGTTAAAAGGGGTGACCGACAGCGGTCCGGCTTAACCGGCGACGGTTAGGGGAAACCGAAGTCGGTCAAGGTGGGATTTTATAGGTTTACTAAACTTAGGAAGATCCTCCCGATTTCCTCGTATCTTGTGTAATTATCCCACATTATACTAGGAGATTCTTGTGAGCATGTGGGAATGTGGTTAGAGGGAGTGTAGTTATTGATTTTTAGGTTTTAGGTGAGTCTTAGTTAGTTATGGTAACTTGCTAATAATAGGTCTTAGGTTGAGTTGGATTTGTGAGGTGTCTAAGTGAACTATATGTGTAGATGTTATTTAAATAAGATATGTAAATAATAAATATAGTGAGGATAATGCATTAATTAAATTAAATTAATTAAATTAATATTAGTGGGGTGAAGAGGGTCATGGCTAGGTAAATGTAATAAAGGGTGCTTAGTGTCTAAATTTTTCCCCTTTTTGTTGCGTAGCTTGTATTGGTAAGTGGTGCTAAAAAAATAAGACGTGGTTAGCCCATGTGAGGGTGAAGGTGATCCCCCTCAAACTAGGAATTGATGAGGCAACAAGTTGAAGCGGTGAGTGGTTTGATAAAAGGTAAATGTGAGGAAAAGGTAAGTGGGTGTAGGGAAGAGGGTGAAAGGTCTACTCGGGTGATCTAGGTAATGGGTCAGGGTCAAAGGTAGTAACAGTCAAACACACACACGTATAAACTGCAGCACATTACCGGGTTGAAGAGAAGGAAAAATCTACATCATCTAAGGTCGATAGGTTTATCCAAACAAGGGTGAAGTGAATCCGGTATCCAAGGTATAGGATAAGGTCAGAAACACAATGTAGGTTAGGTGCAGGAACATTTAGGTATGTTCTGAACACCAAAGGTAGGGTCATGATAAATGGTTTTGACAATAAAGCTAGGTAAAGTCATTAGGTCAAACAAAAAAATGTAACAAAGGCTTGCAAAGGTATAGCAAACACATGAGGTCAAAAGGTCATTAGAAATGTCCTGTGTCCAAATATCAAGATGATGGCACGGGTAAGGCCGAGGTAGGGGTAAAATAAGGTAGGGGTCAAAAGGTCACTAACAATGGTCCAGGTAGGTGTAGGGAATGGAAAAGAAAGGGGAGGTAAGGAAAAGTAGGTGAATGTGAGGGCAATGAGTACACAGGGTAACCAACACAGTCGGATGAACCGATGATGGTGTAGGGGAACCGACGGCAATTAGCTAGGGCATCAGACCGGATTCGGTCAAGGGTTGACTAACGCCGGTCAAGTCAGGTAGGGTATAAAAAGCAGAAAACCTGCGTTTTAAAATTCATTTGTGCATTTGGAAAAGGAGAAAAGGACAAGAAGAGAGAAAAGAGGAAGAGGACAAAAGAGTATAGTAGAGAGCTTGGTTGGCAAGCCATGTAGGCAAGATTGGTTGAGTGAGAGGTGGGGCCGTGAGATCGGATCAAGCAAGGTGATTGGTGGAGAGAGTTGGAGGTCATTTGAGGATGGTGGAGGCTAGAGAGGGATCGAGAGGAGTGGTGCGGAGGGTAGAGGTTCCAGCACGACGACGGTAAAGATAGATCGTAGGATTCGAACCTTTTGATTGATTGTTTGGTGAATTTGATGCAAAATGTAGAAAATATTTTTAAAATGGGGGTTTGGGGGAAATAATTTCAAAATGGGAAAAAGAGAGGGAAAAGGTAATAGTGAAGGGTAGGGGTAGTGCAAAAGGGTAATGTATGAACAAGTAAGGGTGTAAAGTGGGATTTGGGTGGGTATAATGTCTAGGAAGGGAAAAAGTAGGGTTGGAAAGTCGGGCGGCATGATAGTGACCGATGTCGGTGGGTAGTGACCGGTGCCAGTCACAAGAATAGTGACTAGTCTCGGTTAAAGGGAGACCATGGTCGGTTAGGGGATAACCGGGGCAGTTAATCCTAAGTGTAAATTGGGATAAAAAGGGAAGAGAGTAAGGGTAGGGTGGGAAAGAAGTTAGGTGAGAGGGGAAGGGGTTAGGGTGAGAAAGTAGGGTAGGTGGGTAAGGGTTGAGGGTGGTTTCGAGGTGAGGGTAGGGTAGATAGTTTCGGTGGATGGGTGTGGGTAGGTGTGGGTGAGGGTTAGGGTAGATAGGTAGGGTAGATGGGTTTGGGTAGGTGTGGGTGAGGGTTAGGGTAGATAGGTAGGGTAGATGGGAGGATGGGTTTGGGTAGGTGGGTTTAGGTAGATAGGTAGGGTAGGTGTGGGTGAGGGTAAAAATAAGGTAAGTTGGGAAGGTGGACTAATACATTGCTTTTTGTGAATGCAGGCCTGAGACGAGCTACGGATGAGGGCCCAGTGCCGCCTTGTTATTGGCTAAGACGGGTGATTATTACACAGGGAAAAGTGGTAGAGGTGGGATTGATAGGCATGCGGTGCTACCGACATGTAGTCCGAGAGGCGATTCTTATGGTTTCCCTCATCGATAGATGGGACTCGGTGACCAACACCTTCCATTTATCGATGGGTGAGATGACAATCACCCTGGAGGACGTCTATAGGATCCTGTGGTTACCCATATGGGGGCCTGGGTTTATTCCATCTCTTCGAGGTGTCCGAGGAGCTCTTTGGCACCCATTTTTGGTGAGGGTGTGGCAGACTTGACATTCCATAGCTGCTAGCCTAAGCTATGGAGTGATGTATAGAGCTCATCCAGAGGAGATGAGGTTAGTGGTACTCTTGATGGAGGTAGTGTGCTACTTCGCACTACCGGATGTAGAGGGGGGAGATTCCCGAGGTCACTGATGGGAGTCCTCCATGACATGATGATACATCAGACACAGTTCACATGGGCACTTGCATTGGCCGACACGTGTATAGAGAGCTATGGGCCTACGAGTGTACGGAGGTTCAACATTTGCTATGTTGTACTACTACATTCTTGGGTGTATAAGCACATTATTTGTGTTCGAGCAAAGTGGGGATGCCCCAGTGCGAGATGTATTCCCACGAGAGAGTTTTCGAGTTGGGTACAGGTGGTGGGTACCTAGCCGTTGGAGAGGCCTGAGGTGCCAGAGCTACGCATGATGTAGCTTATTACAGGAGGTTGTTGGAGGGGATGTCTAGGGTGGACATTATTTGGAGGCCATATGTGGGCTTCCCGTCATACAAATAGATGGCCACGGAGCTAGGCCGGGCTACGAGATACATCTCGTGGATGAGGGGAGGAGAACGGGAGAGCATGAGTGGATACCCTTAGAGCGGGTTAGATGTCAGTTTGGATTGGTCTAGGGTGTACTACCTCCATTCCCTCAGTACCAGAGAGATGATGTGGAGAAACCTATGTCTCCACCATGACCAACAGTGTCGATTGAGTAGGAGGAGCAGCCAGTAGATGTACAAATTGATGATGCTAGGGTTACAGATGGGTATAGGTAGTGGTGGGTGACACAACTAAGAGCCATAGCACCGAGGCTTGGGCAGCCAGACTTAGCCACCATCATAGTTCAGAGAGACGCCCTATAGGGGTAGGTGGCTACTTTGGTGATGCAACTGGGTATCATGCGGGGGGAAGCTTACAGGTTTAGAGGCACAGGTTGCCACATTATAGGCCTAGATAGCGATCTGCAGTGCAGTAGGGTAGGGATAGGTACCTGTACAGGCAGAGGCAGGGGGAGATGGAGATGGAGAGGAGGTAGGTGAAGATGGAGGGCAGATAGCCACCCTACAAGTGCAGGTGTAGGCTTTATAAGGCCGGTTGCCACAACATAGGGGTAGGTTACAGTGTCTATAGGGCTACCGACGCATCGAGGCACAAATTACTACCTACGGGCTTAGATATAGGCACAAGCTCCAAGGCCGACTCAGGATCTAGCACCAATACAGGGCTCAGTGCAGGTTCAAGGATAGGGTCCCATTGTACAGGTACCCACATAGGTAGCGGGACCCATGACACCTCCATAGATAGTGCCCATGGCCGAGTTCAGATGCCCTTGAGAGGTACGGTATTACTGTGATCATTTGTTATCTGTTTGGCTAGATGTGCCCTCCTATGCCGAGTGCAAAGCATAGCATGTCTCCAATGAGAGGACCGGATCCCGTACTCATAGTGTGGAGAGTACAAGGGGCCGATGAGCCCAAGGCTAGGGTCGTGGTGAGGTCACTAGTGTGCGCAGAGGCCAGCCTACGGGTGAGGGGCCATTAGTAGGAGGTGAGGTAGGTGCCGGACTCCTAGATAAGTGCGCAGAGGGGTCGTGAGAGACGTAATGACCCGCTTGTGGATCAAGCTTTGCATCTTGAGTAATTTTGTATGTATTATATATGAGACTGGCTCCATGTGTCAAGAGATTTTGTAGTGATTATTGTGTTGTACATGATACCACTGCATGTGCCAAGATTTTTGTATTGATAGTGGCTGCGAGCCGATGATGATTATTTTGGAGATACACATTTATGTGATATGGGTGTACATTGTATTGATACACACATGTATATATGAGGAGATAGATGATATTCAAGTGATGTTGTTGTGATATGTATGAGTTTTACTTTATTATGATATGGATGGAAAATAGATGAGCTAGGCATGATAGAGTCAAGTCATAGGCATGGATCGAGTCAGGTGATAGGCATGGATCGAGTCAGGTCGGTTTAGGCATGGATTGAGTCAGGTTGGTTTAGGCATGGATCGAGTCAGTCGGTGCAGGCATGGATCGATTCATGTTGGTTAGGCATGGATCTAGTCAGGTGATAGGCATGGTTGAGTCAGGTTGATATAGGCATGGATTGAGTCAAGTTGGTTTAGGCATGGTTGAGTTAGGTTGGTTTTAGGAATGGATGTTCATTTCAGTATTTTGATAACAAATGGCAATATAAATGCATGAGATGGTGTAAAATGTGGAAAATGTTGGTTATGTATGAAAATGTGAAATAATATAAGTGGTAAAAGTCATGTGGTATATGGTATAGATGTCGAGGTTTTTGATATGAATAGGAAATTAGGTAAAGGTGGGGAAAATGGTTAGGGTAAAGAGTGGCTAAGCTAACCTTCCATGGCCCCATACCCTGGAAGTGCTGCCTACATAGTCCCGGTGAAAAGGGACCTTAGACCGATGTAGTTATAACATAAGCTAGGAAATAATATGAGAAGATCGAAGAATAGGTAGTGCGGTTGATAGTTAGGTTGGATTCGAGGTAATAAGTATGATGAGGTCAAGGTCGATTAGGTGAGGTGGAATATAGGTAGATAGGTATGGGTGATTGATTGAGGTGGGAGAAGAAAATCTCAAAAGATAGGTGTCAAGGCTCTAGTCCTATATAAGAAGATCAAAAGGTAATGAAGAATAGAAAAGATAAGAGGGGGCAAGAAAGCCACCCGATTGGCAAGGATCAAAACGTATGAAACACATCTTTAGATAGGCTAATGAACATAAGACCCTAAAGACATTACATGATTGATAATTCTAAGAGTGACGAATAGTCACATGATCACCAAATTTCATAGGTTTAGAAGGTCCCTTGAGGTATGATGTGAAAATACAACGGGTAAGGAGGTGTAGGTAATTGGGTCATAAAATGGGGAGTAGAATGCTTTGGGCAATAGAGCCAAGATCACAATAGGCAAGTCCATGATGAAAAAACTTATTTTTCTTTTTCTTTTCTTTTTGACTTTGTAAATAGATTGATTGATGTGGGAAGTCTATACGGGAGGAATATATGTCTTCTTGAGGTCTTCATGAAGCTGATTGATGCGGGAAGCTTCTGAATTTTGATTTTTGAGAAAATAGTCTTCTTTTTGGGAAAACTATGTACCTACCAACCAAAACCTACACATCTTCAAGAAAATGTTTCCCAACCATGCCCCTTCATCTGATCAAACCGGTGAGACTTGAACTCACGATACACTGTACTCATGAGGTTCACACTATCGTTAATTACGTACTTGTCGCCTCCCAATTACCCCATATTCCTTCCATAGAGGAGATCCTAGCCCAAATCCTCCTACGCCGTCGGAACCAACCTCCCCTGTTCCTTCACTAACAAAGGAACACCTTTCATCTCCTTCATCACCTATGGAGGAGTCTTCTTCTAACATCGAGACCATCTTACCCCCGGCTTCTCCACTTAGAGAACCTTTACTCACAATATCTCCTCCACCCATGAGGAGCACCCATTACCTCCTCCACCCATAGAGGAGCATCCATTACCTCCTTCACCCATAGAAGAGCACCCATCATCTCCTCCGCCTATCATAGACCCAGGTGAGATACCTTTTCCTTTTGGTGAACATTCTCCATCTGCTACCCAAAATTCTGCAGACCTATTTTCACTCTCTTACCCACTAAGCCGAAGCTAGCTAATTTCCCGTCTCTAAGATAGATTTTATGAGAATTACCATTAGGTCCTCATCAACTCCACCTACAAACATGCCCTTCTCACATTTTTCAATCACTTAGATTATGTGGATAGAGCCTTTCTATGGGGACACCTTTTGCTTTCTGTCTCAACACGTAGATGTAGAGGTAACTTGCACGATACCTCCACTATCTACCCAAAATATTTCACCAATCAAACCAAACATAACTACCTCTATCATAACTTCTTCCATGACATCTGTTATAGCTCAAACCACACCCTTACCCATAACTAAACCTACACCTAAACCCAAACCCATACCCACAACATTTCCTCGACTAAACCTATTACCACTTTAGGGGTCATCCCGACCACCCTTTACTCATCCACCTATCAAACTAGATTTAGCTACATCCTCCAAAGTCAACACCATACCTACTCCTACACCCAAACAAGAACCAAAACCATCGACCTCATACCCCACTGGTGCAATCATACTGCGCACCTATCCCGTCCCGTCTTAGGATCTCAAACTTTCCCACATGGTCAAGAAACCTCCACCCACCAATAAACCAAAAACAAAAGAACCCATTCCTTCCTCACAAACCTCTAATCTCCCCGGATGCCCAACACGACTTACACAAAACCTCCCGTAGCATATTTACGACCCATACCTCCAATACCCTAAGTTATTGCTTCACTACCCACTACACTTTAGTCATTATCTCTCACACCCCAACCACGACATGCATCATCTACCTTCACAAAACCCCCATTATCCACATGGGTAACTCACCTTCTTCCTCCATCTACTTTTCCTTATAGACCTCATACACCCACATCACATTTACCCAAGAAGGTGTAACCTAAAAGTAAAACTCCACTACCCCACAATAAGGTAGTCAAAATTACCACACACCCTCCTACCCATCCATCTATTATACCCCTACCTAAACAAGCATGACTGACACCCAAATCCACGCTAGCACCCAAACCCATAGCTCAACCCGCTCCTCTTTCCAATACTATTTCTCAACAATCAACTACACCTACACCCAAACCCACATTCACTTCCCATTGAAATCCACTAGCAGGGGTCCTATGCCAAAATTTTGACCAACCTCCTTGAGACCTCTGTCATCACATTACGCCACTTAGGCATTATGACCCCCTTGAACCCAAGCCAAAAGGGTTTGATGATACTAAAATTTTTGCATACCATCATGTGCCAGGAACGATGTGGAGAAATGCAAGGCCTTGAAAACCATCCTTATCCAATTATGTCCACCAGAAGCCAAATTTGACGAAGATGACCTTCTCGATGAGGATCTTGCTTCACCAACACCCATTCCCACACTACCCACTCAACAACCACAAACTCCACCCTCAAAAATCCTAGAGCCACCCCCAATATTTGAAATTAACATGGTTCTCATCGATAACTTTCCATACTACCACCCAAATGTCGTTGTGCCCAACTAACCTCAAAGGGTTTCTCTCCTCCGGTAGGTTTTTGCCTATCGTGTCATTATACCACTCACCCTACACCTTCTCCATTTGCCAACTCCCCTTAGATCAACATGATACACATCACTACACATGCTTAGAAGGATAAGGGCAAAGAAAAGGAAATTGACCCACCAATCAATCATATACCCAACATACCATCTGCACCCATACCTAAAATCACTATCTGTGGCCCCACGTACCCCATCTCTAATGGCGTCACACATCACACTATGATCAAAAATTACACCAGCTCCCTAAAATGTCCCAATATTACCTCATCAAAACCTTAGAATCCCATCGTCAAGCTCTCATGGAGGTTCTTAAATCTATTGAGGTTTTACCCACTGACCCTACACTCGTAGCCTCCATTATCACACACATCATGTAGCCTCTCTCACCAAATTACCACCTTCATCTTCACCCCACCCTATTCACCATGTGTCCTCCCTTAGCTTCTAAGAGGAAGAGATTGCACCACATTAAAAACATGACCCAGACCCAGCCCTGTTCATCTCTATCCACATCGATGACATATGGGTACGCCGTGTGATGATTAATGGGGGCAATAGCATTAACATCATTTCATCCCATGCATTCACTCAAATGTGCATACCTGACAATTACATGCATAAACATCCGGTCATGTTGCATTCATTCAATGATGCTTTTACCTCTACACTAGGCACTGTCATCCTCCACATTCGTGTGGGCCCCTGCTATTCCAAATTTGTTTTAGATCTTAGAGTGGGGATTCTAATATAACTTTGTTACTCGATGCCTCGGATCCATGTCATGGGTTGCGTTCCTTCCACTTTGCATCGTTGTGTAAATTTTGAACATGAAGGACACACTTATACCATTCTAGCTAACTCCTCACCTTTCAAAACATGCAACATGCTTTACTGACCCAATGATTTCCTCATAAGTATTGAACCGTCTACCTCCACAACCACTACTTCTTCACCTACACCTCCACCTACCAATATAGCCACTGCTTCTACCGCACATACCTCCTCCATTCCTACCACTTCCATAACCTCCATGGTTGACCCATTAGCTTCCCAATATATTAACTCCACCTCCGCATCGACCTCCAACACATCATCCATTCCAGCTACCTATATACCAACCATTGATCCCTTGGAAGGTATTTTTCAACACCTCACTCTAGGGGAGTACCACTTATATAGTTTCAACACATTCCTTACTCCACAAGAGTACAAAATCCTTCACCAACACCCACATTATGATCACCGTATAGGACAACATCTCCTTTATGGTCCTCCTTACCTTTGTATTAGTCTCACCTAAGGGGGACTTGATACTACCACTTACACACCTAAACCACCGCCACAAACCTACCCATTTTCTGTTGACTTCCAATCACTTACTAATTTCCATTTCACCCACAACTTCCTACATTGATGTGCATGGAAGGGTTTTGGTTTTGGATTTTACGAGAAAGGCCACCATACCATTATTCCATGTACCACTTGCAAACATAACTAACGTAGTGGTATCGGCTTTCCCAAACCACCTACCAATCAAACCCACATTGAAATCATCAAGGACACTAGCTCTTCTACACCTTCTTCACCTACTCCACCTTCACCGGATTTGATGGGTCCCGAATCTATCCCTCCTAATTTTTTTTTCCTAAACACCATTTCCTTGGGGCCTCTGACTTATCAATGCGAGGGCGAGGCCCCTTCCACTCTTCCCTTCATGTATCCTAAAATGATTAATGACGATACACCTTCAATTAACATCGTTCAATGTCAGGATGATGAATCCATACTCACCTACCTTGGTGTAGAAGACTCATATATTCATCGGTCGTTACCTTCTGAGATGTAAACCATGTTGAATGAATCGACTATCGAGATCAACATTCATACTCAGGATGACCTGCACATCCTAAAGATCGAAAATATTTAGATGTCGCTTGAATAGAAGCCATCACTTCTTTTCTCAAGAGATCATAACCACACTTTCACTTGGTCTTACACAGACATGCCTGGTATTGACCCCACCATAGTGGTCCACAATATCGTAACTATTCCCGATGCCAAACCCATTAAACAAAAGCTGAGGAAAATGCACCCTCACATTGCTCTTCTCATCAAAGAAGAACTTCAGCACCTTCTTTCCATTTCCTTCATCTTACCCATTGATTATCCTCATTGGATTTCTAACATTGTCCCTATCACTAAAGCAACCAGGACTCTACATTTGCATGGACTTCCATGACCTCAACCTAGCCTGCCCAAAAGATGACTTTCCCTTACCCGGTATTGACCAGCTTGGTTGACCTTACCGCTGGCCATGAGATGCTATCACTCATGGATGGCTTCTCGGGTTATAACCAAATCTTTATTTCCCTAGAGGATCAACACAAAACCTCATTCATCACCCCTTGGGGGACCTTCTGCTATCGAGTCATGCCTTTTAGCCTTAAAAATACTAGTGCCACATATCAGCGGGCTATGACTTACATCTTCCATGACATCATGCATCACATATTGGAAGATTATGTGGATGATCTCTTGGCTAAATCTAAATGCCACTTCGAGCACCTAACCATCCTCAAAACCATCTTTGACCACCTCATTAAATATTACGTTCACCTTCAGCCTAAGAAGTGCATCTTCGCGGTTCTCTCAGGAAAGCTCCTGGGATTTATTGTTTCCCTCTATGGTATAGAAGTTGACCCTGCTAAAGTCAAGGCCATTCTCGAAATGCCTCCACCTACTAACCTTAGACAACTCCGTAGTTTGTAAGGTAAGTTGCAATCTGTTTGTTGTTTCATTTCCCAATTATCTGATCGATGTCAACCATTTCATCATCTTCTCAAGAAGGATGTATCCTTTAAATGGGATGATGATTGTCACAAAGCTTTTGAGGCCTTAAAACAATACCTTCTCCAACCACCCGTACTCATTCCACCTAAAGATGATCAACCTTTTTACCTATACATATCAGCTACCGATCATTCCTTGGGAGCCATGCTTGCTCATCGCAATGAACAACATAGGGAGCAAGAAGTTTATTACATAATCCGTACTCTTTTAAACTATGAAACCTGATACACTCATCCCAAATAAATTTGCTTATCCTTATTTTTTGGTGCCACCAAACTCCATCATTACCTACTCAACCATAAAACCTATGTTGTGACCAACACCGACCCCTTACACTTCATGTATGCCAAACCTTATCAAAATTAGTGGGCCGCACAATGGCTTATGCTTTTAGCTGATCTTGACCTCAAATTCATTCATCAAAATTCCATCAAGGGCCAAGATATTTCTGACCAATTGGCCAACGCACCTATTTCTAGGGGATCAACCCTCTAATTTTGAATTTCTAGATGATTCAATTGCTACCCTTTCCCTGGACGAACCTCCTTACCAAATGATACTCTTTTTAGACGGTTCCAAGTGACAATGTGGGGGTGGGGCTGGTATTATCCTCATTCCTCTTGATGGTGAACCCATGCCTTTGTCTTTTAAATTATATTTTCAATGTACCAACAATGTTGCCAAATACGAAGCACTCATACTAGGTCTCCAAGCTGCTATGCTCTAGATGTTAAATCAATCAACATCTTTGATGATTCTCAATTGGTAATAAACCAAGTCAATGGTATGTACCAATGTCATAATGAGATACTTCAAAAGTAAAAACATCATGTAGACATACTTTTACCACCTTTGATTGTTACACCTTCAAACCATCCCATGTTCAACCAACTAGTTTACAGATACCATGGTTTGCTTAGCTTCCCAAATACCCGCTTCACTCCGCCAATTCTACAATCTTCGTCACATCGTATAATGACTCTAATCACCTTCTTATTTACCTCACGATGTTTACTCGATTGAAACCGATACCCCGACTCCGAGTGACCTTTAGTATAAACAATACTCACTACCTTTCTCTCCATCTTACCTCCCGATCTTACCCGTAGTGGACAACGCGCCTTCCTTAAAAGGTCTCTCATTACGTCATCTTGGGGGACTCCTCTATAAGCATGTCTTTGATGGTATTCTCTTACAATGCATCACAAGTTATGAAATTCCTTATATCATTAAGGAGGTTCATGATGGCATATGTGGAGCTCACTTTAATGGCCTTCTTGTTGCTAAGCATATTCTTCGCACAGGCTATTACTAGCTAAACCTTAACCATGATTGTTGCAACTATGTCAAACATTGTGTAAAATGCTAACAACATTCCAATCTTCATCATGCACCCACCATGCCTTATAGGTCGCTTGAGACCTTTGGCCCTTCTCTCAATGGGATTTGGATCTTGTCGAAGAAATCAATCCTCATTCATCCCAACGTCATCAATGGATCATCACTGCTATCAATATTACACAAAATGGGTGGAATCCATACCACTCATTTCCATGAAATCTGAGAAAATATGTGATTTTATTAACCACCACATCATTGTCACTTTGGTGTTGCTCATCGTCTCATCACTGACAATGGAAAATAATTAAAAAACAAAACATTGCAAAAACTTTGCGATGCCTTCAACATTCAACTTAGTTTCTCATCACCTTATTACCCACAAACCAATGGCCAAGATGAATCCACTAACAAAACCTTAAACAAAATTCTTATGAAAGTGGTTAACGATATTGGGAAGGATTGGCATACACACATTCCTTTTTCCCTATGGGCATACCACACTAGTATTCACACTTCCACTGTGGCCACACCCTTTTCTTTGGTCTATGGTACAGAGGAAGTTCTACCTCTCAAAGTCTAGATCCCCTCACTTTGTATTTCTCTCCATGACATGCTCAATGATGATGACTTTCATCAAGACCGTTTAGCACAGCTAGAGTTATTAGACGAACGTTGTCTTAATGCTTTGATCACCTTCAAGTTTACCAAAAATGTATCAAACATGCCTATGAAAAATATGTTCATGAATGAACCTTCCAAGTCGGTGACCTTTTCCTGAAAGAAAATCAACACGTAACCAAAGAAGAAAAAAGTAAAAGGGGCAAATTTTCTCCTAATTGGCAAAGACCATACATCAACTCATACGTATGGATCAGAGCTTATCGCTTATCTTCACTCGATGGTAAACCCGAACTCCGAGCCCCTTAATGCCTTGAATATTTGACCATTATATTGTTGACTTATCATCATACCTCACCTTTTGTCTCTTTCCATGCTCATCCCTTGAGTTCTATTCACTTCATACACCTTACCAATGATTAAACAAGAATCATGTGAGTACCGTCACTAGTTATCTTCTCTTGAATATGTGTACCACGGCAAGATCGCACATAGCATGATTCTCATGGATACTTTTTGTCTACCTTTAGATGAGATCCCATGGTTTTTCTCCTTGTATTTTGAACAAGCCGTCCTATCCTTCACCTTTGTCTTGTCCATGAGTGTAAAGACCTCACAAGCGACCAAACTCCTTGAGTCAAAATTCTAATAAAAAGTTGACTCCTTAAAAGGACATCTTCCTCTCAACAATTTCTGTTATAAGTAGATTTCTCCTCAAGGACAGCTATGTAAATATCTTAAAAAAATGAGAGCAGCCGAAGCTTCCCGCATCGATCATCTTCACGAAGACCTCAAGGAGTTCAATTTTATTTATCCCATATAGACTTCTCGGATCGATCACCTATCTCAACTATAGGTAAAAATAACAACCTTTTGTCATGGACTTTCCCATTGTGACCTAGGTTCTCTTGCTAGAAATTCATGCTACCTATACCATATACAAATTACCTACTTTTCACCCTTAAAACCATGCCCACTCTCAATTATTATTGCCTTAAGGGACTTCTTGGAACTTATACATTTAGTGACCACTTTTCATTGTAAAACATTCAATCATGCAATGTCTTTCAGGTCTTATGTTCATCACCTCCTCCAAGGTATGATCCTCCCCAATCAGTGGATTTATTTTCCCCTTTTATCTTTTGAACCATCGTTTCTTACGTTTTGATTTCCTTATACATGACTTGGTCCTCGACGCTACTTTTGGTATAATCTTCTTCTTTCGCCACAATCTCCTCACCTACATCATTTTACCTATAATCCACCCACACCTACCAAACCTAAACCCACAACATGCCCAAAAACCTACCACCTCATTTTCATACCTCCTCATATTCTTCCCTAGCTCATGGGAGAACTACATCGGCCTGAGGTCCCTTTTCACCGAGACTATGTAGGTAGCACTCCAAGGGCATGGGGCCCTTGGAGGTTAGCTCGGCCATCCTCTACCCTCAACAATTCATCTTCCATGTGCCTCACATTACATCACACCTAACTTCATTTCCCTTTTATACCCAACATTGGAAATTAAACCACATACATAACAAGTTGTTTCATATTTTAAACATTATCACAACATACATTTATTATGCCTACCATTTCTCTATCATCACTATGCATAGATTATACCACATCTCACATATGACCCATAGTATCATTCATTACAAAAATAATGAATCACAACTTCACCTACTTTCAACACAACCATGCCTATATCAACCTAACTCAATCCATGCCTATAACTTGACTCAACCATGCCTAAATCGACCTGACTCAATCCATGCCTATAACCTAACTCAACCATGCCTAAACCGACCTAACCCAATCATGCCTAAATCGACCTGACTCAATCCATGCCTATAACTTGACTCGATCCATGCCTAAACCGACCTAACTCCACCATGCCTAGCTCACCTAATTTACTTCCATATTAAAATAATAAAACAACAAATCCATATCTCATCTAACACAAGCCATGAATCAAAATCTCATAAACACATCAATAAATAAAAAAATACCATGTATCTCATCATATAAATAAATCAATGTGTATCTCAAATATACATGGCTATCTCATCATGTCCATAATCTCAAAATTGTCGAACGTAGGCCGTCTCATATATACAAAAATACCGATATACAATACAAAATCTCTTCGGCATGTAGGCCGGTATATACTCAAAATATATAAATCGCTCGTACATCCTCACTGTCTTTGGCATGTACGCCGGTATGTGATAAAAATACAACTATCTTCGGCACGCAGGCTGGTATATATATATATATATATAAAACTATCATACATCAAAAACTAGGTGACCGTGTATCAGGCATCTCACCGGATGTCCTCCATCTCTATGTCACATGTACCCTTGGCCTCATGTGTCCCTACTGACACCTCACCTAGAGTTGGTCTCTGTGCACTGGTGGTCTCTCCCTGATCTAGCCTTGGAGCTCACTGACCTCTTATTCTCTCCACACTATGAATGCGGGATCTCATCCTCTCACTGGATGCCTCGCTGTGCTATGTACTTGACATAGGATATGAAATCTATCCTGGATGCCCTAAGCTGGTCCCACATAGTATCTCGCCTCACCTAGGGCATCTCGTAACCTAGATATAGGCATAGTTTGTGGTGGTCCCATAGGTCTTGGCCCCTATACCTACCCCCGCTCTATGCCTTCTTGTGAACCGTGACCTACTCCCGGTGCCTCGTGGTGATGCCCCTACCCCTCAGTGCTCGTATCTCGGGCCTATAAGACCCCAATCTGTGCCTAGGTTGTGGCCAACTGGCCCTATAAAACTACCACCTAAGCCTGTAAGGCTGCCACCTGATCATCCCTCTCCTGACCATCTCCATCTCCTCCATCAGCCATCTGGGCTTGCAGACTGGCCACCTGTATGTGTAGCTCTGTTACCTCTTCCTCCGAACCCTCTAGTTGTGTCTACAGTATACCTAACTAGGTAATCAAAATAGCTACCTACCCGTGTAGGGTGTCTCTCTCCACTGTAATGGTAGCTAGGTCTCAGGTTGCCTCATTCCTCGTGGTATGGCTCGTAACTAAGCCTGCCACCACTACCGTACTCTATCTCGTACATCCGACATCATCTATCTACCGATCCATTGGCTACTCCTCCTCCCTTGTGGGAAATGTAGGCTATGGTAGAGGTAAGGGCCTCTCCACGTCATCTCTTTGATATTGTGGGAAGGGTGGAGGAATGTCCTATACGAGCCCAAACTACCGTTAGAATCTGCTCTACCAGATCATCTCGCCCTCCCCGACACGGTGACCCCCGTATCCACCTCTCTAGCCGGAGCTTAGCTAGCTCCTCACGCATATGCCTATATGAGGGGAATCCCATATATGGTCTCCATATAATGTGCACTCCAGATAATCCTCTCCAAGAACTATAAAAATGGGCCACATCATGTGTCGGCTATCCGATCTCTACTCTCCTATCACTGGCACCTCTCTTGTGCACCACCTACACAAATCTAGGTGGGAATGTATCTACTCGTGGAATCCCTATAGGCCGCACACAAACTATGTGCTCGTAGGCCCAACAATGTAGTATAAATGTATGACATAGGCCAAACTTGCGCAACCGTCCTTATGCCTACACTCTCTATATAGTTGCACCAAGAATGTTGGTGCCTGTAAAGTGGGTCTCATACACCATCATGTCGTGAGTACCCCATCGCTGATTGGGGAAACCATCCACCCTCTACATCTGGTAGTGCATAGAAACACACTACCTCCATCAATAGGACCACTAGCCTCGTCTCCTCCGATCAAGCTAGGTACATCTCTCCGCAGCTAGAACTAGCGCTATGGAATCTTAGATCAACTTCCCCTCGCTAAAAATAGTCACAATCAACTTCTCGAGGCCTCGAGGAGATAGAATACACATGGGCACCCAATATGGGTAACCAAGAATCTGAACATGTCCTCCAGGGTGATAGTCATCTCACCCGCTTCAAGCCAAGTGGAACGTGTTGGTCACGAGTACCATCTATTTATGAGTGCGACCATCAAGCTAGGCTGTCAAAACAACATGTCCGTAGTGGCAAACCCCACTCAAATCCACTACCTCCACATGCCGTAGCTCCAACGGGGTCATTGCATTGTGCACTTTCACAAGTAGCGGTGGAACCCTATCCCACATTTGTGAATCGTGTTCTCCCCGCATCCAATACAAACACAACATTAATTTACTTGTATCAATCCCTATTCACCAATTATCATTTTCCCACACCATATTTTCACCCTACCCATCTCAACCACCTAGCCCACATCACTTTTGGACCCTTGTGCCCACTAATTCGGCTGGTACCGATTCATCCTAACCAACCCCTGGTCACCTTTTAATCGACACCCACCTGCTTGGTGAATAATACCGTTCACCTTACTCGACCATGGTTACCCTTAACCAAAGATCGGCCACTTGTTTGGTGACCGATACCGGCCCACCTAACCAATGCTAGACACACTTGACCGATGCTACATTGTCGCGAAAAACCCGTGACTTCCCAAAACCCCCCTTTTCTAAAAACCTCCCCCTGCCCCTTTTACCCCACCTACAATGACCTAAACTACTCCTGGACCTCTACCCATCCCACCTATACTATTTACTACCCTCCCCATTCCTCCTTTTACCCAATATTCCCCCCATTCCCAAATTCCATTTTTACCCACCCACAAAACTGAAAAACCAAACAAAACCTAAACCAACACTACAATAATCCTCTAATCTATCAAATCAATAAAGAGTAGGGTGCTTAGCTCGCCGCCGCACCGCCGCTGCCTCGGTGGCACATCTAGCCACTGCAGGTGGCCCAACCAATCCCTCTCTGGCCTCTTCCATCATCGAATAGCTACTTTCAACCTCCGACCAATCAAATCTCTCACCCTAATCCCGTGTACCTATTGCTCACCAATCAATCCCTTGTCAAATCACACCGCCAAACACCTGCTCCGTTTTATCTAGACACTTTTCTCTCTTTTCTCCCTTTTTCTTTGTCATTTTATCACTTTGCACAATAACAAATGAATAGCAAAACATGTAGATTTTTTTATAACAAACCTAACCAAACCGACGTCGGTTACCCTTGACCGACATCGATCACATGCCCTACCTAACCATTATCGGTTTCCCTCTACTGCGCCGGTTATCTATGACTGCCATCTGTCACCAACAAATACACATTGCCCTACATTTTAACCTTTACCCTACCCCTACCTCCCTTTTTGCCCCACCCAACCTTCACCCTGATCATTTACCCCACCCCACCTTTACCCTACCCATTTACCTCACCTTTCCTGACCAAATCATTTACTACCTCCCTTCGTCCTCCTCTGGGGACTCATTATTTTACCCCTACCTTGGCCTTACCCATGCCATGATCTAGATATTTGGACCTGGACCATCACTAGTGACCTTTGACCTCATGTGTTCGTTATACCTTGTGGCATCATACTGTGTTTTGACCTAATGACCTTACCTAGCCTATTTCCGTGACCGCTTATCATGACCTTACCTTTTTAAAAATGTACCGGAAAATACTTAAATTTTCCCGCCTAACCTACGTCATTTTTCCTGACCATATCCTATACCTTGGATACCATAATCAATTCAACCTTATTTGGATAAGCCTATCAACCTTAGACGATGTACAGTTTTCCTACTCTTCAACCTGGTAGTGTGCTGTAGTTTATACGTGTGTGTGTGTTTGACTGTTGCTACCTTTGACCCAGACCCATTACCTAGCTTACCCTAGTAGACCTTGCTCCTTTTCCCCTGTACCCACCTACTTTTTCCTCACATTTACCTTTTATCAAACCACTCACTGATTCTACCTGCTACCTTGTTAGTTCTTGGTTTGCGGGGGATCACCTTCACCCACACATGGGGCAACCACATCTTATTTTTCTTAGTGTCGGTTACACAATACAAGCTACGCAACAAAAAGGGGAAAAATGTAGACACTAAAATTAGGTCACACTCCCTTTGGTCCCTTGACGAATAAGCAAACTTCATCACATTGACCTAGCCATGGCCCCCTTTTACCTCACTAATATTAATTTAATTAAATTAATTCATTATCCTTACTATATTTAGACACATACAATTCACTTAGACACCTCACTGTGCCAACTCAACCTAAAACCTATTCTTAGTAAGTTGCCATAACTAACGAAGACCTACCCATACCCTAAAAATCAATGCCTACATTCCTCTCTAACCACATTCCTACATGCTTACAAGAAGCTCCCACCTAATCCATAGTTTAACGACATGAGATCCGAGAAAATCAAGAGGATCTCCTATTTTAGTAAACTCCGAAATCCCACCTTGACCAATGCCGGTTACCCATAGCCATCGCTGCTAAGATGGAACCACCGTTAGTTACCCTTTTTTAACCCCAACACAACCTTATTCTCAAGGTTGGAAAAAGTTTGGAAAACAATTAGAAAATTTGGCGAACCTCAGCAAATTCCAACAAGAACACGCATGCAAGGAAGGAGATCAAGCACTTTCTCTTGCACATCCATCCCAACCATGATCTGATCTAACCAAGCAAAGAGGAATGTACATGCAACCCATGCAGAATCTTTCCTTTAGTTGGTGATCACCTACAGCCTTCAAAACCTCTCATCAGTACCTCCATCCCTCACTCACAGGACATCCAAGACCAGAATCCAAGTAAGTATAATGTTATACTTCTCTCGGTTTATTTCATTTCATCATTATTTTATCATCTATTGTTTACCTACCCACCTATTGACCTTCTCCAACACTTCCACCTCTATATACCCCTTAAAATATCACCAAATCCTACCCAAGTCACCTAATATCTCATCTCGACTAAAAATCCATTGTGTAATCACAAAGGAGACCTAAATCTCATTCTCGTGGCATTCCTAGATTTCCACAAGAATCGGCACCAATTACACCTAACCACCATCGGTTACCCTTAATAGACATTGGTCTCTATATTTTACCATATGGCCAAGAACAGACCTACTGACCTAATTTCACCTCACCTTCATCCACCTGTGATCTATATGAGACCTCTCACAAACTCGTAGAGACCCGGAACCATTTACTTAACCTTCGGATCCTATTCTAACCTAGCCTATTATATTAGATCTATTTCTTATTGTGTTTTAAGTGAGATACCTAAATCATTTTGAATTACAATAAAATTTACCTAATTTACTACATTAATTTGTATAAAACAGTTGGACTAATATCCATCTAGGAAGTATCACACTTCCCGCATCTAAGCATACGCTAGGCGGGTTCACTACTAATATTGTTTAACTTTTTTGGTGGTCTTGCTTTCATTACATTACAGTGTAGTTCGTCCTAGCCAAAAGGAAGTTCTCACAATTACTTGTGGATTTGGAAGTCATACATGCACAACAACCCATCAACCAACATTTGAATAGGTATTCCTCCTATGCCTCGATACCCTGTTTGTTTCATTAATACTTAAAAGAAATGATCTAGAAATAGGTCAAACATACCATTCCTACATCCGGGATACCTATTTCATTGTGGGCATCTAATCCACTAATTCGCAACATTGCTATCAATATTCTTATGACCACTACTATTCCTAAATATCCTATCTACACTCATAGTGCCTTACATGCTTCTTCTTCTAACACACAAGATCTTGAATCCCTTGTTCATACTTTGCAAGCTCAAATTTTACAATCGTAATAAGGTGTATTTATTTATTCTCATGTTTTGGATTCTACTCAATTGCTATATAATTTTCTTGTACCCAAAGTGGCCTATTACCCTCTTCTTATCAGTTCAATTTCTCCTAAGATTCCTATTGATGACGAAAAGGGTGATCCTAAAGAACATCTTTGTACATTTCATGTTGTTTTCTTGGACTATTCTTCAAATCATACATTTATTACCAATATCTTCCTTTGGAATCTCAAAGAATTTTTCTTACAATGTTTTTATGATCTACCCATGCACTATATGTGGAATTTCACTCCTTTGGAAAATCAATTTTGATGCAGAAACATGAATGTCAAGGAGAAAATTTTGGGTCCTTCTTAACAATTTTGACTTGAGTAAGTTTTAGAGGTCATTTAGGTCACCATGAATAGGTTCCAACCAATATACCCCCTTCATGGTTTGTAAATATCTCATATTGGATTTTCCTCCAAATATCTAATTTTGAAAATTTGAATTTCTTGAGATGGTTTTACGTGTCTAAACACTAGGAAAGGGTCATGAAACTTTGTAAAGGGGCTTGTGAAGGTCTAATGTGGAGAAAATAAACCTTCCAAGATGTACCCAAACATACAAGTAACTTGTCAACCTACTTAGGGTATGAAAATAAGTTATAACTATCGTAGACACATAATTATGCACTTATCACTATTACATTATGCCTCTAGTATATTATATGCATGATTCCTAAGTGAGAAAATTAGACATTAGTGACACCTCTCCTAGTCCTTCTATTGATTTTGATTGATTTTGATTATGACATTGTCTTATACTTTCTAGATTTATGATTTCTAATCATGTCACAGGGATCCATATCTCTATCCATGGTCTAGTTTATGTTTCTTGTCTTAGTGATAATAATACTTAAGTAAGGACAGTAGCATGTGGGTGCTAGTGTCCCTTTCTGAAGATTTTGTTTAATCTTGCTTATATTTCAAATTTTCACTTTTCACCTAAGTTTGGGTATTTTCTAATTATTTTTTAATGTTTGGGGTTGGAATTTGGTGTCACTAAGTGTTAAAATTCAAATAAAGGAGTCATATATGTAAATAACCCGATAACTATTCTAAGGGACAACTGGGTCACTATTTTCTATCTACTACTTGAACAAAAGGGACACTTGAGAAATCCACCTGGATTATATTATTCATTGCATAGGAAGGGAAACTTCTAAATTCCATCACACATATTATCTTTGGGGAAAGTATTTGTATCCCCTTATCTTGGTGAAAGTTGCAAAAAAGGAAACCTAGCTTCAAAGGACATGGTTCTATCACACAAACACACACACCAAAACTACATTGTGTATGTAATGTAGTAAAATTATCGGTGACAATCACATTAGGGTGACCATCTAGGTCAATATGACTCAAACATATGCATATTTTATTTCATGTAATGTACGCTTAAGTTTTATACAAGTAGTTAGGGTTTGTTTTGCAAGTACATGTGTGACATGAGAAACCTAAAGTTAAGTAGATGTGACACGTAAAAGTGAAGGCAACACTATTAGACACTAAAAGACCGATATCTACACTCTCTCGTTAAGACACTAGCACCCAAGGTGATCCTATTTATACCCGAGCGCTCACTGTCCAACACACATATTGATTTAAAATAAAAATCCTATGTATTCTCCATAAATGATACTTGAAGTATTGATTATAGGCATATTATTTATTTGAGATATGGTCTAGTCAAGATGCAGGTGATCTAGGAACCTTCGAATGATTTCAAAGGCCACTTTTGTTCTATTTGGGAAGTTTTCTAGGTGACGCTTACGCAATCGCCCCAAAGGTTATGTAACTAACAATTTTCATAGAGATATGGTTGAGCAACCACCATGATGGTTATGTAACCAACATTAATAGGGACCATAAGTTACAAAAATTCCAGTCTATATTTTCTCGGCATTCCTATCCTAGATGACATTAGAATTCAAGAAACTCAACAATTGTAAATGTTTGCGATTCTAAACGGGCAGCTTCATATTTCAATCTATCATTGGGAAGAACAACTATAAATATGTATATATTTGATCATTCTAGGAAAGTCTTTTAGGTGAATTCAAGTGTGAGAATAGAGGATAAGTTAAGAATGTTCTTTTTTTGTTCATGGGTAAAGATAAGTTCTTGTTGAGAGTTCTAAGTAGGTCATACAAGTTCAAGAAGATAATAAAAAGCAAGCTTATATCCTATTTATTAGTGGACATACTAAAGTTCAAGGGGAAAGGCTAAGGTGGATTCTCTTTTTGATAAATGTTCTCATGATAATTTGATTATTAAAGAGTTAGTGGATAGGCTAAAGTTGAAACTTACAATCACCCAAGTCCATATTCATTGGGTTAGGTAAAGAAAGGTGTAGACATACAGGTTACCAAACAATGTAAAATCACTTTTGACATTTATAAGACATTTATTGATGAAGTTACTATAGATTTTTCCCCTTGATGTGTGTGGTGTAGTGTTTGGTAACCCGTATTTGTATATCAGGGATGTTATCTTCATGAGGAGAGCCAAATGGTACCATTTGGTGAAGGATGGTAAGAGATACTTCATTTCAGCCTTTTCAGGAGACTCAAAGATCTCTTTGGTAAGTGCCATTAAAGCCTGAAAGCTTATTAATTCCAGTGGTAAATTTGTGTTTCTTATTTTGAGGGATATGCTAGAAGATGAAATTGTTGCATCTAAAACCACTTGTAACATGTTTTATAAAAATGACTAGACACAAATAAAAGAGTTGGCTCAATAGTTTAGAGAAGTTTTCCAAGAGCCTAAGGGGTTGCCTCTGGTCAAGCCAATTGAGTATCAAATACACTTGTTACCCTATAGTCTTCTTCAAAAATTGGGATTATACAGGAAATATTTCAAATATGCCAATGAGGTAAAGAAATAGTTGTATTCTTTTTAAAAAAAAGGTATAATCCATCCTAACACTTCTCCATGTGGTTTTGCTATTTTTTAAATACCTAAGAAAGATGGGTAATAGATAATGTGTGTTTATTATAGAGATTTAAATAAAATAACCATCAAGAATAGGTACCATATTCATCGTATTGATGATCTGTTAGATCACTTGTAACGTGCTAAATAGTTTACTAAGCTTGATTTGAAATTTGGATATCATCGAGTGTGGATCAAGGAAGATCACATATGGAAAACAACATTCAAGACCGGGAAGGGGTTATATGAATGGTTAGTATTACCATTTGGGATATGCAATGCACCAAATACCTTTATGAGGTTGATGAATGAGGTAATGAGGCCATTTATTTATTTCTTTGTTATTATTTACTTGGATGACATTCTAGTTTTTAGTTGAAATTTTGAGGACCATATTGATTATTTGCATCAAGATTTGCAAGTTCTTAAGGAGAAACAGATAGTGTTGAATGAAAAGAAGTGTTATTTTTCTCAATAGTCACTTTTATTTTTAGACATGTGGTTGGAGATGGAGAGTTGAGGATTTATTCAAATGAGATAGAGTCCATTCGACTGGCCTAGCACTCACTCATTGCTCTGTCGAGTCATACTTGAGTGAAGCCCGCCCCCCACCATAACATACCTCACCTTTTAGATCTCCTTATTTTTAGGCATCCATCCTCACCAAAAACTCTATTTCACAACTCATGTGTTAGTCCCTAAATAACATAAGCTAAACAAATATAATAGAAAAGGGCACTCCTAGGATCACATTTTTTAGTGTTTCTACTTGGCTTACGTTTTGAGGTGAGAGATCACGTTCTTCATTTTTTTGTTCATCCTTGCATGCTCCTCATCACAGCTGGTGTATTTTGGCTTCACCTGAGTGTTCCTAGGCCATATCATCATCATTCTCAGAATTTTGGGTCTGATTCTACATTAGATTTTAATTCACAACCACTTTTCTTTCATCACTATTTCAATTTCACAAGAACATGTCCATTTACCTCCTCGACCGATCATCACGCTTATACCTAACCGACGTTAGTTCTAGGTCCTTTTGTTAACCTACCCAAAAGGAAATTTTATTCATTTTCTTCTACTTTTCACATTCCCTGTCACTGCCATCATTCTCATTGACATTGTAAAACACCATCAGATTTGGCATACCATTCAGCTTTTGACCTTCTACTCGGCTTTTTACTCACTAACCAATTTCTACACAGGTGACTGTAGTGGTTACCCCGACTAGCATCATTTTTCCCTAACCGGCATTGGTTAGCCTACTTCACATTCCAACCATCATTTGGTACCTAATACACTTTTTTCCACTAGATTCACCTATTCTTGCTGTTCTCTGTGTCATTTACGAGAGAGGCGGTTCTCTGATCAATACTTGGTTCACATGGTGTGACCGAAGACAAGAAAGCGCACTCGTATTTCATTATAGTTTTTAACCACTCCCACCTAGTCCTTCACCACCTTCCATTTTATCACCATCCATGGATCCAATCCAACCTATTACTATCACTACTGGAGATGAGGAGTTTGCACGACTCCTTGACCAAAACCCTGTCGCCTTGTAGTTTTACCTTTCCCACTCGTCCACTTGAGATGCCTCGGGTCAGTTGATATATGGCATGCCCATATCTATCCCCCGACTCTTGTTCCCACTCCCCGCATCAGCCCCATCTAGCTCTGTGGATCTCGCATCTACCTTACCCCATTACTTTCACAAATAGGTCCTATACCCGTTAGTTATGACCGCCACATGTACCACCTCTATGACAACCGTTACATCCACCATACCCTCAAAACTACACCAAACATAACCTCATCCACCCTCATGTCTCACACATACCAAGTAGCTACATTACCACCTCTCGTGTTGGTGACCCCTACCCCATTTCAGAACGTGGTCCTTTCCATTCCACAATTGTTAGCCCCTATTGCCACTAGGGTTACCATGACCCTTCCACCTCCCTATACATACTACCAACAACCTCCCATTTCATCCATTATTCACTCCAGGTACATACCCCTGTTTCACTACCTTCTTCTCAATCAACCTACATGGCAGCCCCATACACTGGAGTGCCACCCTTGTTATATGCCCAAAACCAACCCTCTCATGCTATAGGAGGCACCCAATCATCACAACCCACCAACGACCTAATTAAATTGATGTTGGACAAGATGCAGACATTAGAGGCATTGGTTTTAGGCTCCCATAACACTCTCACCTATGATAAGATTTGCAATGATCCCATCCACCCATCCATTCCTATCTACTCATACCCCATGCATTGGGAAATGCCTAAATTCAATCATTTCAATAGCAAAGAAGACCCGCAGCATAACATTTTTGGTCGTTCAAACATGGGTGTTATCTGATCACTCATGATGATGCCTTGCTCTTGAGAACCTTTCCCATGTCCCTCACTTTGGACTCAGTATTAGATTGGTAAAGTGGGTTACCTAGACACTCCATATTCTCATTCAATTAGGTAGCCCAAGCCTTCTTGAATCATTTCTCTATCAATATCATCAAGAAGGTTACCATGACTAATCTATACTCCACGCGTCAATATGAGGATGAATCTATCATAGATTTTGTTGTTCGCTGACATAGCTTGATCAACTAACTCACCTTCCAACTGCCCCAAATATAACTCATCGAGCTCTTCACACGGGATTGTGCTAGACATATCTCACCGACCTAGCAGGTCCAAACCTTTCAAACATTTGATGAAGCATTCACTATGGCATGAAAGTTAGAGATTCAGGCCATTGAAGAGAATAAAATCCAATTACGTAATAAGAATTCGACATTCAAGTCGAATGATACCTCTTCTTCTTCCAAACCACAAAACAATTATTCAAAAGCTAAGGGCACCGCTAACACAGTGGTACTCAAGGTCAGCCTAGTACATCCATCAAATCAAGCTACCCCCTCATCTAATCTCTCACCCATCCAAAATTTTCATTTCAGACGAGAGCCGCGGAAATATACCCCAATTGGGGAACCTTACTCTTCTATCTTAGAAAAGCTTATTAATTTCAGTGGTAAATTTGTGTTTCTCATTTTGAGGGATATGCCGAAGATGAAATTGTTGCATCTAAAACCACCTGTAGCATGTTTTATAAAAATGACTAGACACAAATAAAAGAGTTGGCTCAATAGTTCAGAGAAGTTTTCCAAGAGCCTAAGGGGTTGCCTCTGGTCAAGCCAATTGAGTATGAGATACACTTGCTACCCTATAGTCTACTTCCAAACTTGGGATTATACAGAAATATTTCAAATATGCCAATGAGGTAAAGAAACAGCTTTTAGTCTTTGTTTAAGAAAGGTATAATCCATCCCAACACTTCTCTATGTGGTTCTTCTATTTTGTTAATACCTAAGAAAGATGGGTAATAGATAATGTGTGTTTATTATAGAGATTTAAATAAAATAACCATCAATAATAGGTACCCTCTTCATTGTATTGATGATTTGTTACATCACTTGTAACATGCTAAATAGTTTACTAAACTTGATTTGAAATCTGGATATCATCGAGTGTGGATCAAGGAAGATCACATATGGAAAACAACATTCAAGACCAAGAAGGGGTTATATGAATGGTTAGTATTACCATTTGGGATATGCAATGCACCAAATATCTTCATGAGGTTGATGAATGAGGTAATGAGGCCATTTATTTATTTCTTTGTTATTATGTACTTGGGTGACATTCTGGTTTTTAGCATAAATTTTGAGGAACATATTGATCATTTGCATCAAGTTTTGCAAGTTCTTAAGGAGAACCGGATAGTGTTGAATGAGAAGAAGTGTGATTTTTCTTAATAGTCACTTGTCTTTTTGGACATGTGGTTGGAGATGGAGAGTTGAGGATTTATTCGAATAAGATAGAGTCCATTCTGAATTGGCCTACACCATCAAGTTTGACTAAGACTAGGATATTTGTTGGAGCAATTCAATATTTGAGGAATTTAACTAAAAATTTCATATCCATAGTAGCACCACTACGTTCAGTGACAATAGAGGGTAAATATTTTGATTGGGGTACAAAAAAATATATTACTTTTGAGTCATTTAAATATAAGATTAGTCATGCTCGACTTTGGAATTATCTTACTTACAATTATCTTTCAAAGTGGAAACCGATTTTAGTGACTATGCTATGGGGGTTGTCATACTTCAGGGAGGTAGACCCGTATGTTATCATGCTAAATTATTTCATAAATATAGCTTCTAAATTATTATACATATGAGAAGTATTGGAGCTCAAAATTTCACCCCGCACCGAGTCATGGATAACTCGGGATTTTGAGGCAACATGCGACTATCTCGAGTGTTGGGACTTGAAAATTGAGATATACCTCCGAAGAAGGCTTACTACCTATGCTTATTTCTAATACTAAATTACTCATAGGAAAAGAAATATAGGTACCTAACACTAATTTATGATTCCAATAGACCAAGGAGAAATGAAGATACATAAAAATGAAAATCCTTAACAATAGGAGGTGATAACACCAAAAATATGGGGAAAGAAACTTTTAAAAGAGAGAGAATGTAACAAAACAATGACAAAGAGGGAAAAATGATAGCCACAAATGTCAAGAGTAACATCTAAACTCCCATTTTTACATAATGTACAATAGAAATAAAGCTCGTAATATTGAGAAACATACACAACATACCTACAAGTAAGTGAATAGGCAAGGAAATGTAACAACTCTTTTTAAGGATTTAATACAAGGGGATTTTTTTAACTTTATGCTTCATTGATTTAAATACCCATATATTTAAATCCAACATAATATTAATTTCATATCTCATGTTTCCTTGTTCTAAATTAACTTAATTTAGAACCAACATCATCTTAGTCAATCCATCCTATAACAATAAACCTTATGCAGCTGTATGAGTCGGACTAATACCGATCCCTCATATCCATTTCATTAAAATATGTATACTAAGTATACCATGGTTTCCTTATTCCTTCAAGGAAATTCAAGTGTTATAGTCTAAAGTTCATATTTGGGCATCTATTATAGAATACCCTTCGAAATCCTACAGCTTTAGATCTAGGTGAAATCCGAACACAATCAATAGCTTGTGTTACCTTGGCCAAGGTTTTAAGTCATGTTTTCCATGCTTAATTCCATGACGACATAATCATCATTTGGAATTTTTCTTTCACCCTAACTCTTAAAAATTGTTATCTAGATTAGGACTAGATCGTGAAGTGTTAATCATTTACAAGTTATGTACAAGGTACCTATTTGGATCAACTGCATAGTAAGTCCCACAATGTCAGCTTAGGATGACTAAGGGAGAGTGAGTGTCTCTCGTAATGATTTGCATCATTATGGGTCACTCTCTTTCCCAGTCATCATAAGATGACATTGGGTACTTAACCATGCGACACTATCCACATTCATACCTAGGAAAATACTTGCATCTTAGTGCATTATGACCTTCTCATTTAGAGGAGCTTGATGAGATAACTCGACATAGCAATTGCCTTGTTGTAACCAAATAATGACCTTAGTCATTAAGTAGGTACAACATGGCGCTGTCCATGCTGAGTAGGCTCATTGAGTTTTGCTAAATGGGAACATCATATCTTATGGTTATTAAGGTTATTTGAATAAGTTATGACATATCAATTCCCAGGTTTCAACGAAACTCTAGCTACTATGGAATTCAAACCTATGGATCTAAAAAAGGTTTCACACATTCCAATGGCATGCTTAGAGACATTCCATCATGATCATTACACTTTCCAGTTGCATATTTAATTCAACATTCCACATTAAATCCCTTGTTCATATTTTACTTATTAACACTAGCAATGCATCATGTCAAGAGTAGTACTTATATCATAATTTAATCCTTTTTCTCAAATAAAGTGTTAAGTATAATATTATACTTAATAGGATTAATTCCAAACATTTTCAGCAATCCATAATTTAATTACATACTTTATTCTTTTAAAATCACAGCCATGTAATTCACTCTATTCATCATTAATACAATATGCATGTATCATGCCAAGAATACATCATATTCATACATGTATTAATATACTATAATAATCCTCCTTAATTACAATCATTCATGCAACTAAGTTAAGAGACTTTCTTACAAATATCTTATGCAATTTAAGTCACAATGAATACAATAAAACATCTTATTTATTTCCTTTTCAAAATAGATACAACAGAAAAGGCTAATTTAGCCACTTAATCAATCAAATAATACATCGATATTTCACTCACTTTCAAATCCAATTGGAGATAAAATACATAATTGTCAACCAAATGAACACATAAATCTTTCCTCTTCATTCACTGTCAACTTAAGTAACGATCCAGTAATGTTAATAACTGCATGGAAAATATTCCATTGTACATGGTCAATTCCAACCGAATTGGCATGATAGTCCTTTTCCGACCTTAAATATTTGTGTCATTTACTATTAGAGTAATCAAATTACAATAATATTTCAAAATCATTAAAAATCATTTCTCAAAAATTTTAACTTGCTACCATAACAATAATAAAATAAAATTCATACTACTTAAGGGCTATTTATTATAAATAAATGTAGTTGCATTCAATTATTTACACACAACACTTTATAATATCATCCTTTCAATCTCGAACTTTCCAATGAGCTTCAAATGCATCTAATTAATTTTCACAAAAAAACACATATATCGGTCAACATCTAACACCCATTCATTCTTAGCATAACTTCGTAGTTTTGTAGACTATATCCATATTTACTAAGTAATTAATAATCCAAATATTTAATTATATATAATAGTATTTCATAGATCAAGTAATGATGAAGCTGAATTGAAGTTTCCATTCATACCCAAAGGAAAAAAAGAAGGTAATAACTATGGACATCCTTCAACAAAATTCCCTTTAACCATATCACAGTGTACCCTTATTCAAATTCACATCTTCTAAATAGTAAAAAAGTCCCTCATTATCTAAATAGCTCTCCTAATGATTTGGACAACTTGCATACACATCCTACTCCCCTTCGCATTCTTCTATCTCCTTCCATTTTCCTCGCGCGCCTACTTTCTCTCCTATCCCATCGTTCACTCCTTGCACACACCTCTAAATCAGCCAAGTCCCTGACATTCCTCTTACTCGCATAGTGCATGCCCCTCTTCACCTCTTTCTCCCATTTCTCCCTTGTGCCCACACTCTGCGTGTTCACCTTCTTTCTAGTCATCTCGGCGCACCTCCAAAGTTAAATCCAAAGGGGTAGACCCAAATGAGTGCCAAGCTTCCATGCATCCAAGAGCCCCAAAATTTGCACTGGCCATTGAAAATTCTTCGACTCAGTCGAAGGGTGCCAAGTGTCTCAACAACACAATGTCAAAAGGAAAGTCTGAGGCATTCCCAAAAGAAGCGCGTGCCTTCCATGTGTCCCAAAGTCCAAAAAAGGGACAAAGTTGGGTTGAATAGTCATGCAGAGAGTAGGCCATCGAGGGCACAATGTGTTGGCAAGACGCTATTTCAAGGATCAAATTTGGGGCGGGTTTCCAAACAAGTGCCTAGCCTCCACATGTCTTGGATCAGATACAGTGCCTCCGGACATAGAAAAGACTCAGGAAGATTACAAAGGAAATAGGGAATCCTATAGACACTACCACATGTCACATCGGTGTTATTCTAAGAGTGAAGGAAGGATTCAAATCTCGAACAAGTGCAGAGCTACCATGTGGACCTGGTACAGAAAACTCTTTAAAATATTACGCGCCCACGATTCAAATTTAAAATGGGCATATCTTTCGACTGGGGGCTCAAATCTAAAAAATCTGGCATCGTTGGAAATACCTCGGCTTCATCTACGCCTTGGAAATATGAATATTTATTTTTGGAGAGGTTATGTGGGGAGGAAATGAAGAAAATCTATCACTCCATTAAAGTAGAATCCGATTTCTTCAACCACCGATCTAATTCAATTTGATCTGTCTTCCTCCTCCTTTGAGGTGTCAAACAAGTAATTGATGCAGACATGATAGATTTGGGGCAGATTTTCTTGAGGCATTAACAATTGTGGTTGAGCTTTAAATTAGTTTTCTGCTTCTCTCTCTTTTTCTTCCCTCTGTGCTAAATTTATAAAAGACAGGGTCGGGCTCATCAGTAAAGGGTTGGACACTGGGATCTTTATGCATGTAGCTAAGGACTCCACATTTTCTACATTTTGAGTTACAAACCTCCATGTTTGGCTCTTGCATGTGGATATCAGCCTCCTTATCATTGTAAAAATTCAGTGAATTTTTGGAAGTAATAGAAGAATCATTTTGTGACTATTCTCTATCCTAACGTGTTTGCATTCCTTCTTCTTGCCTCTTCTCTTGCATTGTGTATTGTTATGCTACTTCAGGTCCCCTGTAATTCCATATTTGGTTGTGTTCCATGAGAATGATTTGGTGAATGTGTGTTTCAATGTGCTACTTGTGCCTAGCCTCCTTTCACACATTCCTAGTCATTCTTTCTCAGAATAGATAGTGTTCATCCCTATTTTCTAGTGTTATCAGATTTTAGTGTAGTTTACTTCATGTTATCCTTATTTCCTTTGTCCTCGGCATTCTTATATTAGTTTTCCTTTCAATAGTAGTAGTAGCAGTAGCAGTAGTAGTAGTAGTAGAAATAGATAGAGGAAATGGCCTTCTCTGAAGATCCATCCCAAGCATGCAAGGTCCCACAACTTGGGGATGGTTCCATTGTGGTCTCAGACACCTCGTCTCTTTCAAGATATGAGACGTGGGTGCATGTTTGAGCAACCAATAGTTTCTAGCACGCCCAGTGGGACCAACATTGAAAGCTTAAATTTCATATCTCTAAGTTCTAGTGTGTGAACTTAGTGTTTCAACCTTTGGAGGCTCATTTCAAACACATCTCGGTGACTCTAAATATTTTAAGATATTTGTTTCAACATTCATGAGTGCCTTTCAAAAGAAGAGTGGACACAAGAAGAAGTACAACAACTGAAGATTCTTTTGAATACCTCTAGTTATCCATGAGAAAATTTCATTCCCGACATCTTGCGTGTGCATCTCTACCTCTAGTGTGCCACACACACTCAAATCCTCTTGAAAATAGATAACCTATTTGCCTTGCAATGACACATCAACCACCTCCTCCATTAAGAATCTTTACAAACTTTGATGGAGGGAGTCCCTTACTATTGGCCTTATAACATAATATCCCAAATGGTGCACTCAAGAGTATTCCTTTACCGGTGAGAATCAAGTCACCCCTCAGAGCATATCTAGGATGTAGAAAATGTGTGTTCATTCTATCTCGATCACACATAAGTATGTAGCATCAATCCAGTATGCAACCTCTTTTAAAGGGAAAGCACTTCAGTGGTATAGAGGCTTAAGACTTGGATCTATTAGCACTTGGGATGAGCTGGGAACAAATCTATGTAGTTATTTTGAAGACAAGTTAGATCACCTATCTTTGGTGGAGAAACTGACAACAACAAGGAGGGCACCCAATGAGCAAATGACTAATTTTAACATTAGATTTTAGAAGACTTGGGACAAAATCCCTCTTATGGTAAGACCTACATCCCAACATGCTTTCCTTTATTATTTGAAGGCACTCAACAACGATATTTTAGTTATGATCCAATCTATGGGAGGTAGGACTCTACCAGCTACTTATAACATTGCAGTAAGGGCATAAAATAGTCTCATTCAGGTGGGAAAGTTGGCTCCTAGACCGCCCATGCCCTTGTTCCCAGAGATGTCACAAGCGCCCCAACCTTTTGTGGCCCATGTTCCTACTCCTGAGCAGATCATGCAATCGGTTGCCTCAACATCCTATCCTCCATCACAATAAAAGGAGGATGAAGAATTGAAGGCCTTGATCAAAACTTATCAAATAAGGTCATATCATTAGAAAAGTAGCAAGCACAAGTGTATAGAGGCATTTCCAATCAGGCACATGGCCAAAGCAATCAGCCTTGGCGGAATCAATACGGAAATTAAAGATACACACCCAACTAGAAGAATGATAGGTGGAAACCTAATGCATATTTTCCCTTGCAAGTTTTCCCTCCCGTGCCTTCTCTCCCGTGACCTGGTCTGAAGGTAAGTTGGGTGCTTGTTCTAGTTTAGAACAACTTGGCACAAGATTTAGAATGGTGTTTCCTTGCAAATTACCTCATAGTCGTACTTATTGTGCTAATTTTGCACACACCCAAGCCTTCATGATCTAGAATGCTTCATCCTGTGAGCCCTCAACAAGCGCCCATGAAGCAGATAATCCAAAAGGACTAGAAGATCCTCCGGAAACCAATTTGATGTTCTTTGGTGTGGAGGACTTCTGTGCAATCAACCAAGCTGCAGAAGATACAAATAAACCACATGCCCAAGTGGCAGACAACACAAGATATAAGAAAAGAATATTAGATTCAGTGCATAGGTCACAGTCCCAACAATACAAGTAGATCTTCAGAAGAAAAAAGAATCAGACAAGACCTCTTACAGCAAAAGTGTTCAAATCCCTATGTAGGAGGTCTTGCGTAAAGCTCCTTCTGAAGCAAAGATGTGCCCATCCTTTAGTAGGCCAAGCCTCTCATGCTAAAATTCAAGCTTCCACACCAAACAATCAAGAAGGGATGTTGTTCCCAAAATGCACAAGGTGGGGGCTTCCATTCAACATTGTTGACCAGATGAAGAAAACAAACATAAACGTCACAATGTGGGATGCCCTGACCATTCCATCTCAACGAGGATCTGTTGCATGAAGCTCGCGCAACTTCTGCATGCTAACTCGCCTATACGAAGCCACACACTTCCAAAATATGCCAAGAAGAAGAGAAACATTAAGTAAAGTTTCTAAAACCTTACCCTTCTATATGTCCTTAATTATGGAAAAAACCTAGTGCATAACTTCTTGATTGACTCGGGAGCTAGTACTTCGTCATCATGCCTAAGAAGATAGCTGATGTCTTAGGTCTGAAATATAACCCTTTGTCTAAAGGATTCCTACAACTTGACGGATCAATTGTAACCACCTTAGGAGTCATCAAGGATCTTAAGTTAACCCTCCATGCATGTCTAAGCCTGAAAATTACTCAAGATGTGTCAATTATTGACCTGCCTCCTTTGTTTTCCCTATGTCTATCAAGAGAATTCACTGCTAAAGTGGGTGGTTACTTGTCTTCTGATTGGTCTCATATGTTACTCAAGACAAGGTATGGTACCCGGTTTACCATACAAGATGATCCTATATTTTCTTATCATGTAGATCCATATGTCCCATCCCCTCTCCAAGCCAATTGTCTTATCCAAGAAGAACAAGTTTCAGTTCCTAAAGAGCAGTCTCTTCCACCCTCTGTTCCAGACCTAGTACTTGATGAATGGGTGGAGAGGCATCAAAAATTTGATCCCTATGCTGAATAACTGGAAGCCTATGAAATTGGGCTTGGTACTTATTGCATTCTAGAAGAAGACGCTACGCTTCCGCATGTGCTCATAGGAGACAAAGTTCAAACTAGTCTATGGAAGTTATACTTTGATGGATCTAGAAGCAGAAATAGCGTAGGAATAGGATTGGTTCTCATTTCCCCTAAGGATGAGAAATTCTTCTTCGCACATAAGCTATAGTTTTCATGTTCTAAATTTGTGGTAGAATATGAAGTGATGGTGCATTGCTTGCTTATTGGTGAAAAGAAGAAAATTAAAGTGCTACAGATCTTTGGGGACACAGAATTGATCATCCACTAGGTCACCAACAAATTCCAAACAAATAATAAGCTTCTTAAAGCTTATAAACATAGAGTTTGGGACCTACTTGAGAGATTTGATGCCCTTAATCTACAGGTAGTTCCGTGCAGAATGAACAAAGAAGCTGACCAAATGGCCGCGCTCGGTTCACAGTTTTCTCCTACTGAGGACTTTTTCAAAGGAAACACTTAGCACATTAAGATGGTAATCAGACCATCCATTCTAGATAATAACACTAGCTAGAAAGTGTTTGACAGTGACACGCAGATCATCCAGTTTATCTAGAATGAAGCTGAATTTTCATCAAGTATGCAAGCTGACTTACATGACAGCTATGGTGACCAAGTAATACAACTAAAGAAAAATAAGTTTCCTAAAGGGCTGGTTACCTTAGAAAAAATTTCAGCCTTAATGATGAGCTCAAGGTTAAAGAAAGATACATGCACGATGTGTAAGAGGATTGCTCTCCCATTACTATTACGTGCGAAAAGGAGCTATTTCTCAACAAGACTTGTGCGCATGAAGAAAAATAGGCCTTCATCTCTCTCTATCAAAAATATAGTGACATTTTCTCATGGGAGTATGAAGACCTCAAAGGTTTTGATCCAAGTATTTCTCAACACTCCATTGACCTTGATCCTGGCATAAATCCCATTAGACAGAAACAACGACCAGTCAATCCAAAGATAGAGCCCCTCATGAGAAAGGAACTATCAAAACTCATTGAGGAAAAATTATCTTTCCTATCAAATACTCTACCTGGGTTGCAAATCTAGTTCTAATACACAAGAAGAATGGTGAAATCAGACTTTGTGTTGATTTCAGAGATTTGAATAAGGCATCTCTAAAGGATCATTATCCTTTGCCTTCAATGGAGCATATTTTATAGACTATGATGAAGCGTAAAGGTTCTCCATGCTAGATGGGTATTCGGGTTTCAACTAGATCCTAGTCAAGGAAGAGGATCAATTCAAAATAGCATTTACAACCAAGTGGGGAACATATGCATACCATAAAAGGCCCTTTGTTTTGTGAAATGCGGGGAAAAATTTCAAAGTGCACCATGGATATTGCCTTCAAAGGTTACATCAATGAGTTCATCTTGGTTTACCTTGATGATATAACTATCTTCTCAAAGCAGAGAATGTGTCACATGGCCCACCTAGAAAAGGTATTTAAGAGAAAATTTGGGGTATCTCTTAACCCAAAGAAGTGTAATTTTGTGGTGGCTCAAGGGCAGGCTCTTGGGCCATGTGGTTTTAAAGGATGGCATCACGATTGATCATGAGTGCATTGCATCCATCCTAGACCTTTCCTTCTGGCACAGAAAAAGGCCTTACAGTCCTTCTTTGGCAAGATTAACTTTGTTAGGCACTTTATCCCTAACTTTGCGGGACTGGTTTGACCCATAACCCTTATGCTCAAGAAGGACATAGCCTTCAGATGGACAACAAAAGGAAGAGAAAGCTTCAAGAAGATATAGAAAGAGATTTCTTGTGCGCCAAAACTCCTCAATACAAGATACTCAAAGGGTTTAATCCTTTATGCTTATGGTGTTGATGCAAGCATTGTTGTTGTCCTAACATAGGAAAATGAACAAGGGTTGGAACAACCAGTGGACTTCTTCAGCCAAACATTGAAGGATTTTGAGTTGAATACACACACAGAGAAGCAAGTCTTCACCATCATGTGTGCACTCAAGAAATTAAAGATCATGCTCACCACAAATCATATCAAGGTGTTAATCTCCCACTCATATGTTAGAGACTTCATCATGGGAGTAGAAATTAGTGAGAAGAGAGTGTGATGGGTGACAAAAATCATGGAATATGATGTGACTATTAAGGCCACAAAGTTGGTAAGAGGTAGTGCACTCTGCAAAAGATTGCTGAGGATCCATAGAGTGAACTTGAGGCTTCATTATTTCTAGATGAAGACCTTCCGCATGTAGAACATGAATAGAATATATACCCTAGTGCATGTGGACCTGGATGGAGGACACGATCACATTCCTTTTAGAAGATGCGTACCCTCCTAGTTTAAATAAAACAAATAGAAGGCATATGAGGTTGCAATATATTCCTTATGTTCGATTGATGGACTTCTCTTCAAAATAAATATAGATGGCATGCTTTGCTAATATGTATCAATGATGCGCCATGAGACCGAAAATGTTTTAGCAAAATTTCATGATGGATTCTCTGGTGGAAACTTCTCTCGCCAAAACTATAGCATTAAAGATCGTAATGATAGGTATCTTTTGGCCTACCCTATTTGCAGATGCACATAGGTGGGTCACAAAATGTAAAGAATGCACTTTCTTTACAGGAAAGAAAATATTGGTAGTGCTTCCCCTCTAACCAATCCAAGCGGATCAGCCTTTTGCGTAATGGGGTCTTGACTTCATAGGCATGATCAATCCACCTTCAAGTGCTGGACATAAATGGGTGCTTTGATAGCTACAGATTACTTCACTAGATGGACAAGATGTTGCGCTTAAGGAATCAACTAAGGTAGTCATCCTTGAATTTCTCGAAGGTTTAGTCACAAGGTTTGACGTTCCTCAAACCATTATCTCTGATAATGCAAAGGCCTTCCTTGGTGCTAAAATCATTGATTGGGATCTAAATCTAGGAATTTACTTGAAAACCTCTTCCAACTATTACCCTCAGGGAAACATTTTGGTAGAATCAACAAACAAGAACCTGATCAGAATCATGAAGCGCATAATGAACATCAGCCAAAGAAAGTGGCATACAAAGGTTTTGCGTGCACTCTGGGTAGATAGAATCACATTCAGAAAGGCAATAGGAACTTCACCTTACAATCTTGTCTATGGAAAGGGGGCTACCCTTCCTTTGATGCTAGAACAAAATCATTGGGGCTTGCCCAAAACTTGAATTTGAGGATGTGGATCGGAGAGAAATCAGAATGGAAGAGTTGGTTCATCTTGAAGAGTGTAGAAACTCTGTTATGATCAAGTTAGAACATCATCAGCAAGAAAACAAAGAAATAGTTTGACAAAAAGGCTAGGCCTCAAGCTTTCAAACTTGGAGACATGTTTCTAAAATGGGATGCTGATAGAGCTAAACCAGGGCACCATTCAAAGTTTTATGCACTTTGGAGTGGCCCATACATCATCAAGTCTTGCAAAGAAGCTAACTCTTTTGAGTTAACTCATTCGGATGGAAGCGTGCTACAAATCCTAGTAAACGAGATCTATCTCAAACAATTCTATTAGGTTTGCTACATCATGTTGTATATATTATTGTACTTTCAATTCCTCCAAGTGTGCTTTGCACACATTGTTTGTTTATACATAGTTATTTCCCCTCATGTGCTTCATGTGCGGCTCTTTTGTTACTTTCAGAATGCAGAGCTTCTCTCAAAGAATTTTGAGATCAAAACAGTGCAGATATGATTTTCAAGTGATTACAGGGGATTTTCATGATTGAACAAGATGAATCCATACAAATGGCCCCTAAAGTCACTAAAATTGTTATCCAAATAGCTATCCTAGTGATTTGGACAATTTGCATACAAATCCCGATCCCCTTCGCATTCTTCTATCTCCTTCCATTTTCCCTTGCGTGTATTCCTCCCGCACACCCACTTTCTCTCCTATCCCATCGTACACTCCTTTTGCACACCTCCCAATTAGAAAAGTCCCTAACATTCCTCTTGTGTGTATGCCACATGCCCCTCTTCACCTCTTTCTTCCATTTCTCCCTTGCGTCCACACTCGTGTTCACCTTCTTTCTAGTCATCTTGGCACACCTCCAAAGTTAAATCCAAAGGGGTAGACCCAAAAAGCACCAAGCTTCCACACATCTAAGATCCCCAAAAGTTTCACCGATCATTGAAAAGTCTTCAACTCAGTGGAGGGTACCAAGTGTCTCAACGATGCAATGTCAAAAGGAAAGTCTAGAGGTAGTCCCCAAAGAAGCGTGGGCCTTCCATGTGTCCCAAAGTCCAAAAAAGGGACAGAGTTGGGTTGAATAGTCATATAGAGGTAGGCCAGAGGAGGGCACCAAGTGTCATCATGGTGCTATTTCAAGGATCAAATTTGGGATGGGCTTCCAAACAAGCACCTAGCCTCCACATGTCTTGGGTCGATACAGTGCCTCCACCCACGGAAAAGACTTGAGAAGAATACAAAGGAAATAGGGAAACCTGCATATGCTTGCCATGTGTCACATGGGCACTATTCCAAGAGCGAAGGAAGGATTCAAATCTCAAACAAGTGTAGAGATGCCATGTGGACCTGGTACGGAAAACTCATTAAAATATTATGCACCTGTGATTCAAATTTAAAATGGGCATATCTTTCAACTCGGGGCTCAAAATCTAACAAATCTAGCACCATTGGAAAGACCTCGGCCTCATCTATGCCTTGGAGATTTGAATATTTATTTTTGGAGATGTTAGGTGGGGAGGAAATGAAGAAATTTCTATCAGGACATTAAAGCAGAATCATATTTCTTCAACCACCAAATCTGATTCAATTCTTTTCGCTGCTCCTTCTCCTTCGAGGCATCGAACAAGTAATTAACGCTGACATGAAATATTTCAGGCAGATTTTCTTGAGGCATTAATGATGGTGGTTGAGCTTTGAATTAGTTTTCCCACTTCTCTCTCTCTCTCTGTCTTCCGTGCTGAATCTATAAAAGACAGGTCGTGATCATTGTAAAAGGCTGGACACTGGATCTTTACGCATGTTGCTAAGACTCCATGTTTTCTATATTTTGAGTTGCGAGTCCTTCATGTTTGGCTCTTGAATGTGGATACTGTCCTCCTTATCATTGTAATAGTTATGTGCATTTTGGAAGTAATAGAAGCATCATTTTGTGACTATTCTCTGTCCTAACGTGTTTGCATTCCTTCTTCTTGCCTCTTCTCTTGCATTGTGTATTGTTGTGCTACTTCAGGTCCCCTATAGTTCCATATTTGGTTGTGTTCTTTGCGAATGATTAGGTGAATGCATGTTTTATTGTGCTACTCATGTCTAGCCTCCTTTCACACATTCCCTATCATTATTGCTCGTAATGATAGTGTTCATCCCTCTTTTCTCGGTGTTATCACCTTTTAGTGTGTTGGTTGTAAAAGAAAGAAATTATTGAAAGCAACAGTTAGGGGACAAAATTCCTCCTCTTTAATGTAATATGTTCCCTTATTAAAGGAAAAAACTTATTTACAAATGTACAACATGTAGTTTTAATGAGGAACTCTAATATCATGAAAGTGTTATAATATAACAGATCATCAATACAAAAGGATAGAAGAATTAAGGAACGGGAGGGGGCAGTAAAAAGCACTCTCAAGAAACATAGATGACAAAATAATTATTTATGCATGCCAGGAGGGAATCAAATAGAATAGAAGCATTTGCATTTTAAGACCATAGATGTTATTTCATAGACACAAAGTTCTAGAGATGACATCCATAAGAATACAAAGCTTCTTGAATAAAAATAGACTTAATGATTCAATAATTTTAAACGGATAGCAATGAAAGAAAAAGAGTAGGTGGAAACAGAATGAGAGATCCTTTTGTATTGATAACTCTTTACTCCTTTACACTTTCAAAAATAAATAGAGTTCCAGCCCCTAAAAATGGTGTAGAGAGCCCATTATATAAATTACAAATTAGTTACACTTCATAACTATTTCTTTTAACTAAAATGTTAATTAAGAAAGTGCTTGAAAGAAGATCCTTAATTAATTACAATGAGCCTGATTTGAGAAAAAGGAGGAGGAGAGGAGAAGCTAGAAGGGAAAACATCCGCTTATTGCTGAGATGGGCCCACCGACTTGAGGATCCGTTTCCTGAATCTTTTCAATGCTTCAGCTATCTCTCTACCTCATGGGACTGATGTATTAGCAGTGGTTTGAGACCAAGTACCTAGAAATTTTTTCATGTCCTTATCGAACTTAGTATGTGCATGATATTCTTTATTAGCCTATTCAATTGCAGATCGAAGAGAGCAAATCTCCTTTATCTTCTCTTTGGTAATCAATTCCTCCTTGAACAAGTTTTCTTTAACAAATGCCCTGAACTGAGTTTTAATTTCTTGGAGAGAGGAAGGAACACCAAAGTTTCATTGTGAAGATGACAAAGTGAATATATTTGAAGGAAGACACAACAAAAGTTTTGAAGGCTTCTCCTTCGCCAACTTTTCCTTAACTCTCCCAAGGCTTCTTCCGTAACTTTTATTTTCCATTCCACACTTTGAAAAACCCATGATTTTGACAAGTTGTCTTTGGCATCATTGAACACCTTATTGGCCATCAATATATTTTCATTAGTCTGTCCCATCGGTGAAGATCACGATGCAACTACTCCAAAGCTTGAGCTCTTTGTCCATAGTTGTAATTGAGGAGGAGAGTTTTTGTTGCAGGTTGTCCACCTTCTCATTGATTTTGAAGGCCTCAACAATGAAATTCAATCCCGCAATGATCATGTCATCAACCATAGCTTCCATAGCCCTCCCATAAGTGGAATACCTGTGTATATATTTGATTCTTTGAACTTCATCTTGACTAAGAATCATAGGGGTGGAAGGGCAGCCAGTGGAGTAGGATCCAAAACCTTGTCCTTAGCCAATAATGACTTGATGAAGCTAGAAAGAACTTGATTTTATTCTTCCAACTGTTCTATAGTTTTTTACCCCTTTCTACTCTCTCAATAACCTTGGTTATTATTCCCTAGAGGTTATGCACCTCACTCTCAGGGGTAGATTCTCCCATTGGAATCCTAGAAAGCTCCAGATCAGAGGCTAATAGATCTTGTTCTGCCTTATCAACCTTAGGTTTTGCAATCTCTAGAAATTGTTGGCCCTGAACATCTATCACTATCCTTGAAGTTGTTTTAGCTCTCTTTGCTGGAGCAGGAGGAGTAGTGCCCAACAAGGCTGCCACAACATCAAAATTTGGCCCTGTCAATCAAGAAGAAGGTTTTCTCTTCCTGCTATTAACCAAGGGTTGCACCCATGCAAAAGTGGAGGAAGAAGAAGGAGGAGCAAGAGATCCAAGAGCAAGTGAACTCATGGCACTCAAAGTATTTACCACTGTTGCTTCCAGTAGAGATGTGAGTGAGGTATCTGGAGCTTCTTGAACAGAGGAATCAGTGGCACTTGGAGGTTCAGTGTTAGGCACTTCCTTCTCTTTATCTATTGTAGCCTCTAAAGTTCTAGCAGGGTCTGGTGCTTCACTATCATCACTTTCACTAAGAACAATAACGTTCTCTGGCCCTGAAGGTAGTTCTGAATGCCTTAGTAGGAGGTCTTCCTCAATTAGTTCTTGTTTAATCTCTTTTACCTTATTTTGGTACACTTGAGTAGAAGAAGAGGGAGTGGATGATTCAGGTTCTTTATTTGAGGAAGGAGGAGGGGTTTGTGCAGGTACCTCTGTGCTGGGTGTTTGTGACTCCTTCCTAGGTGTTGAAGTATCTTTGGAGGAAGATCCACTTGGATTATTCTTAAGCTCTCAGACTTTTCTATCAAACCAAACCTTGGTTCTTACAAGGATAGGGGCCAAAATATTAACCAAGTCATCCTTCTCCTTCTTGTACTAGTCCATATCTTCTAAGGGATTATGCTTGATCAATGTCTCATATTCATAAGACAACAAGTCTTCATTATCATCTTGGAACCCTTTAAGAATTTGGTAGAGATTGAGATCCTGTATAAGCTGTAGGGAGAACTGCCATAGTGCCTCCACCTTGCTTCAAAGTCATCTACACAATAGGCCTAGTAGTCTTCAGTATTTGACCTGTGATGATAATTAATTTTGAGATTCAGATCAATGAAATTCTTCAAATCAAAACAGGTCCTAGGCCTGAAAAGAGAATAGTGATGGGAGTGAGGGCTCTTTCTATATTCTAGGCATCTAAGGTTGTTTTTCATGTATAGTTACCCAAGGAAATAGGGAAATGCGGACGTAGATCTTCTTGTCCTGTCCTGCAGTTCTATGTAATTTATCTAATTACCTACACACTTCAATCAAATCCATCTTGTCATTACAAAACATGGGGAGCTTGAGAGGTGTGTTCTCATAACCAGCCAGCTTGATATATGAAAACCTCCTGAACTGAATGAAGAAGGCTCCATATTTTGCTATCAGGTTCATGGCTTCATCGAAATCTCCCTTGGCAGTATCACTTTCTAAAAGCCTCACAATATACATGGTAAAGGCATCATTCACCCTCCTGAAGTTGTGATTACTAGTTTCAAGGGTGAATTGAGGGTAGTATGCATAAATGGGTTCATCCTTCTGACCCTCTATGTAAGTGAATCCAAACCACTACCGGGATGCTGCTAGGGTATACATGAGATAGGAAGTCATATAGAACTTCCTAATCTATTGCACATTGGACAATTGCTCTGTCAAATTCATGCAAATGATTTCTGCCCAATTTATACTCTGACTACCTTTACAGATGATGTTGATGAGCAGGCACATCCAAAAGTGAAATTCATTGGTAGAGGGTAGTCCCATGACATGAGCTAGTAGGATAATGAAATCAGACAACTCTTCATTGAAATCAGCTCTAAATAATGCCTTGGAAAGTCGGGATGCTCCCTTCTTAGGGTTCTTCAACCACAATTTTTCTATCCTCGCCTTATATTTATCAACTGTCTTACTCGAATAGAGTCTGAGCTTGAGCCTGAGTGATAACAATGGAGTCCTCGTAGTAGCAATGGTAGTAGCGTCGAGTTTAGCAATCAGCTCCTCATGCACATTATGTTAGGGTTAAAGTGAGCCCCACAGAAAGCATGGTGTCGGCACATTGTAATGAAATTGGGAACCCGCACATACGCAAGGCCACTATCATTGATCATTTACACCATGGGGAAGGCATAGGGCTAATCAATCTGTTCCGAAATTGCTAAAATCCAAGTATCGAACCTCACTATCCCCGATATCGGGAACAAAGGACTTAAGCGCGAAACATGTTCTTGTCCTTGGAATTTAATCTTCATATTTGCAACATTTAGGGAAACAACCTTCACAAATCAAATTCATAATGAAAAATGCAAAGGGAATGGGAGCACGAGTAGACGGTCTTAATTATAGGGATCCGAGTGAATGATAACAAGTGAGAAGTGTGCCAAATGCGTAGAGGGTAGTCCCATTAAATAGCCATTTAGGAGAGAGAAGGTCATAAATGCACATTAAATTCATATGCACCGACTTAAAAAAGGCAAGAATCGGGAAGAGTGGTAAAAACTAGCCCGGATGGTCTTTGGTACATTTGGGACATGAGGGACATGAAGGCACGATCCGACCGACACGGGTGATGCAGGGAAAGTGGGCCAAATGAGCACAGATAGTTCATAAACTTGGAAATGCGAGGGATGTGAAGACATGATTTGGCTGACACTCATGATGTGGGAAAATTAGGGACAAAGGGCACGGATTCTTTTGGGAAAGACGATACAAAAGTATGTGATAGAACTAATACAGCTGATGCGGGCAATCAGGGAACAGAAAGCCCAAGAGAACTTGGAATAAACAAACTAAAAATTTTGACATAACCAAAAGTTAAAAGATTTTTGGGGAAAGCGGCTGATCAAGGAACAGAAGGTCTAGCAGAACTTAGGACATATGGGACAAAAATGTCCAACAGACCCACAAATCACCAAAATGACTCCAAAAATGTGAATTTTCACTAACTCCTCAACTTTTCACTTCACTAGAACATCATAAAAGGGTGTTAACTCAAAATTTTCAATTTTTTACTTTCAAAAGAGGGGAATTTTTAGAGGACAATAGTTGGCTCTTTCTGGGGATGACTTGGCTAGATTAGAAGAATGAGACAAGGCAAGAACTCTTAGAAAGCTAGGGGAAGAAGACCAGTGCCTTATCCATTGGGCCACGGAGTCAAAAAGCAAACCAATACAGAAGACAACACAAAAATAGGGAAAAGAAACACACCAAGAAAGGGAAAGGACACACACCCTATACATAATATACAAAGAGACCTCCTATTCACCTAGGACTTGAACAATTTCAGGTACTACCCACTATAAGGAAGTGGGAGAGAGGAACCATCCATGTAATCAAGATAGAAAGAATTCTCACCAGCAAAGTGCCTGATTTTGAAAGGACCGAGCCAAAGAGAATCAAACTTACCATGGCTTCCTCGAGGCTCATGTCTTTTATCCCACAACAAAACAATGTCTCCAACTTTGAAATCCTGGACTTGGCCTTCTTATCAAACAAATATTTTACCTTCTGCTGGTGGGTAGATATTCTATCAACAACCTAGTAGCTGTCTTCATTCAACTTATGAAGATACATGATCCTTTTATCTAAAGAATCATTGAAGCTAGTGTCTTTAATGGCCTTCATTAAATACAAAGCTGGTAGCTCCACTGTTACTGGTAATTGAGCTTCCACACCATACACCACTTGAAAAGGGGACATTCCAATAGCTCTTTTAGGTGTAATTCTATCTGCCCAAAGAGCATCATAGAGTTTCTTGTGCCAGTTCCTCTGAGATTCATTAACCAATTTCCTTACTATAGCCACCATATTTTTATTTGTTGATTCTGCCTGTCCATTCCCTTGAGGATAATAATCTGAAGAGTGAGCCAGGGAAATGCCATATCCATAATAGAAATCCATCATCTCAACAAAGAAAAATTGAAGCGTTATCGATTCTAATCAAGTTTGGTACACCAAACCTCACCAAGATGTTTTCTTTGATAAAATTACACACTACTTCAGAAGTAGTACTTTTTACTAGAATGGCTTCCACCCACTTAGTGAAGTAATATGTGGTAGTCAAGACATGAGTATGTCCTGCACTTGAAGATGGGTTGAGTGTTCCAATGAAATCTAAACCCCATTGTTGAAAGGGATCTTCAATCACAACTGGTTTAAGTGGCAAGGCAGCCAACTTAGGTCTACCTACAAAGGTCTGACAAGCTTCACATTTATCAACCCATTTTGATGCATCTTTAAACAAGGTAGGCCAATAGTATCCAACAACACGAAGAATATTGTGGGCGTGTAGGGAGATGAGTAATGGCCTCCACATGCTTGATCATGAAAATCGAGAAAAGATTCTTTTGTTGTTCTTTGTCAACACATTTCATAAATCTTCCATCCATTCCACATTTGAATAAAGCATTCTCCCATAACACGTACTGGGCTGATCTTAGCTTGATATCTCTCTTCTCCTTGGCAGTCAAGTTAGGGGACACTCACCATAGGTGAGAAAATGTGTGATATCAGCATACCATTCATCAGTCGAGCTAAGAAATAGAACAATAGGAATATCAACTTCCTCCTTGGATAATTCATGACTAGCTCCTTCAGCAATGAGTTCACACAAGCCTTTACCCCGAACTAGTTTGGTTGGTCTGATGTCAATATCATATTCTTGAACCTTTGCTACCCAATTTCCTCTCTTAGTTCCAAATTCTTGTTGTGTAAGAATAGACTTGACGGTTGTATCAGGTACAAGCACCACAAAGTGAGAGTTAAGAATATAAAAATGAAACTGCTTGACAGCTTTAACCACTACAAAAGCATGTTTCTCCATCATCGTGTATTTCAACTCATGATTTTTAAGAATGTAGCTCATGAACACAATCGGGAGTTCATGATCATCAGAATCTTTCTGAGTCAAGACAACAGCCAAGGTGCTTTCTGTGGCATAGCAATAAATAATAAAATCCTTGCTAAAAATGGACATGCTAAGATAGGAGTTTTAGCAATAGCCTTTTTAATACCTTCAAAGGCTTCTTTCCCTTCAGAGGACCAGCCAAATGTTTGTTTTCCTTTCATCATTTGAGAGATATTCAAATTTAGCTCTGCAAAATCAGGAATGAATCTTCTTAGGAAGTTGATCTTACCGAAAAAGAATGCACTCCCTTCTTACTTGTGGGAAGAGGAATCTGTTGAATAGCTTGAACTCACTCAGGATCAATTTGGATTCCATCTTTAGAGACAACATGTCCCAAAAATTTTCCCTCCGTAACACAAAAGATAGATTTCTTGGGATTCAAAGAAACCCCATGTTCTCTACATTTCAAGAGAACTATTTCCAGATGATGAAAATGATCTGCTCTAGTTTTAGAAAACACAGTCAGGTCATCTAGATACACAACAATACATTTCCCTTTCAAACTTCCAAAAGCCAAGTCCATAGCTCTTTGAAAAGTGGCACCGACATTAATGAGTCCAAAAGGCATCCTCTTGTAGGAAAAAGTACCCCAAGGGGTGGTGAAAGTAGTCTTGTGCTGATCTGTGGTATTAACTTCCACTTGATTATACCCTGAGAAGCCATCAAGCATGGACAACATTTCAGACCCCATAACAGCTTGCAAAACTTGATCCATCATGGGTAGAGGGTAGTTGTCTTTTAAAGAGGCCTGATTCAGATTCCTGAAGTCAACACAGATACGAATCTCACCATTTTTCTTCCTGACAGGCACAATATTGGCAATCCATGTCGAATGGTGAATGGGAAAAATAATTTTAGCCTTCAATAACTTCTGTATTTCCTGAAAAATGGTGTCAGCAATCTTCGGATTGTACTACCTTTGCTTTTTCTTGAAGGGTTTAATCCCAGGTTTGAGAGGGATGAAATGCTGCATTTCCTTTGGTTGGAAAGCTTTTAGATCTTCATATGAATATGCAAGAACATCCCTATATTTTTAAGAGGTTCACCACCTTCTTCTTTTCTTCTTGCATACAACATTTTCCAACGTTCACCATTTTGGGGTCAGCGGTGCTCCCAATGTTAACCTTTTCATACTCAGTGGATTGCCACACTCCAGTAGAAGATTTAGACTTAACATACCTGTCATGTTTATCAAACAATTCCTCCAAACTCACCAGCCCTTTAGGAATCTTGTTACCTTTGAGTCTGATGCACCCATCTTGATCTATCTCCTCTTTGACACCCTCCTCATTGGGAGATACACTCTCACGAGGTAAATTATCACTTCCTTTGAAGTAAAATTGTTCAAAGTTATCCCCGAGCTCCAAGAAAGAAAGCAAATTTTGATCGTCATTGAAGATTTTCCAATTACTTGCATTATCGGAACACTGGGCACTCGTAGATCATTTCAATGGTAAATTTATCTTGAGAGAAATTAGGTGAGGTATCGGCAATGATCCTTAGATTGCTAGTGAATCGGCCATGGTGTTATTTTCTCTTAGCACATAATCAATGGAGAAGGCATCAAGAAATTCAATAGAATCCCAAACTTAATTCCGGTAATGTTTCAACGTTATGTTCTTTACTTGAAAAAGGTCTCCGACGTGTTTAACAACTAGTTCTGCATCCCCATGAGCCTGAAGATTCTTCACACCTTTTTCTTTTTCCATATTAAGTCTAAGAATGAGGGCTTCATACTTTTCTGTATTATTGGTATTTTCAAATTGTAGCTTGAATGAGAAAGGATGAATCTTTCCTTTAGGAGATATCAACACCACACCTGCTCCAGAACCAGCTGAAAACAACTTCCATCAAATTCTAGATTCCAAACACCATTAGGATCATGAAGTACTTCGTTGGGAAGCTGAGTTTCCTCTAGAGACATAATCATATAGTTACCATGTCCAATGTCCTCATAAAGTATCTAGGCTTTGGGATCATCCATTTTTACACAATATACTTTGATTGCTTCTCAGAAACAACTTCTTCATCTTTCCATTGACTGGTATGAGGGCATGTGACCAATCCATTTGAATCTCTCCTCCCACATCCTTACAAAAATTCCTACTTAACAACATACCATATGAAGGAGGAATATCTGCTACTAGAATAGTAGCCAAAACCTTCTTCTCTAGTAAAGTGGCAAAAGCTACTTGTGCATCTTTAATCCTTCTGACCAAGGGCACCTCCTTACTCTCCATAGAATAGCAAGATCCATAAGTGCGTGTGAGAGTAAGACCCAAAGCATGAGCCACTTTGGCAGGCATTACATTATCTGATGCTCCTGAATCTATGACATAGTTGCTGAGTTTATGGCATGCTATAAGAAGAGTCACATAAAACGGTTTGATCTTCTCATTAGGTGAGGTGACTATAGCTACAAGGTTGGGTTGGGGTGTAGAGGATGGAGTAGGCAAAAGGCCTTTAGAGGTGGTTTTGGAATGGGAATTGACAAAGTGAACCATTTTGGCAAAGGCTTTAGGATGAGTTTGATAATACTTAGCCTCTGAAATTTGAACCTTTGTCTTCTTAAGGTGATCAATGATATCAAAAGATCTAGAGGTGGATGGGCTATCATCACTAGGAATCTTAGGCTTATCAGGTTTAGGAGCTGGAGAAGAAAAAGCTTTAGTAGTAGCATTAGGAAAAGAAGAATTAACAGAACTCACCTTCTATGTGGATGCAGTGGGAATAGGAGACCCTCTTCTTACAACAACAAGGATAGTCATGGGAGGATCCTTGGATCTCGTGATGGGATATATCACTTTATCTTTCTTATTTTTGCTCCCGATTCATGACAAGATACGATTTGCTATTCATATCTACTACTACTTCATTATAATCATCCTCTTTATCAAAACCTTCAGTGGTGAAGAAATTAACTCGAGATCCCTCAAGTTCCTCCAGTTCTTCATCAACCTCTTCTTCATGTTCTTCAAAATCTTCATTAATCTCCTCATCTTCAGGTTCTTCAACCTCACAAGTTGCATTAATAGGGACCTTGATGGGTGGCCCCTCAATTGCCAGCCTTGTCTGAGAGGAAGGTAAACAATTTCTAGGCTGAAAATTCCTCCTTGAAACATCTGCATAAGGAGCATGTTGAGCCAATTGTTTCTTGATGGCAATGAGGTCATTTGCAAGATTTTGTACTAATGGATCTGTATTAGCTCTAGGAGTAGAAGAAGAGGAAGAAGAAGCTCTAGATTTGGAAGGATCTCTTTTCAACTTACCAGACATAATCAAGTCATCTTCAATGCTAACAGCTAATCTCTGATCCTCAGCCAATGTTGCAAGGTAAGTGTTAGTGCAAATCAGCAGCACCCCCTGGATGTTGATCAGATTTCTAGTTTGATCATTCTAAGCATCCAGTGTGATTGCACAACATTGAAACCTCTCTCCAAGTGTGGGACTTGTAAAATGAGAGAGGAATCTCCATGAGAAAGATGGTTCTTGCTCCTAAACTACCTGCCACAAGTTGTTCCAGTGTAGGTAAGCTAATCTAATCCTAATCTAACCTCCAAGGAGACAGGGAGAGAGAGAGAAGAGAAAAAAACAAAAGCCTACACTAAAACAGTGATACACCAGAGAAGGAAAATGTTGAACATCTATCAAAACTAATATGAACACAACTCCAACCTTGCAATGAACATTTAAACGTGCATAAATACCTGTAATGAAGAGAGGCAAGAAGAAAACAAGTAAAAAATGACCAAGGATGGACAGATGCATCACAAAACACATTTTTGTTGCTCTAGTAAGTTTGCGTAAACATCATTTTAATGGTAAAAGGAAAAAATGCCATTACAGAGCGGGGAGGAGGTTCAAACTCCATTTTAAACCCTGGGGAAGAAAAGAAGGGAGAGCAGAGTAGAAAAGATGAACCACTTGAAAAATGAGCCAAATCGGCTTTTACAAAGGTGCATGGGTCGAGCCCAGAGAGAGAAAAATGTGGGAGCCATTCCTCATTAAATGAAGATGCATTAAAATAGAATGGGCATCCTTACAGACCCATGCCCTAACATTTTGGCCATGTTGAAGAAGAATGCGACCCATTTTGCATTTAAACTGGTTGTTGAAACGTCACTTCGCCATTACCACGTGCCCGACGATGTTTCTTAATTTTCTCTCTCCAAAATGAACCAAAATGAAATATTGACCCCGAATTTTTAGAGAATTTCACCAGATTTCAATTGATATAAAGAATGCAAACATTTGAGCTTTGGATTGAAATTTATGGCCATTTGAAGATTTAGGGCAAAAATAGGCCCAAAACGGATCGGCGGGAAAAAATTTTGAATTTTACCTCTTTTTTGCATTTTGGAAAATTTTCTGAAAAATCCTGCACATCTACCACTTGGATGACATGTGTCAGGCTTTGATTCATCAACGGGCTCATCCTTTGAAAATTTCTTCCGCTTGGACACGTGGCACTATTTTATTGGCTCGGGCCTGAGGGGCGCACTTTGCCCTTCGAAAATTTGGCATTTTTCACTTTGGGAAAATTCCCATTCCCCCACACTCCACCACTTGGATGACACATGTCAAGATTCCATTCGATGGCCGGGGTAGTGGGCCAAAACTATTGTTTTTTAAAACTTTGACTGAAACTTGGAAAATTTTCTAAGTCCTTCTCTCTTCCCTGCTACTTCCTGGGACACATTCTTCCGCATCGGCCGATTCAAGCTTTCTTGTTCCTGTTTATGGCCTTTTCACATCCCATGCATCCCTCGCATACTTTTTTCCCAACTGTCTAGGATGAAAATCTCCTGCTTCGGCCGATTCGGGCTTCCTTGTTCCTATTTGTGGCCTTTTCGCCTTTTCGCGTCCCATGCGTCCCTTGTGTACCTTTGTCCCAACTGTCCCTGCATCGCTCGGGACAAATATCTCTGAACCACTCAAAATGGACTGTCTGTCGGCAAATCAGCCGATTCGCGTCCCACGCGTACCGTACGTACTTTTGTCACGGCTGTCCCAAAACGTGCGAAACAAAAGACTTAGACGAATTTCCTTGCTTTCGCCGATTCGGCTTTTTGCGTCCCGATGTCCCAACTGTCCCGCAGACCACCTGGGACAAAAATGTCTGACTTGGCTGATTTTCTTGCTTTTTCGGCCCCAAGCTTGGTACGACAAACCTCAATACGACCCGAACTAGTACGACCCGAACCCTTCAGACCCAAAATGCTTTAAAACAGTCTTGCAACCTTATTTTTTGCATTTTTTCCATTTTTTCTAACTCGTTGGGATTTCTTATTGGATGGGAGAGTTAGAAAGAAGCTAAGGGGGCCCCAAAAAACATGATTTTGGGCCTTAAATCAATCTACTTGCTCGATCTTGAATAATTTGATGCATGTTATCAAAATTACCTTGAGGGTGAATTTTGGATAACAATTTTGGCGACTCAGTGGGGTCATCTCTGCTTGGATGAAGTTACCAGTTTCCTGAAGCATCCATTGGGCATGGAGTCATGAGTTGTAGCCTGCAAACTGATCTGAACTTTGAAAACCTCCTCTCTGAGCCACTTGGAAACCCACTGAAATGGACTGTGCAAGAGCAAAACCAGCACCACAAAAACTATGTACAAAACTGAAAATCATACATGCTCCAAATGGAACATGTAGAGTGTGCACAAGCACTTCTTTTACTGAAAGAAAAACTACCTATCCTACTCTAACTAGAAGCAAAAGTGGGCTAAACAAACCCTGCAACTGGTTGTGCAAAATAGCTTCCTTTCTTCAAAATTGGCAACCATGCAACTAATTTGGCATTGAACATGGCTGATTGGATGAATGGAAAATCAACAAGAAGCTGGTATTCCACCCAAATCATCAAGGTATCAGGTGAAGGAAAATTCAATACCTCTTTTAGTTGTTCTGCATTTGGATTGGAGAGGTATGACAACTGATCCTTGGTTCTTTGTAGCTCATCCTCATGCTTAGGAGCAAGCATGACTGGTTGTGACTTCTCCTTTGACTCCAATGAAGTCAAATACCTTATTGGGCAAGGTATGATCCATTTGATATGCCCATAGCTCTGATTTTCAACTCCAAAAATGGAGTCTTCTTGTAGACCTTCTTGAATGGATGGTGCAGAAGCAAAGGTAGAACCTTTTTGCCCTTTCTCTTCCTCCAATGAAGGACATGAAAGATTAAAATCTTCCAATCTTGGTTCCAAAGAGCTGCTATAAGATGCAGGCTACTACAAATGAATGCTCTCCTTCATGACAACAGGCTCAAGTATTTGGGATGTGGAAGATGAAAGAGAGAATGGTGGAAACTCAACTGGTTCTTCTTCATCAAAACAAATCCTCTAAATCGACAGAGATAAACTACCTCATTGTTGTCCCATGCTGTAAATGCTCAACTTCCTCCACAAGATATCCTCTTGATCTCAGTAACTTGATCATCATGGTTTCTTTCATCCTCCAACATTGAGTTTGAGAGATCAAACTCTTCTCTAAGCACTAGAACTTGAGAGAGATGAAGTAGAAAGAAGAACTGAAGGTTCTCTTGTAGCCTGCTTTGTGCTCAAAGCCCTTGGATCTGCAATTTTCTCCTCCACAACTAGAATGTGCTCCTCTTCTTTTGGATTTGGAGCAGCTTCTCCCTCTTCTACTACTTGAAGACAATCCTACTCTTGATAGAACTCTTCCTCTAGCATGAAGTTTGTTAAGTCAAACTCTTCGATCTGCTGCTCTAGAGGACAAGTTGGGACTGTAGGATCTTCTTCAGAGCTTTCTTCCTCTATGGCTGATTGTGCAACTTGAATTGAATCAGCATTCCCTTCAAATAGAGTGCCAACATGGACACTACTTTCTGAGCAAACTGATCGCTGATCTACTTCTTCTTTTTGCTCTTCTTCTGCTGCCACAAAATCAGTCTTAACCACCACCTGTTCTCCAACTCCAACCTCTTCTGAAGGCTTAACCATCAAGGGGATCTTTTTCATCCCAAATTTAAGAGCCCAACTCTTCAGACTTTGAATTTCTTTATCTTTGTTTGGCTCTTCTTTCTGCTACTGTTTTCCTTGACTGACATTCTAATTTTTATCCTCCCAATATGGATTTGGGAATGCAAGAGGAGAAGTGGATTGTAACTCAATTGATTTTGCAATTTTTTGTGGTGGTGGAGGAGGTAGGAACTCTTGTTTCTTTGGAGGGAATGGCTGTTTGGAAGGGAAAAGGATAGAAGAATTGAGATGGGGTGGAAGACTAGGGAATGGAGAAATGGATTCAACTCCTAGGGCAGCATTGACTGGATTTAGAATTTGAAATTCCAAATGAGATGATGCTTTGCTTGAGTGATGGGGTGAGAAAAACCAGATGATGGTGTAGAACTTACCCATTGACAAGGTTGTTCAACACCAAGTGTATAGGCCTCTATTTCTGCTGTCCATTGTGCAAGTTGGGGCAGCATCTTCATCATGAAGTCTAGCTTCTCCTGAGGGCTGAAGTGTCTTGGAAAAGGGCCTCCCCATGGACAAGGAGTCCTGCAACCAATTATGAAAGCCTTCATTTGAGCTGCTGCTCTTGATTGCACCATCTTTGCCTCCATCTTTTGGATTTTTTCCACAAAATATGCATCTTCCATTTGATTGTCTTCATTGCATGCGTACCCTTGTTCTTGATGTGCTTCACAACCAAACTGACTTTGGCACTGCTGCTCATATGGGTAGACATGCTGATTTGGAGGATTTGTAAAACATGTTGGAGGTGTGATATACTGCTGTTGTAAATGTGAATTCCATGATGGAAATGAAGTCATGATTGCACAAATTCATGGAATGGAAAAGAATGAAAATGATGGAAAGAAGAATGGATGGAAATGGATGGAAAACGGGTCTACAACTCAGAGAATGAGTTATTTACCAGATGGAGTTGCCAGATGTTCTTTTGAAAGTGCCTCCAAAAGGCTGAATCTTTAACAGGAACACACCAACCTATCAAAGATAAAGTGGAAGGCCTCTAAGCTCCCACCGGGCATGCCAAAACTATTAGTGCAAATTAGCAACACCCCCTGGATGTTGATTAGATTTCTAGTTTGATCATTCTAAGCATCCAGTGTGATTGCACAACATTGAAACCTCTCTCCAAGTGTGGGACTTGTAAAATGAGAGAGGAATCTCCAGAGAAAGCTGGTTCTTGCTCCTAAACTACCTGCCACAAGCTATTCTAGTGCAGGCAAGCTAATCTAATCCTAATCTAACCTCCAAGGAGACAGGAGAGAGAGAGAGAGAAAAAACAAAAGCCTACACTAAAACGGTGATACACCAGAGAAGGAAAATGTTGAACATCTATCAAAACTACTATGAACACAGCTCCAACCTTGCAATGAACATTTAAACGTGCACAAATACCTGCAATGAAGAGAGGCAAGAAGAAAACAAGTAAAAATGAGCAAGGATGGACAGATGCATCACAAAACACGTTTTTTGTTGCTCCAGAAGTTTACACAGAACATCATTTTAATGGTAAAAGGAAAAAACACCATTACAGAGTAGGGGAGGAGGTTCAAACTCCATTTTTAACCCTTGGGAAGAAAAGAAGGAGAGCAGAGCAGAAAAGATGAACCACCTAAAAATGAGCCAAATCTGGCTTTTACGGTGCATGGGTCGAGCCCGGGAGAGAGAAAAATGTGGAGCCATTCCTCATTGAATGAAGATGCATTAAAATAGCATGGGCATCCTTACAAACCCATGCCCTAACATTTTAGCCATGCTAAAGAAGAATGCGACCCATTTTGCATTTAAAACTAGTTGTTGAAACGTCACTTCTGGCCATTACCACGTGCCAGAGATGATTCTTGATTTTCTCTCTCCAAACTGAACCAAAATGTAATATTGACCCAATAATCTTATAGATAATTTCACCATCTTTCTGTTGATATAAAGAACGTGAAAATCTGAGCTCTGGATCGAAAGTTATGGCCATTTGAAGATTTAGGGAAAAAACAAGCCCAAAACGGATCGGCGGGAAAAAAATTTAAATTTTACCTCTTTTTTGCATTTTAGAAAATTTTCTGAAAAATCCCCATGCATCCACAACTTGGATGACATGTGTCGAGCTCGATTCATCCACGCTCATCCTTTGAAAATTTCTTCCGCTTGGACACGTGGCACTATTTTATTGGCTCGGGCCTGAGGAGCGCACTTTGCCCTTTGAAAATTTGGCATTTTTCACTTTGGGAAAATTCCCATTTGCCCCCCGCGCTCCGCCACTTGGATGACACATGTCAAGATTCCATTCGATGGCCGGGGCAACGGGCCAAAACTATTGTCTTTGAAAACTTTGACCGAAACTTGGAAAATTTTCTAAGTCCTTCTCTCTTCCCCGCTACTTCCTGGGACAAATTCTCCCGCATCGGCTGATTCGGGCTTCCTTGTTCATGTTTGCAGCCTTTTCACCTTTTTGCGTCCCATGTGTCCCTCGCATACTTTTGTCCTAACTTTCCTGGATGAAAATCTCCTGCTTCGGCTGATTCGGGCTTCCTTGTTCCTGTTTGCGGCCTTTTCGCGTCCCACACGTCCCTCGCGTACCTTTGTCCCAACTGTCCTGACTGCCTGGGACAAATATCTCCGAACCGCCCAAAATGGACTATCTATCGGAAAATCAGCCGATTCACGTCCCCGCGTACCTCACGTACTTTTTTCCCTATTGTCCCAAAATACACGAAACAAAAGACTTAGATGAATTTCTTTGCTTTGGCAGATTCGGCTTTCGCGTCCCTCGCGTCCCGATGTCCTAACTGTCCCGCGGACCGCCTTGACAAAAATTTCTGACTTATCCGATTTTCTTACTTTTTCGGCCCCAAGCTTGGTACGACAAAACTTAGTATGACCCAAACTGGTACAACCCGAACCCTTCAGACCTGAAATGCTTTAAAACGGTCCTGCAACCTTATTTTTTGCATTTTTTCTATTTTTCTAACTCGTTGGGATTTCTTCTTGGATGGGAGAGTTAGAAAGAAGCCGAGGGGGCCCCAAAAACATGATTTTGGGCCTTGAATCAATCTACTTGCTCGGGACTAAATAATTTGATGCATGTTATCAAAATTACCTTGAGGGTGAATTTTGGATAACAATAAGCCCTTCTCAATGCGTAACTAACCTCATGTAATTGAGCATTCAAAAAGAAACATTTTTGAGTTTGATCTACAGGTTGAGTGTCTGGTGGGATTTTGTTAATAAACTTGTTGAATCTAGCCACAAATTCCCTCATGGGTTCTTGTGATTCTTTCTTTATTTGAGAAATCTAGGCCAACAAATCATGCACATCCTCTCGTAGGTTTGAAATGGTTCTCAAACCTTGTTTTTATAGTGGTCCAACTAGTGATGGCCCCAAAGGAAGGTGATAGAACAAATCTGCTGCATTATATTACAAATTTTCTACAAAAATCCTCACCGAGACATCTTCATGTTCAACTCGAGAACTCCACACACAACTATGAAGGTTGTAATATGTTCATCAAGATGCACCTTGCCATCACCTCTAAACTTGGGCAAGTTCTTCCTGTTACCCCTGGGTAACTCATGCAAAGGCTGAGGAAGAGTAAGAGGCCCAACATGATGGCCCCAAGGTAATGGAACTACCATCCTTGGAAAGACTACTTGAAGGGGAATTGAAACACCAGCAAGAATCAAAGCGTGGAGATTAGGGTTGGGTTGCTCTGAGGGATACCACTTATAGGGGTTCTATCTTCAATAGGAGGAGTGCTTGTAGAATGATTTCTTCTATTTATTCCTGTTGAAGGAAGAGGGAAACCTTGCTGCTCCAAGAGCTGAAACTGAGAATCTTCAATACCAAGGGCCCTCCTACCACGAGTAAACCTGTAGAGTCGCTAGATCAAAGAATGATCAAGAAATTGTTCATAAAACTGGAATACGTTCAAAATGAATCCCCAGTAGAGTCGCCAAAAACTGTTGGTTGTCAAATAAGGACTTTATTGAAAGCAATAGTTAGGGGACAAAATTCCCTCCTCTTTAATGGGAGAGGTTCCCTTATTAAAGGAAAAAAACTTATTTACAAATGTACAACGTGTAGTTTTAATGAGGAACTCTAATATCATGAAAGTGTTATAATATAATAGATCATCAATACGAAAGGATAGAAGAATTAAGGAATGGGAGGGGGCAGAAAAGCACTCTCAAGAAATATAGATAACAAAATAATTATTTATGCATGCCAGGAGGGAATCAAATAGAATAGAATCATTTGCATTTTAAGACCATAGATGTTATTTCATAGACAAAAAGTTCTAGAGATGACATTCAAAAGAATACAAAGCTTCTTGAATTAAAATAGACTTAATGATTCAATAGTTTTAAATGGATATCAATGAAAGAACAACAGTAGGTGGAAACAGAATGAGAGCTCATTTTGTATTGATAACTCTTTACTCCTTTACACTTTCAAAAATAAATAGAGTTCCAGCCCCTGAAAATGGCGTAGAGAGCCCATTATATAACTTACAAATTAGTTACACTTGGTAACTATTTCTTTTAACTAAAATGTTAATTAAGGAAGTGCTTGACACAAGATCCTTAATTAATTACAATGAGCTTGATTTGAGAAAAATGAGGAGGAGAGGAGAAGCTAGAAGGAAAACATCCGCTTATTGTTGAGGAGGGCCCACCGACTTGAGGATCCGTTGCTTGAATCTTTTCAATGCTTCAACTATCTCTCTGCCTCGTGGGACTGATGTGTTGGTAGTGGCTTGAGACCAAGTACCTAGAAATTTCTCCATGTCCTTATCAAACTTAGTATGTGCATGATATTCTTTATTAGCCTCTTTAATAGCAGATTGAAGAGAGAAATCTCCTTTATCTTCTCTTTGGTAACCAATTCCTCCTTGAACAAGTTTTCTTTAACAAATGCCCTGAACTGAGTTTTAATTTCTTAGAGAGAGAAAGGAACACCTGAAGTTTCATCATGAAGATGACAGTGAATATCTTTGAAGGCAGACACAACACAAGTTTTGAAGGCTTCTCCCTTCTGCCAACTATTCCTCAACTCTCCCAAGGCTTCTTCCAGAACTTTTATTTTCCATTCCACACTGAAAAACCCATGACTTTGACAAGTTGTCTTTGGCATCATCAAAAACCTTATTGGCCATCAATATATTTTCATCAGCTTGTCCCATCAGGTGAAGATCCATGATGCAACTACTCCAAAGCTTCAGCTCTTTGTCCATAGTTGCAATTGAGGAGGAGAGTTTTTGTTGCAGGTTGGCCACCTTCTCATTGAGTTTGAAGGCCTCAACAATGAAATTCAAGCCTACAATGATCATGTCATCAACCATAGCTTCCATAGCCCTCCCATAAGTGGAATACCTATGTATATCCTTGATGCTTTAAACTTCATCTTGACTAAGAATCATAGGGGGTGGAAGGGCAGCCAGTGGAGTAGGATCCAAAACCTTGTCCTTAGCCAATAATGACTTGATGAAGCTAGAAAGAACTTGATTTTGTTCCGCAGCTATTCTATAGTTTGTTTACCCCTTTCTACTCTCTCAATAACCTTGGTTATTGTTTCTTAGAGGTTATGCACCTCACTCTCAGGGGTAGATTCTCCCATTGGAATCCTAGAAAGCTCCAGATCAGAGGCTAATAGATCTTGTTCTGCCTTATCAACCTTAGGTTTGTAACCTCTAGAAATTGTTGGCTCGAGCATCTGTCACTATCCTTGAAGTTGTTTTAGCTCTCTTTGCTAGAGCAGGAGGAGTAGTGCCCAACAAGGCTGCCACATCATCAAAATTTGGCCCTACCAATCGAGAAGAAGGTTTTCTCTTCCTGCTTGTTAACCAAGGGTTACACCCATGCAAAAGTGGAGGAAGAAGAAGGAGGAGCAAGAGATCCAAGAGCAAGTGAACTCATGGCACTCAAAGTATTTACCATTGTTTCTTCCAGTAGAGATGTGAGTGAGGTATCGGGAGCTTCTTGAACAGAGGAACCAGTGGCACTTGGAGGTTCAGTGCTAGGCACTTCCTTCTCTTTATCTATTGTAGCCTCTGAAGTTCCAGTAGGGTCTGGTGCTTCACTATCATCACTTTCACTAAGAACAATAATGTTCTCTGGCCCTGAAGGTAGTTCTGAATGCCTTAGAAGGGGGTCTTCCTCAATTGGCTCTTGTTTAACCTCTTTTACCTTCTTTTGGTACACTTGAGTAGAAGAAGAGGGAGTGGATGATTCAGGTTCTTTATTTGAGGAAGGAGGAGGGGTTTGTGTAGGTACCTCTATCTTTGGGTGTATGTGACTCCTTCCTAGGTGTTGAAGTATCTTTGGAGGAAGATCCACTTGGATTCTTCTTAAGCTCTCGAGACTTTTCTATCAAACCAAACCTTGGTTCTTATAAGGACAGGGGCCAAAATCTCAACCAAGTCATCCTTCTCCTTCTTGTACCAGTCTAGATCTTCCAAGGGAGTATGCTTGATCAATGTCTCATATTCATAAGACAACAAGTCTTCATTATCATCTTGGAACCCTTCAAGAATTTGGTAGAGATTGAGCTCCTGTATAAGTTGTAGGGAGAACCTGCCATAGTGCCTCTGCCTTGCTTCAAAGTCATCTACACAATCGGCCCAGTAGTCCTCAGTATCTGACCTATGATGATAATTAATTTTGAGATTCAACTCAATGAACTTCTTCAAATCAAAATAGGTCCTAGGCCTGAAAAAGTGAACAATGATGGGAGCGAGGGCCCTTTCTATATTTTGAGCATCCAAGGCTATTTTGCATGTATAGTTACCCAAGGAAATAGGGAAATGTAGACCAGAGATCTTCTTGTCCCTACAGGTTCTATGTAATTTATCCATTTCCTACACACTTCAATCAAAGCCATCTTGTCATTACAAAACATGGGGAGCTTGAGAGGTGTGTTATCATAACCAACCAGCTTTGATATATGAAAACCTCCCCGAACTAAATGAAGAAGGCTCCATATTTTGCTATCAGGTTCATGGCTTCATAAGAAAATCTCCTGGCAATATCACTTTCTAAAAGCCTCACAATATACATGGTAAAGGCATTATTCACCCTCCTGAAGTTGTGGTTACTAGTTTCAAGGGTGAATTGAGGGAAGTATGCATAAATGGGTTCATCCTTCTAACCCTCTATGTAAGTGAATCCAAACCACTTCCGAGATGCTGCTAGGGTATACATGAGATAGGAAGTCATATAGAACTTCCTAATCTATTACACATTGGACAATTGCTCTGTCAAATTCATGCAAATGATTTCTGCCCAATTTATACTCTGACTACCTTCACAAATGATGTTGATGAGCAGGCACATCCAAAAGTGAAATTCATTGGTAGAGGGTAGTCCCATGACACAAGCTAGTAGGATAATGAAATCAGATAGCTCTTCATTAAAATCAGCTCTAAATAATGCCTTGGAAAGTTGGGATGCTCCCTTCTTAGGGTTCTTCAACCATGATTTTGCTATCCTCACCTTATATTTATCATTGTCTTACTTGAATAGAGTTTGAGCTTGAGCCTGAGTGATAACAATGGAGTCCTCAACTTCTAGAATCCATAGCACAATAGCAATGGCGGTAGCATCTAGTTTAGCAATCAGCTCCCCGTGCACATTAGACAATTCCTTGGTGTCAGGGTTAAAGTGAGCCTAGCAGTGAGCATGGTGTCGGCACATTGTACTGAGATTGGGAAACCCGCAGCATATGCAAGGCCACTGTCATTGATCATTTGCACCATGGGGGAAGGATTAGGGCTAATCAATCTATTCCAAAAATCACCAAAATCCAAGTGTCAAACCTCACTATCCCCGATATCGAACAAAGGACTCAAGCGGTGAAACGTGTTCTTGACCTTGGAATTTAATCTTCATATTTGCAACATTCAGGGAAACAACCTTCACAGATCAAATTCACAATGAAAAATACAAAGGGAATGGGAGCACGAGTAGACGGTCTTAATTACAGGGATCCAAGTGAATGATAACAAGTGAGTAATGTGCCAAATACATAGAGGGTAGTCCATTTAAATAGTCGTTTAGGAGGGAGAAGGTCATAAATTTGCATTAAATTCATGTGCACCGAATCAAAAAGGAAAGAATTGGGAAGAGCAAAAAAACTAGCCTGGATGGTCTTTGGTACATTTGGGACATGAGGGATGCGAAGACATGATCTGGCCGATGTGGGCGATGTGGGCAAAGCGGGCCAAATGAGCACAGATAGTTTAGAAACTTGGAAATGTGAGGGACACGAGGGATGCGAACACGCTATTCGGTCAACACATGTGATGCAAGAAAATTGGGGACAGAGGGCACAGATGCTTTTGGGAAATATGAAGCAAAAGTACACGATAGAAGCGATCTTTTGCCGATGTGGGCAATTAGGAACAGAAATCCCGAGAAAACTTGGAACAAACGGACCAAAAAGTTCTCGACATAACTGAAAGTTAAAATATTTTCAGGGAAAGTGGCCAATCGGGAATGTAAGGTCCGATGAACTTGGGATATATAGGACAAAAATGTCTGACAAACCCACAAATCACCAAAATGACTCCAAAATGTGAATTTTCACTAACTCCTCAACTTTTCACTTCACTAGAACATCATAAAAGGGTGTTAACTCAAAATTTTCAATTTTTTACTTTCAAAAGAGGGGAAATTTTGAGAGGAAAACATAGTGTAGTTTACTTCATGTTATCCTTATTTTCCTAGTCCTTTGGCATTCTTAGCTTAGTTTTCCCTTTCAAAGACTAGAAGTAGCAGAGAGCAGAGAAATAGATAGAGGAACTAGCCTTCTCTCAAGATCCTTCCCAAGTGTGCGGGTCCCACAACTTTGGGATGGTTCCATTGTGGTCTTAGAAACCTCGACCCTTTCAAGATCTCGAGACACGGGTGCATGTTTGAGCAACCAACGGTACCCAAAACATATATGAAGTCCCATTGTTTTATACATAATCCTTAATATAACATATTAGCTTTTATACAAATGTTCACCATAATAATTAAAGGAATACGCCTGATTTCCTTAAGGAAATGAATTACTATAATTATTTTGAAGCTTTAAGAAACAATAGACAAGACCATTAATGACCACCATTTCCAACAGATTACATAAGTCTTACAACCTTAGGTAAGAGAGAGATGATTATGCTTGAAGCTCTAAGAGCTCACAAAAACCGTTGTGAATATCGATTAAAATAAACCATGAGAGAGGTTTCTCAAATAAAACCCGAATATAGAAGGCATAAGAAAATTCAAAATGAACATTATAATAGTTCGGTCCAGCATGAAGTATTCCAAGCACTAAACCATACACAAAATTTAATAATCAATAAAGATCATGAAACCGAGACAATATTATAAACACCCAGGATCATAAATCTTCACGTAAGAAAAATTACATAAATCTATATTAAAAAATAGTAAATGAGACAATTTTTCAAGAGGGGATAAGAAAAATCATGCCTTTAATTATGGTATATTTTCAAAACCCCTCCGCATGAAAGTATCCTTAGCTCCAAATCCCAAGAAAAATCTTCAACAACTCAACAAAAATATTTTTCCCAATACAACAGAACTGACATTCAAGACCAAAACCCCTTTTATACAAAGTAATATATATATCCTCATGCAAGAAAATAGAAATATCTATTTTTAATAGAGTCCAATGGCTTGACTAGTAGTAGTGAGGGAACACATGCATCATAACTCAAACAACAAAGAGAATTATGCATGTAATGTCTTGAAAAAAATAGTTAATTCAAGACCTTAAACATGTAGAGATTCACATCTCTAAACCCATCAAAAAAATGAAACCACAAAGCCACAACATCTAAAGTTTTCCATAAAATACCTCTCACATGCCCCAAGGACAAGGGTTTGTTCCAATACATTAATGCATGGCATAGGTGGTGTCTATTCCCACTAAACTCACGCCACCTCCTTGTTTTAATTCAAACTTAATGGTGCCAAATTACTCTAAAACCTTTTCACTAAATTTATCTTAGTATCCATGTTATCTGAGCTTCCACTTGGCTATCTCCACCCCAGAACCGGTGGTGGTGTTTATTAAATACCTCATGCTAAATTCACAGGTCGAGACTGATACGAAGCGAGTAACTACCGACTCACCCTTGTCTAGTAGGGCTTTGTTTAATTGCCATATCAGATAATATGTTTTAGCTTCAGTTTAGGGCCATATGAATCATGCCTAACTTTAACAACATTAATCCATCATACCCCTAATATTATTACCTATTCCAAGTGAACTTCCATCAAAACCTAGTCCAGACAAAGAATTAAAAAAACATGTTCATACTACCATAGTGCTAGTATAATCCAAAAATCCTCTACTCAAAATAATAATATGCATAGTTTAAATATATAGTTATGATGGTGTCGAGAGGTCACTTCATTTCCCAAAATTGGAACTTCCAAGTTTATAGTTGGGTTCCCATAAACCATATTACATTGTAGGCCTTGTAATTAATTTTATAACGTAACACAAATTCATGGCTAGGCACCCTTTTAATCAAGATGATTATTTCACTAATGCCCCTTATTGGCACAATTTCCATACCATTTCAATATAAATATGACTCAATGTATTCACTAAAGATAATTACAAGGTCCTCAACCTTTTTCCATTCTCATTATAATAAAGCGAGAAGAGAGTATAATGATTCAATTAATCTACTAACTTAAGTGGGATTAATTTAACTTGACAATTTTTAGTAAGAAAAGTAGATTACAATCATTAGTGACAGTACAACATCAAGCAAGCATCCCATTGACCTAATCCATTTCATAAACACAAACAAAATTTTCTGGGTATGACATGAAATGCAATAAATCACTAAATTTAGGGCTAATAAAGCAACAAAACTAATAATTACAATGGAGGAAGAAGGTATGAATTCATTATAAAACTATAATATAAGGCTTGCAACTCAAGAATACTTGTGTAGCAATTTTTAATGATTCCTTTTCATTCCATAAGTATCCAACATTACAAATGAGCATCACTTTACAATATATAGAAAAATGGGGAAGACAAAGAAGAGGGAAAATGAGGGAAACTCAAAATTATACCTTCACCCACAAAAAAGTACATTAAATTAATGAAAAGAGGCATGGGAAACCTTGCAATACCATTCTCCCCTTGTACATTGCTTGCAGAAGAAAGAATGGGCACCATACCTCAATAATTTTGATAGTTGGGCTTCCTAGAACTATTCATTTCAATTCTAGATATGTTTTCCCCTTTTCACAAAATTACCCCAACCTAAATTAATAAATATATTTTTCATGGTGTATAGGATGTTGAGACCTTTCCAACGATATAATTTGGAGTCGTGGAGAAAACATTATGGCCCTTTTAAGTTTAGGGGGTTAGGGAGTTCCATGCAAGCTCCCACAGTCTACATTTAACTATTTTTTCAAATTTGGAGTCGTGGAGAAAAATTATGGCCCTTTTAAGTTTAGGGGGTTAGGGAGTTCCATGCGGGCTCCCACGGTCTACATTTAACTATTTTTCCTTTCTTCCCCTTTACCTTACAGATGAAATAGGGATATGGGGAACATGCGAAGGAAGGAAATGTGTCATGTTTGTTGTTAATCTCAAATTTACCCACAAAGGTATTCATTTGGCATTATGTGTTGAGAATCAAATGGTTATTAGAACCAACGAAAATTTCCACCTCATGCCTTGGTGCTCGTAGCCCCCTTCTCTTCCACACTCCACTTCACTTTACATTATGGGTCAATAACCTCCAAGTAGAAAAATTGGTCCTTATGAACCATTCCCCATTTGCATCGATTCTCCACAACGCATCCCGACCCACAAAACACTTAATTTTTTTCCTTGCAGAATATTTGGGGATACAAGGAAGAAGTTACCCATGAGAACTTGTTCTTTGGGTTCCAAAAATATCCAATTCACCTGCACTTAACTACTTCCTTTGTATTTTGGCTCAAATACCCTTACGAAAGAACTTGTGAGCCCGAGGAACTCATTCCATGTGCAATCCAAAAGCCACAATATAACACATCCTTTATATTTTGGGAAATCAACAATTCTAGAACACGAGGCCCGATAGAAATTGTTCCTTTTGTTCCTCCTAGACCCATGAAAACACTAGAAATGACAAAAATTTCCCAATTTTCTCAAATTTTTGAGCTATTTTAGATCTTCATGGATTTGGGGAATTAGGAAAAGAGTAGATAAGTACCCCCAAAGATCATTTTATCCATTTTTACCAATTTTCTAGACTTTTGGCTAAGTGTGAAACTTCAAGCCTAAAGAGAAGGGATATACATCTAAATGGTTCAAAGTGTCCAAAACATGAGAAATACCTAAAATTATAGATTCTTCACCAAGATCCCATGAAAATGATCAAGTCCAATTTTCCAAGTTGTCCATTTTGCCAAGGGGAAATGGATAAGAGTTTGGAGACTCATGGGGTAATATTCTGCTAGATTGAAGAGATGAGTGGCCTTAAAGAATCCATTGGGCATGGAGTTAGATAGAAAACATGACACTAATCTAAAATTTTTTTAATTCTAACCCTGAATCCATCTCAAGTACTTCCTAGAATTGAAGTTGATCTGTCATGTTTGAATTGACAACTCTCATCATAAAAATATTTCGAATAATGTTTTATACGAGTGGAAAATTATTTTAACTAAGAATTTTGACTTAATTTCTCTGCAAGATATGAAGAAACTGTTATCCAAAATGAGCCCCCTACTTATTTTGGCTAACTTACCTTCATTCTTTCCTTACTTGTGCTTCATCTTAAATTTTCACACATTACAAGCACTCAAAGGATTCTAGAAATGGATTCTTCGAGATAGGAATTTTCTTCCCCTTTCCCGAAAGGTAAAGAAGTCCTCCAAAATCCTTGTATTTTTTCGGAGTTTGGAGGGGAAATTTTCCCTGGGCGGGTACGCAAAGGTAAGGAAGCATTATTTCCAAGGTGGACCCATGGGAATTTTTTTGGCACTTAGCCCTTTTGGGGAAAAAAATCAAAGGAAAAATTTGGCTTGAAAGCCCACGAGGAAACGAAATTGCTTAAGTCCCATAGTGAATGAAATGATGCCATGTGTCAAGGTGGAGCGGCGGGCATCGGAGGGATTTCTAGTTTTTGGCGTTTGGTCAAAATGCGTCAAAGGAAAAAATGGAAGTGCAAACCCGTTCACCAATCAAAAGATGCCACGTGTCCATTCATCGGTGGGAATCAAGGTGCCAAGAGGATTTTGGAAATTTTTCCAAAGTGGGAAAACACAAAAGGCAAGAATGGGCCACATCTCCTTAGCTAATCAGGCAGTGCCACATGTCTCAAAGCGGTGGGGCCACGAAGGATTTTTGGAAAATTTTCCAATTTCACAAAAGGGACAAAATGTTTTTTTGAAGCCGTGGATCAACCAGAGGGAACCACGTGTCATCGGAGGAGTGGGGCGAGGATATTTTTTGGGAAATTTTCCCAGTTTGAAAAAAGAAGGAAAAAGGTCAAGTTTTGGCCCACCAACCTGATTTTTTCCCTAATTTCACGATTTTCACCCTAAATCTTCGAGGGGCATATCGTTCGTGATTTGGAGCTCATATTTTCATGATTTTGGTATCAATGGAAAGCTGTTGAAATCCTCTACATGATGGAATTTTCAATTTTAAATTTTGATGGAGTTTTACAGGGAGAAAAATGGGAAAACATCTCTAACATGGAAAAATTGTAGAAAATGACCCCAACCACCAAAATTAATGAAGTATGGGCCTCTTTCTCGCTCTGCGAAGCAATGTACTTCAAAGTATGAGATTTTTCATGGAAACCCATCATTTTATAGGCCAATTAAATGGATCTTGTTGGTGGTTGGAGTTTTGAAATCAATTTGCTGCGTTTTTACCTTTCTTCATTCTTTTGAGTGATAAAGGCCGCTTTGGCTCTTTTGTAAAAGTTGTTCATCCTTCTTCTCTTCCTCTCCCTTATTTTCTTCCCCAGGGTCAAAATGGAGTTTAAACCTCCTCCCCTGCACTTTGTAATGGAATTTTTTCCTCTTACCCATGAAATGATGATTCTGTGCAAACTTTTGGAGCAATAAAAACATGTTTTGTGATGCATTTGTCCATCCTTGCTCATTTTTTGGTTGTTTTCTTCTTGCCTCTCTTCATTATAGGTATTTGTGCATGTTTGGATGTTCATTGTAGGTTTTGGAGCTATGTTCATGGAGTTTTGGAAATTTTTTTGTGTGAAATCCATCTTTGGTTTGTGATGCACTTGTCCATCCTTCCATTGCTCACCTCTCTTTGTTTCCATGGTAGTTTTGATAGATGATCAACATTTTCCTTCTCTGGTGTATCACCATTTTAGTGTAGGCTCTATTTTTTCTTGTTTTCTTTCTCTCCCTGTCTCCTTAGAAGTTAGATTAGGTTAGATTAGCTTGCATGCCTTTGGAATAGCTTATGACGGTAGTTTAGAAAGAGGAACCAGCCTTACATAGAGAGCTTTCCCCATTTGCAAAGGTCCCACACTTTGGGAAGCTCAATGTTGTGCAATCACACCAAATGAATTTGACTTAGAAAAGAAAATTGGAAACTCATTTGGGGGTGGTTGTGATTTTGAACTAATAGTTTTGGCACGTCTGGTGGGACCTTAGAGGTCTTCCACTTCATCTTTTGTAGGTTGGTTTGTAACTATGAAGATTTCAGCTTTTGAAGGCATTCTCAAGCACATCGGTGACTCCATCCGGTCAACAACCTATCTCAAAAGTTGCGGACTCTCTTTCCATTCATTTCCATTCATTTTCATCCATTCTTCCTTCCATCTCTTTCATATTCTTCCATTCCATGAAGTTGTGCAATCATGACTTCATTTCCATCATGGAATTCACATTTACAACAATAGCAATGTTTCCCACCTCCAACATGTTTTTCAAATCCTCCAATCAGCATTTTGATCAAATTCAAAACTAGTATGCATATCCATATGAGCAATGCCAAAATCAATTTGGCTATGAAGCATATCAAGAGAAAGGGTATGCATGTAATGAAGACAATCAAATGCAAGATGCTGGTCTATTGGAGAAGATCCAAAAAATGGAGATTGGCATGGTGCAATCAAGAGTAACACTCAAATGGAGGCTTTCAAAATTGGTTACAAGGAACCTTGTCCATGGGTTGGCCCTTTTCCAAGACACTTCAGCCCTCAGGAGAAGTTGGACTTCATGATTGAGATGCTTGCCCCAACTTGCACAATGGATAGTGGAGATAGAGGCCTATAAATTTGGTGCTGAGCAACCTTGTCAATGGGTAAGTTCTACACCATCATCTAGTTTTTCTCTTTGCATTACTCAAGCAGCACCATCTCATTTTGAATGCCAAATTCCAAATCCAGACCATGCTGCCCCAAGTGTTGATTCCATTTCTCCATTCCCTAGTCTTCCACCTCATCTCAATTCTTTTGTCCTTTTCCCTTCCAAACAGTCATCCCCTCCAAAGAAACAAGAATTTTCACCTCCTCCTCCACCACAAACAAATGCAAAATTGGTTGAACTCCAACCTATTTCTCCTCTTACTTTCCCAATTCCATGTTGGGAAGATACTCAAGAATCCAATCAAGGATAGCAAGAAGAGGAGCCTAACGAAAAAAAAACAAACAATATGAAGAGTTGGGCTACTAAATTTGGGATAACAAAGATCACCTTGACGGTTAAGCCTTCAGAGGAGGTAAATGTTGAAGAAAAAGTGGTGGCCAAGGCTGATTTCGTTGCAGCGAGAAGAAGAGAAAAAATAAGAATCAAATCAACAATCAATTTTCTCGAATGTAGTGTCTATGTTGGCACTTTTTTTGATAAGAATGTTGATCTAATTGAAGTTGCACAATGAGCCATAGAAGAGGAAAGCTCTAAGATCTTGTAGTCCTAACTTGTCCTCTAGAGAAACAAATTGAAGAGTTTTATTTGACAAACTACATGTTAGAGGAAGAGGTCATTCAAGAGCAAGATTGTCTTCAAGCAGTAGAGGAAGGAGAAGCTGCTCCAAATCCAAAAGAATAGGAGCACATTCTAGCTGTGGAGGAGAAAAATGTAGGTCCAAGAGCTTTGAACTCAAAACATGATATAAAAGAACATTAAGTTCTTCCACTTCATCTCTCTCGAGATCTAACATTAGAGAAGAGTTTGATCTTTCAAACTTCATGTTCGAGGATGAAAGAAATCATGATAAACAAGTTATTGATCAAGAGAACACCATGGAGGAAGTTGAACATTTGCAGTAGGAAAGCAATGAGGTAGTTTATCTATCGATTTGGAGGACTTGTTTTGATGGGTAGGAACTAGTTGAAATCACATTTTTTCTCCTTCATCATCCATCTTCCAAATGCAAGAACTTGCTGCCATGAAGGAGAGCATTCATTTGTAGTAGCTTGCATTTTATAGCAGCTCTTTGGAATCAAGTTTGGAAGATATTAATCTTATATGTTCTTCACTGGAAGAGGAAGGAAAACAACAAAAGAGTTCCACCACTTCTTCCACACCATCCATTCAAGAAGGTCTGTAAGAAGACTCCATTTTTAGAGAAGAATTTCATAGCTATGGGCATATCAAATGGATCAGACCTTGCCCAATAAGGTATTTGGCTTCATTGGAGCCAAAGGAGAAGCCACAACTAGTCATGCTTACTCCTGAGCATGAGGATGATATGAAAAGTACCAAGGATCAACTGCAATGCCTCTTCAATCCAAATGTAGAGCAACTAAAAGAGGTATTTGATTTGTTTCCTATTGATACCTTGATGATTTGGGTGGAGGATTGACCTCTTGTCAATTTTTCAATCATATAAGAAGCCATACTCATCTCCAAATCAATTGCATGGCTGCCAATTTTGAAGAAAGGAATCTATTTTGCACAACCATTGCGAGGTTTGTTTAGCCCACCTTTGCTTCCGATTAGAGTAGAGTAGGTAGGTTTTCTTTCAGTAAAAGAAGCAATTTTACACAATCTACATGCTCCATTTAGAGCATGTATGATTTTTAGTTTTGTACATAGTTTTTGGTGTTGTTGTATTGCTCTTGCATTGTCCATTTTAGTGGCTTTTGGTGAAGATCAACTCCAAGTTTCAGTGGGTTTCTAAGTGGCTCAGAGGTCATATTTTCATAGTTCAGATCAAAATTAGTTTATTAGGCTTGACTCCATGCCCAATGGATGCTTCAAAGGCCACTGATCATTCATCTAGCAGGTAGATGACCCCTGAGAGTCGCCAAATTTTTATCCAAAATGAGCCCCCTACTTATTTTGGCTAACTTACCTTCATTCTTTCCTTCCTTGTGCTTCAACTTAAATTTTTACACATTTCAAGCACTCAAAGGATTCTAGAAATGGCTTCATCAGATAGGATTTTTCTTCCCCTTTCTAGAAAGGTAAAGAAGTCCTCCTAACTCCTTGTATTTTTTGAGTTATGGCTTGATGGAGTTTGGAGGGGAAATTTTCCTTGGCAGGCCCGTGGAGGTAAGGAAGCATTTTTGCCAAGGAAAATTTGCCAAGGTGGACCCGTAGGAAAATTTTTGGCACTTAGCCCTTTTGGGAAAAAAACTCAAAGGAAAAATTTGGCCCAAAATCCCATAGAGGAAATGAAATTGCTTAAGGCACAGCGAATGAAATGATGCCACATGTCAAGGCGGAGCGGCGGGCGTCGAAGGGATTTCTAGTTTTTGGTGTTTGGTCAAAATGTGTCAAAAATGGAATCATAACCCCACTCACTAATCAAAAGATGCCACATGTCCATTCATCAATGGGAATCAGGGTGCTGGTAGGATTTTGGAATTTTTTCCAAAGTGGTGAAAACAGAAAAGGCAAGAATGGGTAAAGATCTCCTCAACTAATTAGGCAATGCCATGTGTCTCGAGTGGCGGGGCCGTGGAGGATTTTTGGAAAATTTTCCAATTTCACAAAAGGGGAAAAATGTTGTTTTGAAGTCGTGGATCAACTAGAAGGAGCCATGTGTCATTGGAGGAGTGGGGCACGAAGATTTTTGGGAAATTTTCCCAATTTGAACAAAGAGGGAAAAAGGTCAAGTTTTGGCCCACCGACCCGATTTTGCCCTAATTTTTCCATTTTTTCCCTAAATCTTCAGAGGGGCATATCTTTCACACCAAAGCTTGGATTTTCACAATTTTTGTATCAATGGAAATTTGTTGAAATCCTCTACATGATGGAAACTTCAATTTTAAATTTTGATGGAGTTTTGTGGGAGAAAAATGGGAAAACGTCTCTGGCATGGAAAAATTGTAGAAAATGACCCCAACCACCAAAATTAATGAAGTATGGGCCTCTTTCTCACTCTACGAAGCAATGTACTTCGAAGTATGGGATTTTTCATGGAAACCCATCATTTTGTAGGCCAATTAAATGGATCTTGTCGATGGTTGGAGTTTTAAAATAAATTTTCTGTGTTTTTCACCTTTCTTCATTCTGTTTGAGTGATAAAAGCCAGTTTTGGCTCATTTGTAAAAATTTGTTCATCCTTCTTCTCTGCCTCTCCCTTATTTTCTTCCCCAGGGTCGAAAATGGAGTTTGAACCTCCTCCCCTACTCTGTAATGGCATTTTTTCCTCTTACCCGTGAAATGATGATTCTGTGCAAACTTCTGGAGCAATAAAAACATGTTTTGTGATGCATTTGTCCATCCTTGCTCATTTTTGGTTGTTTTCTTCTTTCCTCTCTTCATTGCAGGTATTTTTGAATGTTTGGATGTTTATTATAGGTTTTGGAGCTGTGTTCATGGAGTTTTTGAACATTTTTTGTGTGAAATCAATCTTTGGTTTGTGATGCACTTGTCCATTCTTCCATCGCTCACCTCTCTTTGTTTCCATGGCGCTTTGATAGATGATCAACATTTTCCTTCTCTGGTGTACCAGCATTTTAGTGTAGGCTCTATTTTTTCTTGTTTTCTTTCTCTCCCTATCTCCTTGGAAGTTAGATTAGGTTAGATTAGCTTTCATGCACTAGAATAGCTTGTGATAGGTAGTTTAGAAAGAGGAACTAGCCTTCTATGGAGAGCTTTCCCCATTTACAAAGGTCCAACACTTTGGAAGCTCAATGTTGTAAAATCACACCAAATGAATTTTCCTTAGAAAAGAAGGTCTGAAACTCATTTTGGGGTGTTGTTATTTCACACTAACATAAACTTGAAGAAAGCATAAATACCCATCTTAAATGCATACCACTTGATTCTAAATTATTAAGTATTGAGGTTAAATGAATAAGCTTTGAAAACTACCCAAAATATGACTTTAGTTACTCTGCATTTGTTTTTATGAAGTAATGTAGCTGATTCTTGACACCTTGAAAATTTTCCCGAAACCATGATGAACATTGTGCAAGAATACCACTCAAAGTAACAAAACTATGCAAAAAAATTAGGGAAAGGAAACCTACTCTACCAACAAGAAAATGTGCTAAAAGCACTTAGAGGAGTTGAAAACTAAACTAATATGAACAAGATGCAATGGGATAACCTAATGATAGCGAGTTGAGGTAAATCCCATTGAATGGGATTTGTAATACATATCCATCAAGGTTTGACAACTCAAAATAGTTAGCTTCTTTGCAGGTAGTAATAATATATGGCCCACTCCAGATTGCATAAAACTTGGAGTGTCTCCCATGTTTAGCTCTTTCTACATCCCATTTAAAGATTAGATATCCAACCTTGAATGTTTGATCTCTAGTCTTCTGTCAAACTACTATTTGGCTGATTTTTGATGTTTTTCCAGCCCGATGATGGAATAATTTCTTGACTCCTCAAGCTCAACTAGTTCTTCTATTCGTATTTCTCTTTGGAATGCCCCTTCAAATTTTAATTCACAGGGCCAATTCAAGTGACAAAGGAATCCTGGATTCTTTGCCGTATACAAGCTTGTAAGGGTAAGTGCCAATTGCCTTCTTCATTGTGATCCTGTCTGCCCAGAGAGCATTTCTCACCTTTGTATGACACTAAATTTGATTAATGTTCTTTTTATCATCATGATCCTAATAAGGTTCTTGTTAGTAGACTCTTCCAATCCATTACCTTGAGGGTAATAATTGGAAGAATTATTAAGATAAATCCCAAGTCCAAGAGCCCAATTAGAAATATTAGATCCTAAAAATATTTTGCATTATCTGTTGGATTGAAGAAATTTCCTAACTATTTAGAGGGCACACAAATTGGGTGCATAGGCACACATAGGTTTCAGTAAATAAGGGTGTTCCTAGGAAAAGAGGTTCGAGATTTATCCAATATTGAGTGGAACATGCTTAGAATAAGAAAAGAAAATGGAGTGTAGGTCACACAAAGATAAGAGGAAGAAGACTTTGAGGATAAACAAAGTCTATTTTGGGAACAAAGTAGAAGATCTAAGGTCATGCATCGACCATGCTAATAATATGATTAAAGTAAATTTTAATTATAGATTAATCTATTATCAACCTTCTTATATAAGCATGTAGTTGTTAGCACATGGCTATTTTTAGCACACATGTTATTTTTGAGATGCATGGGTGGTGAAGGGAAAGTCCCCAACCCTATATATATTATTTGATTCGCATAGTATTGACACCATGTATTGAACACCATATATACTATAGAGTTATGCTGCCATGATATTCTAGCTCGTATGGATTTTTGGTTACTATGATTATGTATTCATCTTTTGTTACTTGATGAGTTAATGTAATGGACAATTGTGGATGGATTCTGGTAATAAATGTCTCTGATCATGGTACTTGTATGGTAAATCTGATATTAATTCTTATGTGATCACTATGTTTCCTTATTACATGTGTTTCCAATTTGAGCTCATAGATTTGTTACTTATGATGGGATATATGCTTTGATAATGGTTAATTTGGACATTCATGCTAACATCTTGGCAAGATTTTATAAAGGAGGGACTTTGTAGGCTTCGCACTATTTGGGTGAGCATCTATATCTCTTTGGATGAAGTTCTAATGCACATAGGCAATTGAGCGGGAAAACGAGACTACATTTTGGTTCATTTTCAAGGAGATGTTTTTAAATGGTTTTCCATGATGTTGCATGATGATGTCGTATCAATTGACTCTTGTGGATATTTGAATTTGGGTAGATGAAGGACAAGAACAATTTGCATGAAGATGTGGTTCTATACTTTATTTCATTGCACACAAGTGGGTGGAAGATAATCTATATCATGAGCTCTATGAGATATTTTTCAACTACTTTCCAATAGAGTTGTACAAGTGGTTTTCAGCATATGCATTATAGTCATATTTTATGCCCTAGAAAAATAGTCTAATCCCATGCACGTTGGCCTATCACCCAGCGGGTGCTGGGCACTCACCCGAGGCACGCGCGAGAACCAAGTCCCACCTTTATGTGAGTCTTATTGTAATGCCTTTGACAATCAGTTATATTTCTCTTTTGCATTACAAGCATAGGCATGTGATTTTCTTGAATGAGGTGTGTTTCCTTGATTGTTGAAAATCATGCTTGTTATGGATAAATCATTTCTACTCTTGGATTCATTAGACTGAAATGATATGGCTTACAAGAATCCATTCTTCACTTCTTGTAGGTGAGTTATAATCTAGTTTTGGGAGTTGCAAACTTATCTCTTTTACTGACTCCTCCTTGGATCAATTCCAGTGATCCAAGGAATGTTTTAAATCTCCTTACCAGACTAAATGATAAATTGACATTCATTAGTTTGAGAGACATAGCAGACTGAACTTTGTATGTTACAAATTCTTTGGTCTTGTATGGCATGCCTTCATTCGGTTGTATGATTGTGCTTGGATATTTTGGATTGATCTCTTTAGTAGGACATTATCATGTTAAAAAAATAGTCTGCTTCATGACTACGAAGGGAATCAGAATCCTAAAACTAAAGGATTATCCTAATGGTGTCCTAGACTAGGTAAAAAGCACCTACTTCCTAGCTATGTCTACTTAATTGGATTATAATCTAACCTAAGCTTCTTATTTCTATTGTGTTTGGATGACGTCCTAACCTAAGCTCTTGTGCTAAATGAATAAGGGATAAAATTACTAAAGTAATGCTAGGCTATTTGATCTAAGACCTAATACTATATGGTTGGGAATTTGACCTAACCTAAGGTGGAAATTACCTATGGCAATGTTTTAAGACCTAAGGTAATTATTGTTAGACTAACCTAAGTTTTGGGAAATCTATCCTAAACTATTAAAAGGGAACCTAAGGGGTCACATGGCACTATGGCAACGGTTCCAATGACATTTAATTGATTTGATTGGGTTAATTGAAGGGAGGTACAACCAGTTTTGGAAAAGGCTAGTAAAATTTAGTGGAGGCATACATGGAGGCTTCACTAAAGATGGAAATGCATGTTAAATTAGAAATGGCATTCGCTAGTTTTGGGAGGCACTGACAAGGAGAGATAAGTGGGATATTTGGCAGTAATTGTATTTATGGACCTCAGTTTTTGTGTGCAAACCGTCTTAGAAACAAGGGAGGTAGATTTGTGGGAGGTTGTTTGGTCTTGCATGTCTCACAACAGTAGTTTGACTTCTACTTTATGGCTATTTTTGATTTATATGGTCTATTTTTTATCAAGGGAATGTATATGAGGCATTGGAAGAAAAGTTGTTTGGTTGTTGATCTTTTGTGGAGAAGAAAAAGAGTGGGAAGCTTGGCTGGAAGTCTCCTTCAAATTAGCAGAGAGAACTATCAGGCATGATAGGCTCTACCCATTAAGATTTCTTGCTTTCTTATAAATGATTCATTAAAACAACTCTACTCTCATGAGATAAATGTTTGCATGACTTGTCTGGTTAATTACTTTCATGCTTTTATGAATCTATGCAGTTTTTAGATATAAATCCATTGCTAAATAATGTTAGCCTTTGGGAACTTTCTCTCTGTGCAAGATCAGTGTTGACATGCATGTTAAACTTGTATTTGAAGCTCTGTATTTCATTCTAAACATGTGTTCGAGGTTGGTGTTGTTCTGAACTGGCATTCGTTTCCTTGTGTTTCATTCTAAACTTTTATTTGGAGCCTTGTGTTTAGTTTGAACTTGTATTGGAGCTTTGTGTTTTTTTCTGAGCTTGTATTGGAACTTTGTGTTGTTATGAAATTTTGTTCAAAGCTTCGTGTTTGACACTATACTCATATTCAATACTTGCATGTCCTGAACTAGTATTCGAGTTGAGGTGTTTGGTTCTGTACTTGTGTTATGAGCTTGAGTTTTACTCGTATTTAAGGATTTGAAATGCTTTGAACTCATTTATGGACTATCTGCTCAAAAAGGATTGAGAGATTAATTTTGGTTTGAAGTTGATTTGGTAATCTCTTTTGATATCTTCTCCTTGTAGCTTCTTTTTGGATTGGTTGTGGAACTTCTATTGTTGGAGACTGTACCACCTTCTTTGAACTTGTAAAGGTGTGTGAATATGGAGGATAATATTCTCTCCTTTTCTCTGAGAAAACCCGTGTCTTGTGGAAGGCTTGACTATTTTGTTGAAGTGTTAATAGACTGGAACTGTATCTTGTTGTGGGTTTGGTTTAATATAGAGTTTGTTGGGAATAGTCAAATACTGCTTTTGAGGTTTATGGAAATGCAGTATGCATTCTCCTTCTTATGATCAATGTTTGAAACGAATACCTTCCTTGTCACAATCTTTTTAGGTGGAACTTGAGAGTCTTTGTTGTGATTCTATTTCAGTCACGTTGGAGGTAAGATTGGGACATTACTTAACTTAAACGTATTTTGAGTTTTCTTACTCTCTTCAGATCCTTTTAATTGATTTCTGGGTTTTATTAGAAAGAAGAGTTGAATACCCTAGTGTACTGAATTTTGTATGGAAGGATACATTATCTCTGGTTCAGATTGTTTTGTATAACTATTCTTATTGGATCATGAACTACTTGCTCTTTTGTATTGAGTTGTTGAAGCTTTGTAAATGGGATTACAGTTTTTACTAAGTTCGTGAGTTTTATTGAATCTTGTTTATCTTATATTGTTTTGGGTTTTCTATTCCTTTTTGGGTTCATTGAATGAATCTTTGGGTCTTTTAAAGAGAAAGGAATATGTTCTCTTGTGGATAGTATACTATTTTTGGGACTGATCTTGGGTATTCCTTTCTGGGAAATGAATTCAAACTTGTGTTTAATGAATTGGAATATATAAACCAGGTTGTATTGATTAGTAAGGGAAAACTAGAAGTGTGCTTTCTTTAAACTATTGGTTTGGTTTTGTGTTCCCTATTGGGAACTAGCTAATGAACTTCTAAGTTTGAAATAGAAGTGGGAATTCATTTGATAGTATAAATGAAATGAATTATAGATTTGGACCCTTTTCTATTTGAGATCCTTTTACTTTTGTAAAGATGAGTTCACTTGATGGAACTTCTCTAGAATTTTGATTCTCTTATGAGATGGGAATTTCTTCATGGATTGTTAGTCTACTTGTACTAATCATTTGTTGTAATGATGTGGAAAGAGAATAGCTGAGTCGATTTGTTGAAAAGAAAATAATAACATACTTAGACCGATTGCTTTGTTTGACTGAGTCATACTTCATTTGGATTTGATATTGGAAGGTTTCCTCTTTTTGCACTTTGTCTTATTATGAACCCTTTTTGGATGGACACGAGAAGAAATTAACCCTGTGTGAGTCTAGCTTTGACTATGGAATGCCCGGTTTCAGATCTTTGAATGATATCTTCTAACATGTGGAAGTTAGTAAGACTTGCAGTTAGATTGTGTTGATTCTCTATTCCTTCATGGATTGAATTGGGATTCTTGTTTAAATGTTGTCTCTTTAATACAAAATCCATATTGTTATCTTTGATCTAAAGTAGTTTTGTGTGTTCTGAACCTACTTCTGACTTTTAGATGATTAGTGTAAGGGAAACTGTATGTATTGATTCTTCTTTTCTTAAGTGGTAGGATGAAACATCCTAATATGAGCTAGGCTGTGAATAACTTCTTTTGCTACATAGTAAAGATAAATGTTGTATTTCTATTCTGATAGAATTATGAAACAATTGGGTGACAAGATTTGTTGTTTGTCTAGAAGTAATTGATAAGATAAATTAAACCATATGTTATAATACAGATGTTGCGGATTATATTATGCTCTTTTCTTAAAAGGGAATTCAGATTCATTATTACACTTCTTTTCTAGTTGATATTACTTATGCTTATTTGTATGATATATATATATATATATATATATATATATATATATATATATATTAATTATTTCATTAAAGTAGAGTTGTTTTAATGGAACAATTAATGGAATGCATTTCGTTTTAATGCTTAATGCTTATCATGCCCAATTCATTGAATCCCGACCAATCTTAGCAATTTTGTAGATGGACATCATAAGTGATAAAAGAAGGGAAATTTTTTTATGATGCATTGGATTATTTAGTTCTGGATCTTATGTAAAGAATTTTGATTCATTCTTGAGTTGTATTGGAAAAGAGAAACGATGTTCTGTTATGAACTTAATGATGATTGACATGCAGTATGGTTGAAATGCATAGTCTTGTAAATGTATATTTATCACCTTGAAATGAAAGGTTTTGAGTTGGACTTTAATTTGTGGTGTGAATTCTTTTGTACTTGTATGACGGAAATAGTAGCGATATCTTGGTGGTATTCTTTATATCTATTTTGTATATTATTTTTGTTATCATGTAATAAGTTGTATTAAGGGGATAGTATGATCCCCCTTATTATAATGAACTTGTTAAACTACAAAAGATGTCATTCTTTATCTACACAACTAAAGTTTAATATGAAATATGCTTTGGACATATAATTAAACTATATGAGTAAAGATTGGTAAAAAGGTTAAGTTAACCTTAACATCTAATCATGTAGAGGAAGAATCTTCCTCTCTCAAAATAATGAAAGATAAAAAGGAATAGTGGTTATGATCTTTAATCTTTATACTTTGTTTATAAGAAGTAAACACTAGTTGAATCTAGGTGGATGACACACTTGATTTGGATAGCTAGGTTGCGTAAAGAATTAAACACTTGATGTTTGCTGTCCTATTTTTGGGATGATTGCTTGTTATTCCATGTTAGTAAACATTAATGTAAACATGAGTTAATGAAGTTCTCAATATCAAATCAGGTTAAATATGTATATAGAACTTAATGAATGTTGGAATTAGGGTTAGGCATGATTGCTGCAATCTGAATCTTAATCCAATTTAATTATTAATCTAATGACCACTAAGGGATATGTACATCATGATGAATCAGTCCTAAAGGATGTTGGCACATGCCAACTGTAGGACTGTACCTTTGAGAAGTCCAAGGACTTCTTGAGGATACAATGTTGTAGTTGACATGTGGCAACACCCTTCCGTATTGTTCATCTAGATCTACACACATCTAGACTTGAACTTAGTTTTCTCTCTAGGTCAAGTTAGTAGCATGTTTGGAATAGGGAGTAGCTTTCTATGACTCAGGGGTACCCTTGGCACATTCGTTCGGTTGAGTATACCCATATACCCTAAGTCATAGTGAGCATCTTCCTATAACAAATTATGTTTGTAACCTGAGCTAGGGTCAAACCTTGGGCAAGTAGAATGATGGTAGTTAGTAAAGACCATTCTAGATAATAGTAGAATGAGGTGAAGGACGTATTCTGAAATGATGAATATGCCTTCTAAGAATAGTAACAAGAACAATATGTTGAAAATATTTGGCCAAAGTATCGTAAGTTGTTGGTTGTGTTGTCCTATGTCACCTAGTTTAAAGCAACATGATGTCAGATGAATATTGGTAACAAATATTTAGATAGGTTCTTTAAATAGATCACTCAGTACTTGGAATAGGGTAGGAGAACCAAGTATACGTAGTATACATAAAGTATTCTATACTTTAAGTCAACATGAGTGATCGGTTGGTAACCGAGTGAATGCATCATCTTATAACAGATATTCAAATGAAAATGAGTAGAAAAGAACCATGCCACATTCAAGATCTTAGAACGAGTTATCTTATTGCATCCAGAAAAGAGGAATAACAAGCAACATAAGGTTCATACAGAAAGGAAATACATAAGCATTATACCTCTGAGCACATATATGATTTATAACAGAGCCTTATATTCATCTTTAATAGGTTCAACAATCCACATTACATCCCCTGAGGTCATAACAAATCCTCATATAACTATGCAGAGCCAAGTCATGCATTAGAGCTATATTATGCTCATCATATTACAAAAAAAAAAGAATGCAGACCCATCCCCCTAAATGTGCCATTTCTTACAGAGTTCTTCTAATCCCTAACCCATAACATCCCCATTCAGCTTCTACAGGGATTCGCCTCTCTTTTCTCTCCTTCACACTCTCCACACTCTATATATTCTTCTCTCATCTAGTCCTCTTCTTCTATCGGGAACTTTTATTTATAACCTTAGCACCCACCGCCATGCCTTTCAAAAGTTATAGATCAGTTTCCAAGTGTCGAGGTGGTCCTCCATGGAAGCATGCCTTCTCATATCCGAGCTCTCCACTCCTTACAATGATGTCTTCTGGAACCTTCCATCGCATGCCTAGAATATTCCCTTTTGATCCCACAGTCATCAGGCTGGCACCTTATCCACAAGGGTCATGATTTTCTTGTGTTCTACCTGGGATGCCAAATGCGGCTAAGTACCAAATCTGTTTTTCCTTGTGCATGCATGCCATATGTTTTACAAAACCCTTCCAAAACCCTTCCTGTATGCCTTCAACCCATGTGCCCTTCTTTAACTAGGTCCCACGCGCCCATGCCCCTCTTGTACTTAGCTTATATTTTGGGGCCCAACATCACCCCACACTACGCTTGTTCTCCATCCTCGAAACACTCTCCAATAAATAAATAAAGAATGGAAGGATCCTTTACAAATGGTTGGAATGGAAGAATAAAGGAATGAAGAAATGGGGAAAAGAATGAAAGAATGGGGAACTTTTTTTTTTCATGAGGAGGAGGGAAATCCTTCCCTAATTCTACTTCTAACTTTCCCCAAGTGTCGACTCATTATAGCCTTGTGACAGAGGTTCCCCACCAGGGCACTCACTTCTTCAAAACTCAGCTCCTCTCCCTTAGCACTCATTGTCTCCACAATATCCTCTAGTTTATTTTCCCAAATCCTCGAGTGCATCCATCCTCCGAGTGATTTGGGGGTACAATTCCTTCACCTAGGTTCTTGATTGAGCCCCATAAGGTCTCAATGGCCTCTGATTTCTTTTCTACCTTGGCTAGGATTTTGTCTCACTCAGCCCTATTCCCCTTGTTATTTTCTTGAAAATCCTTGAGTTCCACTTCATGGTGGAATCTAAGATACTTGTCTCTCTATCCCTTTCTGCGCAATTATCATAGGCAGCCTCAACAACTTACATGAGGATTTTACATTGGTGAGGATCTTGTTGTACTGAGAAACAATTTCCACAACCTTCATCTTATTTTATTTTTCTTGGCATGCTAACGCCTCCTCTACAGGATTCTAAGGAAAGCGGCCACCTTTCCATAGTGAGTATGTGTGTCAAGTCTTCTAGGCATTGCAAGGTTGATCCATACTTTTGTGGGGTGGTGTTAAGTCTAGATGTTTTAAGACAATGGCATCCGTGATCATCTCTATCTTCTTATACACCTCACACACTCTTTCCTTCTCATCCTTTAGCTCATGCCTTAACTGAGTGCTTGATTAGTTCCTCCTACTTTAGTATCCTTACTTTTCTCAAGGATTTCTTCCTCCTTTTTCTCTAGCTCTACCTCTAGGAACTTCACCTGTCATTTCTTCTAAAGAGCTTGACTTCAACCTCAACTGAAAATTTGTTGAGCATTGTAGATTTTCTCATCTAATAATTGTTGAGCATTCACCAAGGGTTTATTCCATTTTGTTTCAGGAACTTTCAACAATGCTCCTTGGCTTATTTCAAATTTGGGCTCATCAATGTGGGACTCAAATGCCCATGATAACATTTTCCTTGTTTGAGGATATGCACCTTCCTCATCAAATGAAGTCATGGCTAAGAGTTACTCCATTGGCACAATGCTCTAGAAGTGCATGTGTAACACCTTGTTCGGATCATTGATGTAGCCCATTCTTTGACCTTGTGTTGCTTCCATGTTCTCTTTCTCCCTGTGTGTGGCCCTTTTGGAAATCTTACAACCAAACTAGGATCTCCTCCCATGCTACCATATTCTTTTCCCATGCTTTCCTCCTCAACTTCCTTCATCACCACATCCACGTTGTGTTCTACCTCTTGTTCCACTAGGTTCTTGATGATTTTTACCACTTCTCTCTCTGTGTCCTCATCTATCTATTCCTTTGTGAGGCTTGGGGTCCTTTGATCTTTTGTATTTTCTTCCCCACTCACCCCCTTGCCTTGGGCCTCAACTTCTTCTTCATCCCTCATCTCCTTCGTTATACTCCTCACCTCCTTTGTTATACTCCTCACCTCCTTCTTTATCCTCATCTCCTTCCTTATACTCCTCATCTCCCTCTTCCTCAGAGTCATGTACCTCATAGACATGATGGTCTTCACCTCCTTCTGGCTCATCATCATCATCCATATCACTGATGTAGGCATCTAGACCTTCTGTCTCTTCTAAATCTACCTCATCAGTCACCCTTTGCTTCTTCCTTATTGGGGATTCTAGTACAAGAGATTCTTCCTTTTCCTTTTCTTTGATAGGTGATGTCTTCCTTGGTGATTCCTCCTGGTGAAGGGGCTCTTCATGCTCTAGCACCTCTTCTTCTGGGGCCTTAGTCTTGATTAGAGACTTTTTCCTTCATGCGTAAGTACTAGGCTTAGTGCTTTTTTCTGGCACACGCTCACCGTTTGTGTGGTTTGAACACTTGGTGCCTTCTGCACCTCTTCTCTTTCTCTCTTTCTAGGCATGGACCTTCTTCCTTCCTTGTAGGGTCTTTAGGGATGGAGACATCATTCTCTAAGTAAGCACCTTTTTCAAATTTTGGCCTTATGCATAGATACACCCTTGTTGTGGTCCTTCTGCAATCGGTAGCGTTAAAGGCTTCATCATCTATCTCGTGGGAGACATATCTCTCCATATACACATGCTTCTTTGGGTAAATGAGCTTTTGACACATAGCTCATGGTGGTCTATATCTACCTCACTAAGGTCAAACCTTAGTCTCTTGGCCTCCTTGAACCGATTAACTCTGGCTTGGAAGTATTACGTGGTGAAGGAGAAGGGTAGTTTGCACCATGGACTCATATTCCCATATGTCAATATAAATCTACCAATGCAAAAGTGTTGGTATACTACAAATTCTACCTCTCCATCCATGAGCATGGAAAATACTTTAGGGATCCTCCACTCAGCCCCAAATGCATCACGCATTCACTTATACCACTTCTCTAGGTGTGCTTTGTGAGTGGCCATCATGGTTTCACAAGTGTATTTCATAAACCTTTTTACGGGTGAGGGATCCTCTTCTGGATACTCCCAAAAAAATTTTTCTGGCCCATCGGGCACTCCAATCTCTAAAAATACAATGGTGAGGAGGATGTTACCAAAGAGTATCTTCTCTCCCTCTCTGCGTGAATTGCTTTATAATCTCATCTGTGATGAAAGTGGACAAGTTGTAGATGGTTCCTTCTGATATCTTCCGACATACATTTAGCCATGCCTTGTTTACTTGTGTCCATCATTCCTGATCATTGAGCTTAGTGACCAAGTGCATGTGCCATCCTCATAACTAGGTCTAGAATCTCGGTGATGTCAAAGTATCATGACCCCTTCTTGTAGTCATACATGGCTACAGTCTCCTTGATAGCCTCCTTGTCACTTAGATCATCATCTATGTTATCTCCTTCACAAATGAGGCATGTGAACTTGGATATCAATTGTGGTGTGATGCACATCTTATGCCCCCATGAAATAAAAATGATCCTCATGTATACATGACATCAACCACTGGTAAAGGCTTAGGCTTTTGCCAAAGTATGGCAACTCATATAGTTGCAATAATCTAGCCTTCTCTAATTTGACCTTCACCTCATCATGTTGTAAATGGGCATCCCATCTAGTGTCCTCTTGTTAGTTGGTCGGACCAACTCTAGTGCCATTTCCTTCTCGGTTGTGCTCATGTGATGGTTATAATCACTCATGGCCATCTTTCATAAGTGTGACTCCCACTCTTTTCCTAGCAATACCCCATCAGGTACTACATTTCCATACCATTCTTCATTGGTGCTTGTGACGGTAGTGATTTTCTTTCCCTTTCCCTTTCCCTTTGTTTTCTTTGGTGAAACATGGTTGGTTTTCTGGGTGCCATATTTTCTAGTCAGACTGAACTTAATTACTTCTTCCTCTTACTCTACTTTCTCACTCACTCTACTCAATCCCAAAGCTTCAACTCCTAAATTGAATCCTTCTTTCTCCATGCCCTAGCTGCCAAACCCTAACCAGGAAATCCTTCCACAAGATGATGCTCTTCACACAACCTTCCTCACACCCATGTACTCCTTCCTTTTGGTTTGCATATCTACTCTAGATGCACACTCAAATTTCTCATATTCTCCTTTCTTCACACAAATTTCTCTCAGATGCTCTAGTTCACAAGAGCTTCTTTCACTTCATAATCACAAGGTAACAAATGACTTGCCTGACTTTGTATTTATAGCTTTTCCTTGTTTCTAGCATTAAATGCTATATCACCTACCAACATACCTTAACATTAAATGTAGATTTTTCCACTAAGCTGACTTTAAGTGCCCTTACCCACACGCTTGATCTTCGCAAAAAAAAAATCACAACCTTCTGGTGTGCAAAATTTAAAAATGGACTGAAGACTCTTACATGTGTGTCAATATAGCACCGAAGGAACTTCTTCTATCCTTTACCTGATTTTTTACCTCACCTACCTCATGTTGTTCCTATACTCTTCATCCTTTATATACGTGGTTTTGTAAAGCCTTTTTGACACCATAATCCAATATCCATCATTTCCTCACGCACTTTCTCCACCTTACGTGCTTCCTTCTACTTAGGCCACTCAACTTGTATTGCAGGCCTATACTTCACATCACTCCACCCCACACTAAAATAGATGCATGTGGTCCTCTGCGCATACACAACCTTGGAAAAATAATGTGGTTACCAGCGCACAAGAGGAAAAAAATGAAACAAAAAAAAGGGAACAAACAATGAGAAAGGGAAACACAAGAAAAAAAAATCATAAAGGGAAATTCTAAGCTAATAGCAATACTACCTTATTACAAACACCAAGAAGACTTATTTATAGTAGGGCTTCAACCTACTCCCATTGAAATGACACTGTAACCTCATCCATCCAACACTTGTAAATTGCTGAAAGTGTCTAAATCAAGAATGTACGAGATGATGTAAGGTCCCAACCAATGGACTTTCAACTTCCCAGGATGGCACAAATACTTGGAATCATACAACAACACCATCTTCCCAACCTCAAACTTCTTGTTCTTGATATGATGATCATGTCATGCCTTTTGTCTTGATTTTTTCTATCTTCTGACTCCATCTAGCAAGTGATCACCTTTCGTCTAACTTGCATTAACTTATCAATTATTTCTTCTAGCATGCTTTCTCATCATCTAATCCTCCTACACTGCATATATGTATCGATGGTAACATGAATTCAACTGGAAAAATAACCTCTGTGCCAAACACCAATTGAAATGGTGTGGCCTTGTTCAACCTTTTGTAGGTTTTCCTATATGCCCATAGAATGGTTGATACTTTGTCATCCCAATCTTGTCTTCCAACGTCATAGATCTTAGTCAACATGTGACTTAGTATCTTGTTAAATGCCTCAGTAGTTCCATTTTCTTGAGGGTGATAAGGGGTAGTCTTGTGATGGGCCACCATAAATTCTACTAATAGAATCTTGACCATTTCATTGAGAAAGTGTGTACCTCTATCACTTGTTAAACTTAAAGGACAACCATATACTGATTATGTTCTCCCATAAAATCTAACATTTTTCATTATGGTGTAATCCTTTGTAGGCACTTTCCTCTACCCACCATGTCAAGTAATCAATGCAAGTGATGATATACCATGAACCAGTCCTTCACGTGCAATTGGCACAATTGGCCCTACAAAGTTGATTTCCCATTTTTCAAATGGTTCAATGCTTTTAGCTATCGTCACAAGGGAATTTCATCTCTCTTTCCAGGTTTTCCAAGGCACTGGAAATGGTCATAGGCCTTACAAAACTCAATACAATCCTTGTAGATGGTTTCCCACCAAAGCCTTGCTAATAAAATCTTCCATGCTAGCATTTCCTACATAGTTTCCTCCTACAATCCCACCATGCACTTCTTCCATAATTTCCACATGCTCATGCTCTAATATGCATCGGCACAAAACCTCATCATGACCTAACTTATATAGGTCTCCACTAATCAACATGTAGGGTGTGACACGTATTGCTAACTACTTTCTCTCTCAGAGCCTTCATTCCTTCCGACGCCACACCTATTTTTAAGAACACTACGATATCTTCTAAGTCTGAGGGTGTGCATTAACCTAAATAATTACACATCTAACATGGTATCCTCAATGCTTTGTGTGCATCCTCCCCTGAGTTAATCCTTGATAAGTGGTCAGGTCTGAATTTATTTTTCTTGTTTTATGACCACTATGAACTCAAATTCTTGAAATAATAGGACCCAACGACATATGCACCCTTACAGAATGGGCTTGTTGACTAAGTATTTCAATGCCATGTGGTCCATGTAGAATATGAATGGTGTTGCCAATAGATACTTCCTAAAATTGTGGAGTGTAGATCATAGACAATGCTTCACGCTCAGTAGTTGTGTAATTATGTTCTACTTGGTGTTAATTTTCTACTTGCAAAGCACAAGGGATGATCAACAATTCCCTCACCAAGTTGTGCTAGTACTTGCTCCCATAGTTGTTCTTGAGGCATCAACATGCACATGGAAAGGCTTATCCCAAGAAGGAAAATGTAATATGGGCACCGTGACAAGCCTATCCTTCAAAGTGTCAAATGCCTTTTTTGTGCCTCTCCCCAATGAAAGGCACTCTTGTGTTTTAATAATTCCTCCAAGGGTGCATGATCTTGGCATACCCCTTGATGAACTTCCTATAATACCCCGTATGCCCAAGGAATCCATGCATTGTGCTTTGATTAGTAGGATCCCCTAATCCTACAATAACTACAACTTTAGCGGATCCACTAATAAGCCTTCTTTGCATATAATGTGTCCTAACAGGGTCCCAAATGGAGTAGAAAAAACACATTTCTTAATATTGAGGGATATCCTTAATTGCCGACATCTCTCAAACATCATCCTTAAATTGTCACAATGGTCTTTCACTAATCCATACATAGTCCAGTCATCTAGGTAAACTTGAAGAAACTTATGGATGAAGTCCTGAAATGCTTGTACCACGATGCATGAGAACACAACAGTGCATTCTTTAATCCAAAAGGCATAACCATGTGTAGGAAAAACTTCCCCATTTAGTGGTGAAAAATTTGTCTTTCTCTAGTCTTCCTTTGTAATCTCTAGACTTGGTGATACCCTGAGAACCCATCCATGAAAGAGTAGACTTCGTGCCCAGACTACTCCCTCCAAAATTTCTTTAGTAAAGGGGTTGGGAAAGGATCGATGACACACACTACATTCAGATCCATGTAGTCAACATAGATTCTTATCCTTCCATCCTTCTTGATACTGATAACCATTGGGCTTATCCATTCTGATTCTTCCACTTGCCTCAATGATACCATATGCTATCATCTTTTCTATTTCTTCCTTGACCCATACATACGTGCAAAATTTGGATTCATCCGATAAGGCCTCTTCCGAATCGAGCACACCTTCCTTCAACTTGATCTTCATCTCCCCTAAGGAATGGTGAACCTTTGAGTTCATGGTACCCATGAAAACAAATCTTGGAACTCACACAATAGATCAATGACCTTTGAAACTTATTTTTCGACCAATAGTCCCCAATGATGGCTTCCTTAGGTTTTGTCTCCATTCCAATGTTAACCTTATTTGTTTTTAAGGGCTCATGGTAGGCATGTGCTCACTCATCAACATTGTCTATGACTTCACATACGTACCTTCCAAATGGTTAACATCCAAAGTCTCCATCTCTTCTCCATCTATTACATAGACCATTTTTCCTTTTTCTTTTTCCATGCATGCACTCAAGATGCACTTCCTCTGATTCTTCTTCATCGAGGCACACCTCCAAATAAGGCTCACCTAGTAACTCTAGTAGCCTATCCTCTTCCATAACACTATCTCCCATCGTGAGGTGCTTGATTACTTATAACACCTTATCCACCGATGGCTTGGTACTCCTATACTTGAAATCTTGAATGAGATCAACCACCAACTCCTGCCAATTACCTGTTTGATGATGCATCTCCAAATGAATATACCATGCACATGTGCACAACCTTGTAAGGTGGAATATAATTTATGCACCCATAATGAAGGTGGTAATGCTTATGCACTTCCCATCCAGGCCTTCTCACATGCTTGGATATGAAATGAGGTGGTCTCTTTACCATGGTAGTCTTATATGATAAGTGGGTGCGTTGTTCTTGAGAACCTTACAAAAAAATGTGATCCTCACCTCACCCACTCTAGGAGGTTCTCCCGATGTGTAGTCCCACCAGTGTGATGTAGTTCTGAGTAAGTTGTAGTTGAGCATTCCCCTCTCTTCTCTCATTCTTCCATTGAGCCTCCATTTCTCACAAGAAAAAATTTCAGGATATGCTCCTCCAGAGTAACTTGGAAACTTCTTTCCTCCTAGGTGCTTGACTGAGCATGCACCTTTGTTACCCTTGTTATATATCCTCTCAACTATCACCCAATTAACTCATAAGTCCCATGCACCCAATTGTCACATGCCACACTAGTGGTATCACTCAAGGACTAAGCATCTTCAAACTGGATGACTCCCTCCATGGGGTGAATTATCTCAGGATCTCTGATGGAGCACACATAGATTCTATCAAGGACTTCTTCTCCCAAGGGCTCAGTATAGGGTGCTTGAATTTCCCATCCGTTAAGGGGATAATCACCCTTTCTTCCTTATTCTCAAAGATGATATACCCTTTGTTAAACCATAGGTCGGCATTGTTTTTATAACACCATGGGCACCCAAGTAACACTAGAAAGTTTTTACCTCGGTGAAGTGCCAAGACTTCAAAGTCTCTAGTGAACTTGGCCCCTTGGATGGTGATAACTACATCCTTTAGGACTCCAATGGGCATTTCCTTAGTTTTGTTTTCCATGTACAACACATTCAAAGATGGTTGCAATGCGGGCCTTCCCATTTGATGCCAGGCATCTAAGGTAAGAACATTTACCTCTACTCCCATGTCGATGAGAATATTACTCAAAATCCATCCATCAACAACCACATTCAAAGTAATCTCCTTATCATAGTCAAGGTTGAGGAGGAAGGTTTGCATGCAAACCTACCTTTTGTGCTCTACTCTGGTGTGTGGTACCTTCTCTCTCAGCCATTCTCCTAGCAAGGGAATAATATTCTCTTGCCTTAACATTTTACATACTTCCTTGACCTCATCTAGGTCATTCTTTGGAACCTCGACATCCTTCCTTTTCTCCAACTACCTTGATTTCTCCTTTAGACATTAGATCTCCCCTTGTAAACTTTGAATCATGTCCATAGTCTCTTGATACACCTCCTTCTGATGAGCAGGGTCTAGATACTTTCCATGTACCACTTCCTCTCTTGAAACTAGTGTCCTTTGTTTTGGCATCTCCTGGTGCATGTGGCCTCTTCTCACGTCATCACCAACAAAGGTTCTATCCCTGAACTCACGCACCACTCTTGGCATCCACTGTGAATCAGCCTTCTTGATGCTCACCATCCCAACGCCTTTGTCTTTCCAGTGTTGTTGGTTCATATGCTCATAAAGTTCTGGACACTCTTCATACTTGTGTTTCTTTCCACACCATGAGCATTGTAATAGATCAAGACACTCATGTTTGTAATGCTATGTAGATCCACAATTATAACAGTTCCTCGTGGGAACTCACTTCATCCTCCTGCATGGTTACTACGACCACAAAATCCTCTATAAAAACTTCTTCCACATGCACTCCTCCATCTGTGCATCCTTCATAATGATGGTCATCATCCTTGAACTACTTACAAGGCTAGTCTGCACACACCCAGAGATCAATAGCATCATGGATCTGATCAATCAGTCTGTAATCCTTGGTATCATGGGTCGTAGAGGTACAAATCTTGCAATAGCAAGAAACATTCTTATGGATTGCATGTTGGAGTAGAGGCATCTACTTGCATCATGATCCCCATGGAAAATCTCATAGTCTACCGACATAGTGTGTAAAATTCGAGGGAAACTATCCTTTGCATGTCCTCCACTTCACAGTCTATACACCAAATTCCACTACAAACCTCATGCGCTAAGTTTGTAGAAAAATTCTCCAACTACTTGGCCATTATAGCAATTTGAGCCTCCAGAAAAGGACTAACACTAGTATCAATGCTCCCAACAACTTTAGCATACAGGGAAGCTTCCAATGCCTCGCATGGGTATGTGAAAGTCTTGTGTGATAGAGCCCTTCTAAATGGTGTTATCAATCCTCCAAAAACCATTGAGCATGTTGAGAAGGATGAATGTCATAGGATAGTTTAGATAAGAGAGTCTTGAAACATGCATCATATTCCCACACACTCTCTCTTTCATTCCCTACTGGATCTCCTTCAGAGTGTTGATGCTCTTCTGCTCAAACTCAGGGATATGGAACTCTGTTAGGAAGGATTCTTTTGTGGTGTAGTCAACCACCATATGATGGGGGTCATACTTCCTATACCAACTATGCACGTGCCCTTGCAATGTTGTTACAAATTGGCTTGCCTTCCACTCCGGGTAGTGATCCCCTTTATGCGCCATAGTAACTCACACTTGTGCACATGCTCTACAACATCTTCAATACCCCTATAGTTTGGTAAGTGTAAAGACATCTCAAAAAAACTTGGGAGGTGGTGGGGTCCTTGTCCTCCCGATCCAGAGCCTTGGTTCCCTCTGTTGTTTCCTCCTCCACTAGATCCACTAGATCCACCAGGTCCTATTCCTCTTGACCCACCAGATCCACCTCTTGTAGTCGGAAAGGAAGTTTGAAGTGGTCACACCTAGTGTTCCCAACATCCCACTGAACTACGCACCGATGGTTTGTGATATTGTCCCACTTCCAGTTGTATGTCCCATGCCACTCCTAGATGTGATACCCAATCCTTGCATACTTATACCTTGTCCAAATATTCCTCCAAATACAGAATGGCTTACGTAGCCATGGATGTTCCAAATGAGAAATTATATCTCTATGTGCAGATCGATTACTCCCATTGATACCAACTAGGTTAATAATACTTCTCCCTTGATCTAGAAAACCAAGCACTAGGGGTTGGTCTCCAGTGGGTTCAGATGCGTCATGATCTCCTTTCTCCATGTGATGAAAATCATCGAAATATTGAAGGGGCTTCTCTCCCGCACTTTCCAAGATGGGGTAACACAGACTACTCAGGTTCCACGTCCTCTACATGAACCTCAACTCCTTCCCATAACATCTACCTCCATAGATCCATCACACTTGTAACCTCATTGTCTAGTCATCTCCCTTTCATGTGCTTCACTATACTTGAGTCATCTCTCCTCCTCCCTACTTTCCTTCTCCCCTTTCATTTCACAAATGTCTCCATCTTCCTCCACCCTAGCTTCCTCTCCCAACACTCAGAGAAGCTTAGCCGACCATGGAAATGCTTCTAAACTCAAGGTAATGACCAAAAGCTTCATAGCCAAGGAATAACACACAAAAATGATCCTCTAGGCTCCCTTAAAAACTCAAACTCAGCAACCTCTGGGAAAGAATACATAGAAATGGCATATTCAAGAGTATAACTGTCAGCACTCCCTTCCACCAGTGATCAACAACACGTGTCCAAGTCAGATCTGCATCCTACAACCTCTGATAGTCATCTTGGGTCCATACACATGATCTATAGTACCAACTTGATCTAGATGCATATGCTGAAATCCATTCATATAATTCTACTGGGAAGAAACAAAAATAATGTCTCATACAACTCATGGTATAGGTTCTCTTCTACCCATCTATGCATCAAACTTAGGTCTAGTGTTGAATCTTTGAGAAAACTCATCCTCTGTGCTCTTGAACCATGTTTCAACACTTTCTAAGGTCAAACACTCTATCATCATGCATTACAGGGACAAAGATGCATGCCATTTCTCATAACAACTTTGAAAAGAGGTCCCAAAAATGGAACCAAGATGTAGTCATATTTTATACCCTTAGACCAATAGTCTAATCCCATGCATGTTGGCCTATCACCCAATGGGCACTTGGGCACTCACCCGAGGCACGAAGGGCACCGAGTCTCTCCTTTATGTGAGTCTTATGAGAATGCATCATCTTATAATAAATATTCAAATGAAAATGAGCATAAAAGAACCATGCCACATTCAAGAGCTTAGAATGAGTTATCTTATTACATCCAGAAAAGAGGAATAACAAGCAACATAAGGTTCATACAGAAAGGAAATACATAAGCATTATACCTCTAAGCACATATATGATTTATAAAATAGCCTTATATTCATCTTTAACAGGTTCAAAAATCCACATTACATCCCCTGAGGTCATAACAATCCTCATATAACTATGCAGAGCCAAGTCATGCATTAGAGCTATATTATGCTCATCATATTACAAAAAAATAAGAATGAGACCCATCCCCTAAATGTGTCATTTCTTAGTGAGTTCTTCTAATCCCTAACCCATAACATCCTCATTCAGCTTTGCAGGGGCTTTACCTCTCTTTTCTCTCTTCCACTCTCCACACTTTCCACACTCAATATATTCTCTCTCTCTGATTTTTCTTCTTCTATCGGTGCTTGTATTTATAACCTTAACACCCACTTCCCATGCCTTTTAGAAGTTATAGATCAGTTTCCAAGTGTCGAGGTGGTCCTCTATGGAAGCATTCCTTCTCATATCTGAGCTCTCTTCTTCTTATAATGATGTTTTTTTGAAACCTTCCATCGCATGCCTAGAATATTCCCTTTTTGATCCCACAGTCCCCAGGTTGGCACCTTATCCACAAGGGTCCCTTCTTGAACTAGGTCCCGCACACCCATGCACCCTCTTGTACTCAAATGATATTTTGGGGCCCAACATGCATGAAATAAGAGTTGGAGTTATAGACTAAGGTTTTGGATGCAAGAAGATTACTAGACCTTGTTTGATGTAGTTAAAACCTGGATGTGTGACATAGATCGTTGGTGGGTTGGTGTTGTGCATAGTTATACTTTTGATTAGAATATTTCTATGTATTCTTGTATGGAAGTTGTTGTGTTTGAGTTTTGCGAATCCAAAGGGATCTTACTATGCACTATTCCTTTAGAAATTAAGATATTGATGGTGGTTCCAAGTTTAGAGTGCCTACCTATGTCTAGCTAAAAATAACACCACGCATAGGGCAAAGAGAATGTGTGGTGAAATATGGTGGAAATTATGGAAAAAGATAGTGAGAAGAAAGGCGGCTTAAGTATAATGAAGTGTGAGAGAGGGAATTGGAAAAACAACATGATATTGAGGAGTCTATGGAGTTGTAGAGATGATGTCTTGTGAAGGATTTAAATCTCACATAGAGGATGTGGAGCCAAAGCATCAAATTATCCCCCACTTAGGAAATAAAAAATAAAATACCTTTCAGCTCCTAATGAGAGTTTGTCGAGGGAGGAAATATTGAGGACCGTGGGCACACATCTGATCCCACCTAGTGACCTAGCCCTTGCGCTTGGTGTTCCAATTCCAAAATTAATTATTGATTAAACATGATATTATAGGTAATCTAGTGAATACAAGTAGGTATCATTTTCATTTGAATATAGGAGTGTATTAGACAATGCACATACCTATGGTAGCACAAACATCATATTTTTTTGGTGTTTCAATTAGAGGAGTATTTTCTGGCACGTCATCTAGACAGAGTGTGAACATGTAAAAATTGGGAAAATGTCCGGGAGTACTATGACTTCACATATTGTGGGAGTCCAATTTAGCACTATTGTTGGGACTCAAGGAAGTACATCCACTCCATTTCCTACTAAAGGAGGAGGATTAGGTAAATCAAGAGGATTAGGAGGCTCGGGATAAGGTGGATTAGGTGGTGGAGAAAATATTGGTGGGGTTTCTAGATTTGGATCTAGTGGGAAAGGTCCGCACCCTTATCAACCATAACAGGTTTAGTATAAGATGTATCTTCACTTTCCAAGATATAGGGGTATCGAATATCCTGCAGAGCATGTGCACAAGTGTGAGATGTTATGGTGTGATAAAGGAATCACAACCTTAGATAGAAAATCAAGTCAATTTGCTACTACTCTTCAAGGGCGCACAAATAGTTTGTAAAAAAAGTATGACCCACACCATTGCATCGCAATGGATTATATTGCTTTGTGTTATATGTTTGTAGTTGAGTTCCATATCCCATAATTTAAGTAGAAAAGTATCATCTGTTTAAGAACATTAAGATGAACTTATCTCGAGAGCGTGAGGGAGTATGACGTGTGTTTTAAAACTTTTCTATCAAATTTTTCTTATGATATACATCTAAGTCAGCATGCACAATGGTTTTTTGGTGGGTTGTTGACTCCCTTCAAGAGGGCACTATCTCATAAGACCTTTGTAGATCCATGTGATGATTTGGAAGAAACTCTACGTCTTTGAGGAAGTTGGGAGTGTGAATACTAGAGTAAGTCCATTCTTATAGGTGTAAATTGTAGCTATGGTGAATCATTTGGAAAATATCTCTGCTAATTCAAAACATGAGACATGTAGTGGAATATAGTGTAGAATTTGTGAGGTTTAAGGAAACACTAAGGATAGCTTCCCTCGCAAGTCATCGCATGCCATGTTGTTGGATTGTGAGATCTATCATTTAGACAATGATGTAAGTAGATTTTCCCTCTTACAACACACCATCCGGAAGAATGTCTCTATGTATTGTAATATTTATAAAACTCATACCCAAGAAACCTCTAACTATAGATTGATTGATTAGATTCATGAGTCCATTCAGATTGGTGTGCACCAAACTAGTGTGGAAAGTGGATCTAAAGAATAGGAAGGACAACATAATGAAGGGCATAATAATGGGGATAACAATAATATAGGCTTTCACTTAGGATAAAGAAGATGAGATTGTGGTCATGGCGGAGAGGAGGATTTACCAGAGGAACTTTTTATACTTGTTGATGGGTAAGTGCACCAAGTTGGGGACAAAATAGTGGACATCGAATCCTGAATTTTACATTAAAAACAAAAAAAACATCAGATTTAGTCTTCCGTGGACTTGAACCATGCCGAAAAGTCAAAATATGTCATAAAAATGGTACCATCACATAGGGGAGACTATTAGCTTTGTAGAAATATTGATTTTAAAGTGAATAGAATAGGATAAATATCATTTTATAATTTTTTACTAATAGTAGGTCTTTAAGACACTTTTTCCCGTGAATGTTTATGTCTACGTTTAAGATTGAAAATTTTGTTTCACTTATCAGAATGTGATAAAACTTATACCATCCCAACCGTGGTGAAATTATATACATGTTAAAAAAAATTATTTGATTTCAATATTTTTTGATGAAGTTATGGTGGGCAAACATAAAGTTCTTTGTTTTCTTTATGTTTTCATACCACTTTCACAGAAAAAATCATAAGAAATAAAATATTGCTCAAAATAACACAAAATAAAATCCATCGCAAGATATATAGCAGCATCTAATTTCTCATCAAATGAGAAAAATATATATCAATTTTTGGTCATCCAAATTGTGGGAAAACGGACTACAATCTTATAGGCATTTTTTAAAAAAATACCAAGTCATTGAATTTTGAGTGTTTAATATAGCTAATCTTGTCCATTTTTAAAAAAATTAGTATTTTAGAAACTAGATTTCGGATGCTATGATTCATATTAATATATTTTTTCTAATTTTGAGTGTATGTATTGCTAATAATCCCTACAAGTTGATATTATGTTTCTATTTACAATATGACATCCACTTATGACCCCTTTTTGTCCCCCAACTTCGCCCTTACCCTAATCTCCGATCATTATCAATGTGAGTGCCCTCAAAATGTGGTTTTATTAGGGTTAGGAAAAAAAAGTTTGAAGAATGCCCTACTTTATATGAGCACATGAGAATGAAACATAAAAAAGACAAGGGCATGTTAGTGATTAAGGTAGAACACATAGTTAAAGATCAATGGATGCCTAAGGTAACACCTACCAATGAGTTTGCATGCGCACGTGAGTCTCCAAAGAATAGGATGACTATAACAAAGAAGGAGGTGATAAATGAAAATTATCCCGATGCTGCTCATCGAAAGAGGTTTACCAAGAGACTATAGACGCTATTAGGGATCTACAAGGTGATATTCAAATCTCAAGGAGAAAGTGTGCGTGATGGAATGAGAAAATAAACTTGAACTCTGATGAAGGATGTAGATGATTTTAAGGAATTATACATAATTTGTGCCAGGAGAACATAATCCCTTTTTTAGGAGAATGGTTGAGAGAAAAAGTACCGCACATAGGTAATGAGCACGAGAGGTAGATACTTCATGCAAATATTCCTCCACATAATCATGAGTATGATAAGGAGATTACACTAAATGAATTTATTGATGGATGACTTCGAAGAAACATTATAATGGATACGGGTGTAGAATTTAATGTACTCACGTTGGATGCTTAGAGCCAGATGGGAAGACCACGTTTACAATCTTCTTTGAATGTGTTGTACATGGGGAAAAAAACTAGGGATAATCCTATTGAATTATTAAACGATGTAGCTATTATAATTTAGGGAGCCATGTTTATCGGGAATTTGAGGTATTAGAGATTGCTGAATAAGATATCTTCCCAACATTACTTGGGTGACCCTGGTGTTATGCAAATAATGTAGATTTTTACTTCAACAAGGGGTACATTGGCTTTGAGAACAAGGAATAGTGCATCATTATTCTCTTGACAGATGTAAAGGATGATCCATATGTTGATACTTTGAGTGGAAAGTATTTGAAAAGGATATATGTGTGCATGATCAAAGATATTTATGTAACTAAGCCCTCTAAAGGAGTGATATAGTGGGATGATGCTCAGTTAGTTAGCGATACCACCATTATTTCTTGTGACAACTGGGTGCATAGAACATATGAAGTAGTTGGCCATGAGATTAAGAATACAGGTACTCACATGATCAGTCCACGTGTTGTTATCTCGCTTGAGTTATAACTAGGTACCTAGGTACCTATGTACACTAATGAAGGGAATCCTGATGTATTTCTACGCACCATGGAATCCCAGTGGAATAATGAAGGAGATAGATGAAACATGTTGGTATATACTCTACGTGGGAAATCAGCATGTTAGTGGACTACACATAGAGATAACTTATTAGAATGGTGAGAAGTGTGAATTACCTTTTCTACTAGCTTTGTGAAGAGAAATGTACCTTTATTGATATGTGAATTTCATGGGAAGTCCCCTACTTCACACCATGTCTAGGAATGTGAGAGACTTTGGATGGAGGGGTAGGAGGCCTTTCCACCATCACTCTAGGTACATAAGTTCTACACCACCCTTAGCGATTACGCATGTGCATGATATGTCCATACTTAATTGGAAAGATAAATAACCAACCGGCAGGAGAGATGACCTCAGGTATGATTCATAATTTTGATTAATTTTCTACTAAGCCTCCGGTCAATCAAGAACTACATATTATGAAGCACCTTACTTTGGGAGATAACGTGAAGGTTGAGGAACTCCTGTTAGATATGTTTGGAGAGTCTTATCTCGAGGCATGCTTTTAAATATAAGAAAATGAGAAAGAAGAAACACTCCGCACTTTGGAAAGAAAAGGAAAAGGGTAAGCTAATATGCATAATAAATGATGATGATGATGAGGATAATAAACCGGATGTTAACCAGAATGAAGGTATGCACAAGGTGATGGAAACAATAGATGAAAAGGCACGCGCTTATCATGAGCCTATGAAAAAAAAGGTTAAAATTTGAACATATGCGAGTTTAAGAAGGTAATTATTGGTGATTCTTGTTAGTGTAAAATCACAGCACCCCCGAATGGCCAAAGATGTGAAGTGGTTAAAATGGGGAATTCAGTGTGATTGCATAACATTGGATCATCTCTCAAGCTATGGGACTTGCAAACCTGAGATGATCCTCTAGAGAAATATGGTTCTTGTTCCTAAACTACCTACCATGAGCTACTCTAATGTAGGAAAAACTAAACTATCCTAATCTAACCATTCCAAGGAACCAAAGAGAAAGAGAGGGTGAAAGAAAATCCTACACTAAATACACCAAATAAGGAAAGGAGTGAGATGCTCACGTTGGGAGGATGAACAGGGGAGAAAGGAAGATGGGAAGGTCAAGACGAAGTGACACAAACCCATACCCTAATCCATGATCAAAAATCCATGAAACATAATGCCCTACACCTATAAATGTGAAATACATGCACAGAAAACAGATTTGAAAGGGAGAGGCATGAAGAGACAACAAAACAATGCAAAGGGTTGAAGAAACACCACAAAAAAAAATTATTGCTCTATATGGGTGCAAATACCATTACATTTCTTCTTAGAGGCAAAAAAATGCTTTCCGGGTGTAGGAGAAGGTATTAAACTCAAAATGGAGTCGGAAAAAAACTTGACATGATTTTCCCTACGCCTTAATAATCTCTCATTTTCAAATGAGAAGTGTTACAATATATAGAAAGAATAAGAGAGAGAAGAGGGAAAATTCAAATCATGTTTCAACTACCACAAGATATGCATTGAATCATGCCTTGAAGACTCAACTGCTATCAATCAATGCCTTTCTCAAATCCACCCCAAATCTATCGATTACTGGCTCCCTCTATCTGTCCGGTGTATTGAAGAAGAATGATAGATCGAATCGAATCAGATCTAGTAGTTAGAGAAATCAAGCTCTGTATTAATGGCTTGGAAGATGTTTTCCCATTTTTCACCCACCAATACCTAAAAATGATATTTTATGTTTCCAAGGCATAGAGGGCATCGAGACATTTCTAAAAATATTCTCCCACCCAAATCTGAGTTCTCAGTCAAAAGATATGGTCATTTGAATTTTTGGGTCACGGGCACGTAATATTTAAATGAGTCTATCTGTACCAGGTCCACGTGGTAGCTCTATGCTCATTTGAGATTTGACTCCTTCCTTCACTCTTGGAATAGCACCCATGTGACACGTGGTGGCATCTACAGTTTCCCTATTTCCTTTGTATTCTTCCTGAGTCTTTTCCGCGGGCAGAGGCACTGTATCCGACCCAAGACACGTGGAGGCTTTGCGCATGTTTAGAAACTACCCCTAGACTTTACCTTTGGAGTAGTGTGGATATGACACGTGGAGACCTCCGCGGGCCTTTGGAATTTTCAACGGTCACCCTCACCTTTTCGGGCTCTGGGACATGTGGAAGGCCCACGCTCATTTGATAATCTGCTCAGGGTCCTTTTGAATGTGCATTGTTTGGACACCTGGCACCTTCCACCTACATTCATTACTTAGCCATTTTGGGCCGTTATCCTTTTGACCTCTATTGACCATTGGCTACGTGGAGGGCTGGTACAAGTTTGAGTCTCTCGCCTTGGGCTCCCATTTTGGAATTACGCTAAGCCAACACTTGGCCCCTTCCGCCAAGTCAAAGACTTTTCAACATCCAGTGAAACTTTTTGGAGCTCTGGACACGTGGAGGCTTAGCGCTTGTTTCATCCCACCCCTTTGGTTTTAAATTTTGGAGGTGCGCCGTTTGGACACTTGGCAGCTTCCATTGTCTCCTCCATACTTAGTTGATTTCGGGGTCCATCCTGAACTATTTCAGAGCCCGAAGACTTTGAATCTTCACCATTTATTTTCCTTTGAGTCTTTGGTTCCTTTGACACCACTTGGCCTCCTTCCTCGACCCTGCCATTCCATTTTCGAGACCTCCTATAATTTGTTTGTTGTATTTGAGGCATGGATTCACTCGATGTAGTTGTTTCTTGAATTTTTCTTACATAGGGTTGTTTGATCTTTTGCATGCCCCACCACCGCATTGTAAACTCCTCTCAGTAACCTTGTTTTTGTCCTTGAATGTGAGTTCACGGGTCTTAGTTTTTTCCTTCATAATTTCCTTATGTGTAGGACTTGTCTTGACCAAATTTTTCGAGGGGCGAATTTGGGATAAGAATTATTGGTCGGAGCAGAAGTGGCAAAGATTATTGAACTCTTGCGTGAATTTCAAGACATTTTTCCGTGAGGCTATCATGATTTAAGATGAGTACACCCTTCTTTGGGTGAGATGAGAATAAAACTTAAAGAATGAGTAGGAAAATGCCATATAGGATGAATCTTAATCATGCACAAAAGTAAAGGAGGAAATTGATAAAATTATCAAGTCTATTATAATTGATCCCATTGAGTAATCTAAATGGGTTAGTCCCATGGTTATCGGTATTAAAAAGGATGGGAGTATAAATATTTGCATGGAATATAGGAAAATTAATGTTGCATGTGTTATTGATCCTTTTCCCACCCCATTCACAAAGGAGACCCTAAAAGGAGTTTCTAGGCATGAGATATACTCTTTTATGGATGGGTTTTTAGGATATCATCAAGTGTGAAAAGAATAGGAAGATCAAGAATAGAAAACTTTCACCATTGGTGAAGTTTTGCATACACAATGATGCCCTTTCAACTAAAGAATGTGCCAATGATGTTCTTGCACATAGTTGTACAAGATTTTTAGGATTTCATTCATAAATTTTTGCAGGTGTACCTAGATGATTGGAAAATTTATGGCTTAGTCAAGGATCTTTGTGAAAATTTAAGACTTGTGTTTGAGAGGTGAAGGAAATTGAGCATATATCTTAATATTAATAAGTGTATCTTTACAACACATTTTGGCACTTTACTAGGACATATTATTTGTAAAGAAGGGTTATTGGTAGATCCAACCAAGATAGTTGTAATCTTGGGCTTAGAAGAACCTAATAATCAAAGTGAAGTGTGCAGATTTCTAGACATAGAGGGTATTACATGAATTTCATTAAAGGTTATGCAAATATTGTTATGCCCTTGGAGGAGTTATTGAAGGCTAAGGAAAAATTCTATTGGTATGAAATGCAGCAACCGACATTTGACAAGTTGAAGGAAAGTCTTACTATTGACCCTATTTTGCAGTTTCCTTTGTGGGAAAAACCCTTTCATGTTCACATTGTTGCTTCTGGAATGGTGATTGGCTCGGTTTAGTAAAACTAGGAGAAGGAATAGTAGACCACCCCATTTGTTTTGCAAACAGAAGTTAACACTGCAGAATAGATTTATACTAGTGATCGCAAGGATTTGTCTATGATGTACTTACTAGAAAAAAATATACAATACTTATTGGAAACACTATTTATCTTCTTCACAGATCATATGACACTTAAGTATTTGGTCAACAAGCCTGTTTTTAAAAGGGCACATTTGCAAGTGGATACTACTATTTGAGGAGTTTTTGTTTACTTTTGTAATCAAATAAGGGAAAAGTAACTCAAGACCTGACCATTTGTCAAGAATCAATTCTGCAAGGACACGTAGAGCTTTTAGGACACAATACCTAATACACAACTTTTCGGGTTAAACCACGTGCACACCGATTTAGAGGAAATTGTAGTATTCTTAAACACTGGAATGGAACCTGAGGGAATGAAGAAATTAGAAAAGAAGTAACTTGCAATACGCACGACACCTTACTAGTTGATAGGTGGATATTTTTATAAGTTAGGCCATGATGAATTTTTACGTCGGTGTGTTCGGAGCATGAATGGGTGCCCATTATGGAAGAAGATCGTGGTGGATTTGTGGGAGGTCATTATGTTGGGGATGGAACCACATGTAATATTCTAATGGTTGGCCTTTGGTGGTAAAATTTCTATAAGGATATCAAATAATATATCAAGGAAAGTGACTATTGTCAACACCATGGGAATCCTAGAATCATAGATGAGATGCCTTTGAGGCCTATTGCAAGTGTTGAACCTTTTGAGAAATGGTCTATTGATTTTGTAGCTCGTGTTTCCCCACCCACGTGAAGGACTCACATACACTACATTATAACTTATATAGATTATCCGACAAGGTAGGAAAAATAAACACCTACAAAGGATTGCACAATAGTTACAACAATAAGATTTTTATGGGAGTGTTTCACCTAATTCTTAGATCGCTTCTTTGAAGCGTTGATGAAACAGAGATAGGTAACGGGCATAGGAGGAGTACTGTTCAAATGTTGGTTGATGGGTTGTTACGTGCGTATGACTTCCGGATCTATAGCTGATCATGAGATCTTCCTTTTGGCTAGGAGGAACTACTTATAATGAAAACAAGACCACTAGAAGGAATTAAATAATATGGGCAATGAACTACCTAGCATATGCTAGATCCGAGAAGTATGATACTTCCTAGATGGTTGTTAGTCCACTATTTTAAAAAATTTAATGTTGTAAACAAAATAAATCCTATTGTTATTAAAAATGATTTAGGTATCTCACTTAAAACACAATAATAAATAGAACTAATCTAACATGCTAAGCTAGAATAGAATCCAAAGGTCAAATGAATTGTTCTGGGTTCTACAGGGTTTGACAAGTTATAGATAGATCACAAGTGAATGGGGGTGAGATGAAATTTTGCGGGTAGGTCTCTGTTCTAGGTTATGTGGGCAAATACAGAGATTGGTGTTGGTCAGGGGTGACCGATGATGGTTAGGTGTAATCAGCGGTTGCTTATTCTTGTGAGATTTGGAAATATCACGAGAATAAGTTGTGCCTCCTTTGTGATTGCACAAAGGACTTTGGTGAGTCATGGTGAAATATTGGGTTACTGGAGTAGGCTTAGGAGAGGTTTTAATGGGTATATGGAGGTGAAAATGTTGGAGAATGTCAATAGGGGGAAAGATAAACAATGGATGATAAAATGATGATGAAATGAAATAAACTAGTAAAGTATGATGTTATACTTACTTGGATCCTGTTCTCTGATGCTTGTGTGTGAGGGATGGAGGTTCGATGAGGGTTTGAAGGTTGTAAGTGATCATTGGCTACAAGAAATATTCTGTATGGACCGCATGTACACTTCTCTTTACTTGGATAGATCGATCATGGTTGGGATGGTTGTGCAGGAGAAGATGCTCAATCTCCTTCCTTGCATGTGGGTTTTCATTGGAATTTTCTCTTTGAACATGCCTTATCTCTCTGAGATGTCTTATTTCTTGTCAACATTTTTCCCAATGTTTGCCAACATTGAGAATAAGGTAGTTTATGGGTTAAAAGGGTAACTGATGGCGGTCCGGCTTAACCGGTGATGGTTAGGGGTAACCGGCATCGGTCAAGGCAGGATTTCTTAGGTTTACTAAACTAGGGAGATCCTCTTGATTTCCTTGAATCTCATGTCGTTATCCCATTGATTAGACTGGGAGCTTCTTGTGAGCATGCGGGAATGTGGTTAGAGGGAATGTAGGCATTAATTTTTAGGTTTTGGGTAAGTCTTAGTTAGTTATGGCAACTTGCTAAGAATGGTCGTAGGTTGAGTTGGCTTGGTAACATGTCTAAGTGAACTATATGTGTGGATATTATTTAAATAAGATATTTAAATAATAAATATAGTGAGGATAATGAATTAATTTAATTATATTTATTAAATTAATATTAGTGGGGTGAAGGGGGTCATGGCTAGGTAAATGTAATAAAGGGTGCTTATATGTCGAGGAACCAAAGGGGAGTGTGACCTAATTTTAGTGTCTACAATTTGCCCCTTTTTGTTGCATACCTTGTATTGGTAAGTAGTGCTAACAAAAATAAGATGTGGGTGAAGGTGATCCCCCTCAAACTAGGAACTCGACGAGGCAAAGCAGGTCAAGCGTTGAGTGGTTTGATAAAATGAAAATGTTAGGAAAGGTAGGTTAGCATGAGGGAAAAGGGTGAAAGGTCTACTCATGCAATCTAGGTAATGGGTAAGGGTAAAAGGTAGTAACATTCAAACACACACACACACGTATAAACTACAACATGCTACTTGGGTTGAAGAGCAGAAAACTCTACATCGTCTAAGGTCAATAAGTTTATCCGAGAAAAGGTTAAAGTGAATCCGGTATCCAAGGTATAGGATATGGTCGAAACACAACGTAGGTTAGGTGCGGGAATGTTTAGATATGTTCGCACACCAAAGGTAGGGTCGGGATAAATGGTCACGTCAATAGGCTAGGAAAGGTCATTAGCTCAATCAACGAGGTAACAATGCTGCAAGGTATAGTGAACACATGAGTTCAAAGGTCACTAGCGATGGTCCAGGTCCAAATATCTAGGTCACGACATGGGTAAGGCCAAGGTAGGGGTAAAATAATAAGAAGTCCCCAAAGGAGGACAAGGGTAGGTAGGTGAGGAGGTCTAGAAAGGTAAGGTAAATAGGTTGGATACAGGTGGGGTGGGGTAAAGGATCAGGGTAAAGGGTGGGGTAAAAGGGAAAAGTAAGGGCAATGTGTAGGTGAGGGTGACCGATGGCGGTCATGTTTAACCAACATCGGTATAGGAAAATTGACGACGGTGAGGTAGGGCATGCGACCGATGCCGGTCAAGGGTAACCAATGTCGGTTAGGTCGGGTGGGTTATAAAAATAAAAAATCTACATTTTTATTTTTCATTTGTTATTTGTGAAGTGAAGAAATGACAAAAAAGAGAGAAAAAGAGAGAAAAGTGTCTGGAGGAAATGGGTCGAAGAACCGGTAGTCTGATTTGATGAGCCATATAGGGGAGGAGGAGGAGCCAGTGGATTGGTGGATAGATGACACCAGATGTACAGACAGGTACAGGCAATGGTGGGTGGCTCAGTTATGAGCCATACCACCTAGACCGGGGCAGCCTGACTTAGCTACCATTACAGTGCAGAGAGACACCCTACAGGGGCAGGTAGCGATGCTGATTACCCAGATAGGTATACTACAGACATAGCTAGAGGGGTCAGAGGTAGAGGTAGCAGAGCTACGAGTACATGTGGCTAGTCTGCAGGCCCAGATGGTGGAGGGAGAGGATGGAGGAGATGGAGATAGAGATGGTCAGGTGGCAGCCTTACTGGCTTAGGTGGCAGGTTTACAGGGCTAGTTGGCCACAGCCCAAGCATAGATTGGGGCCTTACAGGCCTAGATATAGGCATAGGGGTAGGGGGCACCACCATAGGCATAGGGAGCTAGTCCCAATTCACAAGTTGGCATAGGGCGGTGTCGGCTGCAGGGAAGGTACAGGGGCCGAGACCTATGGGACCACCACAAAATATGCCTGTATCCAGGTTACAGATGCCCTAGGTGAGGTGAGATATTATCAAGATCAGCTCATGGCGGTCGAGATAGACTTCCTATCCTATGGAGAGTACATAGCACAACAAGTGTCCAATGAGAGGACGAGATCCCGTACTCATAGTGTGGAGAGCACAGGAGGTCAACGAGCTCCAAGGCCCAATCAGGGAGAGGCCACCAGTGCACGGTGACCAATGCTAGGTGAGGTGTCAGTAGGTACATAGGAGGCCGAGGGTGTAGGTGACACAAAGATGGAGGAAATCCGGTGAGATTTTTGATATGCGATCACACCGATTTTTGATGTATACTAGGTGATTTTTGTGATATATATGTTGGCCTGCATGCCGAAGGTAGTTGTATTGATTCATTCATTCTTTTTGTATATATGAGACTGCTGCGTGTTGAAGGTAGTTATATTGAGTCATTCATTCTTTTTGTATATATGAGACCGGCCTGCGTGCCGATGACATTTTGTACTATATATATATCAGCTTGCGTGCGACATTTTTGAGATGATGGACAGGATGAGATAAACATGTATATTGAGATACACATTTATTGATTTGTATGATGAGATTCATGGTATTTCATGATTTTTTGATGTGTGTATGAGACATTGGTTTATGGCTTGTATTAGATGAGATATGGATTTGTTACTTTAATGTGGTTTGAAATTAGGTGAGTTAGGCATGATGGAGTTAGGTTGGTTTAGGCATGGATCGAGTCAGGTTTGGTTAGGCATGGATTGAGTTAGGTTTGGTTAGGCATGGATCGAGTCAGGTTTGGTTAGGCATGGTTCAGTCAGGTTGGGTTAGGCATGGTTGAGTTAGGTTATGGGTTAGGCATGGATCAAGTCAGGTTATAGGCATGGTTGAGTTGAAAGTAGGTTTAGTTATGATTCATTATTTTGGCAATGAATGATACTATGGGTCATATGTGAAATGTTGTATAATCTATGCATAGTGATGATAGAGGGATGGTAGGTGTAATAAATGTATGTTATGGTAAGCAACTTGTTATGTATGTGGCTTAATTTCCAATTTTGTTATAAAAGGGGAACTAAGTGAAATGTGATGTAAATGGTGAGTTAGGCATGGTTGATGAATTATTTTAGGGTAGAAAATGGCCGAGCTAACCTCCAAGGGCCCCATGCCCTTAGAGTGCTACCTACATAGTCCCGATGAAAAGGGACCTCAGGCTGATGTAGTTCTCCCATAAGCTAGGGAAGAATATGAGAGGGTGTGAAAATGAGGTGGTAGGTTTTAGGTATGGCGTGGGTTTAGGTTTGTTTAGGTGTGGGTAGATTATAGCTAAAATGATGTAGGGGAAGGTGATTATGACGAAAGGGGAGGAGTACCCCAAAGGTAAGCATCGAGGACCAAGTCTTGTGTAAGGTAATCAAAACGTAAAAAAAGATGGTTAAAAGATAAGAGGGGGAATAAAGCCACCTGATTGGGTAGGATCATACCGAGTAGATCATACCTTGGAGGAGGTGATGAACATAAGACCCTAAAGACATTACACGATTGACTGTTTTACAATGAAAGTAGTCACAGGATCACCAAATGTCTAAATTCCAAGATTTCCCTTAAGGAGATTGAGGAAATGAGAGTGGAAATGGTAAGGAGGGTGAAAGGTAGCTAATTTTATATGTTTTGAGTGACAGGGCTTTTGGGCAAGAGGTCCTAGGTCACAATGGGCAAGTCCATGACTAATTTTTTTTTTTTGATAGACTGATCGATGCGGGAAGTCTATATGGGATAATGAATATGGTACTCCTTGAGGTCTTTGTGAAGTTGATTGATGCGGGAAGCTTCGGTTTCTCTCATTTTTTTGAAAGCTTCACATAGCTGTCCTTCGAGGGAGAAGTCTATTTATAGCAGCAATTTTGTTGAGAGGAAGATGTCCTTTTGAGGGAGTCATCTTTTATTAGAAGTTTGACTCAAGGAGTTTGGTCCCATGTGAGGTCTTTGAAATCATGGACAAGACCAAGGTGGAGGATAGGACTCTTGTTCAAAAGGAAAGGTGGAACGACCATGGGATCTCATCTAAAGGTAGATAAAAAGTATCCATGAGAATCATGCTATGTGTAGTGTTGTGGTACACATATTCAAGAGAAGATAACTAGTGATGGGTACTCACATGATTCTTGTTTAATCATTAGGGAGGTGTATAGAGTGGATAGTGCTCAAGGGATGAGCATGTAAAGAGACAAAGGGTGAGGTAGGATGACGATTCAACAATAGAATGGTTGAAGATGCAATGCATTAAGGGGCTCAGGTTCGGGTTTACCATCAAGTGAGGATAAACGATAGGCACCTAATCCATAGGTATGAGTTACGATGTATGGTCCAAGCTAATTAGGAGTGAATTTTCCATGTTTAATTTTTTCTGCTTTGGTTACATGTTGATTTTCTTTCAAGACAAGGTCACCGACTTGGAACGTTTTTTCATGAACACATTTGTCATAAGCACATTTGATATGTTGTTGGTAAAATTGAAGGTGATCCAGAGCGTTAAGACAACGTTCATCTAATAACTCTAGCTATGTTGCGGTCCCGACGAAAGTCATCATCGTGAGCATGTCATGGAGAGAAATGTGGAGTGAGGGGATTTGGTCTTCGAGAGGCAAAACAACCTTTATACCGTAGACCATTGAAAATGGTGTGGCCATAGTGGAAGTGTGAGTACTAGGGTTGTATGCCCATAGGGAAAAAGGAATGTGTGTATGCCAATCCTTCACAATATTGTCAACCACTTTCATGAGAATTTTGTTGAGGGTTTTGTTAGTGGATTCAGCTTGGCCATTGGTTTGTGGGTAATAAGGTGATGAGAAACTAAGCTGAATGCCAACGGCATCACAGAGTTTTTGCAATGTTTTTTTGAATTGTTTTCCATTGTCAGTGATGAGGTGATGAGGAACACCAAAGTGAAAAATGATGTGATGGTTAATGAAATCACATATTTTCTCATCTTTCTTGGAGATGAGTGGTATTCGGTAGCAGTTATGATCCATTGATGGCGTTGGGAAGAATGGGGATTGATTTCTCCGACAAGATCCAAACCCCATTGAGAGAAGGGCCAAAGGTCATGAGTGACCTGTAAGGCATGACTGGGTGTATGATGAAGGTTGGAATGTTGTTGGAATTTTACACAACGTTTGACATAGTCGCAACAATCATGGTTAAGGGTCAGCCAATAATAGCCTAGGCAAAGAATACACTTAGCAATAACAAGGCCACTAAAGTGACCTCCACATATGCCATCATGAACCTCCTTAATGGTATAAGGAATTTCAGAACTTGTGAGGCATCGTAAGAGAATACCATAAAAGCCGTGCTTATAGAGGAGTCCCCCAAAATGACGAAATGAGAGACCTTTTTAAGGAAGGTGTGTTGTCTGTTATGGGTGAGATTAGGAGGTAAGATGGAGAGAGAAAGGTAGTCGAAGTATTGTTTATACCAAAGGTCACTCGGGTCAGGGGTGTCGGTTCCAATTGAGTAAACATCATGAGGTAAATAAGAAGGTGAATGGAGGTGTTGTATGGTGACAAATATTTTAGAATCGGTGGGTGAAGTGGGTATTTGGGAAGCTAAGCAAGCCATGGTATCTATAAATTTATTAGTTGAATGTGGGATGGTTTGAAGGGTGTAACGATCAAAGGTGGTCAAAAGTATGTCTACATGATGTTTATACTTTTGAAGTATCTCGTTACGACATTGGTACATACCATTGACTTGGTTTATGACCAATTGTGAATCACCAAAGATGTGGATTGATTTGACATCTAGGGCATATGTGGCTTGGAGACCTAGTATGAGCGCTTCATACTTGGCAATATTGTTGGTGCATTCAAAGTCTAGTTTGAAAGACAAAGGAATGAGGATTATACCAGCCCCAACCGCACACTGACACTTGGAACCATCGAAGAACAAAGTGTCATTTGGTAAGGGGGTTCATCCAGGGAAAGAGTAGCAATTGACTCATCGGGAAAGTCAAAATTAGAGGGTTGATCCCCAGAAATAGGTGCGTCGGCCAGTTGGTCGGTGATAGCTTGGCCCTTGATGGAATTTTGATGAATGAATTCGAGGTCAAGATTAGCTAAAATCATAAGCCATTGCGTGGCATGGTGATTTTGATAAGGTTTCACGTACATGAAGTGTAAGGGATCAGTGTTGGTCACAACATAGGTTTTGTGGCTGAGTAGGTAATGACGGAGTTTGGTGGAAATGAAAACTAATGCTAAACAAAGTTTTTGGGATGGTTGTATCAGGTTTCATAGTCCAAAATAGTACGGCTTATTTAATAAACCGCTTACTACCTGTGTTGTTCATCGCGATGAACAAGCATGGCTCCTAAGGAATGATCAATAGTGGATATGTATAGGTAAAAAGGTTGATCATCTTTAGGTGGAATGAGTACGGCTAGTTGTAGAAGGTATTGTTTTAGGGCTTCAAAAGCTTTGTGATAGTCATCATCCCATTTAAAGGAGACATCCTTCCTAAGCAGATGATGAAATGGTTGACACCGATCAGATAATTGTGAAATGAAATGGCAAATGGACTGCAATTTACCTTGTAGGCTACGGAGTTGGTGAAGGTTAGTAGGTGGAGGCATTTCGAGGATGGCCTTGAATTTAGTAGGGTCAACTTCTATACCATGGAGGGAAATAATAAATCCTAGGAGCTTTCCTGAGAGAACCACGAAGACACACTTCTTTGGATGAAGGTAGACGCAATACTTAATGAGACAGTCAAAGATGGTTTTGAGGATGGCGAGGTGCTCATAGCGATGTTCAGATTTGGCCAAGAGATCATCCACATAATATTAGAATATGGGATGAATGATATCATGGAAGATATAAGTCATAACATGCTGCTATGTGGCACCAGCATTTTTAAGGCCAAAGGGCATGACTCGATAGCAGAAGGTCCCCCAAGGGGTGATGAATGTAGTCTTGTGTTGATCTTCTGGAGCAAGAAAAATTTGGTTATAACCCGAGAAGACATCCATGAGTGATAGCATCTCATGACTAGTGGTGAGGTCAACCAGTTGATCAATACCGAGCAAGGGAAATTCATCTTTCAGGCAAGCTAGGTTAAGGTCACGAAACTCTGTGAAAATGCGGAGTCCCCTTGTCACTTTAGTAACATGGACAATGTTAGAAATCCAATGAGGATAATCAATGGGTAAGATGAAGGACACAGAAAGAAGGTGCTGAAGTTCTTCTTTGACAAGAAGAGCAATGTGAGGGTGCATTTTCCTAAGCTTTTATTAGATAGGTTTGGCATCAAGAACGATTCTATATTATGGACCACTATGGTGGGGTAAATCTGACATGTCTACATAAGACCAATTGAAAGCATGGTTATTATCTCGGAGAAAAGAAGTGATGGCTTCTGTTTCAAAAAGATCTAAAGATTGTCTAATCTTTAGGATGTGTGGGTCGTCCTGAGTATGAATGTTGATCTCGATAGTCGATTCATTCAACATGGTTTGCATCTCAGAGGGTAATGACCAATGAATATATGAGTCTTCTACACCAAGGTAGGTGAGTATGGATTCATCATCCTGACATTAAATGACATTAATTGTAGGTGTGTCGTCATCGATCATTTCAGGATACAAGAATGGAAGAGTGGAAGGGGCCTCGCCTTCGTGTTGATAAGTCAAAGGCCCCAAGGAAATGGTGTTTATGAAAAAAAAAGTTAGGGGGATAGATTCAAGATCCATTGACTCCGTCGGTGAGGGTGGTGATGAAGGTGGAGCAGGTGAAGGTGGTGATGAAGATGAAGGTGGAGAAGGGCTAGGGTCCTCAATGAGTTCAATGCGGGCCTATTTGGTAGGAGGTTTGGGAAGCCGATACCACTACGGTCATTATGTTTGCGGGTGGTACATGGAATAACGGTATGGTGGCCTTGCTCGTAAAATCAAAACCAAAACCCTTCCACACACAGCAGTGTAGGAAGGTGTGGGTGAAACGGTGATTGGTAAGTGATTGGAAGTCAACGGAAAATGGGCGGGTTTGTGATGGTGGTTCAGGTGTGTAAGTGGTAGTATCAAGTCCCCCATAGGTGAGACTAGTATGAAGATGAGGAGGACCATAAAGGAGGTATTCTCCTATACGGTGATCATAGCGAGGGTGTTGGTGAAGGCTTCCATACTCCTGCAGAGTAAGGAATGTGTTGACACTATATAGGCGGTACTCCCCTAGAGTGAGGCGTTGAAAAAAACCTTCTAAGGGATCAGTGGTTGGTAAGTAGGTAGCTGGAATGGATGATGTGTCGGAGGTCAATGCGGAGGTAGAGTTAATGGATTGGGAAGCTAATGGATCAGCCATGGAGGTTATAGCAGCAATAGGAATGGAGGAGGTATGTGTAGTGAAAGCAGCGGTTGTACTGGTAGGTGGAGGTGTAGGTTAAGCGTCATTTGTTATGGAGGTAAATGGCTTGACAGTATGAGCACATTATTGGGTTGGTAAAGCATGTTGCATGTTTTGAAAGGTGATGGGTTAGCTGGAATGGTATAAGTGTGTCCTTTGTGTTCAAACTTTACAAAGCGATGCAAAGTGGAAGGAACGCAACCCATGACACGGATCCATGGTCTACCAAGCAACCAGCTTATATTGAATTCCCCCTCCAAAACGTAAACAAATTATGGAATAATGCGGGGGCCCACACAAACATGGAGAATGATATTGGCTAGTGTGGAGGTGATAGCATCGTTGAATAAATGCAACATGACCAGATGTTTATGCATGTAATTGTCAAGTATGCGCATTTGAGAAAATGCATGGGATGAAATGATGTTAATGCTAGCGCCTCCATCAATCATCACATGGTGTACCTATATGTCATCAATGTGGACGGAGATGAAGAGGGCTAGGTCTGGGTCATCATTTTGGTGTGGTGCGATCTCTTCCTCTGAGAAGCTAAGGGAGGCCACTTGGTGAACAAGATGGGGTGAAGATGAAGGTGGTAATTTGGTGAGAGAGGCTACATGATGGGGTGTGATAATGGAGGCTACGGGTGTAGGGTCATTGGGTAAAACCTCAATAGATTGAAGAACCTCCATGAGAGCTTGACGATGGGATTTCGAGGTTTGGATGAGGTCGTATAAGGACATTTTGAGGGGAGATTGATGTAATTTTTTGAGCATGGTGCGATGTGTGACGCCATTAGAAATGGGGTACGTGGGGCCACGAATAGTTATTTTAGGTATGGGTGTAGATGGTATGTTGGGTATAGGATTGGTTGGTAGGTCAGTTGCCTTTTCTTTTCCCTTCTGCACATGTGGTGATGTGTATCATGTTGATTTGAGGGGAGTTGGAAAATGGAGAAGGTGTAGGATGAGTGGTATAACGACATGAAGGGTAAAAACCTATTGGAGGAGAAAAGCCTTGTGAGGTGAGCTAGGCACAACGACATTGGGGTGGTGGCGTGGCAAGTTCTCTAATGCGAACCATGTTAATTTCAAATCTTGGGAGTGGCTCTAGGAGTTGTGAGGGTGGAGGTTGTGGTTGTTGAGTGGGCAGTGTGGGAATGGGTGTCGGTGAAGAAGGATCCTCATCATCAAAGTTGGTTTCACGAGTGGACATAATTAGATAAGGATGGTTTTAAAGGACTTATAGTTCTCCACATCATGCCACGAACATGATGGTATGCACAAATTTTAGTATCATCAAACCCTTTTGGCTTGGGTTTGAGGGGGTCATAAGGTCGGAGTGGAAGTAATGTGATAACAGAGGTCTCGAGGAGGTTTGTTAAAATTTGGGCATAGGATCCTGCTAGTGGATCACAATGGGAAGTGGACGTGGGTTTAGGTCCAGTGTAGTTGATTATCGAGGAACTATTTTTGGAAGAGGAGGAATGGGTTGAGCTATGGGTTTAGGTGCCAGTGTGGTTTTAGGTATCGGTCGTGTTTTTGGGTAGGGGTACAATAGATGAATGGGTAGGAGGGTGTGTGGTTATTTTGACTACCTTATTGTGGGGTAGTGGGGTTTTGTTTTTGGGTTGCACCTTCTTGGGTAAAGGTGATGTGGGTGTACAAGGTCTAGAAGGAAAAGCAAATGGAGGAAGAGGGTGAGTTACCCAAGGTGATAATGGGGGTGTCTTTGTGAAGGTGGATGACGTGGGTCATGTTTGGGGTGTGAGGGATAATGACCGAAGTATGGTGGGTAGTGAAGCAATAACGCGAGGGTGTTGGAGGTATTGGTGGTAAAAAGACTGCGCAGTGCGGTGTGTAAGTCATGTTGTGTGCCAGGTAGGTTAGAGGTTTGTGAGAAAGGAATGGGTTGTTTTGTTATTGGTTTATATATGGGTGAAGGTTACTTTACCATGTTGGGCAAATGGCGAGGTCTTAAGATAGATGAGACAAGTACTTGGTGTGATTGGTGCGGTCACGGTATGAGGTTAATGGGTTTGTTTCTTTGGTTTGGGTGTCGAGTAGGTGTGGTATTGATGTTGGAGGTCGTAGCTAAATCTAGTTTAATAGGTGGATGAGTAAGGCTGGTGGTCGGGGTGACCCCTAAAGTGGTAATAGGTTTAGTTGAGGCAAATGTTGTAGGTGTGGGTTTAGGTTTAGATGTAGGTTGGGTTATGAGTAAGGGTGTGGTTTGAGTTCTAATAGGTATCGTGGAAGGTGTTGTGACAGAGGTGGTTGTGTTTGGTTTGATTGGTCAAAATGCATTTGGGTAGATAGTGGAGGTATCAACGAGGGATCTCTACATCTATGTTGAGACATGGAGTAAGAGGCATCCCCATAGTAAAGCCCTATCCACATAATCTAAGTGATCAGCCAAACATGAGAATGGCATGTTTGTGGGTGGAGTTGGTGAGGACCTAATGGAAATTCCCATAAAATGTGTCTTAGAGATGGGGAATTGGCTAGCTTCAGCTTCCATGGGTAAGAGAGCCGAAAGTAGGTTTGCGGGATTTTGGGTAGCTGATGGAGAATGCTCGCCAAGAGGAAAAGGTATCTCAACTAGGTCTATGATAGGTGGAGGAGATGATGGGATCTCCTCTATAAGTGGAGGAACATATGGGTGCTCCTCTGTGGGTGGAGGAGATAATGGGAGCTCCTCTATGGGTGGAGGAGGTACTATAGGTAAAGGTTCTCTAAGTGGTGAAGCTAGGGGTGAGATGGGCTCAATGTTAGTGGAAGACCCTCCGTTGGTGATGAAGGAATTTATTTATGAAGGAACAAGAGGTTGGTTCCAATGTGGAAGGAGGATTTTGGGCTAGGATCTCCTCTATGGAAGGAATATGGGGTAATTGGGAGGTGATAGGTACTTCATTAAAGATAGCATGAACCTCGTGGGTATGGGTATCGTGAGTTGATGTCTCACCGGTTTGATTGGATGAAGGGGCATGGTTAGGAAATGGTTTTTTGAAGATTTGTATATTTTTGTTGGGGGTGGCATTGGGATTATCCATAGTTAACTCGCCTTTCTTGAGCATTTCTTAGACAATATTTTTGAAAGTGATGTAGTTGCCATCACTATGACCCTTTACTCGATGATAGTTACAAAATCATGTTCTTTATACCATGTGGGCATGGGGCAAGCAGGGTCAAAACCAGTGTGTGGTTTTATAGGTGGAAGGGTGATGGCTCCAGCTTTGATAAGATTTTCTAAGATAGAAGAGTAAGGTTCCCCAATTGGGGTATATTTTCACTACTCTCGTCTAAATTGAAAAGTTTGGACAGGTGAGAGATTAGATGAGGGTGTAGCCTGATTTGACGGATGAGCTGGGTTAGCCTTGAGTACCACTGCGTTAGCGGTGCCCTTAGATTTTGAATAATTGGTTTTTGGTTTGGAAGAAGAAGAGGTATCATTCGACTTGAATGCTGAATTCTTATTGCATAATTGGATTTTATTCTCTTCGATGGCCCGAATCTCTAACTTTCATGCCATAGTGAATGCCTCATCAAATGTTTGGAAGGTTTATACCGCAAGGTCGGGGAGATATGTCTAGCGCAAGCCCATGTGAAGAGCTCGATGAGTTCAATTTGTGGTAGTTGGAAGGTAAGTTGATTGATCAGGTTGCACTTGGTGAAAGTGAAAAAATCTACGATAGATTTGTCCTCATATTGATGTGTGGAATATAGATCGGTCATGGTAACCTTCTTGATGATATTGATAGAGAAATGATCCAAGGCTTGGGCTACCTGATTGAATGAGAATATAAAGTGTTTAGGTAACCCACTATACCAATCTAATGCAAGTCCAGTGAGGGACATGGGAAATGTTCTCAAAAGTAAGGCATCATCATGAGCGATCAAATAACACCCATGTTTGAATGACCACAAATGTTGTTGTGGGTCTTCTTTGCTATTAAAATGATTGAATTTAGGCATTTCCCAATGCACATGGTATGAATGCAGATAAGAATGGATGGGTGAATACGCTCGTTGAAAATCTCATCATAGGTGAGAGTGTTGCGGGAGCCGGAAACCGATGCCTCCAATGTTTGCATCTTGTCCAACATCATTTTAATTAGGTCATTGGTGGGTTGTGATGATTGGATGCCTCCTGTAGCGTGAGGAGGTTGGTTTTAGGCATAGAATAGGGGTGGCACTCCAGTGTGTGGGGTTGCCATGTAGGTTGGTGGAGAAGAGGGTAGTGAAATAGGGGGTACATACCTAGAATGAATAATGGATGAAACAAGAGGTTGTTGATAGTATGTATATGGGGGTGGAAGGGTCATGGTAACCCTAGTGGAAATAGGGGCTAATGCTTGTGGAATAGAAAGGACCACATTCTAAAATGGGGTAGGGGTCACCGATACTAGAGGTGGTAATGTAGCTATGGGTATGTGTGAGACATTAGGGGTAGATGAGGTTATTTTTGGGGTAGTTGTCGATGGTACGGTGGATGTAATGAGGGTCATGGAGGTAATGAGACATGGAAGTCATAATGCGGGTATAGGACCTAACGGTGAAAACGATAGGGCGTAAGGTACATGTGGACAGACGGAGCCGATGATGGGCCGATGCGGGAGTGGGTGTGAGAGTCGAGGGAATAGATACGGGCATGTCATATATCAACTGACCCAAGGCATCTCGAGTGGATGAATGGGAAAGGTAAAACTGCAAGGTGGTAGGGTTCTGGTCAAGGAGTCATGTGAACTCCTCATCTCCGGTAGCGATAGTAATAGGCTAGATGGGATCCATGGCTAGTGATAAAATGGAAGGTGGTGAAGGACTAGGTGGGAGTGGTTGACAATTGGTGTGAAATACGAGTGTGCTTGCTTGTCTTCAGGTCAACACCATGTGAACCAAGATCGATCGATAGGGTCGCTTCTCTCGTATATGACACAGAGAACAACAGAACAGTGAATTTGGTGAAAGAAAATGGATTAAGTACCAGATGGTCATGAATGTGAAATAGGCTAACCGATGTTAGCTAGGGAAAACTCGACACTAATGTGGGGTAACCACTGCTGGTTATTGTAGAAAATGATAGTGAGTAAACAACGAGGCAGAAGGTAAAATTTGACAAGTATGCCAAATCTGAGGATGTTTAAAATGTCAATGGGAATAATGACAGTGACAGAGGCTATGAAAAGTGGAAGAAAGTGAAGAAAAATGTCCTTTTGAGTAGGTTAGAAAAAGGACATGGAACCGACGTCGGTTGGGTATAACCAATGGTGGTCAGAGGTAACCAACGATGGTTACTATGAAATTGAAATAGTGATGAAAGAAAGTGGTTGTGAATTAAAATATGATGTAGAATCAGACCCATAATTCTGAGAATGATGATGATATGGCCTAGAACACTCAAGTGAAGCTAGAATACACTAGCTGTGATGAGGAGCATGTAAGGATGAACAAAAAAAAGTGACGAATGTGATCTCTCACCTCAAAACGCAAGCCAAGCAAAAAACACTAAGAAAATGTGATCCTAGGAGTGCCCTTTCTATTATGTTTGTTTAGCTTATGCTATTTAGGGACTGACACATGAATTGTGAAATAGATTTTTTGGTGAGGATGGCTTCCTACAAAGAAGGAGATCTAAAAGGTGAGGTTTTAGGTATGTTATGGTGGGGCGGGCTTCGCTTTGAAGTATGACTTGACAGAGCAGCGAGCTGGGTGCCCACTATGCCGTGATTATGTGATCACCTACAACTTCTTCTAGGTAGGATGTTGTTTAAGAATGTATGTATTTTGAATTTTTGTGAGGTTTGGTAAGACTCAGAGAAAGAGAAAAGGATAGAAGTGATTTTCTACGATTCGTTTGTCAACCATCAGCGGGCATGACTTCTAGCATATAGGTTGCCCTCAATTAATGTGAGCTAATGCAATAAATCAGAATGGAATGCACTTATTTTTAAACCCAAATCGAAAATGTGAAATTGGATGACACAATAAGATGAAGAGGAAGAGGGATGCTCTTTCACTACAATGCAGAAAACATGAAGAAATGGTTCTTTTTAATTACACCAAAAGAAAAAGTTTCCTTTAGAGCAAATAGAAAGAAGAGGTGGATTACCAAAGAAGAAAATTAGTGTGTACGCTTTTCAAAAGGGAAACAAACACACAATTTTTTCCTAGGAATGAATGAAATGCAAGGAACCCTGATGGGTCCCACCGGCATGCCAAAATGTTTCACCTGATTCTTAGATCATTTCTTTGAAGCGTTGACGAAACAGATAGGGTAACGGGCATAGGAGGAATACCTGTTCAAATGTTGGTTGATGGGTTGTTGCGCGCGTATGACTTCGGATCCACAGCTGATCGTGAGAGCTTCCTTTTGGCTAGGAGGAACTACCTGTAATGAAAACAAGACCACCAAAAGGAATTAAACAATATGGGCAGTGAACTGCCTAGCGTATGCTAGATCTAGGAAGTGTGATACTTCCTAGATGGTTGTCAATCCACTGTTTTAAACAATTTAATGTTGTAAACAAAGTAAATCCTATTGTTATTCAAAATTATTTAGGTATCTCACTTAAAACAATAAGAAATAGATCTAATCTAATAGGCTAAGCTAGAATAGAATCCAAAGGTCAAATGATTGGTTTCAGGTTCTGCAGGTTTGACAAAGGTTACAGATAGATCACAGATGAATGGGGATGAGATGAAATTTGGTGGGTAGGTATTTGTTCTAGGTTGTGTGGGAAAATACAAAGACCGGTGTCGGTTAGGGGTGACCGATTTAGCTAGTGTAACCAAAGTGCCATTCTTGTGAGATCTAGAAATATCATAGAACAAGTTGTGGTCTCCTTTGTGATTGCACAAAGGACTTTGGTGAGTCAGGGTGAAATATTAGGCTATTGGAGTAGTTTTAGGTGAGGTTTTAGTGGGTATATGGAGGTAAAATTTTTGGAGAATGTCAATAGGGGTCAAGATAAAAATGGATGATAAAATGATGATGAAATGAAATAAACCAGGAAAGTATGATGTTATACTTACTTGGATTCTGTTCTGAATGCCTGTGTGTGAGGGATGGAGGTGCTGATGAGGGGTTTGAAGGTTGTAAGTGATCACCAGCTATAAGAAAGCTTTTACATGGGCTGCATGTACACTCCTCTTTGCTTGGATAGATCAGATCATGGCTGGGATGGCTGTGCAGGGGAAGATGCTCAATCTCCTTCCTTACATGTGGGTTTTCGTTGGAATTTTCTCTCTGAAGATGTGTTATCTCTCTAAGATGTGTTATTTCTCATCAACCTTTTCCCCAATGTTTTCCAACCTTGAGAATAAGGTAGTTTAGGGGTTAAAAGGGTAATCAACGGTGGTCCAAATTAACCGGTGATGGTTAGGGGTAACCAACGATCAATCAAGGTAGGATTTACTAGGTTTGCTAAACTAGGGAGATCCTCTTGATTTCCTTGAATCTCATGTCATTATCCCGTGGATTAGACTGGGAGCTTCTTGTGAGCATGCGGGAATGTGGTTAGAGGGAATGTAGGCATTGATTTTTAGGGTTTGGGTAAGTCTTAGTTAGTTATGGAAACTTGCTAAGAATAGGTCTTAGGTTGAGTTGGCTTGGTGAGGTGTCTAAGTGAATTGTATGTGTGGATATTATTTAAATAATAAATATAGTGAGGATAATGAATTAATTTAATTAAATTAATATTAGTGGGGTCATGGGGGTCATGGCTAGGTGATTGTAATAAAGGGTGCTTATATGTCAAGGACCAAAGGGGAGTGTCACCTAATTTTAGTGTCTACAGGGAGAACATTATCAATAGGTATGGATGTCCATTGAATTTAACAAGTGATAGGGGCACTAATTTCTTAAATGAGATAATTAGGATTCTATTAGTAGATTTTATGGTGGCACACCATAAGACAACACCCTATCACCTAAAGGCTAATAGTACTACTTAATATTTGAACAAGATTTTGGGATAAACACTGAAAAAAATTATGATATTGGAAGGAAATATTGGGATGATAAAGTATTTGTTGTACTTTGGGCATACAGACAACTTATAAGAGGTTGAAGAAGGCCACACCCTTTTAGTTGGTGTTTGGCATAGAGGCTATTTTTCCTTTTGAATTTATGTTTCCATCCCTACATATAGTGCACACAAGAGGACTAGATGATGAACAAGCTATGGATGAGAGCATGGAAAAACTGATGTAGTTGGATGAGCAGCATGTTATTTCCCAATGGAGCTAAAAGACGAAAAAGAAAGACAAAAGGACTCGACATAATAGGCATATAAGGAACAAAAATTGAGGTGAGCAAGATGGTTCTTCTGTATGATTCAAAGTTTCTGTGTCATCCAAGGAAATTTAAAGTTCATTGGCTTGGACCTTTTGTAGTAAAAAAGATAATGGAATCGGTGTTTTCTAGTTACAAACGTTGGATTAAACTTTATTACTCGATTACTTCAATGGGAATAGGATGAAGCCCTACTATAAATAAGTCTTGTTGGTGTTTGTAATAAGCCAATATTTCCACTTAGATTAGCTTTCCCTTTAATTAATTTCCTTACTGTTTTTTCTTTCATCATTTCTATGCTTTGTCAATTTAACTTTAGTGTTTTGTTGTAATAAACGTTATTACATGCCACAAGCTTAATATTTTCTTTTGAGCTCATGCACAAAGGAACACATATACTTTTAGTGTGGGGTGGAGTAGATACAATTGGTATACAAGTACATATATGGGTTGAAACTTGAACCTCCTTTGAAATATTGGTACGTATAGAAGAAAACATGTTACAGTGCTGCTCTGGATTGAAGGTGTTTTAAAGGAAAATTTATTAGATTGAAGAACATGCACAAAAGGATGGCCGTAATGTAGTGCGAGGTAGGAAGCTTCATGGGATACTACTTGGTATGATGCACATAAGTTTATGTACTTTAGCACATGGAGGCATGCGTAAGGAGGTATGTGGTTGAGAAGTATGAGGTGTTCCGAGAAGGTTATGGTAGGGCGCAAAAAAATTAGTAAAAACATGGAAAAGGTAAGAAAGCATTATTAATGCTGAGTATGGTGGTAGGTGAAGAGCAATTAATGCGAAAAAAATTGCAAAATTTATAAAATGGGTTCTTGTGAGTTCATTTCTACCTTGCATACTTTGATTTTTCGAGCTGTGAAGTGTGTTTTGAAGAGAAATTTGAATGCAAAGTGTGAGAATGATGGAATAGAGCAGTAAACTAGTTGGAATTTAAAAACGACCATCACAGAGCTCCATTGGAAGGGTGTTTGAGCAAGTAGAAGGTTTACAAAAGGAAATTTCACGGAGCTAGGGTTTTGATGAAAAAATTATAGCTAAGGCACACTAGGGCATGAAAATTCAAAGTTTCAAAGGTTGAATGAGCATAAGAAACTATTATAAAAATCACAATGGTACCCAAAAGAGAACCTGGAGTAGCTACTGAGGCAAGAAGTAGAAGGAAGTGGAAGTAGAGGTTGAAGATGCACCTGAGAGCATATTTTCAGAGATGCAATACCCTGAAGGTGTGATTATGGGGTTAGATTGGGAGTCACACATCAAAAGAAGAAAGGTGAGTGACTACAATCACCACACAAAGATAAGAAAAGATGAAATGGACAAGGCATTGGTGACAAAGACTGATTTATGAATAATGGATGATAAGCCCATCTATGATGATGTGGGGCAAAATATGTTGGAAAAATTTGGAGTTTTGTAGGTATATGAGTTACCATACTTTGGAAAGCTAGAAAAATTATACCAATGGCTAATGTCTAGAGTCCACGAGGAATTTTTCTATTTCACAGGAAGGTGGATGCACTTCACTGTGCCCTTGATTGGAAATTTGATAGGATTTAAGAGTTTAGGCCACGAAATTGAAAGTGACCTCAATGATGATGAGTCCGTAGAAGAAAATTCTATTGAGTTGGAATATGTATAAGGAGGGCGCACTATGGACATTAATATGTTTGAAGACCTACCTATGATAAGGATTATTGCACACCTCACAAAGTTCAATAACCAGGAGTGTTGGAGTTTAGTAAATAAGAGGTGGCTCCATATTGCCAAGAAAATGTCTGAGGAAGTTGTATACAATTTTTCTTCTTTCATTTTTATAAACCATAATTGAAGAAGTGCACCAAGGAGATAAGATAAGTTTTGATGCTATTTTGTTATCTATGGTGTTTGTGGAGATTGGGTTTCTGATGGGCCGGAGGAGAAGAAATTTCTTGCGAGAGATATTTACAAAGTATACCTATGAGGGAACTATGAGTGGTCCATATAAACAAAGGCTAGAGATTTGGTACAAGTGCATGTGCAAGGATTTTGAGCATGAATGGAGAATACTAAAGGATCTACCTACCGTTTTGGACAAGCAGGCACAATTTTTAGTTTTTCAACATTTTTGCATTGGTAGATTTGGTATGAAGGATGGGAAGTGGATCCCTTGGTGTAAGATCCCCTATGCCTTCACCGTGCACTACTTTTAATCCTCTGTGAATATATTTTCAAATGTGTATAGGTTAAGATTTTATGTAAACAAGGTGGATTATGATTATCATATGATCCAGAAAAACATATGTGTATCTAGTAAGTATGCTTACATAGAAAAACTGATATTTGATGACATTAATATCAGTTCCATGAGCTTGGTGGTTGGGAAGCTTGGCGCGGTTAAGGTATATATTTACCTTAAGCCAAAATTGGTCGATGGAAGATATATTGAGAATGAGTTTAAGGTCCTTGAGTTTCCCAGGGGGAAATCCATAGTTGGTACCACTCGCGAATGATGAGCCCCCTCCCCCTCATGTAGATGAGGAATAAATATAAAAAGAGGAGGGGAAGGAATACAATGGTGGATTAGACTATGGCTCGTGGAGACACCCAACCGCAGGTCGAAGAGATAGCGCAAGATCTTCCCTCCCGAGGAAGAAGAAGTGAGAGATGAGACTAGTGTTAAGGAGGTATAGAAGGACGAAGGAAACACTAAAGATCATGGATTCAAGAGAGTGTCCGAAAGAAAAAGGACATAGGGTGTTGGAGCAGGACCATCGCAACCACCGAGGAGCTTGTTGAGGATATCTCTCATAAAGCTAAGCCCGTAGCATAAGGTGAAGAGAAGGTGCACACATGTGTCGAGGAGGGAAAGAGAAGAAGAAATTTATGATGAACTTGCATGCATTATACAAAATACAATGGTTTTTAATATAGAAGGAGAAGAGGAGCCTAGAAAAAATAAACTCAACATAATACGAGAGGTGATTGGTGAGCATGAGGAAGAAAAAGGCCCCACAAGTTAAATAGAGGAGAAAGACAAGAGTATAGGTGAGTCAACAAGTGAGCCTACTTGGGAGCATGAGGTCAAGACATGTGAATTCTGGTTCATGATGTAGAGGTAGTAGGGCATAAGTTTGGGAGAAATAAGGGTGAGGAGATGTATAAGATGCCTAAGTTGGGGTACGTAAATGACCCTTCAAAGATCCTTCGTGTCGAGTTCCAAAGTATGCTTGAACCTAAAATGTTGTATAGATGGGAGTTATTATATCTTGAGGCGAAAAACATGTGCACAAGGAAACAAATATATTAGAAAATGCAGAAACATATGGATGAGCCAAAATTTTATGTAAAGGAAGAACATTTGAAGGAAAATGAAGAAGGGGGCACAGCCACAGACATGACCGTGAAGCCAACAAAATTTACTGATGAGTAGGCAAGTAATGCCTTAACTAAGATGGCAACAGAAGTGGTGCACATAAATTTGGACAAGGTGGCCGTGCTCAGGTCACCGCTGAAGATAGAAATAATATGAAGGAAAAAATTGAGTAGTTAACCGATGTGTGTAAAAAGGATAGCAGAAATAACAAATTATGGATTTTGCAGCAGAACTTGGGGAGAAATTTTAGAAGCACATCTAGAGTTTGATGAGAAGACAAATCAGACATACCCTTCATCCTTGCATTTTATTCATAAGTATGTCCATGTCTTACTTAAGAATAATTAAGTTGTCTTTGGAAGAGATACAATGAAATCCCGAGGCCAAAAAGAAAGGAAAAATAAATTAATTTCGCATGTAATTGTAGAATATGATGCCATACTATAGAAATTGAAGGAAGAGTTCCGTTTAGGGTTAGCATAGAAAATATGTGATGATCTTGAAAATATCCTTAGAACAAGGACTTTGTAGGAGGAGAATTACGTCCTTACAGCAAAGAAGGATGAAACTTTGGTCAAGGAGGAAAGGTTAGCTACGGTAGCGAAGAAGAGCGATGCATTTAAAACAAAGTGAAGGATGCCCACAAAGAGAAAATAAAAGAGTTGGGTATGCTAGTTGCTAGGAGAATGGATTACATGGATGGTATGATTTTAGGGCTAGCTGGAGTGATAAGGGAATTAAACACAAGGGTGAAGATATGACCCTAGAGGAAATGGAGAAAGTACTTGGTGATGTTCCCATGTAGGTAAAGAAAGGGCTAGGTGAATGGAATGAGTTAGAGGATGACATTAAGAAGGATTACCTTGAACTCATTTTACAATAGTAAGAGTAAGGCATGGTGATCACCCTTCAATTATTTCATTAATCATTATTTTATTATTTCTTATCATTCTTTATTCTTCTAATTCTTTAGAGAGATGAGTGGAGAAACCTTATTTCCGAGGGTGGCAATATCATTAGTGTGGGGTAATGTTGGACTGAAGAAATTTCCTAAGTATTGAGAGGGTGTGCAAGTTGGGTGCATAGGCACGCACATGTGTTAGTAAAGAATGGCCCGCCCAAGAAGACAGGTTTTGGTACTAATCCAATCTTATGTGGAACGAGCTAATAATAGGAAAAACAAATGGAGTGCAAGTCATGCAAAGATAAGAGGAAGAAGAATTTGAGGCTAAGAAAAGTCTATTTTGGGAACAAAGTAGAATATCTAAGGTCATGCATCGACCATGCTAATAATAGGATTAAAGTAGAGTTTAATTATAGATTAATCTATTATTAGCCTTCTTGTAAAAGCATGCGCTTTTAGCGTATGAATATTTTGAGCATGCAGGACATTTTTGAGATGTATTGGTGGTGAAGGGAAAGTTCTAACCGCTATATATTATTTGATTTGCATAGTATTGACACCATGTATTGAACACCATATGTATTGTATGAACATTGTATTGACACCGATATTCTAGTGTACATGGCTTCCTGGTTACTATGATTTTGTATTCAACTTCTATTAGTTGATGAGTTAATGCAATGGACACTTGTGGATGGATTCTGGTAATAAATGTCTTTGATCTTGGTACTTGTATGGTAAATCTGATATTAATTATTATGTGATCACTATGTTTTCTTATTACATGTGTTTCCAATTTGAGCTCATATATCTTTTACATATGATGGGATATATGCTTAAATAATGGTTTATTTGTACATTCATGCTAACATCTTGGAAAGCTTTCGAAAGGTGGGACTTGGTAGGCTTCGTGCACTTTGGGTGAGTGTCCAAATTTCTCTAGATGAAGTACCAATGTGCCTAGGTAATTGAGTGGGAAAACAAGACTACATTATCAAAGATGATAGTTTGGGGAATGCCAAACCTTGTCACAATGTCCTCAAGAAATTCAAGGACACCTAAGTCGGTGACTTCCCTTAATGACACAACTTCCATTCACCTAGTAAAGTAATTTGTTGTTGTTAAAACTCATGTGTGACCATCACTTGATGGAGGATTAATCATGCCAATGAAATCAAGACCCCATTGGGAAAATGGCTGATCTACTTGAATTAGATGAAGTGGAAGGGCAACCAACCTCTTCTTACCAGTGAAAAAGGCACATTCTCTACATTTTCTAACCCATTTGTGAGCATCGAGAAAAACAACATGGGCCAAAATTAACATGATTTTAAGATTTTCATTGTAGTATCCCTAGCAGAAAAATTTCCACTTGAGAAACCATCATGGAACTCAGTCAAAACCTTGTCACAATGCTCACCTTAAATACAACTAACCGAAACTCCAACAATGTTTATTTTTACAAAAATTCCATCGGTTAGTGCATAAGGAATATATTGCATCCTAAGATGTATTATTTTTGTTTTATTTATGCTAAGAGGGTATGCACCAGTAGATAAGAATCTAGTCATATTAGCAATCCAAATGGTCATTGATTGGATTTCCTTCATCTCGCTGCAATTCAATGTTATGTGGAAGCTCTTCATTCATGAAGGAGGTCTCTTGGTGATCTTGAGAATCCAAAGCTAATTGCTCATAAATTTATCTACCTATTATAAGTTTTGTGATATTATTAGTCACATCATATTCCATAATTTTGGTCACCCATCCAACTCTTTTCTCACTGATTTCTTCTCCCATGATAAAATCTCTCAAACTGGAATGTGAGACTAATTTTTTTATGTGATTAGTGGAAAACATACTTTTAAATTTCTTTATATATCTCATGATAGGAATGACCTATTTTTTAATGTGATTATACTTCAATTCATAATCCTTCAGTGTTTGATTGAAGAAGGCCACTGGATGCTCCAATCCTTGATCATTGATGCAACCTAGAATCCACCACGAATAACCCAGGCGCACTGGCACATCACTCATCCTGAGTTGAGTGCTCACCCGAAGTGCACAAAGGTACTAGGCCCCTCTTTAGATTTTTTTGTGTAGGATGTTAACGTGTTGAAGATAGAGCATATTCAGAACCATAATAAGCACAAACATTCCATATAGCACATTCTAGATCTAGATCTTAAAGAATCATGAATTAAACAATAATCATAATGAAATCAACCATACAAGAACTAATTACAGTCATGTTTAACACCTTTATCTAGCCAATATACTCCATTATATTAAACACAATAAATACATAAGCTTCTTACAATAAATAGTATCACCCTAAGTCATGCACACATCGATCTAACAACATAACTTTAAAATAATCAACACACGTGTCTCGATGTCTCTCTCTAACTACACAGAATAATATATTCTTATAGGGGTGGGTAATTTACCTTCACCTCATATGCACTTCCCAAAATAGGTTGCATGCTAAAAATAGCCATGCACCTTTACAATAATATGCACACATGCAAGTGCGCTAATAATAGATCTCCTACAGTTAACTCACAGTAGTAATCTTGTTACTATCCAAAACTCATGCATGGTTCTTAGTAGTCACTCATCCTCAAAATAGAATTTATGTTTCATGAAAGTCTCCATCCCATTATGTGATCTCGTATGATATCTCCAAAAATAGCCCGTAACCATGAAAACGGCTAAGTCCCAAATCAGCTTGTCCTGGTGCACATTTCCTTTCCTATCCTTTTGTGCCTTCAAATGCACCTTGTTCATGTGCATGAATATTTTGTGTGCCCTCTCCTTAGTTTCATACTTTGTCTACTCAACATTACCCCACACTAATGTACATTACTATCCCGAAAATGGGGTTCCTCTTGATTGTCCCAAACAATAAAGAATAAGAATGGAAAGAATGTAAAGAATCACTGTACAAAGAATAGACTTCTATTCTGCAACACCCTCCACTTTAACTAGGAGGATCAACTATGGATATTCTATTTTAATCTCAGCCTCTAATGTTTTCCAATCATCCAACACGGTTCTTGTCTTCTCTAGAATGTTTGTGGCGATGGCTTCCAACTCGTCTTGGGTTATCTCTTCCTTTTCATTCTACAGTACTAGGACAACATTGGCCATAGAAAACATCCTTCCCTCCAAAAGATCCATATTTTGCACTATGAGATTTCCAATCTCATCTAGCCTCTCCTTATGTGGGTTTTGTGCTACTGCAAGGGCTTCGTAATTTTTTTACTAATGCCAATCTTTTTGCGTGCCCTAAAGTCTCATCCTTCATTGCCTTCAAAACTTCATTATCCTCTATCATAGTCCTGATCCTGATCACTGCTTTTGGTGCTTGCACATATGTTCAGAGCTTGATCTGATTTCTTTAGCTCATCTTGTAAAGTTTGGAGTAATGCCTCGTAAGATGAAATCTTCCTAACCATAGAGGCCCTTTCTCTCTACTTTTATATTTAGGATCCTTTGGCATTGGCATTTGAATCGGTCCATCTTCAAGCACCAAATCAACTAATGTGTGCACATAATGCATAGCCGAAGGAAACTTCTTAGGTACCTTAGACTCTAGATGTGGTCTTGCTTTCAAGACATAGTCACCAATTTATTTTTCCATGCTAATGAAGGCCTCATTATTTTTCTTCTCTAGATCTTTCTCTCCTTTCAGACATGCTATTTTTGTAGTTTTTTCCTTATTATCTTCAAGTAGCAGTCTAATAGTGGTATCCTTATCAACTTGGTTACCTAGGATATTTCTACAGTTTTTGCCTTATTATCTTTAAGAAGCACTCTAATAGTGGTAGCCTTATACTTTTTTCGACATGGTGTTTACCTAAAACCATCTCTCTTGGTAATTCAACTTGGTTAGCGATGTGTGCCTATAGGAAACTTATTTAGTTTATCAATGTCCATTCCATCCAAACCCTTAGTATACCCCAACTCCTTCTTATTTCTATGACCATTTCTTTATCATTCGGAGTTACTAACAAGGTCTACCCCTGTGCCCTTAAATCCTGTTAGTGTTGAAACTAGGGCCGCTGTGATCCTAACCCTTCATCTTGCGAAATAAAAGAAGTCCTCATGGAATTGGATCATCATCCATTGGTATAAGGCTTCATATTTACCAAAATATGGGAGCTCGTACAACTGATAAATCCTACCTACTTCAGTAATTATTCCCAGTGTCATCATACACTGGCATATCCTCCACTGTGTGCTTGTTGGTCTTCTTATTCAACAAAAGATCCAAATCTCCCTTGTTTTTGGTATGGTGGTTGTAGTCACTTATTTTGCATCTACGGATGTGGGAATCCCACTCTTGTCGACTATTACTCCTTCCGGTACTGCATCTCTGAAAATTACTCTCGGGAGAAATTTCAACTTCAACTTCTACCTTCTTCTTTCCTTTCATGCCTGCATAGCAGTGATTTCTTTAGTGCCATCATAAAAATCCCACCTTTTGTTGTTTGTAACGAGTAAACTCAAACCCTAGCTCGAATCTGCATGCCCTAGCTTGAAACCACATGCCCTATCTCTTTCTCAATGCTTTTGCTTCACTCAAACCCTTCACCAATGGGGATGAAAGACTCTTCTACACAATACTCTACTCTCCAAGTCAGGTTTTGCAACGCTTCACACCTCAACTTGATTCGCTCGGATCGGTCACACTTAGCTTGCTCAAATACTTGTGATTGAAAAGGTAAAAATGAACCCGCATTACGTCCTTATATATATTTTCAAAACGTTAGTGCATTTATTTCTCCTTCACCTAACAAAAATCCTCTCATTAGTTGACCATTTTCACAATCTCCACGTGGTACATGTTCACACCCTAGCTATAACCTTATAAAGCATGTCTTCCCACCTTCTGGATACAAAATTTTCTTTAGTATACTTCCATACGCCCAGTACCTCACCATTGTGCCTTCCCCTAGTAGTCTCCACGGCCATTGTTTCCTATACGTACCCAAAAATGTAGGTACTTGTACTACCGGAAAAAGGTTACGGAAACCCCAATGATGATTTAGATCTCTTCACAAGGTGTTCGGAATCCATAAAGCTTTCCAAGTGTACATTTGCACCCTAGAAAGCCTTATCTAGATTTTACATGTTTTGTTCTAGTCTCTGCCCCCTTTTCCTCTTGCATTTTGTCTTTAAGTTATAGAACCACTACCCTTCCTAGGTGGTGGTCCTCAGAATCGCTCCCTACGCAAGGTGGCGGTCTTGTGCACATTTTCCAGAACGTTCTGACGATTTCGTCAAACATAAAAATTCAAATTTCTATCCACATTCCTCAACCACTAAAGCTTGCATTTATGTTTTGGCCGCCCAGTAAATAGTGTTTTCCCTTTGTTTATATTAGAAGAGTTCAATTTGGATTTACCCTCTGGTAAATGCAAATGCTATAAATACCCAGCTTGCTTTCAAACAAATGGCCCCTCTCCTTCTGTGTTTGATTATTTAGTTTGTTTGAAGTTCTTGCATGAGTTTCAATAGTTTTATATTTTTCATGAATTATCAGTCTCTCCTTTCTAGCTTTAGAGGTCATTTGATCTTCTTCCTTTCATCTTACTTCATTGTTGTCTCATACAATCAGTTTAGCATAAGGTAGTTTCATTTTTAGATTAGAATCCATCTTAGAGTTGTAGGTTTTGTTTGTCACAAGAGATAGATCCCAGAATTCTTGGCGTATTTGCATTGTATCCCCGCAATAAATCCTGCTAGGAATTACATAGTCAAGCTCTGTTCACTTGCACTATCCCTCTCTTACTTGCATTATATTTGGTTTATATCCAAAGCTGCCATTGTTCGGTATCTTCTTCTCGTTGATGCTATCACACTCACACTTTTCTAGATTCACGAGAACATGAAGGAACGAGGAGATCACACTAAGGGGACAAGTCATGACACAACTAGATTTACCACTATTCTGTAAACTCTAGGTTTGAGCTATCAAAGTTGTAGTTACAATATATCAAATAGAGTAGTAAATTATTTCATTTCAGTTAAAAATCACTTTCGATATTGCTAGGGAAGTTGTGGGGAATGATAGTTTCTGAGAAACTATGATTCATTCCTCACTTCTGAGGTAGGATTGGAATCCGTTGATTAAACTAGCCATTTATTTAAATATTTAAGATAAATTCACAACTTCACGCACAAATAGCCATACCAGGCTACCTTGCTTGTTTTAATTATGTTATTAGGTTAATTTTCCATCTTTTGAATATATTAGAATAGCTTCTCTTTTAATTTCATTCAAATACGCATCATTGAAAATACAAAAATAAGAGAAATATAAGCATAGTGTAGATATAGCTTTCATGGTTAATTTTCTCATTTCAGTTAAGTTATCTTTTGCATGACAATTATGGGACCCAGAGAGCCTAGGGAATACGTATTCAAACCAGTAGTATCTCAGCCGAATCTCTTCACAATGTTAACGGATATAGATCAAGGGCTTAGGATTCAGGTCTTTCAAATGACAACAAATCAACAAACAATTAGTGAACAATTGAGACAACTGAATATTGAAGACAACAAAGCATACACATTTTGGTCAAGTCAACCCAACTATAGACTGATCCCGATAGGATATCCACATGACCATACAAGAACCCGAAAGAGAACAAATATTTGGCTATGATCCATTAGTTCCATAGCCAGATGTAGGAGACCTTCTTATCGACATAGACATAGGGTTACGTATACAAGTTGTCAGAACCTCCGTAAGGTATTATGAGAAGATGCACAACTCCTGGTACTAAACATAGAAGCTGAAAAGGCTTATGACCATTGGATAGTTGGAAGAAGAGATTGATTCTTCACATGACTATAATAGGTCTACAACAACCACAAACTCACAACCAGTGATCCTTAGGTCCCACAACCCAACAGGTTTGCAAGTTAATTAAGTATTGACACCGGTTTACGAATGCTAGTATTTAGATCCTCACCACTCATGTTGGATATCATAACACAATTTTTCGTATTAAATATAGAAGCCAATCAATCCAACATTTTCTAGGCTAGACCAGAAAACCATCCATAGTTTCTACAAATCCACTGCACCTCTCATTACCATTTTCCATGACCTTGTCTAGAAATATACACGAAGCGCCTATAGGCCATTTTCCATGACCTTGTCTAGAAATATACACGAAGCTCCTATAGGCCATTTTCCACATATCCAACAGCCAATAGATAGGATCTCAAAGAGAGCTCGAAATTGATTAGAGCCTCCAAGCAACTATTATATCCGAACGGTCCATTACACCAATTCAGGTTAGGAGAGCTTTCTTTGCCTTAGATTCATAGATTCCATTATTGTGTGTTGAGGATATAAGATTGCCCAACTAGTTTGTCTGTATCCACATATATTCCATTCTCATTGGGTCGTCTCTCGATGACCTCGGATGTCGGGTATGAAGAAGAGCTATTTGTAGATTCTCATGCTCGCATGTCACTTTTCTATCGTACAAAATTGGTGAACCCAACATGAAACAAACAATTGTTCCCCTTTTATTTTCATTTCTTTCATCCACCTTCGTTCTTTCCCATTATTCTACGGGTATTTATATACCCCCCGAATATGTCGGGATACGATGCATATGGTAGACCTCTCCCGTGTCTCAAAGCACATTACGGTCAAAAAATAGACAACCGTCACTCTCACTTCTGCATGAGATGACAACTATTCAAGTAATTACTTGTCGTCGAAACTCCTCCTCAAAGAAATAGCTCTATTTCTTCATTCCGAATTGAGGAGTTGGATCATCTTACACAAATGTAACAAGTAGAGCCCTCGGGCTCTAAAAATATGATGTTTATTGGAGAATCTACTTCATCTCCTTGGGTTTTGTTCAGACCACAAATCAGTAGATAGTCAGATCCACTCCCATTTTTGGATGAGGAGTATTTAGCGCACTATGCTAGAAGTGAACAACACTTCCAAAACATGTACCCACCTATAGGGATTTTGCAAACACAACTCGATACCCTACTCCAAGAAAACACCCCCATTCCTCCACCTATGGGAAATACTCTCGGTGAAGCTTGGCAGGGTAATGATCAATTCATAGTAGGGTATCATACCCCTTTACAACCTCAAGGTGTACAACAACCACCATTAAGGAAAAACACTGTGTCTTCGCCAATCGAGGTCATCTCAGCCTTAGTTGAAAAGGTTAGAGGATTAGAACTTGCTCAAGAAAATCAAAATTCATATTTTGGGCAAGCAGGAATCCCCAACCCTCCGCATCATCCCAACCAAGTTGACCTCCTCACAGGAATAGGCACGTTAGGTATGCCTCCTCAACATTCGTGTAACTATCAATAGCAAACACCAACTAGAACTGCATTTTCAAACACCACTCCAATTGAAAGCATGATACCTCCTGGATTAGCACCAAACAATCCATACCAGAGCAATGCTCCTCCCTACTTAAACATTTATTCAAAATCACCATAGGGAGACATGTTCTCTTATCCCGATATGTTCACTCAACCACAAAGGTGGCAACATATAACAACTTCTTACAAACAAGTATGGCATTCAGACAAAGCACTATTAATCATTTCATTGTATCAAAGAGAGTAACATGCACATTCAAAATCCATAGAAATAAAGTAACTTAGTAATAGTTATATTAATTAATATAAGTGCCATAAGTTCAAGATTTATCATATATGTTCAACAATATGCAGGAAACACAAGTTCAGGGGAGTATACATGGACAAACAAAATACACATATGAGGCATTTAAAACAATAAATAAAAGGGCTCATCAACCAACATGTTGTTTATGGTTATACAACAAGATTTTAGATTTTTAGAGCTTTAATCAACCTTGATGGGATGTTATGAAGGGTTATATTTGGATTAGAAGAAATATGTTTCTATGGAAGGTTGCATGAAAGTATGGTAGTTACTTTTTGGGATAGTTTAGAAAGATTAAATAAATGCATTTAAACAAGAACAAATGGTAAGTGGATGTTGGTTAAGTGGTAGGAGGATAATTTGATAAAGAATGTATGTTAGATGGGTGGTTTATATGACATGGATGTAGGATGGTAGAAAATGAAGGTTTTGAGATAGATGGGATTGGTTTGATTAATGTGATTAGGTGGTAAATAAATAATGGTGATAGTTGATTAAAAGAATGCATTTGTTTTGGATATGGGTGTGAATGTTTCAAGAACGCTAGTCTCTCATAATCCACAAACAATGTCAAGCAAGCTACAAGCCCTACTCTAGTAGAAATAAGTGTGTAAAGCATCTAGTATCCCACCAATATACCTCATGTATAGTGGTGATAAATTGGTCTCTAAACCCTCACTTTATGTGGTACTAAGTGGGTAGCTTTAGAAGTGATATGTTCCCTGCACTAATAATTGTTTGTAGTTGAAAGGTCTTAAAGCTAGGCTAAACAAGACTTACTAGGTTTACCCCTATATACCTTGCAGTATATTCGGAATACTTCCATGTGGAAAGGATTTTGTTTAAATCCTAGGTATTGGGACGTGAAATCCCCTCACTTTACACTACCTTTAAAATGGGTCGAGACTTGTCTTGGATTATCAAATGAAGGGCCAAAGGTGGTATTTATATAATTTTATAGACCCATGGCCTAACCATGTAGCACTCGAATATTCTTGGAGTCCTTCCAAGTTGTATAGTTTTTAGTTAGCTTTCATGTACTCCATATCTATAAAAAGTTCCTCTAGATTGCAATGTCTGCAAGTCCATTTCGACGTACATGAAACATATCAAAAACTTATTTCTTATGCACTAACCTTATACAGAGCATATGTTTGCCTCACTCACATATGGAAAACACAACTTTAGATTATATATGTTTCCCAAGATCAATGTATCCTTTAGGTCCCTTGGGGTTTTGGGTCATTATTTATCTATTTATGTGCCTATTGTGTGTCATCTTGCATACTAATGGGGTCCTAATTTGAATTCAAGAAGTTTATGAATACACATGTGCATTGGTGAATTTAGGAAATGCAAATTTATTTTAAAAATCATTATGAAAGTGTTGAAAGTATTGAATTTAATCATTTAGAGTAGAGGTTTAGGAATCTAAGAACATTTAAATCATGCGCTTCTCCATCAAATATACATTCTAGCATGAAAATTCATATAGAGTAGACATTTACATTACATGAGATTTCCTAGTTGAAGCATTGCATTATAGTTGGTACTTTTTTAGCTATTGTACATCATTGAGTGGTTTGAAAATCTTGAAGGAGGTTATGCTCTTCTTTGGCATAATGCAAGCCCAAAAGCAAATAATTTTCCTTATCATTTTGTAGAACTAGATACTCTATTAGGGTTTTGAGGAGAGATATCAATTTCTAATAGATCCACACAAAGTTTCACAAATGTATGCATGGTTTATGGAGCCCTGACCCAAAGACCAATCGTAAAATCAAATTGTTCATAAGTGATAGTTTCTAAAAACATTATTTCATGGTCCTAGGAAAATTGGTAGTTCTAAGAGAGTGAATTGATTATCGTGTGAGACTAACTTTATGGTTATGGTAAAATGCTAATATCATTGCATTTTTTTGTTTCTAATTGTCTTTATATAAAAATTACAATTTTATAGTTTATCCTTGATAACTATTTCCAAATTTACATGAAACAAAATATTCTTCTTAAATAACCTCTCGTTAATACTTAAAATGAAACTAAATATTCTTCTTAAATCCCCTTTTATAATAATTACACTATGAATAGTTGAGTAGTTAAATCTTTATTAAACATGTTTCTTATTTATTGTAAGCCTTTATTAGTATGGGAAGAATGGTGAATGTAATTACAAATTACTCTTGTAATACAAGTATCATCAATGTGGGATCAACAAGCTAAGCATGTACTTTATGTTAAGTTGATTTCTATGAATAATTTAATTAGATTATATATTTTTACAAGGTATTTTAGTTGTGTGGTTTTTAGTCTTATTTTAATGACATTTTTCTTCATGTATTTTTAGTAATAATTACAAGGAAAGGGGACCCACTTTTTTTTTTTGCTTGAGTTACCTAGGGAGAGGGCCCTAGCCCTTGTGGCATCACCAACCCACACCGGTCATGGAACCATCCAAGGATGGTAGTTTAAGCTCTCAGCGAGCCCATAGATTAAACCACATTATCGTGGCGCCCTATCACCAAGGTATCCAAACCATCGGTAGTAGGCCGCCTTAACACGGAGCCGAGATTTGAACCTTGGACCTCCCAATTACAAGGAGACCCAAGAACCGTTACACCACTACCCGTTGGATGCATGGTGACCCACTTTAACACACAAACACCATAAGTATTTATTACTAAAAGGATGAATTATGAATGTAATTTTCCATTTTGGGCTTCGCACCCTCTAACTTCTTACAATAAATCACCTTTGTCTTATAATTATTATCAATGAGGATTAACCCAATTATAACTCAATCATGTATTACATGTTAAGTTGATAGTTTTTGTCAAGAATTTAATTGGATTATATAATATCATGAGATTTTTTACTTGTACGATTTTTTATCATTCTTCAAATACCTTCCAAGAGTAATCATAATTTTAATGATATTTTGTCCATGTATTTTTGGTAGTAATTACATGGAAAGGATACCCACTTTAACACACAAACACTTTGATCATTTGTTAATAGAGAAAAGAATAATGAATATAATTCACCATTTTAGACTTCTCACCCTCTTTAATCATTGACAAATGTATTTCCTCTTATATGACCAACACTCATAAATATACCAATATGTTTTTGTCTAATAAATGATTGTAATTTACTATCATTATAGCCATACACCAATAGACTTTATTGATTCTATGAAAAGGGTGATTTATTCTTCTATAATTAAAAAGGGAGATATAAAAATGTGTGGTTAAGATCTTGGGTGTTGGCTACATAAAAGTCATTAAGGCACACAACGACCAACTAGGAAATTGTTGTCCATTAACCGCCACATAAATGCTACATTGAGGAATATCAAGATAGGATCACTTTTACTCGTGTTCAACCTTATTCCAAACATGGTAAAGGCCGCTCTCAATCAATTCTTAAGAAAGCGAATACCACTTTTTCTCCAAGGTTTTAATTTCTTTTTGATAAATTCCAACCCATCACATCTACATAAAGTTGGCTAACCAAATACAAAATTCTTTTTGAAAGACTTGTATTTCAACTTGCACATTTTGAAAAATAATTGCTAAGTTTGAGTATCAATGAAATTTATATCATATAAAGATTATACTATTGTTTTTTGTGGCATTTTTCATTATTGTGAGTTTAGTCATTATTTGAATGATCTTTATGTATAGTTATTTTTAAATAAATAAGTAATTAATTTGGGTTTTCACGAACAATTTTAATTTCTAGATTATTGATTTTTTTGGTAAGATTTGTGATCGTACTTTTGTGGAATTTGTTTTTTGTTTTCATAATAATTATTACTTCACTTTTAGAAGAATGATGAGTGTCACTATTTTAGATTTTTTACTTAAAATTAATTCAATTACAATTCAATCATGTATTTTATTAAGTTTGAGTAGAAAACTTCCACAAATAATTATAATTAGACTATTGATTTTTGTAGATTTTTTTAGTTATAGTTTGGAAACCTCTTTAAAAAAAAAAAAAAATGGTCAAATATTTCATTTAGTTCAAAAATACTTAGTATTATTACTAAAGTCGCTAATTGTTGTAGTATTACTGTATTTATTAATTATTGATATAAACTTTGTTGATTGTTATGATATTATTATATTAATGTATTTGTGTATTTATTAATTATTGGTATGGACTAGTTAATTTAATATAAAATTAGTTAATTTGAATTTTTATATTATAAAATTTTGACATGATAAATAAAATCTTTACAATAAAGGTAAAAAAAAAAATTTGATGTGATGCATCCAGCATACAATTATAAAGATAAAGATGTTGGTTGATGTGATAGATCTAACATATAATAATAACAATAGAAAAGATAAAGATATTGGTGTGGGACTAATTAATCACTATGTTGACAATTTATTTGTGTTTGCTCTATAAAGTTTTGAGAGGATATAAAATGGAATATTCGAGAATAAGACTTACAGAATATTCCAATTTCCTATAATGTCAAACTTTAAAACCATTAAGTCGTAAAAATACTAACGCATGATCGTTAAAAACTTAGAATTATTGTATTTAGGGAATGTTATATATACTTTTCTTCCAATATTAATACTAATCACAAGGCAAGGGGACTCACTTTGCATACAAGTATTAAGAATTTATTATTAGGGGAGAGAGGAATGGTGAATGTTAATTCACTAATGTCATTGTCACCCTCTAGCCTTTTTGCAAAATCTTTTAGAGCGTGTATTACCTTAATGTCACCCTTGTCTCACAATGTTTTAGTTGTATAAAAACCCCGTTGAAAATTTTAATTGAATTATTGGTTTTGTAAGATTTTTTTACTGTTTATAAAATTTTAGTCATTACCCAAATGACCTCCATTATTATATTTTTCTTAAAAACATTTTTCTTCATATAATTTTTAGTAATAATCACAATGTAAAGTGCCCCACATAAAACAAACAATAGTATATAGAATAGTAAACATAATATTATTACTACGATACAATCCTATTTTTAGAATATGACATACGAAAGTAATAATCATACATGTGAGCAATAACCTATACATGAACATAAGAAATCATAACATAAAAAAAGAATAAATATATGCCCCACATTATTCTAGTCGTGACATATTGTGGCATCATGAGATGAAGAAATTTATTATTACTTGAGCCTTTAAAAGGATTTCCTTCTAATTTATAAAAGCAATATGATCCCATATTCAATTGGACAAGGGGTTACCCATATACCCAAGTCGAAAAGGATTTATGCCCCAAGCCAAAAATGAAGGACCATTTTGTTTTCGATGTTCTCCATATTATGAGATTAGAGGACAATTACTTTACCTCTTCGAGGACTTGTATAACTCTCTCAAGGACTTCATGGATTATAAGGACCACAAATTCTTGGATTTTTCTTTCAAGATATGTTTGATCTTTGCTAACATTTGACTAGAGATTATGCATCTTTTATGATTGGTGCCTAAAGAATTACTTATTTTGTTCAACTTGTTTCTTCTTCAATATTAAGTAGGAATCGACCTCCTAATAGAGTTGTAGATAAGTCAAAATCAATGAGGTATTATAGTCTACATGAAATATTTTATCTATTGTTTTTTTACTTCGTTGGAAATTTATTTGTGCACCCCCTTTTCCTTTTTTCACATTTTACTATTTCCAATCTTATATTATTATCATTATCATTATCCCTACCTTTTTAATTGCAATGTATTATATATTCTAGATTTATATTTTCAATCAAAATAAAATAGGAACAAGAAGGTCAAAAATAAAATATCAATAAAATAATAATAAGAATGTTTTGATCATAAATGAAAAAAATAAAGAAAAGAAAAGGGAATAAAAATGATATGATTATATACTACATCAAGAAATTCACAACATAAGAACAACAAAGATGAAATTTTAAAATTTTAAAAGAAGGCATATTAACTTGAAGAATTATGAATCACAATAAGATGTCGGGATGTAGAGGAAAGTCACAAACATGCAAAAAAATGACAATGAACTATTTAGAATGTAGGAGGAGACCAAAGTCATGTAAAACCATGTATAAGAGTCACTAGTTTCTTCCTATAATTCTAAGAACATGGTTCATTTGCTACTTTTGGTTAGTGGTTCTAATAAAATTTCTCAATTTAAACTCAAATTTGAAAATCATTTCTTGTTACTTGAATTCTTCTCAAATGTATTTTCTTATTAGTTTTCAATGCCTCCTAGATTGCTCTCAATTTTTCCTAATTCTACCCTTGACTCTGTGGTTTTCCTTCTTTCTTTTTCTAAATACTTGTCTTTCCTTTAGTTTCTCAAGACATTTTCCTTCCATATATTCATTACACTTGAATTTTTTGGAAATTGGTAAAAGTTGAGGGTTTTGAAAGGACCCGCATCCTTATACAATAAGCCCTCAAGGTTGGCTAAAGCAATAAATCATAATAGAGAGGAAGCCCCCAACATAAAGGGGGACCATCAAAAGGTAAAAGACAACGAGAAGAAAAAATAAAGACTGCAACATCCATTGTTGCCACTTTAAATCGCTTTAACTTGTAGAATCCCTTACATGGGATCTAAGATGCATAGTGAAGGCATTGTTTTTTCTTTTAACAACAACTCGGTCGTCACTCTTGTTAGGATCTACATGTTCTTCCAAGTGAACTAGAGTTCAAATCTCAAAAAAATCCAAACGTCCATCATTAGGATTTTCGGAGGTGAACCGGTAACAACATTGTCAATAACAACGTCTAGAATCAACTTCACCTACTCCACCATAGCTGCTCCAAAATCCTCCATTGAAGGTGCAACTAGAGAGTTTGGAATGGAATCCTTATCAGAACCTACCTTTGTATCAATAGCTGATTCTGATTCCACATCAATAAATAAAATATCTTGATGAGAATCCTTCCACCAATAAGCCTTATCATTTTTAGATTTCTGCCTTCATCATCTAACCATCTGAAGCGAGATGTCCAAGGTTGAAACATTTTCTACATCTGAAGGGAATCCTTCGTAATCAAGGGGATGTGACCAAACCCTATCCCCCACTTTGAGGTCAATAATAGCAGGTAGATCAATCAAAGTGTCTAGATCCACCAAAATCTGTGTGAAAATGATATGAGTAAAGGAATCCGTCTTAGAATCAATGGATGAAATTTACCCAAAGCATTGCAAATAGCAAATAAACTGTCATCACCCTAGAATTGTAATTCCAGATGGGGTAAATGAACTCAGACTGGTTTAACATTGAAGGAGGCTATAAGTAGATTGAAATTTGAGTACCATGTCTTCATCAACAAGTGATGATTTTTCAGTTCCCAGATCTTTGAGAGAATGATATCCCTATCACCACCAGTACTAAAAGAAATAATGAAGAAACCCCTTGCACATGGTTAAATTTCTATCCTACCTAAAACAAGAGGACACTAGTTTGTTATAATCCATGAGTGGAGTGGAAAACCCATCCAAAGTCGATTAAATTAGTAGATCAAGCCATTGGAGGAGAAAAAATCCTAAATATCTTGTACATTTTCCCTAGAGTGACCAGAGGAGGAGATTTGGCGGATGTGAGAGGTTTAGAGAGCGAAGGAGTAGAATCCAAAACATAAGAGTGCTTCCAAAAATAGAAATAGAGTCCACCTTTTTAATCGTAAAAGAGGGAGAACATGCCCCTTCTTTGCCATTTGAGAGACCAAAATGAAGTTAGAAGGAGGATCTGAGGGCACGGGAAATAGCTGCGATGAGAGTAACCGCCTCCTCCCAAACAACATTCCTTGAAATGTCCATCATTGCCAACAAATTTTTGAGAATAATATCCCTCTCGTTGAGCACCCAAGCCGATTACGCCACAACAACCATTACTACCGATAATAGAGGGGAGGCTCAAAATAGGGTTCGCAATAGTCCACCTAGGGCTCGGCATGGCGAAACCTTTGCTTCAATTTCTCTTAATATCCTAATCAACTACTTAATCACTTCATTAATATTTTCATTACACTTGAATTCACCCCATATTATGTGTTAAAATTAAACCTCTATCTTGTTTAAACAATCATCAAACATAAAAACTTCATATTTCCTAACTCTATCCTTTTCTAATTGTTACACCGCCTTGATCAAGCTTGTTAATACTTCCTTTAAACCTCACTACAGTCACCTTTAATGGGTTATTCACACTTGCAGTATTCTATATCCCGTAACCCTTCCAATCCACCTAAAACCTAAGCAATTTTTTTTCTTTTTCTCTTCCCTCGAAAAATTTCTAACTTTATCTTTGTTGTTCCTTCCTTGAGGACTATCTTGGAGAAGTTACATTTACTATTTAGGAGATTATCATACCTTTCTATAATCTTCAAACACTCCTTTTGACCCTACATTTCATCATATAAGGTTATAAACTCCACCGATTTGGATGTAAGAATCCTTTAGCTTTGTTTTAGTCATTAAATACCAAATAGATCTTGAATCAAGAAAAGCTTATTTTTCGTAGCCATTGACAATAGATCTTAAGAAACTAAACATATGTTTGAGTTCCCACTTGGGAGTATTTACTTCCCCGCAAGTTTTAGGTTAAAAATTCATAGAAAACTCATTCTTTTCAACTATTCATTTTTCCAATGAAGTCATAATTAGGTCTATCAACATATTTTATTAGGAAAAAACTTTCACATGTGCAAAATTTCATCCAAATCACACAAGACACGAAAATAAGTTAAATATTCATTATAATCTACATTATAAGTTTGGACCATCAAGAAGTCATAAATATCTCAAAATAGTAAATTCCTCTAAAACCCTAGATACGGTTTCTTCTTAGACCGAGAGGGATGAATTCATGTTTTTAGGGGTAACATTATTTTTAAAAACCCTAATCAATTTTATAATATTTGTGCCACCTGTTATACCCTTAAGAACACACTTTATCCTTAAATTCCATGTTAATGCTTGTCAGATAAGAAATTACCAGTCAAGGAGGGGTTTTTATTCATATACAATCAAGTACAATTTTGACCTCACTTTTCTATCAATATTCAATATCAAAAGTGGTCCTTGTTCATTCAAAGCATAGAGTGCCCAATTTTACTAAAACATTTATGCTCGGGAACTAACAATAGAGGTTGATAACTTAACATATATTGGAAAAACATAATGCATAAAATTGTGACAAAGTTTAATTTACCAATCTTCCACAAAAGAAGTCTTCCACCTTCTAGAATCCATTCAAATATTTTTATTCTCTCTTTCACACCTTTAAGAACATGCATAATAAAATTTTAATTGCTCCACCATGTTGCACTAGGTGAGAATGTAATTATAATTTCTCCACATCTTATGCAATAAAACTAAATCATACAAAATATAGAGTTTTCCATGTTTTAAAGAAACTTCCACCATAACTATATAGTACAAATTAAATAGAAATCAACACTGTCATCAAATAGTGATTACCATCTAGAATACTAGATTTTATTATCCTTATTCAAACATACTTGAGAAAAAAACTCAATAATCCATGTTATTCGTTACTCATTCTCCACATCTACAAGAAATTAAATGCTTTATTAGTCAAGGATATGTTTTACAAGTGATTTAATTATCTCCTACAGACCTTTTAGATCCTTCATATATCTTTCAAATATGTTTCCACCTCTACCAACCTCCTTTCTATCCTCTCCTCCCATTTCTATTTGAAACATTCCTTTTCACTAGCCAAATGCTAGTAGTTACACAAGTTTACAAATCCTAACTTCCATAAGAGGTGACCATACCTAAACCTAACCTTCTTGGTTAGATGATAACATTCTTATCTCATCTCATGAGGCCTTTCACACTCTTTTACATCAGTATATATGTTCTCCCCTTACAAGTATACCTTCTAATTTCAACTTACAATTTTTAATATTCAAAAGAGCGTGTTTTGGAGGGAACTTAAACTTACTTCGTTTTCCCATGGGGTAACCTAAGAAAGGTGGGGAATCTTGTTAAACACCTATAATGTCTACTTACACCATTTTTAACCCAAAATTGTATGAAATCCAAAATTTACTATTTGTATGATGATGCTCACGCATCATGTCACAAAAGTGGAAAGTAAAATCTATTTAAAATGGAAAAAAATCCAATTGAAATAAAGAAAAATATGCTCAATTTATTTTATTATTCACCCCATCTTGGTATGAGCCATTTGTATGTATTATTTCAAAAGGCATGATGATAATAGAAATTAAATTGTATCTATCATTATCAGCCAAAACATAGGGCATATGAGTGTTATGGAATGAATAGAAGGCATATGAGTAGATGAAAAAGTTGCTAATCAGATTGTATAAGACAGGGGGTAAGTAATTCTTATGTAGAAGAGTGATTTTGAAATAAATAAGAGTGATGCTAAAGGAAAGAACATATTATTTCAGTTCTTGAAGTTCTAAAATCAAAGAACATGTTTGTTTAGAACTACATGTAAAGCTAAAGGAAAAATTTGTAAAGTGGTTATTGATAGTAGAAATCAAAATCTTGTTTCATTTGAAATGGTAGAGAAGTTAGGACTAAAGACTACAATGCACCCTAACCCATATCAGGTATCATGGATGTAAAAGGGACATCACATTTTGGTTAGGGAACAATGTCAAGTTGAGTTTCAAATTGGGAGATATAAGGATAAGGTATTGTGTGACTTAGTTCCTATGGATGTTTGTCATGTTTTGTTAGGAATACCATGGTAATATGATAGGCAAGCAATTCATAATGGAAATAAGAACACTTATACCATTTTAGAAAATGGAGTTAACCACACACTTTTACCACTCAAAGGTGAGTAAGAAGAACAAACAAGGGTAGTGATGATGATGGAAGCCAAGAAGTTCTTGGTAGAGACTACGAAGTATGCAAGAGGACACTATTCAGGGCTGTTAAGCCTCATGAGATTGATTTGAACAAAGGTTTAGAGAGAGATTGAGATGGTTTTAATACAAGAAGAGGTGAAAGATGAGGATGATGACGAGAGACAGAAAAGAGATGATAGAGTGATAAGAGAAACACATGATAAAGTGTTTGAATACCAGCAGAGGGTCTAGTGAGAAAAAAATCATATAATGAAATTGAGAGAGGTGATAAGAAAAGGTTGAGTGAAGCAGTTAAGAGGGAAGAAAAGGAAGAAAAAAGTAAGAGGAAGATGAATGAGGCATGCAAGCCTCTTGTTATTGAATCTAACATTGTTTTAAGATTTGATATTAGAGGTACAAAGTGAATGAATGAAGGTTTGAATCAATGGATAAGACACAAAAAGAAGTTAGAGTGTAAAGAACAAAATTGGTGAGAACAAGTGAACAAAGCGGTGAAAGAAGTGAATAATATGCAAATTTCATGAGAGAGATAATTAACGAAATTATAGGATCATTTGAGATGAAATATCAAGTCTAAATTTTAGTGTGTGTCAAAAATAAAAGCAATTAGACCTTATAAGGGTAGCAAACAATCTAGGAAATGGAAGAGTAAAAAATAAAGAAGCTAACCACATGCGAAGGACAAGATGAAAGAAAGAAAGAATTGGGTGAGAAGAGAAATAAAGGTAATATAAATCAGTTTTATCGGTTTAATTTCTCTCTAAGAAATGTGTACATGATATTTAAACTTGAAGAAGAGGAAGAGAAGTAAGAAAAAGGTGAATTTTTCAAAAAAGCGGTTCATGTCTTCAATATACAAGGAAGAGGTGACTCAAAAGAATAAAAAGGAGGAGAAGGACAATTCTACAATCATGGTGAATGAAGATGTATCCTATATTAACCTAAATCAAATGTATAAATTTAGATTCCAAGTGTAAGAAACCATATACAGATATAAAAGCAACATCATGATTAATAATTTGAACAATACAAAGAAAAATAAGTCTGTGAGAGACAAGGAACAGTTGATAAGGATGAAATAGAGTTGGGATTCATCCAAGATCTACTTTTGTGGGGTCATATTCAATTGGAAATAGAGGGAGAAGGAAGAAGCAAAAGGTATCACAAAGTATGGGAATCTTTTCTTTTCCCCTTGGGAGTATAATGCAATAGCATCACTCTCCTAGCATGTATATAGGGTTGATTTCACCAATTTTTTATTTTTAGTATGTTCATATGTCCTAGAGGTTTTCTAATGTCTTCTTATAGTGTTTGTTTATTATAATTCCTTCATGAGTTGAACCAAGCAATCACCCTCCAAAAAAAGTGCCAATTTGAATTTAGAGGACAATTTTGGTTTGTATTGATATACTAATGTAATCTTGGAGCCTTTAAAAGGCATGATAAGCTTATAACTAATCTTGTTGAGGCCTATAAGTCTTAGGATGGTCATGGTGGTAACCTAGGTCCTAGACTCTTATGAATTAGACTAGGTTAGGCTTTCAATAATTCAATAAAAGACAAATCTTGAAAATGTGAAGGGTCTTAAGGGGCCAAGGTTTAGTTGTAAGGCTTGTGGAAACATATAAAAGCCTCCATTGTAACTAATTGGATCATCATTTGAATGATCAAGAATAAGTAATAAGAGATAATCTTCATATTTCAAACAGGTTTGCAACGATCGATGCGAATAGGAAAAAATATGTGTTTGATGCTTTGAAGGTATTGCATTGCTTGAGATCATATCTATGGGATTGAACTTGAGATGATTAGTGAACTTGATGCATGCATTGGAAATATTCTCATGTGTGGTGAGTTATGTTTTATTGATTCTTGAACTATATGGATTGATTTCATTGTTGTTATTGAAAGTATATCTCAAAATTGTTATACATAGTCAAGGTAAATAGTCCTTGTAAAAGAATGAATCCTCACCAAAAGATTAAAAAAATTGTTTGAGGATAAGATATTGAGGATACATGTATTTTTAAGAGTCCTTGCATGGAGGAGGAATCTTTAATTTTTGAAACCCTTAAAACTTGATCATACCTGTTTAGGGGTAGAGCACGATGGGTTTAGCATGAAAAAGCAATTGTTAAGATTAATAAGATTCATTGGTATGAAAAACATCATGGTAAGGTTATCATAAGTCTCTAATAAAAGTTTGAAACCTTTAATGAATTATTTTACCTTTGGTAGCGAGATACCACTTTCTCGGGTTTGAGACAAAACCCTCATAGGGTTTATTAAGAAATGATTATTTCTCGACTTATATAGATAATCAAGAACTCAAAATTGTAAGGAAGTGTTGGGTGGAAAATACTAAGGTTATTTCCAAATATTAATCCCTAAAAAGTTTTCTTCCAAGAAATCCATATTAGATCACCTACGGGCACATGAACAATAGAAAATGTCCTAAGGTTTAAGGGTGAGGAGTAAATTTGAAAGGTTATATGCTGAAAAAAGCTTTGGAAACTTCAAGAAATTTGGTATAGGGATTAAGATAATAGAATATGATGTCAAAAATCTATAGCACTCTCTAGTGTGATGGAAGGAATGAAAATCATCATTGTGACTTGTAGGTGTATGTTAAGATATAAGAGTGAGGTTGGAAATGATGTTAACAGGTTTTGGAAGTGGAACCATTGTCTAGAGTATTTGAATATAATCCAAGGAATGTAAGAAACACACTCTAAAATATATATTGGTTAGTGAATTCATTTAGTTTAACTTTTCACCGATCTGAGAGCAAACCTGAGACTGACCCAAAATTGACTACAAAAGAGGAAGGAAGATTGACAAAGGAGAAGAAGGGGAATTAAGGAGTGAAGTAATAGAATTAACATCTATAAGACCTCCCCTAAGAAAAATTGAAGGTTTTTACCTTAATTGTTCATATGTTGGCTATAATCCCTTACGAGATATGTTCCTAACAAGATATAAAATCTAAGAAGACCTAGTTTGGTGATTAGAAGGTAAGTTTAGTAGAAAACTTTGCAAAGTAAATTTTTTTACATTTTAGACACAAGAAAAATGGAGTCTAATGGGTAGTTGTAAGGATACTCACTTAGCTAAAGGACTATTTGATTTAAGGTCACAGAGAAGGATTCAACTTGCGAAGGCTATTTTAATCCTAGATAGACAAGTTTTACAAAAAGGTAAGCCAATTGTCCTTTTAGGATATTTTTGAACTACTTCAAACGTGAAGTTTCTATAATTGAGGGCTCGAAAAAATTTATTGAGGGTAGTATTTTAATGAAATGAGTGGGGAAACCAAGAGATTACGGGTTTCTCTTGAGAAAGATCTAGTCCAAAACCCACAAAATGCATTATTAAGTCTTGTACTATTTCTAACAAGGTGAATTAGGTAAGTTGAGTATTACTATACATCACAAAACATAGAATTCTTGAGGATGACATGGAGCAAGACAAAATATTAACATACCTTTGATGAATCATCAAACTTAGAACTTCAACTTGTCTTTCATTTGGATATGTCAAACCGTGGTAATCATCCAACATTTCTATCTTTATGAGTTTTGTTGTTGCAAATCAGCAGCACCCCTAGATGTTGATTAGATTTCTAGTTTGATCATACTAGCATCCAGTGTGATTGCACAACATTGAATCCTCTTCCCAAGTGTGGGACTTGTAAAAATGGAAGAGAAATCTCCAGAGTAGAGGTTGGTTCCTCAACTCCTCCGATCAGATATTTCACTTGTCTGACAATCAGAGAGGTTTAAACTCCTAAATCTACTCTAAATTCCAAGGAGACAGAGATAGAGAATGTAAAAAAAAGAAAGAACTGATGCTAATGCTAATAGGTGATGCACCAAAGGAGTGGTGAGCATTTTTTACTTCTGCAAATTGACACAGTTCATAAAATGTAACAAAAACAACATGCATAAAGTGATAGCTATAATGAAGTGTTAGAAATTAGGCAAACAACACCAACAGAGGATAAAAACTAATCACAGGGCCTGTATTGTTATTTTAACATCAAAATCACTTGCATTCAAACACCTGAAAGGCAAAAATACAGTTGCAGTTTCTAGAAAAGGTCTATTATTCCACCAAAATCACTTCCAAGGTGAGAAAGGGGACCTACAATACACAAAAAATGTTCAACCTTTGAAAAATGAGCCAAATATGGCTTTTACAGTGCAAGGGATGAGCCCAGGAGAGAGAAACATGGGAAAACGTGCAAGGGGTTCAACCATTGACCAAAATTCCATCAAAACAGCATGGGTGACCTGACAGACCCATTCCCTGACATTTTTAACCATGCTGGGAGAGAATGCGAGCCATTCTTCATTAAAATCGGTGGTTGAAACGTCATTTATGTTCATGACCACGTGCCAGAAGTGTTTTTGATTTTCTCTCTCTAAACTCCACCAAAATGAAAAATTGACCCCAGAATCTTGTAGAGAATTTCACTAGCTTTCCATTGATATAAAGAACGTGAAAACCGAGCTCTGGATTGAAAGGTATGGACATTTGAAGTTTTAGGGCAAAACAAGGCCAAATCGGGTTGGCGGGCAAAAATTCAAATTTTTGCACCTTTTTGGTCATTTGGAAAATTTTCCAAAATTTCCCCACACTTTGCCACTCTAGGTGCCACGTGGCAGCATCTCATTGACCGTGGGCCTTTCAGGAATTTTTTTCCAAAAACTCCATTGAGCCATAACTTCAAATATACATGGAGTTAGGAGGAAAATTTTACCTTTCTAGAAAGCCGAGAAAGAGCTCTATCCAATGGTTTCATTTCCGAAGGTTTTGAGTGCTTGAAAAGCAAAAATTTTGTGACTCGAGGCACAAGAGAGGGAAGAATGGGAGGAGTTAGCCACAAAATGAGCAGGGGGCACATTTTGGATAACAATTTTGGCGACTAAGAGGGGTCATCTGCTGTTGGATGAAGTTACCAGTTGCCTGAAGCATGCATTGGGCATGAAGTCATGAGTTTTAGCCTAAAACTGATCTAAACTTTGAAAACCTCCTCTCGAGCCACTTGAAACCCACTTGAAATGGATGCAAGAAAAACCAGCACCACAAAAACTATGTACAAAACTAAAGGTCATACATGCTCCAAAATGGAACATGCAGAGTGTGCACAAGCACTTCTTTTACTGAAAGAAAAAATACCTATCCTACTCTAATTGGAAGCAAAAGTGGGCTAAAAAACCTGCAAATCGGTTGGGAGAAATAGCTTCCGTTTCTCAAAAGTTGCAACCATGCAACAGTTTGTGCACTTGAACATGGCTTATTGGATGAGTGGAAAATAAATAAGAAGCTCGTCTTCTACCCAAATCATCAAGGTATCAACTGAAAACAAATCCAATACCTCTTTTAGTTTCTCTACATTTGGATTGAAGAGGTATGATAGCTGATCCTTGGTACTTTGTAGCTCACCCTCATGCTTAGAAGCAAGCATGACTGGTTGTGACTTCTCCTTTGACTCCAATGAAGTCAAATACCTTATTGGGCAAGGTATGATCCGTTTGATATGCCATAGCCCTGATTTTCAACTCCAAAAATGGAGTCTTCTTGTAGACCTTCTTGGGTGGGTGATGTGGAAGCAATGGTAGGACTTTTCTTCCCTTTCTCTTCCTTCATGGCAACATGGAACTCTTGTATAGTATGCAACTCCTCGTTATTGATTGCAACATCCAATGAAGTTGCTTTTGCATTGTTGTTACCTACTGCAATACATTGTTGGCTTTGGAGCTGCTCCATTGTAGCTTTTGGAAGATCAAATTCTTCCATCTTTGATTCAAGAGGCATGTTGCAAACTGTAGGCTGTTGTCCTTGAACTCTTTTGTCCATGGCAGCAAGTTTGTGTTGTTGGAGAACGAATGGTGAAGAAGGAAACATGGTAATTTCAGCTAGCTCTTCATCTAAACATTCTTCTAAGTCGATGGCAAATCAAACTCTTGAATGTCTTGCTACACAAAAAGTCTCTCCCTCTTGTATGGTGGCCTCCAAATCTGCATTTTCTTCACCATGTATAACTTCATTTTCAAACATGAAACTTGTCAATCCAAACTCATCCGAAAAATCAGATTGTTGGAGAGATGAAGTGGGAGAGAAGCATGAAATTTCTTGTGCCTTTTGCTCACAATTTGGACCTGTTTTTTCACCTCCATAATGGCTTCATCAATCAAATCAGCCCCTTCAAATGAAAGCAAAAATGTATCAATAATGCTTCCTTCTTCTACTGTTGTAAAAAATGACTTGACCTCATCCATTTGCCCCTCAAAGATGGGGTTTCTCGATGGTTTTCCTTCCTTCTCGATGGCTGATTTTGCGGTGCAAAGGCAAACCGGATCAACATTTTCTTTGGGCAAAGTGCCAACATGGACACCCAACTCATCACAAACAAATTGTTGTTTTTCTCACTTCACCGTTGTTATAAAATCAGCCTTGTTTTCCACTTTTCTCCAACTTCAACATTCTCTATTTGTTTCACCATCAAGGAAATTTTTGTAATCCTGAATTTAAGAGCCCAACTCTTGGACTTTGAATTTCTTCATCCTTGTTTGGCTCTTCTTTTTGCTGCTGTTTTCCTTGATTGGCATTCTGATTTTTATCCTCCCAACATGGATTTGGGAATGCAAGAGGAGAAGTGGATTGTAACTCAATTGATTTTGCAATTTTTTGTGGTGGTGGAGGAGGTATGAACTCTTGTTTCTTTAGAGGAATGGCTGTTTGGAAGGGAAAAGGATAGAAGAATTGAGATGGGGTGGAAGACTAGGGAATGGAGAAATGGATTCAACACTTGGGACAACAGATGGAGAGTTTAAAACTTGACACTGCTGAGATAAAATAGATTGGGAAAGAAGGAGAGAAGAGGCATGAGATGGTGTGCTTACTTGTTGACAAGGTTGTTGAATACTTCTCTCATACACCTTTATTCCTTCAGTCCACTTTGCAAGAAATGGTAGTGTTGTAATCATGAAGTCTAGCTTCTCTTGAGGGCTATAATGCCTTGGAAAAGGTCCCACCCATGGACAAGGTGCTCTACAACCGATTCTAAATGCTTTCATTTGTGCTTGAGCTCTGGATTGCACCATGTTTACCTCCATCTTTTGGATTTGTTCCAACAAATCTGCATTTTCTTCTTGATTTCCCTCATAACCAGCATACCCTTGTGCTTGACATGCTTCATATCCATCAAACTGATTTTGGCACTCTTTGCTCATATGGGTAGACATGCTGATTTTGAATTTGATCAAAATGCTGATTTGGAGGATTTGTAAAACATGTTGGAGGTGTGATATACTTCTATTGTAAATGTGAATTCCATGATGGAAATGAAATCATGATTGTACAACTTCATGGAATGGAAAAGAATGAAAATGATGGAAAGAAGAATGGATGGAAATGAATGGAAAACAGGTCTGCAACTTAGAGAATGAGATGTTTACCAGATGGAGTCGCCAGATGTTCTTTTGAAAGTGCCTCCAAAAGGCTGAATCTTTAACAAGAACACACCAACCTATCAAAGATAAAGTGGAAGACCTCTAAGGTCCCACCGGCATGCCAAAAAAGCTGTTGTTACAAATCAGCGGACCCTGGATGTTGATCGATTTCTAGTTTGATCATACTAGCATCCAAAGGTGATTGCACAACATTGAATCCTCTTCCCAAGTGTGGGACTTGCAAAAATGGAAGAGAAATCTCTAGATTAGAGGCTGGTTCCTCAACTCCTCTGATTAGCTATTTCACTTGCACAATTGCAGAGGTTTAAACTCCTAAATCTACTCTAAATTCCAAGGAGACAGAGATAGAGAATGCAAAAAGAAAGAATTGATGCTAATGCTAATAGGTGATGCACCAAAGGAGTGGTGAGCATTTTTTACTTCTGCAAATTGACACAGTTCATAAAATGCAACAAAAACAACATGCATAAAGTGATAGCTATAATGAAGTGTTAGAAATTAGGCAAACAACACCAGTAGAGGATAAAAACTAATCACAGGGCCTGTATTGTTATTTTAACATCAAAATCACTTGCATTCAAACACCTGAAAGAAAAATACAGTTGTAGTTTCTAGAAAAGGTCTGATATTCCACCAAAATCACTTCCAAGGTGAGAAAGGGGACCTGCAATACACAAATAATGTTCAACCTTTGAAAAATGAGCCAAATCTGGCTTTTACAGTGCAAGGGACAAGCCCAGGAAAGAGAAACACGGGAAAACATGTAAGGGGTTCAACCATTGACCAAAATTCCATAAAAATAGCATGGGTGACCTTACAGACCCATTCCCTGACATTTTTAACCATCTGGGAGAGAATGCGAGCCATTCTTCATTAAAATCGGTGGTTGAAACATCATTTCTGTTCATGACCACGTGCCAAGAAGCATTTTTGATTTTATCTCTCCAAACTCCACCAAAATGAAAAATTGACCCCAGAATCTTGTAGATAATTTCACCAGCTTTCCATTGATATAAATAACATGAAAAATCGAGCTCTGGATCGAAAGATATGGCCATTTGAAGTTTTAGGGCAAAACAGGGCCAAATTGGGTTGGCGGGCAAAAATTTGAATTTTTGCACCTTTTTGGTCATTTGGAAAATTTTCCAAAATTTCCCTGCACTCCGCCACTCTAGGTGCCATGTGGCGGCATCTCATTGGCCGCGGGCCTTTCAGGGGAAATTTTTTCCAAAAAACTCCGCCGAGCCATAACTTCAAAAATACATGGAGTTAGGAGGAAAACTTTACCTTTCTGGAAAGCTGAGAAAGAGCTCTATCCAATGGTGTCATTTCCAGAAGGTTTTGAGTGCCTAAAAAGAAAAATTTTTGTGACTGAGGCACAAGAGAGGGAAGAATGGGAGGAGTTAGCCACAAAATGAGCAGGGGGCACATTTTGGATAACAAGTTCATCATGCATCCTTAACTTTGAACAAGCATATACACAAGGGAAAAATAACTCCTAAATTAATACAGACTTCATGATGATATTACTACTTTACAACCTCAAATCCATACCCCTAGAACTTCATGAAATTATGCTAAGCCTTAAGAGCACAAACTATTGTCTAGCCAAGCACATAACACCATCAAGTAGACCCATATAGGTAAGACAAAATTATTTCATTTGATAGAGCATTTGAACATAGTTAATATTATCTTAATATCATATGAGACCATCCTCATTCATTAGATCCACTTGAGCACCACAACAATATATCTCTATTACTCACCTTTAATACCATAAGGAACATTTACATGATGAAGCTTAATCATACTCTCTTGAAGCATATTCATACATGTAGTCCTTTTGAGTTATCTTTCTTGAACAAACTATCTTTTAGGATGCCAATATATATACTTTTCATAGATCCACACAACTTTATATTGTCATCAAATTGATCTCATACACTTTCATGAACAAATGTAAGTCATAAAATACATATTTTTACCTATAACTCAATGTTTCTCCATCTACAAGGTCTTCTCAAATCATTATAGATCTAAACTAGGTCAAACAACATATGTCAAGTAGTCTCAAACCTTATGATGAATCATTACTACATACATGTATTTAGTAGAACACTCACATGGCTAGGTTTGTATGACTCCACAATAACTGCCTTTTCCAAAATAAATGTATGCAAATACAGACCTTGAACATTCCACGCCTCTTTCATACCTTTGTACACTTTATGATAGACCTTGAAACTTTCATTATTTTATCATTCTTACCAGATTTATGTCTTCAAAGTTATTATAGCTTAAACCAATATGTCATCATATATACCTTAACCATAAGACTCTCTAAGACTCATGATGAATCAAACTCGGCAACAAAGCACGTCCAACATTTCCACTTAGTCATCTTTTGTACAATAGACTAAATAACCATCAAACACATATGATTCTCTTGAAACTCTTCATCCTTTGATTCATTGTCTATCATGGAAAACAATCCATCTTTGTATGAAAACAAGGTTGAGTCCTTGACTATACCTAGTTTCTTTATTGTATCCTCACAATCTAATTTCACAATGGTCTTGGCTGAATTAGACTCTTTTCTAGGCTTAAATGATTTAGATACATCCTTTTCAACCTCTTTTGCATAATTCACCTTCTTTACTGACTTAGGCATCCACACTTGCTTGACTTTGGGAGCATTACATTTCTTGACCTGGGATCACTTCTTGACTTGATAGGATAAACTCTTATCATCTTTCACCTTTAGGGTTTGTACCTCTTCCTTGAGCTTAACACAATCTTCTTCCTTGGTCTTGAGTGTTGTTGTCATACCTTTTATTTATGACTTAAAAATGATTTTCTCCTTTGTATGGAATGATAACTCTACTTATAGATCTATCACAACTTCTTTAAGGTCAACTTGGCCATGCATACAAACTTCACAAGGAATGTTTTAAAAATTTTCATACTCCTCTTCCTTTGTCCTCAAACTTGCAATTGCATCCTCCATTTGTTTTATGAGACTCTTAATTGTTTCTTCATCCTTCTTGGCCATGAAACTCAACTTCTAGTTATCTCTCCTTATTTCCTTAGCCATCTTATGCTTCTAAGATCTCCTTCAAGTTGTTATACTTGATTTAGAAGGAACTTTCTCGATACAAAATGTTAGAAGAAAAATGGACCAAGGGGGTTGAATCAATCAAAAAAACATTTACTATAATTACTTATGCTTGTGTGATCCATTAAATTTATCCATTAAATCATTCATTAACCATATGGGTGCTTACTATACATTGAATAACCATACATTAGAAAAATATGCAAGAGAGAACAAAAGAACACAAAATTTAAGTGGGAAAAACTCAAGGGGAAGAAAACCCACTAAAACCTCTACTAATATTACTCATAACAAATGACTCATGTGAATATTACACATCACACAAGATTTATTTAGTGAGGCACCAACCCCTAGTTTAGTAGGGCACCAACCCTACAAGGAGGCACCAACCCCCTAAGATGACAAAGCACCAACTCAGCCACCTGAAGATGAAGATAAATTCTAATTTTTTCCTCTAACAACTGATGGTGATCACTAATTCAGCTCCATGCACTCAAAACCCCTCTCAAACACACCTTCTTCTTCTTTTCTCAAAATCTTCTTCTTCTTCAAGTTGATTTCATACCTTCCCTATCTTTCTATTACCTTCTCTCTCTCAACACATCATCACACTTTCATTTCCCTCTCAATAAGGTCACAAGGACCTTCATCACAATCCTCAATAAGCCTCCTAGGTCACACTTTTCATCCACACTCACAACTAGTCACAATGAGCCTTCTAATTTGCTTTTATACCTATTTATTTTCCCCAAATCACTTGGGTTGGCCACCATAGTGTAAAAATAATTTCCAAATCATAGTATCATCATAAAATATCACACAAAGGTCCATGTAGGTCACCACAAACACCTAGATCCTCCAAGACCACCTTTGGGACACAATAAGTCCTGAAACCCCAAAACAAGAAACTCGCCATAGAAGGAATGAACAAGACCAAAACCAACTTCACCAAGGAATTCCAAACAATTATAAATGTTTCATAATCCTTAATAATCACCATAAATCATGAAATACAATCATAAAAATCATCACACCATGAAACTCACTTGAGACCATGCTTAACCAAACACCCTCAAAATTGACCTTCAAAGAACAAGTCATAACTTGCTCATATATTATCAAAAAAATGACTATGATATATAATTGGAAATATCTTGGAGTTGGGATAATGAAAACAATTCAAACCAATTTATAATTCGACATATAGCTCCTACAAAACTACTTTATTCCTATATTGCTCAAAACTGCCCCAAAAATGCCTAAAAACTAGTCATAAATAGGGAAAACTTTACATTCTAAAGGAACAACCATGACATAAAACAATCATGGACATTTATTAAAACTCCCATGCTTCAATAAATGGTAAATTAGTCAATAGTTTCAATGGGAAACTTTTGCACAAATTGAAACTTTACAAAAACTTACATTTTTAGGTGGGTACCACATACAACCAGAACCTCTAAAATACATCATTGGAAATTTGTATGATTCTTAATAATAAAAAAATCATCAAATTAGCAAAAGGAATCAATTTTGGACCTATACAATAAATTTCTCGCAAGTCACTCCAAAGCTAGGGTTTCATGAGGGTTAAAAAGTAGTTTAGCTTCTTAATGATTGTTCATAAAAATGTGACAATCAAACAACCTCATTATTCTTGTAAAATATTCATAACTGACCTAATAAAATACCTCCAATATCTTGGGTCCCCATGTAAATAATGTACTCCTAATGATAATCTGAAAGTCAACTTTTAGCACAAAACACACCTTTGAAAACCTAGTTTTGGAAAAAAATCTATATCTTAAAAATATTCATCACCTAAACCTAAAACTTGGCACACATCCTAATAAAAACATCCTTCAGCTATGATAATTCTCATGCATTCCTGATTACTTCTAAAACTCTCTAACCAACATGACTTACACATGTCGACTTGCCTTGTCCTCATAGTCTTGCTTGATAGGACCTAGAAATTTCACTTTACCACTGAAATATGACCTGATACACTTATTACACATGTTATGAAACATTATAAAAATTTAACATTATTATACATGACTTACCTACTCCATTTCTCATGATATTATGTCATATACCATGCACTAGGTCTAGGCATAGGCCTAGAATGACCTGACTCAACCATGACTTCTCATGAACAGACCATGATGACAATTTACATGCACTTGGATACCTTTTCCATATCATAATAACCATGATAAACCTTATACCAACATTTGGAACTCATACTATGACCATACATGCTTGCATCCTGCTCAATACCATTCCAAGACACCATATCAACTTTACCAAAACCGAATACTACCAATCAACCTTCAATTTTTACTATGATGGACACCTCATGGAGAAACTTATAAAATATAGTCTCCTTTTTCATTAATGACATTTGAAATAAATGAAAACACAATAGACACAATGGCCAACATCAATGATTTCTTCTAATGATGAATTCTCAGTGGGTTTAGGGAACCCAAGTCTTTGAAAAAATTTATAAACCTCATTCAAAATCTCAAAAGTATATTCCCCATAAGATTCAATTTCAGAGATGGCATATTATATCATACCATATCTATCATCCATAATTTAGACTGAATCGGAGACAAATTGTCAACAATCGATGTGAACACATTGTTATTCATGAGGGTGTCGAGTCACGGAGATTATCTTAGATACAAGTGGGAACACATCATTCAAGTGAATATTTTATTTTTCAATATCCTCCCTTTCTTTCTTCACTTCTGAAAAAGTGGTGAGAATATACTTGAGTAGAGAGAGAACCTCTGGGAATAATTTATTTCCTTTCTCGATGATCTTCTCGATCCATCTCTCGTTAGCCTTCCCTTACATCATATAAATTTTTGCTTTCTTGATCACATTAGGGTCAAATCTATTAATTGGAGGAATTTCTTCCATAAGAAGAGGAGATGTTGAATTGGGCTCCAAGAAAGGTTGAATGTAAGCACTGAGAGTTTTCACATATTCCTCTTATTGGTGATCGTAATTGTTAGGCTTCGTTTAGGTGCCATGTTAATGGATGTGTTCTTATTTCCTGTTTTGATGTGCACTGGGTAATGAAATTTCAAACAGAAAATTTATTTATAAATACTTCTTTGGGGCAGAAATTTAAGTATTCACCTGGTTGCATGCTTTTATCAAGGTCTTGGGGTTTTTGCAAAATTTGAGGGAAGTGTTTTAGTGACCACATGATAAACTTAGAAGAATGTCATGCTTTCTTTTGGCATTTCATATAGAGTGTGGGCGAGTTCTTGGCCCGTGTTATTCTAAAAGGATAAAGTGAATATCCAAGGAAAGAGTTAGTGATGTCAAAACAATTTCTTTCCCTGAGAATGTGAAAAGTGGTGGTCCAACCGTGAATTTTGAAAAAGTATGAATGTTCAACTTGTAATACAATCAGATTTTCAAAGCTCGAGGCCAAGTTTACTTTCTACCTTATTTTGAGATGGTTCAAATTACTTTTTATAGGCACAGGTGCCCAGTTGAGAAAAGGTTGAAATTTTGTATACATTTATGATTTCTCTGGCACTCATTTAATAGGAAAAGGAACTTAGTTTTTTCCATTTAAAGAAGGCTATGAGTAATTGGGTTGTGGGTGGTTGGTTCTCTCTTTTAGGGTAGTGTGTAATTGTGTGGAATGTTTGAGTGCGGTGGTAAGTATTGTACGAGAAGATTAGTTGTGTGAATTTTTATCACAATGCAAAGGTGGGATGAAAAGTGAAGATAATTTATATGTTTAAGTGATTATAATAGAAGAAATATATATATATATATATATATATATATATATATATATATATATCATGCATTAACAAAGAAAATGGGTAGTTAAAAATGATATATATTGTGAACAAAATGGGGGTTCTATTTCAGGGGGCCTTTCCTTAATAGATACATACATACACAAAATGGTGAGAGTAAAAATGATGTCATTACAGACATAGAGGTCAATTTTCAAGAATTCACGCCACCGAGAAGGTTGGCGCATGCCTCAATAGATGATCCATGTGTTGAATAAAATATCCATGAGCCATGACACTTTGAAAAAAATTAAATTTCCCCACCAAATTTCCCATGACATCCCATTATCCGTAAGCTCAGGAATCTCCACATGCGGTACATTAAGAATTTGGGTGAACTCCCTATTTTTCTCGAGTGAATTCACCCATTTAGATACAAGGAGTCCTCCTCTTATGTAAGCCTTTGTCCTATGAGAAGTATAACGTTAAGTGTGAGAGATAGGGTTGCTTCATTGGGTACATCATATGTGGTGATTCTCCGTTTCTTAGGGAAGATCCTGGATACTCATTGTGGCTCAAATTTTGGACAAGGAAGATTCCAAGGATGAAAGATGCTTTTCTATATCCAAACCAGAAGGATTTCCTTTTTCTTCCGATGTGCTCAATGGGCTTGTTACAGGGAGCTTTCCGGTCAACAAGGTGGGATTTTAGTAATATTTGTTCATATGCCATTGGTTTTTGTGGGTGTATGGGAAATGATGAAGCTAGTGTTGTTTCAAGTGTCCTATGTTTAGGTGGTATTCTATGTGGATTAAGTGAAAGTGAAGAGTCTAAAAAGAGGGAATGAAGCACATATCTTAGAAAATCAATTAAGGAAGGATGAGATTATAATATATGGGGAGGAATTCTATAGAGGGCTGACCACTGAAATTTGGAACACTCAAGGTGTGCCTAATAAATGCTTCATTTGGGCCTGTTAATTTGAAAAATTCACCCAAATGGGTGATTTATTCATTGGTGGGACTTCATCTTAGGGGTGCAGAAGCCATGTCGGGAAGGTTGTTAATAGAAGCAAGGTATGCATAGCTCAAAGGAATTTGGGTGCTACATTGTGGCCCGTTGTGCTACACTTTAATAGGCATGGATCCCACACCAACATTTCTTGAATAATCATTCCACCATAAATATAATATCTAGCCCGGATTGGTAGACTTGTGTGGGAGATAGATTAAGCCCGATTATTAATGTGAATTGTGTCACCAAAAATAGAGTAAATGTCTTTGAAGAATGTCTTGTCAATTTAAATTTGGTAGCCACGTCACATTTATTCGCATGTGGAAAAGTTGATATTAAAGTAATGTGATGTGGAAAAGATAATGCCTCGTCATTATTAGCATGATGGTGACAAGCTGGTGGTGAGAAAAATTAAGGGTTGTTGTGGGAAAATATCCCTTGATATTCTTTGGAATCTTTAGGAGGTGGCTTGAGCATGAGTTAGTTAGAATCTTCAGGGGATATTTTGTAAAACCCTAAAATGGATAAGGATATAGTATAGGGTTGAAGGTTTTAGAAGGGGAGATAGTTCTATGGGAGGAGAAGACTCTTTGGAGGGGTTTTGGGATTTTTCGGTGCACAATCGACCATATAAATTTGTACTTTTGTGATGTAAGTGTTTTTTTTGTTTCCCATTCACCTAGATTTCATATTAATGTGATTTCTGATGTATAGTAATTAACAAGCTCTGAGAGTGTATATATGTTTCCCTTTTTAATTCCATGTTTGATGGGTTTATCTTAAATAGTCTATTGTATTTATTTTGGTTATGTTCTTATTGTGGAATGATTTTAGGGGTAAAATAATGTTTTTCTTTTCATTCAGATCTTGTGCAGGTTATGGTTGTAATTTTATATAAAGACACCTTGTTGTTGTTTAGGTTCTATTAGGATGGTGTGGGAGGTTAATTTCCTTTGGGGGTACTTTAGGATGTTATCTTCTAGACCTGTAAAATTCCTTACTAATTGAACAATATTGGGTGTTGTGTTTATTTATCTTAGGGGTCCCTCTATTTAGAAAACTCAAAAAAATTCACACATGATGAGTTATTCTCGAGGTACTTGAGCTAAATTATCAAGGATTGGGATTGTATGTTTTCTTAGAGGTTCCTCGTGACCAATTTCTTGTGAAAAGTCCATTTTATGTATCCCCCATCTTCGTGAAATAACAAGGGCATGGTGAAAAAATGGTTGATATGTTTCTTGACCCTCCGATTCCTTTGAGTTTCAGTTCTTCCTCTTTGCAACCCTATCTCCACTTCAAAAATTTACACTAAATTCTTCGAGTCTCATTTGTTTTTGTGTGGATCTTGCCTTGTTGATTTTATATAGATCTTCTTGTGAAAATACATTGATAATGCACATACCTTAAGTGTTTTCACTCATTATCTAAAATCCTCAACATTAGCCCAAAATAATTCATGTAAATCCTTGGGGGTTAATGTGTGGATCGTGCCAAAATTACCTTTAGTGACTGTATCATGGATCCCGTGATGCTTCTAGTGCTTTGTGACCACTCTTTCAAGTGAGTGCTGCATTTAGTGGTTGCATCCCAATCCCGATCATTTATTCTTGGAGGACATTCTCCCAATTCCCTCCCTTATCTTGTACCCTCCAAGTCACATCTTGGGTCCTCTCACCCTGACTTAGGTAGAGTCAAAAGTAGCAGGGAAATCAGCCACACCCTTTATTAAGGTGCCTCCCGTCACTCCATTTGAGATATTGGATGGGAAAGTGGAGGAAGACCCCATCCCGAGATACAAAATGACAACTCGTGCGGGTCCTCCCCTCTCACCTCGACTTCTATGCATATGTTCTACCATCTCTCCCCGGGTGTAAAACTCGGAGACAACACCTTCAATTCCTCAATTATTCATTTGTATTCTTCATTTCCAACAAAAGGTGGATAGAGGATTCCTCAAACAAATGAGAGTCATCCTCAAGTGAATCTTGGCCCAATGAGATGTGGGTCAAATCATAGTCTAACTGAGTCATCTCCTTAATAGGTTTTACATTTTTAATCGAACAACTTTGACATATTGTTTTCCCGAGGAAACATTAAAGAAGCGGGAAGTTGTCTGGGCATTCTTCCTCTAATTATATATCAATACTTTCATGATAACTCCAATGTCGTACATGGTAGCTTGTTGTGTTGTTCTTAGTTCAATTTTGAGAAATTCTTGAATCCATAGGAATGGCTCATCAAGAGTGGACATGATGTTGGTTACTGAGTACTTTCGGAGATTGATGTAGGATCAATTATTTTTTATTATGGGAAATATCTTCCATTAGGGAATACATACTTGGATTTCCTTGAAGAGATGGAGGCTATGATGGATCACTCTTGCTTGACTCAAGAGGCTCGCTTTGATTTTCTTCTCAAAGAGATGATGATGGATTCAAGGCACAATGTTTCACAACTTTCCTAAAGAGTTTCTCATTTCAATTATGATCACTACAAAATCCTTTGATGAATCATGGGTTATAATGGGGAACTTGAATATTTTTCAATTCTTTTTAGATCACACAATGTCCCTAATTTTTACTTGGTGTGTTATGGTATGCTTTGTATTGTTGCTTGACACAATTGTGATCAGAATGAGCTTTAGGATCCTTGTAAAGACTTTATTTTATTTTTTGACTATAAGAAAACTTACAACCATGTGAGGATGGAAAAAAATAATTTAGATGATTTAAAATGGATCCAACAAGATCTTTCTACATCGAAAATTGAAACTTTCTATTTTTGGAAGGTGGGACCAGGAGCTGCTATTTTGGGAAATTTTTCCTTTTTTCTCAATTTTTTTCTTATGAAGCTCCTAGAACACTTAATACACCTCCATTAATGAGTGTTTACCATTTTTAAGAAGTTTATTTTTAGCAATTTATTTTTTTCGCACCTATTACTTTGGGAAAATTACTTGTTTTGTTGTGCTTGTTGTTTTGTACTGTTTCTGGATGTGATGAGTGATTGGAGGTTGAAATTTTATGAAGTTTAATACTTTTATCATGTGATTTTACATATAATATTTTATTGTTATAGAATTATCATATTGGTTTCGGTTTACAATGAAAACACCATTTTTAGATTCGGCTTTGCACCGGGATCTTGTGCTCTAATTTTCGTTGTGTTTCTTCTCCTGGAACTCTTCCAAATAAAAAAGAAAATGTTTAGATAGATGGTTTCAGTTTTTATACCATAGAAAATTAGGTAATAATATAGTATGAAGTTTCAATTATCTGAAAGGCGTCTGGATTAAGAAAAATCTATGTAAACTACATTGCGAATCAGATTTCTAGTTGGTGAGTTATGAGAAAAGCTTTGATTTTTAATCCATGGCTGGTTTGGAACGTGTTGGGAAGAACCTATACTTTATTTTGATGTTTTTTGAAGTTTTTTTAGTTTCATAAATGGATGATGGGTGAAAAATGTAAAGTATTTAAGTTGAAATTGAGTTTTCTTTGTTTTCTTTCCTTCCTACACACCGTAGATTGACCATGGGTGAGTGAAAGATGAGTGGTTGAAAATAGGGTTTGATGGGCTGCTCATGAGTGAATTTTTTTCCCTTATATCCACTTAGAAAAAGGGAAAAAGTTTTAATAAAATGGTTCTTTGAGAAATATCTTGATGAGATGTCATCTTGTGGTGTAATGTGAGGAAGATTGAAAAACAACTTGAGCCCACGAGAGCTGAGTAATGGTCACATGAAGAACATCAAAAAGAGATTTCTCACGGGAAAATTTTTATCTACCCTCTCTAACCTTTGAGAATGGATAATAGGGGAAAAAATTCTTTGAGAAAGATGATGACACTTGTCGTGATATCGTGCGCTTTGGGAAATGATCTTAGCTAGTTAAGCAATTTGTTAGGCTAAGGAGGGTCACATGAGGGACTAGAGAGGGGGTTTCATATTGGGATAATTTTTTTATCCCCTATGTCCCCATGGGAAAGGGACACAAAATTTAACCATCAAGAAAGATGATGACATGTTGCAGTTGAAAATTTGGCTAAGTATGGGAAACACACTCTACACTAGAGAGGACTTGGAAATTTTATTCTTGAAGCTTGGAAAGGTCTTTTGACATGAAATTTTATATGATTATGAATCTAAGATACATGTTGTCAAAAATAAATCCCCTGGTTATTTTGAAAACTTACATCCCCATTCTATGTTTGAGGTTCATTATTACAGGTTGCATGCACTTTGGTTGTCCTCTTGGCACATTTCCTTGGTTTTTGTTCCTCACGTACCTTGCGCACCTTCCAATTTCCTTCTCCATTCCTATATCCTTTCCATTTCCCCTTGTGCACACTCTTGGCACATCCACCTTCTTCCTAGTAGTTTGTGCACCCTTTGCACACATGCTTGACTTGCCTTCTAAATTGGTTAAGTCCCTAGTGCATTCTTTTGCACCCCTTTCCTTTCTTGTAACCAAGCATTATTCCTTTAATTCTCGTGCCCTACCCACATACTTGTCCCCTACTAGCATGCTCCTATTAATGTTGTGCAAGCTACTTCTTCACATATGTCTCTTGCTTTCCCCTTCCATGGCTTTGTCTTCCACACGCACCTTGTTCCTTCCTCTGTACTCGTTATTGAGCCACATGGCAATCTATCAAACTTGAGTGTGTTACATGTAACCCATCAAAGAGCACTAGTAGGGTGCCAAATCCTTACGAAGGACCATTACACAACATGTGGCATAAATTAAAAAAATATGAATAGTTGTCCAATCCTTCAACCAATCTATGCGCACCACGAGTCATTTTGTGTCCAGGTGACCTATAGACTTCATAACATCATAAATTTTGCTACAAATCTCAGATTAATGTGTGGTTGGTCTTCTTTGATTTTTTTATGTGGGCTACACTCTAGATCATTAAAATTCAAATGTTGGTGGGATTTGGTAGGTGAAAAGTAGGGAAAACACATTTTTCATCCATTAATGTAGAATCTAATCAGCTCAACCACCAAATTTTATTCAAATCTTGCCTCCTTCCTTCCTCTACAAGTTAAACATACACGGGAGGTGGATCGATAGCCTTACGGGAGGATTTTTAGGAATTATTTGCTGATTATTAGTGGTTGAAGATTCAAATCCAAGTTTCCCTCTTCTTTTCTTCCTCTTCTCCCATTCTTCTATATATTATAGAGATTTTCTCTTTGTAAGGGTTGGATTTTTTAGTTTGTAAGGGTATTATCTAGGTATTTCCTTACATTTTTAAGTTTCAAACCTTTGGATTTGGTTCTTTGCATGTGGATACTCACCTCTTCTACCATTGTAATCGACTGTGCATTATTTGGAAGTAATAAAATTTATTTTGTGGCTATTCTCTACCTTGACTCATTTTATTGTATCTTCTTTCCTTTCTTTTCACATTGGTGGATCGTTGTGCATTCTCACGTCCCTTACAGGTTCTCTTTTCCATTGTGTTTCATGAAAATGGATGTTTAAGTGTGTTTCATAATGTGGTACACATGTCTTCCCTTATTGTGCACATTTCCTTCATTTTTTCTCAAATATTGTGTTCACCCCCTTTCTTTCTAGTGCTATCACCTCCCTTAGATTAGTTTTCCCTTTCCACACATCCTTCTAACTCTAGTCCCTTAGCATGATTAGTATAGGATTTGATTTCAGCATTAGGAGTAGTTGTAGTAATAGAAATAAGTAGCGGAACCGACCTTCTCCAGAGGTTTATCTCAAGCGTGCAATGTCCCACAACTTGAAGAAAATCCTATGTTTCCTCAACGACCTAGTTCAACCTGATCTAGGGTGGGTGAAAGTTTGAGCTTCAACAGTTTCTTTCATGCCCAGTGGGACCAGTATTAAAAGCTTAAATTTCATCATTACTAAGTTTTGGTGTGTGACTTAGTGATTTCCACCTTTGGAAGGCTTATTCAACACATTTGGAAACTCCCAACACTCAGATCTACTATTTTTAGTAGCCCACGTGCATTTTCATGAGAAGGATACATACCAAACAAACAACAACAATTGAATATTCCTTTGAGTACCTCCATATATCTCTAAGAAGAAGAGTCATATAACACTTGTGCGCATATCTTCATCTCATGCGTGTCGCACACTTTCCACTCCACCACTTGGTAGACTGTACAACCTACCACGACAACTTTTCCACCTCTAAGAAACTTTTCCAACTTCACTAGTAGAATTCCTCTCCTTCTGAATGCACAACATGACATGATACCAAATGCCCTCAAAAGTGTTCCATACTTTACTAGTGAGAATCAAGTCACCCATGTTGATCATATCCAAGATGTGGCAAATGTGTGTTTTGTATACCAGGTCACACATGATGATGTAGAAATTAGGCTACTAATATCTTCATTCCAAGGTAAATTACTCCAATGGTATAGATGTACAATACCTATATATATCACTACCTAGGATGAGCTTGGAACAACTCTTTACAACTATTTTGAAGATAAGTCAGATCACCTATCTTTGGTGGAGCAACTGATAACAATGAAAAGAGCACCCAATGAGCAAATGATTGATTTTAATATTAGGTTTCAGAAGACTTGGGATAGAATTCCTCAAGTGGTAAGACCTATAGCCCAACATGCTTTCTTGTATTATCTAAGGGATTTGAATAGTGACATTTCAGTCATGATTTAGTCCATGGGGGTAGAACCTTACCTACTACTTATAACATTGCAATAAGGGCACAAAATAGTCTTATTCATGTGGGAAAGTTAGCCCCTAGGCCTCCTATGCCCTTATTCCCAGAAATGTCTCAAGTGCTCTAGCCTTATGTTTCTCCTATTCTGAGTAGAGCGCACCTCATTGCATCCACATCCTACTCTCTTGCACAACAAAAGGAAGATGAAGAAATGAAGGCCCTGTTATCCCAAATTCTCCCTCCCATCAAATTTGGTTAAGAAAAGTCCTGCACATAAGGAAATTATGAAGGAAACAACTCAGACCCACAAGCTCACATTCCAAGATGACAAAAAGTTATAGAGGGACTCTACAATTGAGTGGCGGGGCCTGTGAAGAATTAAACGACCCTGTGTAGTAAATAAATTTGAAAAATAGCTATGTCGAGTGAATCTGTGCTTCAAAAATAGCAGACAGACTCAGGCAGGCTATAAAATGAAATAGCAGAGTCAAAGTGTGCAAGGCCAAAAAGTGTCAAAGAGGCCAGAGGCTCAAAGAGGAGAAACAACAAAGATCTAAAGTCTCCGGGCTCAAAATAGTTCAGAACGAGTCCAAATAATTGAATAAGTATGGAGGAGACAACGGAGAGAGCCATGTCTCCAAATGACACTTCTCTAAGGTTGAATCCAAAAGGGGAAACTCAAACTCACACCATCCCTCCACGTATAAAATAGTCAACGAGAGATCAAAGGGCGAGACAGGGAAGGCCTCAAAAATGGCTAAGTATAAAAGTGGTTGCGGAAGAAGCCACGTGTCGAATCTGCGCATCTCCAGGGTAAATCCAAAAGTGAGGGCTCAAACAAGTGCCATCCCTCCATGTAGCCCAAGGCCCAAATAGTTAAGAGGGGCCATTGAAAATTCTAAGAGCACCGTAGAGGCTTCCAAGTTTCACCCGATGCTCCTTCAAAGGAAAATCTTGATAGGGATTTCAAGTGAGCATGGAGCCTCCACACATCCATCCTTAATAGTCAATGCATGATGGTAGGCTAGAGGAGAGTGCTAAGTTTCTAAATGGCATTGGTTCAAGGGTAAGATTAAAGGGGTTTTCAAGCAAGTGCTATATCGATGCATGTCCCGGTCAAGAAATATGACCCCACCGAGAAAATTAATTAGCCAAAACATAGATATTGAGTATACCAACGGAGGGAGCCACGTGTCAACATCACACCATTACAAGAGAATAATACAGAGGCCACCCTCAAACAAGTGCCAGCCCTTCATGTGTCCCATATTAAAAAGGGGGCCCATTTTTCAAATTGGTTTTCCCGCCCTTTTGTACGGACCCGATAAAAACTTCAAGAAGGCATACATTTCAACTCAGCGCTCAAAATATTATAAATCTAACTCTGTTGGAAAGATCTCAGCCTCATCTATGCCTTAGGAACATAAAATATCATTTTGGGAAGGCTCTAGTAGGTGAAAATGGGAAAAATATTCTAGGCAATTAATAAAAAAATTGATCTCTTCAACTACTAGATCTGATTCGATTTGATCTACCAAAGAACCAAAAGCGACATATTGTGGGTGGATTTATAGAAGGCATTGATATTCAGTGGTTGAGCTTTCAAAATGAGATTCAATGTGTATCTCAGGGTGGTTGGAGCAGGATTTGAATTCTTCCCTCTTCTCTCTCCCATTCTTCCTATATATTGTAATAGAGGGGCACATTCAAATGGTTGTTCGTTTTTCCTCTCTACCTCCCCCTCTTTTTCTTCCTTGGGGTTGAAAAATGGATTTCAAACCTCCTCCCCTACTCTATAAATGGAATTTTTTCCTCTTGCTCGTGAATGATGTTCTATGAAAACTTCTGAAGCAATAAAAAAACGTGTTTTGTGATGCATTTGTCCATCCTTTGCTCTTTTTGGTTGTTTCTTCTTGTCTCTCTTCATTGCAAGGCAAATGTGCATGTTTTGGATGTTCATTTACAAGTCTCGAGAGCTTTTTTAATGGGTTTCAAAGTGGCATCTATGTGAAATCTATCTCTTGTCCATGGTGCATTTTGTCCACCCTCTCCTCTGCTCACCTCTCTCCACTTCAAGCGGTCGGGTCTATGATTCAACCACTTCCTTTTCTAGTGTATCACCACTTAGTGTAGGCTCTTTCACCCATTCTCTCTCTCTCTCCCCTTGGAATGGTTAGATTAGGATTAGATTAGCTGTCCTACACTAGAGTTTCTTGTGGTAGGTAGTTTAGGAAGAGGAACCAACCTTATCTGGAGAGATTTTTCCATTTACAAAGTCCCACACTTTGGGGAAAACTCAATGTTATGTGAGTCACACCAAATGACTCTACCCTTAGAAATGTAAATCGACGACTCATTTGGGGGTGCTGTGATTTTGCATCAACGAGGCCCTATTAGGAACTTTTCCAAAAAGTGAATATCTTTAGAGACGCAGTAGGCACAAGCCTTAGGAAATATTTCTAATCAAGGGTATAACCAAGGCCATCATCCCTTTAGAAATAAATATATAAATCATAGATATGGGAAGAACCAAAAAAATGATAGATTGCATAATAATATGTAGCTATAATTGCAAGTGGTACCTCTTATGCAACCCCTTCCAAAGACACCTAGTGCAAGCCAAGCACTAGTTCTAGTACATAACAATATGGATCAAGATTCAAAATGGTTTTTTCCTTACAATATTCCTCATAGTCAATATCATTACATTAATGCCTTACATACATAGGCCTACATGATCTAGAATGCTTCTAACTATGAACCTTTTATAAGCATGTGCAAACCAAAAAATCAATAAATTTTAGAATATTTTCCTAAGGCCAACCTCAATTTATCTAACACTAAATACTTCAGTATAATCAATCAAGATGTGGATAGTAGAATAATACCACGTGCTTATGTTGCTAATAACACAAGGTACAAGAAGAAAATGCTTGAACCTTGCACGTAGCCTTCACCTCCTGTCACACAGGTTGATCCTCAAAAAATAATAGATGCAGATCATCAATCCAACAACCATGGCATGTAAATCCCTATTAGTGTAGAATCACAGCACCCCCAACTGAGCTCTAAAATATCTGCTTTTCTAAGGCAAGCTCATTTGGTGTGATTGCATAACATTGAACTTTCCCCAAGGTGTGGGACCTTGAAAAAATGGGAAAGCTCTCCTTATTCCTCTGTTCAGGTGCATACGTGAGGATTTACAGAGGATCTATTTCTTATACCTAGTCTAAACTTGCCAAGGGGACAGGGATAAAAGAATACAGGAAATAAGAAATAACTAAACTACCAGGTGATGCACCAAAGGAATGATGAACACTTAGTTTACCTTCGACACGAACCAATAAAATGCATACAATAAACAAGCACAGATAGCCAAATCTATAATGAGAGACCAGATAGAAGCAAAAGAAACAAGAAGGATCTAAAATCGATCACAAACATATTTTATTACTCTATAGATTGATACAGTTCATTACAGAATAGCCGAAAGGTAGAAACGTATTACAATTTTAATGGAAGGCCTGAACCCCACAAATCCTTTGCTAGAAGGAGAAGGGAGCCTGCAAAACTAAGAATATCCAACCCTTTACAATGAATCCTACTCCCATCTTTATAGATTCAGCTTGAGAGAAGAAAGAGAAAGAGAAGTGGGAAAAACAAGTTGCAGCTCAACCACCATTGTTAATGCCTCTGATGAAATCTGCCCCCAAATCTATCTTTACTACATCAATCCTTGGTTCAACGATCTTGGAGGGAGAGGAAACAACAGAAATAGATTGAATCTGATCTGGTTGTTGAGACTGGTGGATCCTGCATTGAAAGCTCGAAGATGTTTTCCTCCATTTCCTTTACCTAACCTCCTCAAAAATAAAGTCTCAGACCTCCATTGCGTGGGCGAGGCTGAGATCTTTCCAATGGTGTTAGATTTGCAATATTTCAAGCCCTGAGTCAAAAGATATGCCCCTTTGAAGTTTGTATTGAATGCATAAGTGGGCAGGAAAACCATTTTGAAAAATGGGCCCCTCTTTAATATGGGACACGTGGCAGTCTTTGGTTAGGCGGGGAGATGCGCTCCAACTTTTTCCTTTATGCCTTTTGAATGAAAGGAAAACTTTCACTTTTTTCCCGACTCCCCGCCTTGGCTTTGACTTGGGTCTAAGTGCTAACTTTTTCCCTGGGCAGAGTTGCAGGCCATTTTGTAACTTTTACTCCCTTTTGAGGTAACAAGGGGTAAAAATCAACTTTTTCCCGACTTCCCGCTTTCCCTTGGGACACGTGTCACTCTGGCACTCGCTCGGGAACCTTTTCTCCATTTTACCCTTGAAACAACACCCTTAAGACACTTGGCAACCTCTGCTGGTCATGCGTTGACTATTCAACTAACCTTGCCCCCTTTGAGGTACATGTGGAGGCACCGCGCTTGTTTGCAAACCTGACCCAAAGTTGCCTTTGGAGGAGTGTCGAGTTGACACTTGTCGGCCTCTGCTACTCTGTGGAATTTTCAACGGTTCCTCTCATTTTTAGGCTTTGGGCTACATGGCGAGCTCACACTCATTTGGGTCTCTACCTTTGGACCAACTTTGAGAGAAGCGTCGTTAGGACACATGGTCTCTTCTGCTGCCTCCTCCATACTTAGTTGTTTTTGGGCCTTTCTGAACCATTTCGAGCCCGAGGACGTCGAATCTTTGTCGTTCTTCTTTCTTCTTGCTTCTAGCTCCTTTGTAGCATCTTCCCTACTTGTCCAACCCTACTATTTGATGGTTCTACCTGCCTGTAACTTGGAGAATGGATTTAAAGCGTAGAGATGGCCCGATAGAGTCACTTCTTTCTGTACAGGATCCTTTGCTCTTTCTTCATCTCCACCACTTTGTTGCTGAATCTTTTTTGCAACCAATTATAGGATTTGAATGTGTTTTCTCGGTTCCTTTTATGTGGGGTCGTGATTCGATCCAATATTCAGCTTGGGGTGAAATATGGATAACAATCCTTGCATGGGATGTTTTGTGTAATGTCCTCATAAAAGCATTGTGTGTCCCTCCTTTGGTAATTCAAGCCTTGTCACTAACTAAGGTCCCTGCCTCTACACCTAAACAAATAATAAAATATGTTTTTGTACCCCAAATGTACAAATCAATGGGCCTTCCATTCAACATTATGGACCAAATGAATAAGACAAATGTAAATTTCATAATGTAGGATTCCCTAGCCATTCCATCTCATTGTGACATGTTGCATGAAGCTTTGGAGAAACTCCCACGTGCTAATCTCATTATTCAAAAACCTCATGCTCACAATATCGATATACGCAGTAGAGGAGAAGCAAGAAATTAAGGTTGTTTAAACCCCACCATTCTATATGTCCTTGATAATAGGAAAATACCTTGTGCATAATTGTATGATTGACTCAGCGCTAGCACTTCTATTATGCTAAAGAAAATTGTTGATGTCCTAGGTCTTGAGTACACCCCTATGTCCAAAGGAGTCTTACAACTTGATGGCTCAATTGTTACCACTCTAGGAGTCATCAAGGATCTTGAGTTGACCCTCCATGCATATCCAAGTCTAATAATAACTCAAGATGTGTCAATCATTGACCTACCTCCTTTGTTTGCCTTGTGTCTATCAAGAGATTTCACTAATAAAGTGGGTGATTACTTGTCTTCTGATTGGTCTCATATGTTACTAAGAACAAGGTATGGTACTCAATTTACCATACAATCTGAACCAATTATTTCATATAATGTTGAATCATATGACCCATCTACTCTCCAAGCTAATTGCCTAATCCAAGAAGACCAAGTACAAGTCTCGATTTCGAGAAGAGCATCATGTTTCTCCTCCTTTAATTGATCTATTGCTAGATGAATGGGATGTGATACATCAAAAAGTTTATCTATATGTTGAATATATTAAAGCCTTTGAAACTAGCCTTAGTACTTACTACATTCTTGAAGAATAAGTTGTGTTACCGCACACGCTCATGAAAAATTAAGAAAATTCTTATCTATGGAAGTTGTCCTTTGATGGAATTTGAAGCGAAAATGATGCAGTGCGGTTTCATCCTTGTTTATCCAAAGGATGAGAAGTTATTCTTCATGAAAATGTTCTGATATACATGCTCCAACAACGTAGTAGAATATGAAGCGTTGGTGCATGGTTTTATTATTGCTGAGAAAATACATATTAAGGTGTTGCAGATCTTTGGGGACATATAATTGGTTATCCACCAGATCATAAACAAGTGCGCGAAAAAGAATAATATTCTTAGAGCTTATAAACATAGATTTTGGAACCTACTTGAGGGATTTGACACTATGAATCTGTAGGTAGTGCCAAGAAATATGAAAAAAGTAGCGAGATCAAATTGCCGCACTTGGTTCACGGTTCTCACCTACTAAGGATTTTGTAAAAGGGAATGCAAAACATGTAAAAATGGTGACCGGGACATCTATTGTAGATAACCATACTAGATGGAAAGTGTTTGATAGTGACACACAAATCATCCAGTTCATTTAGAATGAAGTCAAGTTCTCTTGAAGCATGTAAGTTGACTTGCATGATAGCTATGGTGACCAAGCGATTCAACTTAAGACAAAAATTTTCCTAAAGGGTTGGTCACCTTAGAGAAAATTTTCAGCCCTGATAATGTGTTCAAGGGTGAAGAAAATTATATGTGCATAACACAACAAGACTATACCTAGTCATTATTGTACATAGCAAGGAGTTTTGCTCGGTAAAGATTGAGCATATGATGAAAAAGCAGACCTTCATCCCTCCATGTCGAGAAGTACGGTGACACATATTCACGGGAGTATGAATAATTGAAATGATTTGATCTAAGTGTTGTTCAACACTCCATTTACCTTGATCCAGTATCAAACAAATCAGATGAAAATAGAGGCAAGTCAATCCAAAGATAGAACCCTTATGAGGAAAGAGTTGTCTAAACTCATCGAGGTGAAGATAATATTTCCTATCAAGTACTCTACCTGGGTCACGAATATTTTTCCAAAGTGCACAAAAAGAATGGTGAAATCAGACTACGTGTCAATTTTAGAGACCTATCATTATCCTTTTCCTTCTATGGAGAAGATTCTGTAGATTGTGGCTAGTGCAAAAAGATTTTCGATGTTATATGGGTATTTTGGCTTCAATCAGATCATGGCCAAGGAAGAGGATCAATTCAAAATAGCATTTACAACCAAATGGGAACATATGCATATCAGAAGATGTTGTTTGGTTTGTCAAATGTAGGCACAAAATTTTAGAGGGTTTGTGGATGTTGCCTTCAAAAGATATATAAATGAGTTCACCCTAGTCTACTTAGATGACATAACTATTTTCTCAAAGTAGAGCATTGATCATATAAGCGCACCTAGAAAAAGTATTCGAGAGATGTAGAGAGTTTGGGGTATCTCTTAACCCTAAGAAGTGTAATTTTCTTTGTGGCGCAGGCAAGATTTTGGGCCATGTGATCTCAAAATATGGAATTTATATTTATCTTTGAGCGCGTTTAAGCCATCCTTGATCTCTCCTTGCCGACACACAAGAAATATTTGTAGTCCTTCCTAGGAAAAATTAATTTTGTTAGGAAATTCATTCCTAACTTTATAGGATTGGTAAGGCCCATCACCCTCATGCTCAAGAAAAATGTAGTCTTTAAGTGGACTATAGGAGGAAAATAAATCTTCAAAAAAATCAAGTAATAGATTGATTACACACCAACACTCATTAATTTAGATTACTCAAAGGATTTAATCATTTATGCTTATGGAGTTAATGTGAGTGTTTGTTGTCTTAACAAAAGAAAATGAACAAGGAATGGAGCATCTAGTGGCTTTATTCAATTAGACACTAAAGGATTATGAGTTGAAATACAATCACATGGAAAAATAGGTTTACGTCATCATGCGCTTTCTCAAAGTTTAATAGTATGCTTGCCACAAATCATATCAAGGTGTTGGTTTCACACTCTGGTCTAAGATACTTCATCATGGGGGAAGAAATCAATGAGAAAAGAGTAAGATGTGTGACCAAAATCATGGAATTTAATGTTATTATCAAAGCCACAAAGCTAGTTAGAGGAAACGTGCTCTGTAAACAACTCATAAGGGATGTACAGTTTGAGTCTAAGACTTCGTTATTTACTGATGAAGATATCCCATGCGCCGAACCCGAGTAGAATAATAACCCTAGCATGACAGTTGGATGAAGGACATGATCACATTCCTTTCCTATGGTGCATATCACATTCCTTTCCTATGGTGCATACCCTCTAGTTTAAACAAGGCAAAAGGAAACATCGAGGTTGCAATCAGTTCCATATGCATTGATTAATGGTGTATTGAAGAGATGTATTGATGGCGCACAGGTTGACAAAGTGTTAGTAGAATTTCACGATGGATTCTCTGGTGGACACTTCTCTGCCAAAGAAACAATAATGAAAATCAACAAGGTGGGATAATTTTGTCCTACCTGTTTTGCGAGATGCATATAGGTTTGTCATGAAATGAAAATAATGAGATTTTTTCTGAAATAATAAATTGGCGGTGCTTCCCCTCTAAAAAATCCATGTGGATCACCCTTTTTTCGCAATGGAGTCTTGACTTCATAGGCATGATCAATCCTCCAAGCACTTTGGGCATAAATGGGTATTGTGACTACCGATTACTTGAATAGATGGATAAAAATTTCATGCTTAAGGAATCAACCAAGTTAGTCATCCTTAACTTTCTTGAGGGCATTATAACAAGGTTTGGTATTCCTCAGACCATTATCTCTAATAATGAAAAATCCTTCCTTGGTACTAAAATTTTTATTGGGTGCTAAGCCTTGGAATCTACTTAAAGACTTCTTCTAACTATTACCCCCAGGGTAATGACTTGGCTAAGTGTACTAACAAGTACCGGATTGGAATCATGAAATAGAAAATGAATATTAACCAGAGGTAGTGGCACACAAAGGTGTTGTGCATGCTCTAGGAAGATAGAATCATGGTGAAGAAGGCAATAGGTACTTGACCCTATAAGATTGTTTATGAAAAGGAGTCTAGCCTTTCTTTATCTCTTTAATTTCCTTCATCGAAACTATTATCTAATTCCACCCCGGTGAAATTAGACAATAAAATAGGCTTGCATTAAGAGGCTCTCATAGCCAATTTAGAGCTTATAGGTATTTTTCAATGATCAAGGCGAATCGGGGTCTTTGGGAGAGTTGAAAGTTGCAAGAGGAATTTTTCCTCCTCTCGGTCTTCATTGAGTTCTAAAGTTTTATTCAATTTAGGAGACCAATAGTGGGGCCCATTTTATGGAATTAAATGGTGAAATCCATTGTTCATATATATATCTCTCTATTGTTAGGAAGATCCAACGAGATCATGAAATTTGAGGGGACTTAAAAAAGTTGAAATATTTGAATTTTAGCCCTTATGTGTTGACTAAGTTATGGACCGAGTTGTTTAGACCTCCCACCGAGCTGGTTATAAAGGGGTGAGATGCCTCATACAAACAGAGCTATTCAATAGACCGAGCTCTTTCCCCAGATGGACCCGATCTAGTTGTAAAGAGGATGAGCTCTTGGACATCAATCTATTTTCTTTGGAATTGATCTCTTGCATAGAGTGGGGAAATGAGCTATCACAAGGGGCTAAGCTTTGTTGAATCCACCATACTACCCAAGTGGTAAGAGGAGCAATAATGGCAGATCACGAGCTATCATGAAGGACTCACCACATTTATGGTGAGGTTTACTAAAGTAAAGAGGTCACTCAAAGATGGACATGCAACAAACCGAGCTGTGAAGGATTACAAACTCATATAATGCAAGGGAGAATGATAAATGAAGTGGTTAAGCCCATCTTTGAGTGACCAAGATCAACTCAAATGAATTACATGTTTAAGTGGGCTTGTCGTGTTTTAAGGTTGTTGTATGGAGTGATGAAAACCAGGCTTGATCGGTGAGTTCTCGAGCAATATGGAGGCTAGAGCACTTAGTGTAATTGGCAAAGTGAATTGAAGTTGGCTCACCGATCTAACTTGGCAAGCCCGAGAGCTCGTGTGCGGGTCATGCGGAGAAGATAAAATATCATGGCCCATGTGAACTCAGTTCGGATTGGATTTCAAAATCCAAAACACCGTAGGTGAGTTATGTGGGGAAGTCGAGAGATGGAGGTTCCGAGCGGGCCGAGTCGGAGTTGTGTGTCGCAGCCCAAAAAACCTAATTGGACGTGAATAATTTTATGCGGGAGAAGGGTGATTCAATGGCCCATTGTAGAGTCAAAGGTAGTTCAAGGAACCTTTTTGGCACCGCAGATGCTTTGAGGGCCCGATTTGGCCGAATTGGGAGTTAGGAGAATGGGCGACACAAGACGTGAGGGGCCAAGTTCTCTGCGAAGGGATTAAGCCGAAATGCAAGGTAGGAAGTTGGTGATCAACATGTCAAACCCAAATTTCATGGTCTAATGCACGTGGATAATGGAGGCCACCAATTTTTCACAAGACAGGTATAGGGCATTGAGCTAACATGCTTAAGGGTGGCCCCATGCAACATTGAAACACATAAAACATATGATAATGGCCAATATAAAAATTCGGTGTTCAAATTCGTGATTTAATGGTTAAGGTTCTAATCGATGAGTGTTAAACAGAGTTGGTACATGGAGGTCATAAATACAAGAAATTTGAAATCTAGCTCAATTGAGTTGGTCAAGTGTGCGATAGTGTGTTAAAACATCAACCACCCCAGAAGGTGGGACATGTAAATGATGGTAAATTAAGGGCCCCACAAAATTTTAAATTCCCCAAGCATATTAAAATGATGTGAAACATTAGAAAAGGAGGGAGTATTTAAAATTCATTTCCAGCAAGAAAAATTTAATACACAGTCTCATGGAATGCAAGCAAGCCTATGAAAGCTCAAAATAGCTATAGTCACTCGAAGCTCATAACTTGAGCATTTCTCAATGGAATTACACAAAATTGGTCTTGTTGGAATTGTGGTTCTAAGACCTACACACAAAGATTAAGAAATTATGGAATTGATGAAGATTGATAACTAATATTTCAAGAAATAGACCCAATTCTAAAAATTAACCTCAAAGTGGTTGGGAGTGTAATTAATGGGCATGGGAAACAATTTTCTCTCACTATAAGTTACATATCAATCAGAGATGACTTTTTAATATACTCTATCATGATTTCCACCCACTTTGGGTACTTTATAAATAGTGCAAGAGGAAAATTAGAGTTTGCTTGTTTCTCTCTCCTCTCCTTCATTTTCTATAAATTAGGAAGTTCTCTTATTTGCAAAAGGAAGATAATTCAGCGTGAAAACTCTAGCATTTTTGTTTTGTGAAGCCAATGTGTTGTAGGAATTTTTAGAGGACTTCTTGTATGATGATCTTGGAGTTTCCCTTATAATAGAATGATTTGTGCATATCAATGAACCAATAGATGCAAGTTGTGGATGTATCTTCCCTTGTTGTGTTTATTTTCATTCCTCTCACCTCTTTATTCTTATTATAGGTGTATTGTGTCTCTCCACGCATTGTGAAAATTTCATTATCATTGTGCTTCTATGAAAATCATGTTGTGAATTTTACTGTTAGACTATGGATAACTATTATCACCCTTTCTAATCTGAATTTTTCTCCCATTTTCACACATCGAGAGTTTCTCTCACACCCTTCTTTTGGTACATCACCTCTATAGTGTAGATTTCTTTTAATTGTATGCTCTTTATCTCTCTTTGGTCCCTTTGAAATGTAGGATAGAGACAGTCAGTATTTTTACTTCATTAGAGTTAGCTTGCACTAGATTAGGAAGAGGAACCAACCTTCTCTGGAGGTCTATCTCAAGTAGCAAGTCCCACAACTTGGAGATAGTGCCCATGTTACCCAGTCACACTTGCTTGCCTTAACACACTCACATGCTAAGAAAATAGAGGGTGTTATGATTTGGTGGTAACAAGAACTTTCCCAGTGAATTACTGATTTGATGGCATGGATAAGAGATAAATTAGAATGGTAGAGCTGGTTGAACTTGAAGAATTAAGGTATTCTACCATGACCAAGCTAGAATAACATTAAAAATCAACAAAGAAGTGGTTTGATAGAAAGGCTAGATCTCAAGCTTTCAAATTTGGGGATTCAGTCTTAAATTGGGATGCTTGTGAGCTAAACCAAGGTGCTATTCAAAGTTTTGTTTAGTTTGGAGTGGCCCATACATTATAAGTTCTTGCAAAGAGACTAACTCTTTTGAGTTGACTCACCTTGATGGAGGCATCCTATCAATCCTAGTTAATGGGATTTATCTCAAACCCTTCCATTAAGTTATTGCATCATTTTAAATATTAAAGTAGTTTCAATTCATCTAAGTGCGTTATGTGCACATTTTTCTATTTGGATATAGTTCTTTCTTCTCCGTGCTTTTCGCGTGTGTTATTTTGTTGCTCCCAGTGTTCCAATTTGGTCTAAATATATTCCGAAATTTTTAATAGTTTTTGTAGGATTCAAGATAGAATTCGAAGGTTCTTCAATGTGACTTCAAGGGGTAGCTATTTAAATGGTATATCAAAATTTTATGTTTTCATGCAAACACCATGCCCAATGGATACTTCAGGCTACTAATCTCATTCATCTAACAGGATAGATGACCTTAAAAGTCACCAAACAATTGTCCAAAATAACTCCCGTAGTTATTTTAACAACTTATGTCCCCATTCTAGCTCTAAGGTTCATTATTGCAAGTTGTGTGCACTTTGGTTGTCCTCTTGGCACATTTCCTTGGTTTTTGTTCCTCGTGCACCCTTGTGTGCCATCCACTTTCCCTTTCCATTCCTTTATCCTTTTGGTTTCCCCTTCCACACACTCCTATCATATCCACCTTCTTCTTAGAATTTTTACACCCTTTCCTTCTTAACTTGCCTTCTAAATTGGTTAAGTCCATAGAAAATTCTTTCACACCCCTTTCCTTTCTTGTAGGCGTGCATCGTTCCTTTAATGCTAACTCCCTACCTACATATTTGTCCCCTATGAGTATTCTTCTATTTTTTTGCACATGTTACTTCTTCATGCCTATCTCTTTCTTTTCCCTTCCATGCATTTATCTTGCATGCACACCTTGTGAATTCCTCTGCATCGATTCTTGTGTCACATGGAAATATGTAAGACTTGAGTGTGTTACACGTAACCTATCAAATCTTGCCACCAGGGCACCAAATCCTCTGAATCGACCATTAAATGACGTGTGGTAGAAATGATAAAATAGATGTACAATTGTCTGATCATTCAACCAATCTACGTGTGCCATGTGTCAATTCATGTCCAGAGTGACCTATAGACTTCATAACGTCATAAATTTTACGAAAGGGCTTAGATTAATGTGTGGTTGGTCTTGTTGGAAATATGCTAACATGGGCTACACAGTTGATCATTAAAATTCAAATGTTGGTAGGATTTGGTAGGTGAGAAGTAGGGAAAACACATTTTCAGCCATTAATATAGAATCTGATCAGCTCAACCACCATATTTTATTCAAATCTTGCCTCCTTCCTTCCTCTACAAGTTAAACAAACATGGGGAGGTAGATCTAATAGCTTTATAGGTGGATTTGTAGGCATTCATTGTTGATTTTTAGTGGTTGAAGATTCAAATATGAGTTTCCCTCTTCTTTTCTTCCTCTTCTTCCCTTCTTCTTCTATATATTACAGAGCTTTTCTCTTTGTAAGGGTTGGATTCTTTCAATTTGCAAGTGTATTATCTAGGTATTTCCTTGCATTTTTGAGTTGCATACCTTTGGATCTAGTTATCTACATGTGGATACTCACCTCTTCTACCATTATAATCAACTATGCATTATTTAGAAGCAATAAAGTTGTTTTGTGGCTATTCTCTGCCTTGACTCGTTTTATTGTATCTTATTGCCTTTCTTTTCACTTTGGTGGGTCACTGTGTATTCGAACATCCATTACAGGTTCTCTTTTCTATTTTGTTTCATGAAAATGTATGTTTAAGTGTGTTTCAGACTATGGTACATGTTTCTTCCCTCCCTATGTGTATTTCCTTCATTTTCTCTCAAAGTTGATTGTGTTCACCCCTTTCTTTATGGTGCTACCACCTCCCCTTATATTATTTTTTCCCTTTCGGCACATCTTTCTAACTCTAGTCCCTTGGAAAAATTAGTATAGAATTTTATTTCAGCAGTATGAGTAGTTGTAGTAGTAGAAATAGGTAGAGGAACTGGCCTACTTTGGAGGTTTTTCTCAAACACGTAAATTCCAACAAATTGGAGACAGTCATGTTTCCTCGATGACCCTATTTAACTTGATGCAGGGGCGGGTGTAAGTTTGAGCTCCAACAATACCTTATAAGATAAATGGAATAGGTTTCATAACTTGACTCTTCTTGAATATCCAAAACATGGCTCCTTTTTCTTTTGGACGGTAGGGTGTTCTGTAAAGATTAAAATTCCTCAAGCACTTAGGTCTTGGAAAAAATGTGATACTTCCACTATGTAGAGAAATTTTCATATTTCAAATTCCTATTTTTATCTTATAAATCCTTACGGAGCTCCCGAAATTGTTTGGAGAATTTCAGTTAATATTTTGACCACTCATTCCTTATACATGAAAACCCTACTTTTCACGAGACTTGGAGGATGAGGATATTCTAACCAAGTATTTGGGAGGACTTCAAAATCAATTTTAAAGGAAGGTAAACTCCATGAAGCCCAATGATATCAATGAAGCATGTGTGAAATCATACTACATAGATGATGAAAATAATTAAGGAGAAGCGAGTCCATGACACATTAGTCAACAAATCAGCAAAAGAAAGAGCTAGGACAAACAATTGAAAAAGGTAAATGGAAAGGTAAAAAGACCACTATACGTAACATCCTGAACTGTTGTTACTTTCTCCTGAGCATTCAAGTGTTGATATATGATTTCTTCTATATAAGGACATGTTCCTTTGGTTTTGTGAAGTCATGCTTGATATGGATTGTATCTTCTTTGCTCTTGAAGATCTTTGACTGAGCCAGAATATGCTTGGACTCTTTTGTTTCTTTCATTCTTCGCACTTGAGTTCAATTTGATTTTTGGATGAATTGTGGATTTATCCATCTTTATGACTCAACCTTGGATCAGTTGCATTGATCCAAGGAATGTTTTAAGCTTATTCAGGATGAACAAAATTTATTGACCTTACGAAAGTTACAAGGTCTGAATGAGTTTGAATGATCAATCCCGAGTTTAACTCAGGCTGATCATGATAAATGGACTTTGGTTACAGATATCGTAACATCAGGAAGGCCTAGACCTTAAGCCAGGTAAGATGTTCATGTTTATACCGTAAGCTTAATTTAGTGATGCCAAATAGAATCCTTTACAGGAATGTTTTACCCTGTATGGACTCTAACTTTGATTGGTCCTATTTTGGAGACCTAGATTTGATTCGTTAAGGTTAATAATCTTAACCTAAACTATAACCTATTGGTTAAAATAATTGCTAATCTAACCTAGCCCTAAACTATAAGCTTAATGCTCCTAAGAGTTAACTACACCTAGTGCTATGGAAGTGAGACTAATGTCTTAACCCTATGATCTAACCTATCTTAAATAATGATAAGAATGGAGGGGGACCTATGAAGGGTTGCGAGTCATGGGCGGTGGTTTCCATGGCATTTATGAGGGGGATAAGGTTGAAGGACTTGGGATGCTGTCAGGTTTGGCGGAGGTTGCAAACGGCTAATATGACCTGACGTGGCAGTATCACCAAGTATGGGAGTGTTTGTTTGTTTTCTTTTGGCGATCACCAATTTTGGTGGTCGGTGGCAATGGAGAATAGGCGGGAGGATGGAAGTTAATGAAATTAATGAACTTTGGTTCCCGAGCGTGGATTGCTTGGGAAGGCATGCAAATGGAATATTGTTTGGTTGTTTGGTTTTCCATGCATTCTGTTTTTTGCTCTGCTTGAGCACTGGTTCTTCGAACCAGTCATCTACTCTGTGTTGCATGGCAACTTTGAGAATTTCTAGCTTCCTTCTCTTTGGGGAAAGTTTATAAGGCATGAAGGTAACAATTTATTGTTGTTTAATCTATCATGGAAGAAGAAGAGAAGGTGTAAGCACATTCAGAGGTCTTCTTCAAATTTTTAAGTGACACTATCAGGCATGATAGGCCCTAACTTTTAAAAATATTTCTTTCCTTCAAATGCTTTCATTAGAACAACTCTGTTCAGATGATTTTTTTGTACAGTTGGCTTGGCTGGAAGCAATGTATTGGTTTTCTTCTTTTCTTGTTGATTTGGGAATCCCTGGTTATACGAAGACTCTATTGAAATGTTTTTCTGTGATTACTTTATGGATACGACTTCTTTTGAAGTCCTTGCAGTGTTTTCATATGAATTCGACTTCTGTTGAAGTCCTTGCTATGATTACTTTATGGATACTGACTTCTTGTTGAAGTCCTTGCAGTGTTTTCATATGAATTCAACTTCTGTTGAAGTCCTTGCTGTGTTTACATGTTGGTTCGACTTCTGTTGAAGTCCTTGCTGTGTTTACATGTTGGTTCGACTTCTGTTGAAGTCCTTGTTGTGTTACATGTTGGTTCGACTTCTGTTGAAGTCCTTGTTGTGTATACATTATGGATTCGACTTCTGTTGAAATGTTTTGCTTGTGATTACATATGGGTTCGACTTCTGTATATGTTGTTTCCTAGTCTCTTGTTCGACTGAGGTAATGAGTTCCTAACTGTACCATGTTAGACGTTGCGTTGGATGATTTCATGTTTGAAGAATGACATGGAAGGAATTGTTGTGTCTAATTTGGTTGGTTTATTGATTATTGCTTGGTCGCAAGAGCTCTTTTATTGCTTGACAGCTTCAGTGAATATATAATTGAATTGTGATGAAACTGTAGTTCCTTCTTTTGAGCTCGACTGATTTAGTCGCATGCGAAATATGTTGAATTTAAGCCTGTACCTCTGTGAAAAGGGTCTGGATGGTCAATGATTATGGGTTCTGTATGTGATGAAATATTAGTGTAGCTGTTGTTTTCTTTACGACTTTACTTGGTTAATGGGAACACAGCCTGACCGAGAGAAATCTTGCTTTGAGGAACTCTGATTCTTAATAACGGGTGGGTAATCCTAGATCTGCATGGATGGAAATCAGGTTTTGTACTTGGAAGGGAAGGGATTGTGTTGATTTCGCCTGTAGTGACCTTGAAATCTATCATTAGAAATCATCTAGTAATACTGGAAGTGCTATTTGTTTGGTATCCTTGAAACACAATAACAAATTATCCACTGTAATGACTGAAATAGTTAGTGTTACCTATCAGTAAGTAATGATAGTGGTTACCCGAACTCGTAGTCTAAAATGATTCGAGTCCTGGGTGAAGGGAAGACTGTTTTAATTGGGCCATGATTGTGTACTGATATTGAATGTATATGTATTTCATTTATAACAATCTGTGTCTTTTGTTAATGTGCAATTGTAAGACCCTTGGAATCTTAGGGCGACCTTTTTAAACAGTTCTATCAGATTGGAGCTAATGGTAAACTTGGGTGTTGATTTTCTTGCTTTCTCTTCTTCCTTAATTGAATTCAAGATTGAATGTATATGCATTACTCCTGGGAGGTTGGTACAGTCCTGAACATGTTTGGAATGGAGATCTGAATGCCTCTGTTTCTTTCTCCTAAGCTGTAAAGTATATGTTGATATAGGGCTTTTGGAATAAGAAAATATTCTCTCCCTTGTCTGGAAATTATGAGTGCTCTCTTCTTTTGTATCTCTATGTGAACTCTACGGTACGGGCATAAGAAGAATAGATTGTTAAATTTGTAAGGAGACTGGTAAGTACTGACTCTTGACCGGAGTCTTCTTTCCTTATCAACGGTTATATTATTATCCTGTTTGAGTTATTCGGTTATCCACTTTTATAAAAATAGTATTGTAGTAGAAGTTGGTATACTTATCAATGTCATTGAAATAATGCTATGAGTATAAAGGAATCCCGTCAGTTGAACTTGCTGGAGGTTATAATCTGTCTTTGCTTGAATTGTTAAATGCACATTTGTTGGATACACGTACTGATAGGAATTCATTCTTGAATGGAGTAATTTTGTTGGATTATTATTGTCCTTGGTTTTCAGATGGATGGATATTGTGGATTCATTTTTTTTTTCTTAGTCTCTAATATATATGATGAATCATCTGAAAAATATTTAGGTTTAACTGGCAGCTATAATATGAGTTATGTGTTAAAGTCATATTAGAATTGTAGAAAGATGATTAGCCTGATTCATGTTTAAGGATTTGAAGAAATGATTTCATTTAAACAGGTTGTTTAATGAGAACAATTGGTGGAATGCAATTGTTTTAAGAATTAGTGCTTATCATGCTCGATTCGAACCCGACTCTGTCTGCTAGCAATTTTTGCAGATGGACATCGTAAGTGGTAAAGGCACGCAGATCTGATATGATGCTCAGATTGTTTAATCTGGTTTTTATGATGAATTCCAACTTGATTTCTCTAATTGTACTATAGGAAGAAAGATATTCTTTTGATGTTGATTATTGTATCAAATGTGCCGAAGTGCATAAGTTGTAATTGTATGGTCTGGAAATGAATGAAATGGGGAGATTGTTACTTATGTGGCTGCATTTTTATTTGTTGGATTGAACTTCTTAGATCTGAATGAATGTGAGTGCATTTTTATTATTGTATACCATGGGAGTTAGTTGGATTCTCTAAGTAGGCCTTGTAAAAATTATGTGACCAAATACTTCGTGAATGAATAGTAAATTCTTTTATATTATGAATAAGGCTAAATTGGAATTAGACCACTGCATTTTAGGGAAGTTAAGGTTAAACTACGCCCTGAGATGTAGCTTTAACAGGAAGAGTATTCTATTACTTCCTAATGTTGATCTAAGTCAAGGCAACGTAATTGATGGTTTTAAATCACCATGTTTTATAATAAGCAGTAAGATAAATCTCAGTCTTCGGAGTTGATATAAACCCTTACAGGTTTAGTTAGTTTCCTTATGAGAGAACTTAGGGCTATTGCCCAATTATGAGGAATAAGATTTATTAGGAACCGATGGACACCTTGATGAGGTCTCAAATCTTATTAAACTTCTCTCAGTGAAATTGAACTTAATTGCGTAAGGCAACTCAAAGGTGTGGAACCCAGGGTTGGGAAAAGACTACCCAGTTAGGAGGGTCTTTAATTCAATTTCAACTCAACTTAAGTAACTTCTTGAAGTTATGTAAATCTTTCCGAGGCAGTTTTGTAGGATGTTGACACATGTCAACTGCAGGGTTGTACCTTCGAGAAGATTAGGATCTTCTCGAGGATACAACAATGCAGGTGACATTTGGCGACACCCTTTTACATAGATCGTTAAGATTTATACCTGAAACTCGAACAAGGTTTTCCTTTGGGACTGGTTAGGACCATAGTCATGTTATGAGGCTACCCTTTGAGACTCGGGGTACCTTGACACACGGGGTTAGTAGTGGTTGACCCAGTATGTCAGCTTATCCCTAGTCTTCAAGAGCATCCTTATAACGTGTGTTATGGTATTAACCCATTCCTGAGTGAATAACTTGGGATAGGGGAGGCTGACAGTCGGTATAAGACATTCTATATAACATCGAGAATGGGGTGAAGGACATATTCTAGATTGACGAGTATGCCGTCAAGGAATACGAGACATGAACAGTATGTTTCAAATCTTTGGCCAAAGTATCGCAAGCTGTTGATTGCGTTTCCCTATGTCACCTAGTCTAAGGGACGTGATGCCGATGAATAATGGTAACAATTATTTAGATAGGTTCCTTGGATAGAGCATTCTGAAATCCCAGATTAGGGAAGAGAACCGCAAGAGTGAAGTGTTAAGATAAAAATGCCAACTCTATGATACTCATGAATAGATCGGTAGATCACCGAGTCATGGAATGAATAGATCGGTGGTACACCGAGTCATTACAGCTGCATATGGTTATCTGTTATAAGAATGATTGTTATGAATTGTGAGTTCTAAATTATGTATTTAGAACTAATAATCACCTTTCAAAAAAAAAAAATCTTGTTCTAATGTACTAAAATGAGGATGTTACATCTTGGTATCAGAGCTGAAGGTTGCAGCTCTTGGACCTATTGTGTCCATAATCTGATAAAAACCTAAATTTTCTTGTAATAGAAAATGGTTAGAACAAGAGGGAACGTTGCAAATAATGCTCCACCAAGGGGAGGGGCAACAACAACCCAAAAACTTGATGAGATCCTTGCTACCCTATTGGACACAAGAGATCGTTTGGCTGTACTTGAACAGCAAGTAATGGGAAATGAGGAGGATGATGAAGCTGGTAACAACAATCAGCTACCTCCTGAGGACAACCCCGATATGGGTGTTGGTAATAACACCTTTGAAATGTACTTGTCTAATTCAAAAACAAAAAGGCCGGGTTAGCGTGAGAACTCACTAATGATATAAAAGGATAAGTCCACCTAAATATGATGGCACCACATTAGGAGATGGAGTTGAGAAGCGGCTCAGCGAGATGAAGAAGTAATTTGCAATAAGAAACTTCTCGGAGGAAACCAAGGCTATTTGGGGATCCTATTAGCTTTCCCACGAATCATCTTTGTGGTGGGACAGCCATAAAGCTAAGCTAAATATTGATGAGACCAATATCACTTGGGATCAATTTAAGGGATATTTTAGGCAACGTTGGCTGCCAAAACTTTTCTATGATCGAAAATGACAGAATTCTAGAACTTAGTTCAAGGAAAGCTAACGATGGCGAATCTTGGGAGCGGTTTACGAAACTCCTCAAGTATGTACCGCAATATCAAACTGATGAGAAGTTTAGAATATGAAAATTCATCATGGGACTAAATCCCGTGATAGGAGGAGAGGTCGATGTTCACAGCCCAACCACTATAGAAGGGGTTGTTGAAAAAGCCATAAGGCAAGAACAGAAATTAAAGGCTATTTCTACTCATAAAGAGGAAGTGCGGAAGAAGATTGTAAACCCTTCTTCAACTTCACTTGCACCCAAGAAGGGGCCATGGAAAATTTTGGAAACAGAAGTAAGTTTCTAGTGGATAATAATAAGAAAACCACAGTGAATAAGCCTGCTGGAAATATAAGGGATAGTTTTGCCAAAAATTATAACAATGGGCAGAAGCCCTATGGAGGACAACATGATAATTTTAAGGCTGGAAGTAATTTTGAGCCTAAAAAGGGACCTGTAGGAGGCTACTATAATTTTGGCAAAGACCACTACGCAAATCAGTGCCCTTTGAAGAAGGATGATTGTAATCAGCAGCATAAGATACATGCTGCAGTAGCAGACAAGCAAGCTGAAAAGCAAGTGACACCTATAGAAGTTTCGGGTAAGTTATTTGGCATACCTATCACTATTCTTTTTGATACAGGAGCTACTGAATGTTTTATTTCTAGTAAGCTTGATTCTAAACTTAAAAGAAAAGCTGGAAAAATGGATAAATCTTGGATTGTACAGTATGGTAATAACTTTGTTCATACAATGAGTATGTGTCTTTTTAGGGGCGATTCTTGACTTACGTAACTTTTCCACGGAATTTGACCTCTATGTTACACCTTTGGGATCCTATGACGTTGTCATCGGTGTCAATTGGTTAGCTAACCATAAAGCAAAAGTAGACTGCTTTGAAAAGAATATAAGATGTTTAGATGATCGGCTGAAAATAGCAGAGATTCAAGGTGTGAAACGGGAAATTTCAGTTAGGAAACTGTCAGCTATGCAACTTAAAAAGGCTAAAAACAAAGGATGTACCTTATATGCAGTAAAGATATCTAAATTTTTAGAAGAAGATGGTGATTCCATGAAACGATACCCACTGTTGCAAAGTTTCAAGGATGTATTTCGGAGGAATTACCAGGTTTACCACCCAAAAGGGAATTTGACTTCACCATTGAAATCAAACCAGGGATGGAACCTATTTCTAAAGCACCTTATCGGATGACTACTACAGAGTTAGTCGAGCTTAAGGCACAATTGCAAGAACTTTTGTCTAAGGGTTTGATTAGACCAAGTGTTTCACCTTGGGGAGCGCCAGTAATATTTGTAAAAAAGAAAGATGGAACACTTAGACTGTGTATTGATTATCGGATGTTAAACAAAGCAACAATTAAGAATAGATACCCACTTCCAAGAATTGATGATCTATTTGATCAGATGCGTGGAGCAATGGTTTATTCCAAGATAGATCTTCGATCTGGTTATCATCAATTAAGGATTAAAGAAGAAGATATTCATAAAACAACTTTCTGAACCAGGTACGAGACATTATGAATTCACGGTTCTACCCTTTGGATTAACTAATGCACCCGCAGCTTTTATGAACTTAATGAATAATATCTTTCAAGAATATTTGGACAAGTTTGTGCTTGTATTCTTGGACGATATTCTCATATATTCTAAAAGTATCAAAGAGCACAATGAGCATTTGAAGATAGTTTTGGAAATTTTGAGAAAAAGAAAGTTATACGGTAAGTTATCCAAATGTTCTTTCTTTGATACTGAAGTTCACTATTTGGGTCATGTCATTAGTAAAGAAGGAATTGCTATGGATCCTTCAAAAATAGTGGCAATAACAAGAGTGGCTGCACTTGAAAGAATGTACACGAGTAAGAAGCTTCATTATGGGCCTTCTTGGTTATTATAGAAAATTTGTAAAGGATTTTTCTAAAGTGGTCTGCATCGATAACTTCATTACGAGAAGAAGGATAGGAAATTTATTTGGAATGATAAGTGTGAAACTTTTAAAAGTTTGAAAAGTCGATTTGACTTCAAAGCACCTATATTAGTCATGCCCAGGACCTAATGGGAACTTTACTGTTGTAACGGATGCTTCTGGGGAAGGCCTTGGAGGTGTTTTGTTACAAAATGATCTTGTCATAGCTTATGAAAGTAGAAAACTTAAGTTACATGAGCTGAATTATGCCCCTCATGATTTAGAGCTTGCTGCGAATTTGTTCATGCACTTCAAGTCTGGAGACACTATTTACTTGGGAAACCTTTTGAGTTGAAAACTGATCATTTAGGGCTGAAATATATTTTCACTCAGCCTAACCTAAATGCAAGACAATGAAGGTGGTTAGAGTTTTTATCTCAATATGATTTTGATATTAGTTACATCAAAGGAAAAGAGAATAGAGTAGCAGATGCTCTAAGTCATAGGAAGCACATTTTTGCTCTTATAACATTAAGAACTTAGTTTAAAGATGAGGTAAAAAGTGCCTCAGAATCTGATATATACTTTCAGCAAGTAAAAGCAGCACTTGCTACAGAACCAAAAGATGAAAGGTATAAAGGTTTTCATTTTGATAATGAAGGAATCTTACGTTATGAAAATAGAGTATACGTACCTTTGCTAAATGATTTGAGAAAGAAATTGTTAGTTGAATTTCATAATTCACCCTTTTCTGGACACCCGGGTATTACTAAAATGCTCACTGATCTAAAACAACAATACTTCTGGAAAGGAATGAAAAAGGATGTTATTGATTTTGTGACTCATTGTCTGGAATGTCAGTGGGTTAAGGCAGAACACATGCACCCTGCTGGTCTATTATATCCCCATAGCATACCGCAGTATAAATGGCAAGTAATAAGCATGGAATTTGTACAAGGGTTTCCTATGTCGAGAAATAAACATGATGTTATCTTGGTAGTTGTAGACAAACTAACAAAGGTAGCTCATTTCATCACTGGAAATCTGAAGGATGATTCTCCAGTGTTAGCAAAAAGATTCGTGCATGAAATTTTTAGGTTACATGGAGTACCAGAATTGATTATATCTGATAGGGATCCTAGAATGACATCAAGATTTTGGCAAATGCTTAATGCAGCTCTTGGAATGAAACTAAAGGGATGAAGAAAAGAGAGTAATTCAAGAAAATCATAATCAATTTTGTTTCTTGTTATTGAAAGATAAAAAGATAGGGTAGATATTTTAGATATTTCTAATAAAGGGATGAAGAATTTGGATAACATAATTCAAAGTATTTTATGGAAGTGTTTCAAATTCCTAGCAAATTACCACCAAAGAAAGAGGTGGAGAATGAGATTTAGTTATTACTAGAGTCCCCTCTACTAAATATAAGGTTTTATAAGAAATCCTTGTTTGAGAGTACATAGGTAAAGAAACAACTCTAGGAGCTACTACACCAAGAGGGTAATGCATCCAAGAACCTTGTCATGTGGTTCACCTATTGTGACAAAAGTACAAAGAAGGATGGTTCTTGGAGGATGTGCGTCGACTATTGTACTTTGAACAAGATTACCATAAAGAATAGATATCCACTCCCATGCATAGATGATCTCTTAGACCAAATTCAACATGTAAAGTTCTTTAAAAGTTAGATCTCAAGTTTGGTTATCACTAAGTCAGGATGAAGGAAGAGGATATATGGAAGTATACCATAAAAAAGGTTTGTATGAGTAGTTATTACTTCCATTTGGTTTATGTAACGCACCCGCTATATTTATGAGATTGATGAATGATGTATCGTAGAAATTCATAGATTCATGTGTTGTTGTATATTTGGATGATATTCTAATTTTTAGTGCCACATGAGAGGAATATCCAACACATTTATAGAAAGTATTGCAAGTTCTCAAGGAGTAAAAACTATTGTGTAATATGAAGAAGTGTGAATTTTCCAAATACTCACTTGTATATCTTGGGTATGTGGTTGGAGGATGAGATCTACGAGTGGATATAAATAAGGTGGGAGCCATAACCAACTGGTCAACACCAATTGGAGACATAGAGACTAGGATTTTTGTGGGAGTAGTACAATACATGAGGAAATTCATTCCATACTTCTCCATTATTGCAACACCTCTACACACAACGAATGCGGGGTAGTAAGGGTTTTGAATGGGGAAAGGAACATGAAAAGGCTTTTGATTTGTTGAAATACAAAATTGTTCATGCTCCATTACTTCTTCTTCCTAATTTTCAATATCCCTATGAAGTATAGACGGATGCAGTGATTATGCTATGGGAGCAGTGTTGTTACATGGAGATAAGCGAAGTATATTATCATTCGATACTTCCACTTTAGTAGTTAAGGGATATTCAATATATGATAAAGAAATGTATGTACGAGTTTAGGAAATTAAGAATTGGAAACATTATTTGTTGGGTAAATAAACTATTGCACACACCTACCACAGTCCTCTCCGGTATTTACAAGCACAATCTAAATTGTAATAGGAAAGGCACTACAACTAGATGTCATTCCTTTAGCAGTTCCATTTGGTGATTAAGTATAAGAAATGTATCAAAAATTTAGTGGTAGACATGTTTTCTAAGCTTCCTATAAAGGATAAAATATCTATTTTGGTCATTATCTCTCATATTGTTCCCTTCATGAAGGAAGATTATGGAGAGGCATATGCTCGAGACAAAGATTTTGGGTTGAAATATCAATAGTTATAGTCTAAGGGGGATGAAAAGATAGGTATTGATGATTTTAATCTCAAGGATGGGATACTCTTACTGCCAAGGGAAGCTTCGTGTGCCAAAATAATAAACGATTCTATTGATAAGGGAAACACATACCTCGAATGTAGTAGGACATTTTGGTATTGGAAACACTACGGCCCACTTACAAAGGTATGTATACATTCCCAATATCCAAGAAGAAGTATATAAATTTATAAGAGGATGTAAACTTTATTGTACAAACAAGCCTAAAATTAGGAAGTAAGGTTTATGTATGTCATATCAGTCCCTACTCGTCCTTGGGATGATATATTTATGGATTTTGTAGGAGGAGTAGTTATTTCAAAACATGGCCATGACTATCTATATATTGTTGTTGATAGATTCAGTAAAATAAGTATCTTAATGGCATGTAAAAAGACAATAAAAGTTGTGAAGTAGCTAAACTTTTCTTTGCTAATGTATGGGTGCATTTTGGTTTTCCAAATTCTATTGTTTTTGACAGAGATTTTAGGTTCTAGGGAAATTTTTGACTACTTTGTGGGACAAGATGGACACCAAGTTATAAAGAAGCATGACCTTCCATCCCCAGATAGATGGGAAAATGGAGGTGGTGAATAGGACTTTGGTACAACTTATTAGAGGATACAATAGAAAATATCCACAGACTTGGGACAAGTCCTTGTCCTACATTCAACATTCCTACAACAGGGAAATACACACATCCACTATACAGTCACCTTTTAAAGCATGCTTGGGATATCTACCTACCAATCCACTAGAAATTACAATTAGACAACAAGAAGAAGGGGAGATACATGATTCATAAGTGACTAGAGTAGTGAAGTTCATTGAGAGGATCTAGAAAATCCATCTCAAGGTGAAAGAATAATTGGAGAAGTCTCAAGCCAAGTACAAAGATAGAAATTATCAACATCGTAGAGAGCAAAAAATTCATGTTGGAGACAAGATTTTTCTTTAATTGAGAAATGAAAGACTACAAGGTCAAGAAAGGAAACTCAAGCCACTACGGTATGGACCCTTCACTATACTAGAGTAGGTTGGAGAAAATGATTTCAGACTTGATTTTCCATACTTCATGCGGATGTAATCAGTAGTAAATTGTGAGAACTTGCACCTATATGAGCCATATATGCTTGATGAGGAAGAATAATGTTAGTTTCTACCTTCCATAGAATATTATGTCTTGGATTCACAAGGAAAGTTTTAGGAGGATGTAGTGTTGCAACAAAAGGTTAGAGAAACAAAAAGAGGCCCTAGGAATCTTGGCGGTTGTACTCAAAAGGAAGACACTAAGGTAGGCCTAATGGTACTTAAAGGATAAAGTGAAGGAATTATTTCCTCATTTACTCCCCATTAAAATTTTTGGGACTAAAATCCTCTTGATCATGGGAGGTATGATCCATAGGGATCTAAATAAATGCCACTTGATTAGAGAAACCAAAATCAATATGAAAAATAAGCGAGAAGAAGAAAAAGGTTTAGGTACAAAATTTCCACTCTGTATAGAGAGGCGGTTGTGTAATTGCTCCTCTACATAGAATGATAGTTGTGTAACCTTTGCGTTGGTTTCATAAACGTCGGTCTTTGTTCACTAGCGGTCTTGTCACTAATGAAAACAAAAAAAAATCCATGAACGGTCACAAATTTCAAACATTTGGGTCATGTCTCTTCCTTGGATGAATCTTCCCATTCTCTTGTGCATGGGAGGACATGGGGAGAAACTTTTTAATGAATAGGATCACGTGGATTTGATTTTGGAATACTTGGTGGAGAGAAGTGAGTAGGAAACCATTCATGTTGGAATTGTTTTATAGAAGTAATGTGTGAGAACAGAAAAAACAAGTAGAGAGGGGTGTAAGCGACATTGTTTTCCTTCCTTTAGCTTATTGTAATCTATTTTTTATTTTGAATTGGCCAATATAATATTGGGAAGAAACAACAATTTCCATTCTCGGCTGGTTTTCCCTCAAATTATTGGTTTCTAGGATAAAATATATTGTGTTATAAGTTGAATTGTTATCTTTCATTACTCCAAAATAGTTCTAAGTTTTATATTTCATTCACTAAAATTAAATAACTATCATTCTAAATTAATTTGTAAGTAGCAATAGTATTTTTTTGGTCTCATGAATTTCCAAAGTAAAGGTTTATAGATCATTTTCCTTTTGTAGTCTCCACCTTGTGCTTTGTGAATATGAGAAGCCATTCTATTGGACATGGTGGGATTGGTGTTGTCATTTATGTCAAGTTACATTGATTGAAAAGGGTGACTAGGTGGCATAGGAGTTAGTATGAGGTCTCATTCATCAAGACGAGTGAAGGTTGAATGGTAGTGAGGTGTCTTGGTGTTATGGTGTGTTGCATTGGTGAAATTTCTTGCATGGTTCATTCTTGTGTGGTCTAGTAATTATGATCCGAGAGGTGGTATAAGGTTTGATCAAAGGATCGATGGTGTCTAAAATGTTCAAAAAGATGTTTCAATGGTTATATTGTGTCTGCAAGGTGAATAAGAGGTTAGTTTCGGTGAGGAAGGTGTTGAAGGTAGAAAATATAGGCCTAGTCCTAGAACTATTAGAAGCATGTCACGAAGTATGGAGTAAAGAAGGCCAAGGTTAGTTAGTAAAAACATGATTGGAGCATTTTGACATTGCATAATAGGTGTATAAGGTCTACAATGCCATGGTTCAAGTGTATGGTGCATGTTTTAGGTCCTTTTGAGGCAAGTACAAGAAGACAAGGCAAGTAAACATGGGAAAACCATGGTGTATGGTGAGTTATAGAGGTGATAATGAATGAATAAGAATTTGAGATTTATTCATTTGAATATTCCTCTTGCAATTCTCTCTAGTTCATCTTTTGCGGTTGCATCAAATTCATACACAAATACACCCTCTTTTATTTCAACATAAGTATTTTCATTTCCATCCTTTTATTTTGATTTATTCTCAAGAATCCCCTTAGCTTCTTTGAAGATTATATTATTATTTTAAATAGTCTTCTATGTTTACGTATTCCATAGCTTGTATCGTTTTACACCTTTAGAGTATCTAACAATATATGCACTTAGTATATTTATCATCTAACAATTTTTCTCTTTTGGAATATACATATAAGCAATATATCCAAATGCCCTTAAATGTCAATAGGGATTTTTACCATTCCATGCTTCCTATGGAGTTTTATCTTCAAGGGTGGATGTGAGTGATCTATTGATCATGTAACAAGCAGTTGTAACTATTTTTTCCCAAAATTTGTTGTCCAAAGTGTCACCATTGAGAATTCTTGTACCCTTATATAATTTATTTTTTTCATTCTTTTTATAACTCCATTTTGTTGTGGTGTATATGGATTTGTATTCTAGATCTCTATTTCACATTGTTTATAGAATGTCTCAAAGGATTTAGAGAAATATCCTCCACCATTATCACTTCTAAAAACCTTTATTTTTTGTTGTGTATGGTTTTTCACAAGAACCTTAAACTCTTTAAACTTATTCAAAAACCTTAGACTTATTCTGCATAAAATATACCTAGGTATTCCTTGACAAATAATTTATAAAAGTGACATAACACAACTTTTCCTAGTGATGGAAATTTCACAGTCCAAACACATCACAATGTATTAAATGTAGAACCCCTTCTGATCTTGTAGTATTTTTATTTAACCTAGTTTACTTTCTAAACACATAATGCTCACGAAATCAAAATCTAAAGGAAATTAAAAATTCCTTCAACCATACCTTTGGTTTTAAATTCACCCATCTTTTGATGCCACAAAATTATCTTCTTTACAAAAGATGGCATTAGATTTCAACTTTATTATCCTCTTAAACCATAGAGCTATTACACTCATCACTCAAATTGATTACTTCAATCTCGAATAGTGTGATTTTATGTAATAACCTTGCAGACCATTTCTCCTCAAACCATCTTACAAATATCCTTTATAAATATTACTTGCACACCCACATCATTTGTCTTACTTACGATACTAGGTTTCTAGTCAAACCTAGAACGTCTGAGAACACCAAGGAGTGTTTTAACCCTTCCATATCTAAACCTTAACATGAATCTCTCATGACCATCATATTTTAGGTTAAGTTATCTCCTAAGAATACATCAGCTTCATTTATATTTTCATATTCATATAACCACTCCCAACGAGGTGTCATATGAAAAGAGGCACCCGAGTCAATCAACCATACACCATCATATGCATACAAGATGGATATTGCTAATTAAAAATCTCTCAATTCTTCATTTAAGGGTTTTGTATCTAAAGATCTAACATCGTCGGATGAATTATCATTTTTCCCCTTCTTAGATATACGATTTGTTGAAATTCCTTATTTTACCACAGTTTAAACATTTCCTCTTATCTTTTAAGTACTCTTTGATTTACTTTTGTACTTTGACTATCCTAGAATCTTCTTGTTCTTTTATTGGGTACTTCTAAAGAAAAGTATTGATTTATTTGAAAAGAATCAATATATTTTGAATGTCGATTCGGGATCGACTAAAAAAATATTAAAAATGAACTGAACTCTATGATGGTTCATTGGGATCAATCAAATATTACCATTTAGGTCGTCGATTGATGATGGGCCTACAATGCATATTATTTCAATGACCTCTCACATACGGGGAATCCTTGGATTGATAATAATTAATGTATTTTCACCACATTTCCTATGATAGTAAAGCCACAACTATATCCTCAACTAATAATATTCTCGTAGCACTAGCAGTAACCATAACTACATTATCCCAATATTTAGGTAAAGAACACAACAAAGTAATGCATTTATCCCCTTCTTCCATTTTAATATCAACAAAAATCAACTAACTTACCATAATATTAAATATATTCAAATTTTCTAGAACAACTTCACCGTCATTCATTCTCAACAAATATAACTTATTTCATAGAAACAATTTGTTCACGAGAGACATTTTACGATCTGACGAGTCCTCAAATTCTCCCATAATTCTGAGTGGATTTATCATTTGACACATTCAATAAAAACAAATCTGAAAAACATAATATTATTGAAATCCTTTCCTTCCTATCATATTTTCTGAATCCTCTATGTTGGATGTTGAAAAAATGACTAAGTGTTGGACCATACAAAGACATCCATGTGTGCGGAAGGGTGAAAAAGGAAATTCATGAATGAGTAAACATGATGAGTGTGTTGGATGAAAAAGTTAGTTAATGGAAGAAATAACAAGGTTGAACATCCAAATCACTACATGAAGGCATAGGACTTATCCCTTTTTCCAAGTATCAAGATAAATATAGACATGGAGTGTTCAACACACAAGGATGGTTTAGCAGTTAAGAAGAGTTGATTTTTGGAGAATGAACTTAAAATTCGAATGAAGCATGAAATATAATAATAGGATTAAGGAGAAGTATATCATTAGGATTAATGTATTATTAGGCTTGTTAGGAAAGAGTGCATGATGTCTATTTCGGGCATGCAGTCTATTTTTGAGATGCATGGGTGGTGAAGGGAAAGTCCCCACCCCTATATATACTAGTTGTACTTCATTGTTTTGATGATATGCATTGTAATAGAGTTATGTTTCTCTAGCGTGCATGAATATTTAGTGAATATTGTGATGTATTCATCTTACGTATGTAATACTTCTCTTGATTAATGGAGAACTATGGGTGAATTATGGATCTAAATTTTGTGTCTATCATGCTACTCTTTACCACTAATATTTATTATGGATTCTTGAAATTTTTAATTCGTTTGTTATGTGTATCATGATGGTATTGAATGCTTGAGAAAATATGATGAATGAAATTATGTTAAGTATGTATGTTAACATTTTGGATGACATAGCAAAGGAGGGACCTAGTAGGTGCGTGCACTTTGGGTGAGTATTCTACCCTTATAAATGAGGTGCCGGTGTGCCTAGATCAGGTTAGGGAAAACAAAGACTACATTTTGGTTCCGTTATCGGGACCTCCTTTCAAACTATCTTCTAGGATGTTTCATGCATATGGTTTGTCGGTTGACTCTGAAGAGAATTAAAGGTTGGACAAAAGATGAGAAAGACAATTTTATGCGAGAGATATAACATTGGATCTGATTCCAATGCCCGAGATGGGTGGAAGAAAACCTTTATGATGCACTTTATAAGACTTTATTTTACTGGATTTCCAATATAATTATATGATTGGCTGTCAGCATATGCAATAGGGAAGTTTTGGAGTTATACGCGAAGCTTTGGACACAAAATGATTACCAGACTCTTGTTGATGCGAACGTAGAGTGGACAAGAGTTATGGATCTTTATTGGGCCCAGGGTATTATGTAGTTATATTTTGGAGTATGTTATTTCCACGTATTTTTGTCCCAAAGAAGCTAATTTTTAATTCTTACATGAACCCGAGAGGATATTACTTGTGCATTATACCTTTATCGATCAAGATCTTGATGATAGAGTTGTATTTAGAGTGCTTCCCCATAGATAGTTAAAATCCCACTTGCTGCGGGGTGGGAGAAGGTGTGGAGAAGGATGGTGAACCTAGCAGTAGAAATGGAATGAGAGGAAAGAAATCTTAGATATAATGAAGCACGAGAGAGGAAATGGAAAAATAGAGGGAGATTGAGGAGTCCCTGGAGTTGAGGAGAGAGATGGCTTGTGAAGGATTTGAATATCACGTGGAAGGCGTAGAGCTAGAGCATCTAGTTCTCCCAAAATTTTGTAATTGTAGTAGTGTTATCACCGAATCACAAAGCACCCCTGTGCATGTATTTGAACTCACGGTGTGATTGGATAACATGGGTACTATCTCCAAGTTGTGGGACTTCTTTGCTTAAGACAGACCTCCGAGAAAAGTTGGTTCTTGCTCCTAAACTACCCGCCACAATCTACTCTAATGCGGGATAAGCTAACTGTTCTAATCTAAATTTCCAAGGGACCAGGGGAGAGAGAATACATAAAATGAAAGCCTACACTAAAGTGGTGATACACCGAGAAAGGAGGGTGTGAGAGTAATCTCCAAATGTGTGAAATACAGAGGGAAAGTGCACACTAGAAGAGGTGATGACGAGTTCACCATAATCTTAGCAAAATGCATTCACAACAATATTCCAAGCATACACAATGTTAGTGAATTCCTGCAAGAAACATAATAATAGACACAATATTCTTGTAGAAAGATAAAAGGGGCAAGAAGAATGCAAGAAAACACAACGGGGAAGATACATCCACAAACTTTGTATTTTATTGCTTCTAGTATGCACATTCGATCTATTACAAGATAAGGGCCTGGATCACCATGCAAGGAGTCCACTACAGGGCTGTGACACACTTTGCTTCACAAAGCAATTTTGATAGAGCTTTGTTACCCAAAAACTCTCCCTTTACTGATGAGCCCAACACTCCATTTATAGAAAAATGGGAAGGAGAAGAGAAAGAAAAATGGAAATCCCGAAATCTGTCCTTCAACCACCTGTAAGAAACATTAAATTGAGTGAAATGATTGTATATTACTTACAAAAGGCTCCCATCTTTGTCCCATGTGCATGAGCAGCGAGAGAGAAAGAATGATGACCATGCCTCTTAATTGCACTCCCAGCTACCAAATAAAACACTGTTCTGAACCTGGCCACGTTTTCTTAAAAAACTCAATTAATTTCTAATCAAATCCAGAATTTCTTGACTGCTGTGCATCGGGCTCGGAACCACGATTCCAACGGTACCAATTTTGTGCAATTTCGTTGAGAAATGCAAAAGTTATGGCCTTCTGAGTGCGGGCAGCTATTTTGGGTCTGGCAGGCGTTTTCTGTCATTTGACGGGAATGAACATTAACTGACTGGAGCCGAATATGTTTCTCTTAATTAAATATATCTACCCTCATTAAAAATAAGAAATCCAGTTTCTGTGGCGTAGAGGACGTCGTGCTCGTTCCAGAAAGTCCAATTTTGTGAAAATCGGAGCTCGGAGTCAAAAGTTATGGCCGTTTGAAGTTTCGCAGGTCAAACGTTGACTTTTCCTCTTCTGTCTTCGCCTATTTCGCGCTTTCGCGTCCCACGCGTCCCTCACGTACTTTTGGCCCGGCTGTCCCGGACGAAAAACTCTTCCTTCGGGCGATCCGCGCTTTCGCGTCCCACGCGTCCCTCGCGTACTTTTGGCCCGGCTGTCCCAAATGCTTTGTGCTCCTTGTGCTGATTTCGCGCGAACCGGCCGGTTCGCGTCCTTGCGTCCCACTTGTCCCACTTCGCTTTGGACTGTCTGTGCTCATTTCGCACGAACCGGGCGGTTCGCGCCTTTGTGTCCCATTCGTCCCGAACTGTCCCAGTTAAGCAGTTAGTCGATTTTCTCTCGATCGAACCGGCATTTCGTGCCCACCGCGTACTTTTGTCCCAAATGTCCCTCTTGCTAGTGGGCTGTTTGTGCTGATTTCGCGCGAACCGGGCGGTTCGCGCCTTTGTGTCCCGGATGTCCCAAATACTTTCTTGAGCAGGACTTAGCCAATTTTCACGATTTTTCCTGGATCAACCTACTTGCCTTCCTGCAACTTGGGGGTGAAAATTGGATAACAAGTAGATAATCCCCTTTAGCTTTAATGGAGAGTGTGTCGAGGATAGTTTAAGGTCCGAGCATGCATCGATCCCACCTAGCCACCTAGCCCTTGTTCTTGGTGTTTTAGATCCAATAGTCATTGAAAGGTAGGATAGTGTAAGTAAGCAAGAAAAGACAAGTAGATATCATCTTGTAGTGAATCTAGGAGATAAATTTAGTAGTGCACCTATGTCATCCAGATCAACGCCATTGTTTTGTAGTGTTATGGTAGGATTTTTCCCATGTGCATTATCGGGGTAGAATGTTTGTGCATAAAACATAAGAAACACCAAAGTATTTGTTGTGACCACACAAATTATTGGTATTTAGACTAGTACCATGAATGGGATACTTGGAAGCATGTCGATTGGTTCACAACCCACTTCTAGTAGATCAGGAGGATTGGGATCAAGTGGATCGGGTGGTTCGGGAGGTGGAGGTTCTTGTGGACAAGGCCCACATCCGTAGCATCCCCACGTCGAACCTCAACAAGTGTATTACAAAATGTCCCTATGAAATGTCACTACACTTACCAAAATATAGGGAATTGAAGATGCGTGAGCAGAGCATGTGCACAAATGTGAGTTGTTATTGTGTCTTCAAAGGAATCATAGCTTCGAGATAGGAAAGAAATCTAATTTTCTACTACTCTCCAAGGAGCACACATAACTGATATAGAAATTATGACCCACATCACATTGTGGTAGATTATGATGCTCTATGCTCTACATTTCTATTTGAGTTCCATATCCTAGAGTTTGAGTAAAAAAGTATCACCACGCTCAAGGACATTAAGAAGTGATTGGCTAAAAGTGTCCAGCGATTATGACACACATTTCAAGACTTTGTTATCTAAATTGTCCTATGATATTCATCCAATTCAACATGAACAATGGTTCATTGGAGGATTTCTGACCACATTTCGAGGGTGTTATCTCATAAGACTTTTTAGATCCATGTGAGGCCTTGGAAGTATCTCTACGCGCCAAAATGGTTGTGAGCCTTGATACTACAATGATCCCATTTTTGGAGGCACATATTATAGCCACGTCAAAGTAGTTGGAGAATATTTTTGCTAATTCAGCTCATGAGACACATAGTGGAATTTGGTGTGTAGATTTTTAAGTGGAAGGGAATACTAAAACTAATTTACCACGAAGGACGATGCACACAAGGCTATTAGATTGCAATTTTTACCACCTAAACTATGATGTTCAAGATTTCCTTATGTTATAGCACGCACTTACAAACAGGGTATCCATGTGTTGTAAAATTTGCAAAGTACCACACTCATGACAGTATTAATTACAAGTTTATTGATCACATCGATGAAGTTATTGAGAATTGAGTGCTCCCAGACGAGTGTGGCTAGTGGAAAAAAGGAGCAAGAAGGCCACACTCATGAGGGAACAACCATGGGGATAATAGGAATAGAGGATTTTGTGGAGGATTTAAAGGACAAGATTGATGGGTTGTTGTTATTTCCAATCATTTAGCCAACAAAGTTAATTTTCGGTGTCGTTCTTAAACCGGGGTTGTGTCTAGGTGTGTATGCAATGAAGTTAGATGCAAATCGGTGGTTATGCTGATTCTCTTTTAGGGGGTTTCAGTTGTGATTTCTCTCTTGTTTCTCTTATACACTAAGGAAAGTAAATATAACTCTAGGCTAGCTCTTTGAAATGAAAGACAAAATTCAAGAAATACATCTATTCTACTAAAACAACGTTGTTGTAAAAAAATGCTTTAGAGGAAAAAAATTAACTAAATTAAAATGCACACATGAATTGAAATTACATAAAGAAAAGTTACTAAATCAAGGAAATTAAATACTACATTCAAACAACCATTCAAATCAAATTACTACGACTAAAACTTATCATAAATAATGATCACGTACAAAATATCAATCCTCCAATCTCCTTGGGTGAGTGGGCCCTTTCTCTCCTTTGATATTGAGGTACTTCAACACCAATGAATAATCAAAACAACATATAGATTATATTGATTCAAACAAGTTTAGAACATGTTTCATCATCAAACTGTAAGATAACTACCAACTAGTATATATAACTATACTGGAGACTATCAAATAATACTATGAATAAGTTTCAAGAAGGTGTCTTTATATCAACAAGAATCTATAGATCTTGCCATAATGATAGGCCACATATTCAACTAAATAACAACCTAATTAAAATTCAATGAAACCATGTAATATAGCTAAAAAGAGGGCCCTCGTTTGTAGGATGTTATTAGGAAAATCCTCTAGAATAACATGGTGGCAAGAGACTCGGTTTTCTTGACTATTACTTCCACAAAATTGGCAAATAATGCTCTTTATAAACTTGCACATGTCAACACATTACTCACAAAAGAATTTAGTGGAAACTTCTATGGTCATTATTTCACATGATACTGAAAGAAGAGAAATGCATCAATCTTACTAAGGATATAACTATCTAGAACATCCCCATGCATTAATTAACATAATTAGGAGCAAATCAATAGTCATATGGATGATATAATAAGTCAATTTATGCACTCATCATCTCCCTTGCACTTTACCTTTTGCATGTCCTCATGGAAAATCATCTTTTCCATGCTATTTTTCCAAGTTGTTGTGCCATATCATACTCCTCGAATTGGTCTGCATATTGCTTCCTTGTCCCTTTACACCCCTGAGTTTCCAAGATAACATCTTCCCATGCTTGGAAACTTTCGTGAGATTGGGCAGTGTTATTCTTTCAAGTATTCATGAGACTAAGAATAAGGGGATGTCTCACTTGCATGCCAACCCATTCATTACTGTATTCTTTTGTACCTTTCTCTGCCAACTGCCTAATGATTACAACAAGTGCATCTCCCCTCCTCATACTCCAACTGAGGTTTTGTGGAGAGATCACTTCCCTTCTCTTCAATGGTAAGCTCAAAGTATCCCATCTTTTCCGAAGCCTTTAGAGCTTCACCAAAATTATGCTGACAATAAATCTCAAAATCATGAACACATTTGGCTAAAATATCTGAAGTATTCTTTCCAATGTTAGCTTGATAATATAGAGACATGAAATCCTTTTTCATTGAAACATCGTTGTGGTGGGTAGGCCTGATATAGAAACCAATGGTTCAGGTTGTTTGATTAAAAAATTATGTTTTCTCACCCCATACAATCTAGTTCCTAATAAATGATTGAAAAGCCTTTAATTGAAATTCCCCATACAAAAATTAATAAAGAAGTTAGGGACATTGGTAACCAACATGTTATGAAGGTAAAATTCACATAGCAAATTTTGAATTTCTAGAGTACTCTTTTGATAAATTTCTAAAATTGTTTTTCCATCAGGAGCCTCATGGGCTCTCCACAACACATCCTTTGTAATTTCCATATATAGAACTATTCTTGAAGAAACATACTATAAACGAATAAGGTTTCCTACAAGCTAAAATTTTGTAGGCTAGATGACAAACATACTTCACAACCGATTCCAATTTCTTTTTAACACTTGATCTAAACTCAAATTATTCCTTAAGTTTCTTATTTTCTTGGACCAATTCCTTATTTTGAAGAGATAGTTGGTCACAATGAGCAGACAAATCATTCCATGCTTATAATCCAATATTATTTTGCCTTTTTAAACTATCAACTTCTCTTTTCAATACAGTTATTTCTCTAACTTTCTCAAATGTACTCTAAACAGATTCATTTTACATAGACAACTTAATATCTTCCATACCTTTCAATTTCTTCTTGAGTAGAAATTTCATCTTGTATTGCTTAAAGACTACATCTTCATGTGATTTTAGGTGACCAACCTCCGTTGTAGTAGTTTTGGAGCTTGATATGGGTTTAATGCGTTACGGTATTTTGGAGCTACGAGACATAGTTTCGAACTTCAACAATGTCGACATATCGTGTCGGGAACTATTCTTCAGGATGTTTTTCAAAAATTCATCATTATTCAATTGTTCACTAGGAGCATACAAAGTACCACCCTCATAAATCTCTTTCAAAATGGTGGCCAAACCCTTATTAAACAATACATGCCAAGAAACATCAGGTTTCCTTGAGGTACAAGACCTTCTTGGTTTTAATTTCATAAAGACGGGGCTGATAGGATAGATTTTTCCTTAGAAATTTGAGGCACAAAATGTTGGTCATCCTTACTTGTAGATTTTTACATAGCCTCATTTGAAGGTCGAGGGCCGAATCAAGCTTAGGCCGAACACTGGGAGATGGTTCCTTCTTGATTTTCTTTTGTTTTGAAATCTCCCTGCACTCATTTTTTCTATCTTCCTCTTAGGCCTATAAAAATCTGATGTGCACATATTAACTGGATGAGGCCTGGGTGCTTCAAGGTAGCTCTACCACCTCCATTCTTGTATTTTGACCCACTTTTATGAAAGCATCTGTAAGATATTCGGAAGATTGACCTTGACTTAGGGTTTGTCGACCCTTCTTCAAATGAGTAATAATTTTCAATGTGTCACCCCCAAGCACCGATGGTTGGCCATCACAGATAAAATATATGTTAACCCATGTGGCAATTTCCTTCGAGTTGTCTGATAGACTCTCCCACTTAATACCTTTTTGAGTACCATATGAAGTGAGGATTATTTCTGGAAGAGCTTACCCTTAATCATGAAAAATTGGCATTAAATCCTTAAGTGTGGCATTGGTTACAAATTTGATCCCAAAATATGGGAGGTTGGATATCTAGCAATAATGTGGTTATTTATCTCAATTATCTTACTTCTTATCTGAGTCTTTGGTGGCCTTAAAAATTATCAGAACTCATCAACTAAATCTTCATCAAAACCCTCAATTTTTCCGATAAATTTTGAAAGGAATAATAAGAAGATTGTTCCAATCCATGATCTTAGATGATAATAGCACACCACATTAGATTTGCAAAACAGAAGAGCTAAAATACCATATATGGAAATCCATCATAATCCATAATGCTCAATACATTGCAATATAATGACTTGAATTATTCAATAACAAATATGTACATATAGGAGGGGAAGTGCAACTACTACCTAAATCGAAGCTAAATAAATCCCACTAACGATCTTGGTAGTTATGTTAACTCCATAAGACTAGTAAGCTAACTCCACATAACTGAGAAGTTAACTCAACACAACTAGTACACCTAAGAAAGATAACCCAACAAGTGTAGGGCTAACAAAAGTGTAAGAATTATCCTAATAAATAAATAAAAGAATAAATAATAACCTACACTAACACCCTCTTGTAAGCATAGCTTAGGTGGGTGAAAAATAAGGTGGGTTAAGCGCAACAAGGCCTAATGAGGTACCCACGTACAATAACTAGGAAAATTAGACACCACAAGGTACCCAAAACCAATAATAACAAAGTAGAGAGAAAAATCCTACTGCAAGATATCCTAAGAAGCTCAGCTCCAAAAACTCATACAATGTTGAAGAAGTGTGGTGCGCACTATGGTATGAATCCACTACTTGATCATAGAACTCAAAAACAACTGACACTAGGCTTCACCAAAATAGCTCCATGCAAGGAGACTGTCAATGGAGTGATGTCGAAAGTGCAAAAAAAACACCAAACATAATTTGATCAACTACTACAAATAGGTGTGCCACGATCCAAGAAAAACTAAGGCAACAAGGCAAGGACACGAGATCCAAATAAATAGGAGTGCCATGATCCAAGAAAAGCCAAGGTAACAAGGCAAGGACATGAAACCTAAAGAAGCAGTATCAACATGTAACAAGGTAAGGAAACAAAACCGAAGAAGTAGTATCAAGCACAACACCCTCCCATATTGTTGAATGAGTATAGTGATACCACAGATCTGTATGAGTTTCCAAAATGGACGACTCGAACACTGACAAACTAACACTCGACTTCACTAGAATAGCTCTCCCAAAAGAGAGAATGTCAACATGCCAAAAAAGTGTCAAAAATACGATCCAAAATATCTCAACAAAAGGAGAGATATAAATGTATACATCCATAGATACAAGAATGTAACACCCAAAATTTTAGGATGTCGGACTCAACTGAAATTGCATCCACAAGTGATGACAACACCCTACCAAATTTGGCACTTTATAATTGAGTGCATGTAAATATTACAATGACTAATAGTACCTTTTATATTTGAAATATTTTTATAAAAATGTCACCAATACATAGATCTCAAAAAATACACAATTTCAACAAAAACATCACCTTAATCTGAGCTACGGATCAAAATTTATGAGCTCTAGAAGGTTTTACTATTAAAATAATATTTTGATGCTGATTTTTAAAAAAGGTACACATGACACCCAAATGTCCAAAGGGTAAAAGAGTGCATCCACATGATACATGCTTGCAACCAAAGGATAAAATCATGTGCCAAAACCTAAATGTCCAAAGAGTAAATCATTGCATTCAAAGGGTGCACGCCGATATCCAATGGATAAAAGAATGCACCCAAACGGTACATATCTCAGTGTCCAATGGATAAAAGACGCATCCAAAATAGAAATAACTAGTGGGTAAAAGAATGCATTTGGAAGGTACACATTTATATCCAATGGATTAAATAATGCACCGAGAGGGTACAAATCATGTCCAATGGATAAAAGACTGCATCCAAAATAGAAATATCCATAGGGTAAAAGAATGCATCCAAAAGGTACACGCTTATATCCAATGGATAAAAGAATGCATCTAAAGGCTATAGATCTATGACTAGTGGGTAAAATATTGCATCCAAAATAAAATTAACCATAGGGTAAAATAATTCATCTGGAAGGTACACGCTTATATCCAATGGATAAAAGAATGCACCTAGAGGGTACAGATCTGTGTCCAGATTTGATTATCTCAAAATATGGTCAAGTTTACATTGATTCTAGGGTTTTGGCAGCTTCCAAATCTAATGGCACACTTCATTTTGCATAAAAATGCATGCTTTGTAGAAAAGTGATAACAAATTCCGAATACATGAAAATAATAAACCCTTACTTGCAAAGAAAAACTTACATATTGATGTCTACATCGTATATAGCTATGATTCCATGAAAGGAACGATGATCGATTGTTCCAAGCCACGATCTTAGATGATAATAACACACCACATTAGATTTGCAAAATAGAAGAGCTAAAATACCATATATGGAAATTCATCATACTCTATAATGCTCAATACATTACAATAAAATGACTTGAATTATTCAATAAGAAAGATGTACATATAGGAGGAGGAAAGTGTAACTACTACCTAAATCAATGGTGAAGAACTCCCACTAACTGATACTGGTAGTTAAGTTAACTCTAGAAGACTAGTAAGCTAACTCCACATAACTAAGAAGCTAACTCAACACAACTAGTAAGTTAACTCCACACAACTAGTACACCTAAGCAAGCTAACCCAACAATTGTAGGGCTAACACAAGTGTAAGAATTATCCTAATAAATAAATAAAAGGATAAATAGTAACCTACACTAACAAAGTCTAACCAACCTAAGTCATGGAATACTTGCGAAATGACAACATTTCTCGAAGAAGAGCTCTAGAGACTCGGTTATGATTTCTTATTCTTCCCATAGCTTAAGCAAGTATGGATGGAATTATAGCAAGAAAGAGAAGGTTTATGTGAATAAAATAGAACAATTGCATGAAATAGCAGTGATGGAAGTTTGAACTTTATTTTGAGCTCTAAATAGCATTGAGTTGGCACAAAAACATCAAAGAAAAAGTGTGACAATAATTAATAGGGACATAAGGGTTCAATTATCCACATGGCTCTTGGTTAATCATCATGAATGTGTATGCCACCTATCCTTCTTAGAATAATGTGACACATGTCATTTAATTGCCCACTAATACTCATTATCTCCCACTTCACGTCATGAGATTTGATTTGACATCTGAAATAAATGCATTGGAAATGGGACTATGATTTTTTCATTTTTAAATAAATGTAATGGGGGGTTCTAAAGATTTAATATCCATAGCAAAGATGAGTACATGTCACCTTGCCAGCTCATCTCTCCTCTAACCATTGGCTCTCCATGTCCTGCATTTGAAGAATAATTGTGATTAATGTACATTTTAATAATTTACATCCTTAACCTTTATTGAAAGCATGAAATAAAATAAGGAAAAATATGATATAGGGGAATAGGATCAAAACTATGATCTTCTTCCTTTATTTGAATTCAAAACAAACTATTCATGGCGGGAAGAGTTGCAGTCTTCCACTGAATCAATTTCTTCACACAATAGTATGTCTTTAGTGAAATTATCCTTATCTTGGGATGGTTGATACATTCTCAGTTGATGACCATTCACTAACTAGGTTCTTCTATCACCATTGATAGGTAACACTCTCACATATCCATTATCATAAAAATTTTCAATTTGATAGGGTTCCAACCATCTTTTCCTTGAATTTCCTTTGAATTGTTGATACTTTGACTCAAACAAGTAAGACCCATTCTCCTTCATTGAACTTCTTATTTTTGATATGAGCATCATGTCAATCTTTTCTCTAATGTTGAAGAATTTCCATTTGTTTTTGTGCCTCCATTCTCATCTCATCAAGTTCATTTAGTTGCATCACTCTCCCACATTTATTTTTATCCAGATTCAATTCCGATCTTCAAAGTTGTCCTCAAAGTTTTTAAGTCAAACACTATAGGAAGTAATGGCTTCTTCCTATATACCAATCATATGGGGAAAAACCAGTGGTGGGTTTCTAGGTGGTATTGTATGCCCAAACTGCTTTAGGAAGCCTCTGCACCCGATTTCTCCTGTTTGCATTGAAAAATTTAGTTAACATGTTCTCTAACTCTTTGTTTATGACTTTCACCTTCCCGTTAGATTAGGGGTGGTATGGAGATGATTTTATATGCTTGATTTGATATATCTTCATAAAGGCTTCAATCATGTTAGACACGAATTGAGGGCCTTGATAAGATACAATGGCTCTAGGATCCCCCAACCTTAGCCTAATCCGGTTATACAAAAATTCATCTACAACATCCTCGTTAGCAGATCTCAATGCTTGAACCTCAGCCCATTTTTTAACATAATCAATGCACACAAATAGGTACTCCTTTCCATAGGATGGGGATTAAAAGGTCTAATGAAATCAATTCCTCACTTCTCAAATGGCCCTAAGACCAACTAAGGATTGAGGGGAATTTTTGTAGACAACGTAGGCTTCCCCATGTGCTAACATGCATCACATTTCCATAAATACTTCTTGATAGATTTGTGGAGAGAGGGCCAGTAGTATCCAACTCTAAGGACCTTGTGAATTATCCTCTTGACTGATTAATTTCCTTCTTCATGATCATCATGACAAGCCCACAATATATCATACACCTCATCCTCTCGAACACACCAAAGAAGCATGTCCGGACAACATTTAAATAGAATTTCATCACACTTTTTTATGAAGCACTATTTTTGACTAATATTCTACTTTGTTTATTGGTAAAGTAACCTAGAAACTTCCTATAGTCAGGTAGTTGGCAAGATCAGCAAATCATGGAGGATGTGTTGAGAATGAAAATAAGTGTTCGTATAGAAATTAATCTTGGACGGCCTCCTCTTCTCTTGAAACATTCAATCTAGAAAGAAAGTAAGCAACAACATAGACCTTTTCGTGCTTATCAATAATAATCACATTAAATTCTTGCAAAAGAAGTAACCACATAATAATCCTACCCCACTACTAGTTTATTCATCAAATATATTATGGCCGAATGATCAGTATACACAAATATTTTATATTCAAGAATGTAGTGTCTAAATTTATTCATAAAGTAAACAAAAACTAGAAATTCATTTTCTCGTATTGGTGAAGTTTTTATCTGTTAGGGTCAATATTTTGTTGATAAAATAGATGGGATACATCTGGTCTTCCTCATACTTTTGTCCAAGAACAACTCCCATTATTGTGTTAGAAGTATCAATGTGAATATGAAAAGGATATCCCTAAATAGGTCCTCTCAAAACCGGGCGGTGGTCGATTTCTCCTTGATAATTTCAATAGCTCTTTGAAATTGAGGAGTCCATTCAAAAACACGGTCCTCGAAGCGGTGAAACATTGGTGTAGCCATTTTACTAAAATCTTGGATAAATCATCTGTAATAGCCTACATGTCCAAGGAAACTCTTGATATCAGTCTGATTTGTTAGTGTAGGAAATTTAGTAATGAATTCTATCTTCTTGGGATCAACTTGGATGCCCTTAGTAGAAATATGATGACCCAATATAATTCCTTGATCAACCATTATAAAAAAATTCATGACTCAAGGAAAGTTGGTGTTGCTCACATCTGGTTAACACTTTTTCAAGATTATTCAAAGATTCTTCAAAAGTAGACCCATGGATAGTAAAATCATCCATATAAACTTCAACACAGTCATTGGTGAGGTCTATAAAAATAGCCAAAACTACTCTCTGAAAGGTTGCAGGTGCATTACAAAGTCCAAATGGTAGAACTCTATATGAAAATTTACCCTAGGGACAAGTGAAGGTGGTCTTATCTTGATCAGCAGGTGTTATACTTGATTTGGTTATATCCACTAAAACCATCCAAGAAAGAGAAGTATTTCTTTCCTGCCGCTTTTCCAAAACTTGATCAATAAAGGGATGGGAAAATTAATCTTTATTAGTGGATTTATTAATCTCCCTATAATTGATATAGATTCTCCATTTACCATTTTTCTTGGGAACTATAACTAGCGGTGATACCCATTGAGTATCAGAGATTGGATAGATGAATCCTACCATAAACATTTTTTCTATTTCATTATTAGAAATATCTCTAAGAGTTGGAATAATTATTTTTATGGTTGTCTAACTAGTTTAACCTCCTCAGTGTAAATATGGTGAGTGCAGATACTTGGATGAATCCCTTTCATGTCAGTGTAATCCCAAGCAAAATCTCTAGAATGGTTCCTTAGGATATCTATGACCCTAGCCTCTTGGCTGTCCTCTAAATTGTTTCCAATGGTGAGTTCCTTTCCTACCTCAATAGTTACTTATTTAGTATCTCTTAGAATAGCAAGTTATGTGTCACAATCAAAGAGTTCAAGGGACAAGCATGAGGTTGTAGCATGTGAAGAATAGTCATGTTTTCAAGGGATACAACCTTGGCTAGAGGGGGAAATATTAATCATAGCATGTGAATAATAGAAATCAATGGTTGTATGTTCTTCATGGTAATCATAAGTCTCTTCATAATTTTCAATAGAAATTTCACTTACCAGGGAGATGTTATCCACTAAGTTCAAAACATTCATTTACGTAGCCATAGTTTGGATTTTCGTAGCCACAATTCTAGTTTCTGTAGCCATAGTATCGTCTCTATAAGACATTGAGTATGGATCCATAATTTCTTCCAGATGAGTTTTCACTACAATGGTATCTAGATAAGAAGAACTCATGTTAGTAGTATCTGAATAATCTACCCACACATGTTCACAAACCTTCACATGAGGCTAGGCAGGAGGATAAAGGGAAATATTCTTTTCTTTTTTCCCATTTGAGATGGTCATTTTCCTAACCTACAATCAATGTATGCAGCAACAAGAGTAGTTAACTAGGGTATTCCTAAGATGACTAGGAATCCTAACTTAGAGATTTAGGTTATAAGAAAATTAAATCTATAAGATACTCCCAAGATTCAACAGTGACCAAAACATCCTCAATTACTCCATCTGGTATAACAATAGATTGATCTCGCCATTTACGGGATAGTATTGGTTAGCTACAATCTTGTCAAGGAAAACAAATTGAACATATCTATTTTTATGAAATTGATGGCAACACCAAGATCCACTAGAACATTAGATATTTACTGACCATTCACACAAATAGTAATGACCAGACTCCTAGGATCCCCATATTTTGGTGAAATAAGTTTTCCAACCACAAGGTCAACTAAGTTGCCTTCTACTTTGATAGTTTTTTGGTATTTCCTCTTCCTTACTGGTGTCTTTATGAAATGGATTCTAATGGTTTGGTTTAACTCTATAATGTCCCTTATTTCTCTCGGAAGTGCGACATCAATGTTCATCTTTTTCAACTCCTAAACCAATGTTTTTTCTTCCTTGTTCTATTCTTCTTTTAATCTCTCTGGAAATGGAGCAACATGCATATTCTTACCTTCCTCCCGATTGTTCCTAGTGGCTTGTGTTTTTAGAACATGTACATTTTCTTCATTTTACTTAGGTATCCTCTCATTTTCCTCAAGTATTTCTATGATAACTATGGGAGGAATTTTCACTATTCTTCTAGACCTCAGTTGTACATTATTAATGGCATTCAACTACATTATCTCACCATGTCCTGCTTCATTAATTAAGGTTGTTTGTTGATTTTGGGGTTTTAGAAAGGACGGGATTGGATTTGAGTTTGTGTTACTTTCCCTTACCGATAGTGTTTTTGGTGGAGGTATTAAAGCTTGTTGTTGATGTGCAAACCTCCTTGGATAATTAGAATTTTGTTGAGGTGCCCATTGTTAATTTTTCCATGGTGGTGTATTGGATGGTGGTTCCCAACCTTGTTGTTTATATGGAGGCACCCATGGTGGTGGCTATGGGTAAACCAACCACTTTGGTAGTGTCCAATTAGGTTTTCCCCATGTTGATGGAGGATCCTGATTGGGCTATGGCATCATCTAGGGGTTTTGAGCATGCCTAGGGGCATAAGCAAACTGGTTATTTGATCTTTGTGTGAAGTTTACCTCTACATTTGTTTGAGTTATGTATTTACTCTGTCTTTGAGCTGAGGAAGGAGGGTATAATGATTGAGATCATGATCAAGAACATCACAAATTAGGCATATGTTTGTGATATCTAAAGGACATTCCTTTAGAGGATGCCTTTTCCTACATTTAGGACATTATATATCTAAAGGTTCTTTTGGAGTGTTGTTCTTAGCTTTCAACCCATTTATGGTTGAATTTAACTATGAAAGATGTTTGTTTTCATGTTAGCCATTTCCTATAAAATTTATGAGGAATGTAGGGAATTTTTTGATGTTTCTCTTTGTTTTATACCTCCTCTTATTCTATAGTGAATCCTACATAACTCAACAATTTGTGCCATGGTGAGTTTATGTACATCACCTCCTCCTATGAGATGGAGGGAGTCTTTGGTTTCATCATCAAGTCCTTCAAGGAAGACTGTCTCTATGATTTTTGCATTCAACTCATAGCCAATCCTATGGAGAAAAATAAATATGTCCAAATAATCTTCCAAATTTTCATCTTATTTTTTCTTTATCTCAAAGAAATTTTCCCTCCTATCTCTTCCCCAACAGTAGTCCTAGTATTTTTCCAAAAGGAAGTCTCCATTTGTTCCCATGAATGAATGGAGTTATAAGGTAATCCCATAAACCACCTCATGGTAGAGTCTTTGAGGGTGGAAGGAAAAAGTTTAAGTTTTTATTGTCTTTTTGTAGTCATATGTTTAGTAAAGGACTTTGAATTCAAACAAGGACTAGTTTGTATCTTCCGTAAACATTCCTCAAAATATATTGAGAATGGATGGAGAGATTTTTTTAATGGGTGCATCCTCATCCTCATTGAGGATAATGGGATAAGTAAATGTTCTACCCAAAGGTCAGTCCTCATCGTTCCCATTGTCTTCAATTTCTGAAGGTTTCTCAAGTTCTAAATAAGATGATGTAAACTATTCAATATCACTCCTGGCATTATATTAGATTCAGTCACTCTCAGTGTTCCCTACTTGTTCTTTGTTTGGATATATTATTTGAATATTATGAGGTATAAATCTCCCTTGAGCGTCTCATGGCATGTGCATCAATATTGCTCATGTAAACAAGGCTTAATATTCTTACTGATTACATATATTAACTTCACTAACATCCATAACAAATAAAATGAATAGAATGACATGTTATGCTTATGGTGTCCCCAACAACGGTGCTAAAAATGATGGGTCGTTTTTATTTCTAATCATTTAACTAACAAATTCAATTATCGTGTCATTCTTAAACCAAGATTGTGTCCTAGGCTTTATGCAATGAATTTGGATGCAATACATGATGGTTGTGGTGATTCTATTTTGGGGGGTTTTAGTTCTAATTTCTCTCTTGTTTCTCTTCTATGCTACAAGAAGTAAATGCAACTCTACGCTATTGAAATGAAAGATAAATTTTAGGAAATACATCTATTCTACTGAAACAACATTACTAAATCAAGGAAACTACTTAATTAAAATGCACACATGAATTGAAATGACAAAAAGGAAAGTTACTAAAGCAAGGAAATGGAATATTGCATTCAAAAAACCATTCAAATCAAATTACTAGGACTAAAACTTATCAAAAATAATGATCATGTACAAAATATCAATCCACCAATCTCCTCGGGAGAGTGGGCCCTTTCTCTCCTTTGGGATTGAATTAATGCAACACCAATGAATACTCAAAACAACATATAGATTATATTGATTCAAAAAATTTCAAAACATGTTTCATCATCAAACTCTAAGATAACTACCAAATAGTATATAGAACTATACTGAAGACTATCAACTACTATTATAAAACAATTTCAAGAAGGTGTCTTTATAGTCACAAGCAATTACAGATCATGCCACAATTATAGGCCACAGATTTAACTAAATAACAACCTAATTAAAGATCAATGGGACCTTATAACATAGCTAAAAAAGGGCCCTCTTTTGTAGGTTGATATTAGGAAAATCTTGTAGAATGACATGGTTGCAAGAGACTCGGTCTTCTTGATTGTTACTTCCACAAAATTGGCAAAGAATTCTCTTTATCAACCTACACACATCATCACATTACTCAAAAAATAATTTGGGAACTTCTACGGTCATTAGTTCACATGAGACAAGAACAAGAGAAATGCATCAATCTTACTAAGAATATAACTATCTAGAACATCCCCAATGCATTAATTAACATAATTAGGAGAAAATAAATAGTCATATGGATGATATAATAAGTCAATTTATGCACTCATAATAGGTAACAATAGTGGCGAGAGGAGGATTTTATATAGGTACATATTATATATGTGGATCTCCTTATCATTATCGGTCTGCAAGTGCCCTCAGAATATTACTTGCTCATGGTGTGGAAAGTAGCACAAGTTAGAAGATTTTTGGAGATGTATGAGCACATGTGAAAGAATAAGAAGGAAAAGGGAACAACAATGATTAAATTGAGTGTGCTACTTCGAACAATGGATGCCAAAGAAGACAACTGATCCAGAGTTACAGACTATGATGGTTACTATGCACATAGAGTTTGCATGAAAGAATGAGACGTTGAATACTAAGCCACACATTATAAGGGAATAAGTAGTACATTTAAAGTATCCATATAATGCACACCGAGAAAGAAGTATACCAAGAGACTATGGGATTCATTAGGGAATTGTAGGGTGAGATACAATTCTTGAAAGAGTAAGCACGTGATAGAGAGCGAGAAAACCATTGAGCCATTGAGCTACCATAGAAGGATGTGGATGATTTGAAGGAGGCATGTAAGATGTTGCGATAGGAGAACATCATCCCATTGTTTTGGGAATGGTTGTGAGAAAATATAACACACACTATACCTAAGCATGAAAGATAGATACTTCATGAAAATATACCACCTCAAAATCATGAATTTGAAAAAGATATTACACTTGATGTAATCATTGATGGTTGGTTATTGCACAACATTCTTATTGATACTGGCATGGAAGTGAATGTCCTAACTTTGGATGCTTAGAATCAGATGGGTAGACCACAATTGCAACCATCCTTAAATGTGTTGTATATGGTGAATAGAACTAGGGCCATGCCTATTGGGTTATTAAAGGACACATCTATTACTATTTAGGGGGCCAAGTTTACTAGAGACTTTGAGGTATTGGAACTCACTAAAGTAGAAAACTTTCTAGCATTACTTGGGTGACCTTGGTGTTATGTGAACAAAGAAAATTTATGCTTTAATAAAAGGTACATAATTTTTTAGAATGAAAAGGAGCACATGATTATACCTCTATTTGAAAAGAAATCTGAAACCTATGTTAAACCTTTGATCTTGGAAGATCTTAACACAATATATGCACACTCATTACACGATCCAGAGAATTTAGAACCATCCAAGGAGGGTGTGCTTCATTGGAAAGGCACACAGTCTATCAATGACACTACTAGTGTTGCTTGTGATAACTAGGCTCATGGAACATATGAAATAGTTGGGCATGAGGTCAAAGGGAGAGTATCTATAATGATTAGGCCACACATGGTGAGGCATTTAGGATGTAACTGTGTGTTATGGTATACTGGTGAAGGGAACCCTGATGCATTTCTACATGCAATGAAGACTCAAATGTGGTAGAATAAATGAGATAGAAGAAATATGTTGGTATATACTTTGCATGGGATAGTAGCGCATTGGTTGGAAATGCATAGAGATAGCCTTTTGGAATGACAAGAAGTGAGAATTCATTTCTCTGCAGATTTACTTGAAGTAATGTACCTATATCGACATGTGAATTTCATGGGAAGTCTCTTGCCTCTCAACATGTCCATGAGTGTGAGAAATCTTAGGCGTAGGGTAAGGAGGAATTACCTCCATCAATTTAGGTACATAAGTTCTACTCCACCTTACTTGGTTGTATGCATGCATGGTGTTTCCATGTAGAACTTAAACAAGAAACAAAAATTAGCAAGAGATGACTCTGGTATGATCTAAACCTTTGATTACTTTTCCACTAAGCCTCCGGGCAATGAAGCATTGTAGATAATGAAGAAAATCACTTTGGGAGATATGTTAGACTTGTTTGGAGAACTGAACTTAAGGCGCGCTTGAAGAAGAAGAAGAGGAGGAAGAAATGGTCCATACCTAGAAGGAAAAAAAAGGGTAAACTGGTATATATGATAGATGATGAAGAAGTTGATGACCTAGAAGTTAACCACACTAAAGGTATGCTTCAGTGCAATGGATACTTCGATGAAAAGGGACATGCATATCATGCTTCTATGAAGACAAAGAAGGTTAATATTGGTACATATGTAGATCCTATGGAGGCCATTATTAGTGATTATTGGTCCGAGCAAGAAGTATCTAAGATTATTGAACTTTTGTGTGACTTTCAGTCTTATTTCTGTGGGGCTATCATGAGTTAAAGGAGTACACCCTTCTTTAGGTGAGATGAAAATAAATCTGAAAGAAGGTGTGCACCCAGTTAGGAATAGGCCTTATAGTATTAATCCTAATCTACGTGTGAAGGTAAAGGAAGAAATTGACAAGATGCATAAGTCTAGTATAATTGAGTCCATTGAAGAATATGAATGGGTTAGCCCCATGGTTATAAGCATCAAGAAGGATGGGAGGATAAGTATTTTGTATATTACAAGGAACTTAATGCTTAATGTGTAATTGATCCTTTTCCCATCCCATTTACAAGAGGAAATCCTGGAGGGATTTTCTAGGTGCGAGATATATTCATTTACGAGATGGATTTTCATGTTACTACTAGGTGCGTATTGCGAAGGAAAATTAGGAAATGAAAACCTTCACAATTGAATGGGAATCTTTACATATATATTTATTCCCTTTGGATTGAAAAAGGTGCCAGCAGTGTTCTTGCGTATTATTGTACATGTATTTCAGGACTTCATTCATAAATTCTTGTAGGTTTATCTAGATGATTGGATAGTCTATGGATTAGTTAAGACCATTGTGACAATCTAAGACTTATGTTTGAGAGGTGTAGAAAGTTGAGCATCTCCCTTAACATTAAGAAGTGCATCTTTGCAACACCATTTGGTACTTTACTCGGACATATAATTTTCAAGGATTTTTGTAGATCTAGCTAATGTAGCTGTGATCTTGGGTTTGGAAGAACCTAACAATTAGAGTGAGGTGCATGGATTCTTGGGACATACAGGTTATTACAAGAAATTCATCAAGGGATATGAAAATATTTTCACGCCCTTAGAAGAATTGTTGAAGGCAAAAGGGAAATTATATTGGGGTGATGCGCAACATGACAGTAATTTGAAACACTAAAGGATAGGATGACTATTGCACTTTTTTTGCACTTTCCTTCATAGGAAAAACCTTTCCATATTCATTTTGATGCCTCTAGCATGGAAATTAGCCTAGTGTTGGCAAAACTAGGAGAAGGAATTATAGATCATCCTATTTATTTTATAAGTTGGAAGTTGACACCATGAGAGCATAATTACACAACCACTAAGAGTGAAGCTTTGTCTATGATCTACACATTGCACAAATAATGACAATACTTGTTGGAAAAACCATTTAACTTCTTTACAGATCATATGGTGCTCAAGTATCTTGTCGATGAGCCTGTGTTGTAAGGCCGCATATGCAGATGGATTATTATTTTTCAAGAATCTAAGTTTATAGTTATTTTAAAATAGGGAAAAAGTAATTCAAGGCCTGATCATTTTTCAAGAATCAATTCTAGTGAGGACACACAAAACATTGAGGATCTAATGTCAGGTGCAAAACTATTTATATTGAATTGTGCGCCTACGAAATGGAGGACATTATAGTGTTTTAATGCACTAGGAAGGTTCCTTAAGGAATGAATACTTTATAGAAGAAGCGGTTTGCAATACGCATGATGATTTATAAATTGATTAGTGGAGATCTATACAAGATGGGCCATTACAAATTTTTACATTGGTGTGTTTTGGATCATGAGGGAAAGGCTATTATGGAAGAATCTCATGGTGGAATTTCAAGAGGACATTATGTGGTTGATTCTTCCACGTGTAATATTTTGATGGTTGGAATTTGGTGGGAAACCTTATACAAATATACCAAGGAATATGTGAAACTATGTGACCATTTTCAATGCCTTTGAAAGCCCGGACACGAGATTAGATGTCTTTATGGACTATTGCAAGTGTTGAACCTTTTGAGAAGTGGGCTATATACTTTTATAGGCCCTATTTCACCACCCACGCATAGGACTCGGTGTGTGGTACATTATAACTTGCACATACTATCTTACAAGGTGGGTGGAGGAAGAGCCTGCAAAGGATTGTACAATAGCCAAAACAACAAAATTTTTGTGGGAAAACATTATTAACAAGTATGGATATCCTTTGAGCTTGACTAGTGATAGAGGAACTCATTTTCTTAATGAGACAATAAGAATTTTGTTGGCAGAGTTTATGGTGGCACACCATAAAACTACTCTTTATCACCCTCAAAGCTAATGACACTAAAAAATATTTCAATAAGATTTTGGGATAGAAATTGACAAAAATATGTGATGTTGAAAGAAAATATTGGGATGATAAAGTATCGGTTGTACTTTGGGCATATAGAAGAACCTATAAGAGATTAAATAAAGCAACACCATTCCAGCTGGTGTTTGTAGCTGAATTAATTCTACTTGTTGAGTTTATGTTACCATATTTTTGTACTACATGTGTATGAGGATTGGATGATGAATAATAAATTCAAGAGAACATTGAAAAAATGATGTAGTTAGATGAATTTTGTATTATTGCAAGATGGAGCTAGAAGACTCGAGAAGGCGTGACAGAAGGCCCGACATGATAGGAACATTAAGAATAATATTTTTAAAGTTGGAATGATGGTTCTTCTTTTTTAATCCAAATTTTCATACCACCAGGGGAAATTGAAGGTGCATTGGTTGGGACCATATGCGGTTATGAAGATATTGGAAATAGGTGCTTGTGAGCTACATGTGTTGTATGGCACTATGTTGTCGATTACTTCAATGGGAGTAGGATTAATCCCTATTATGAATAAAAATTCTTGGTATTTGTAATAAGGCATTATTCCCATGTAGTTTAGGTTTTGATTTTAGTACTTGAGTTTCATTTCCTTGTTGTTTGTTGTTTGTTTCCTTTTCATTGTTTTTTCTTTCATGTTGTGTTGTGTTGTAATAAGTAGCTTGCGCATGACAGAAGCTGGTACTATTTGATGATTTTATGTACGAGAGGACCACGCATACATTTAGTTTTGGGTGGATATGGTGTAAGTACACGTAAAGGAGAGAATTTTATGGTGCTTAAAGTAGATTGAAAAAGGACCGATATATGCATTGATGTTGGTTACTTTAAAAGGTACTACGGATGATGGGAAGGATGGTGGTAATAAGAATTTGATGAAAATTGCTCGGGATAAAGAACGCGTGTGAGAAAATGGGTGGCATAGTGTAACATGAAGTAGGTAGTAACATGGTAAACTACTTGGAGAGAGAGGTACAGAGGGTTATGTACTTTGGTGCATGGAGCACGCGCAGGAGGTCTTTGTCTTGGGAAATAGTGAGTTTGCTTAAAGGTTTTTTTGGAGCACATGAGAGGAAACTATGGAAAAGGTCCGAAAAAACATAAAAGGTGAATTTAAAGTGGTTATGTGGTGTCAGTTGGTGAGAAATTAAAGGAGTTCATATGGTGGTAGTTGGTAAGTAATTAATGCAGTAAAAATTTTGAAACCTATAAAAATGACATCAAGGTAAATTAATTTTTACCTTACCTTGCATGAAATTTGTGAATTTTCTCATGTGACCTAGGAAATATTTGTGTGATTTGTTCAAAACTCAAGTGCCAAGTTTGAGAACTTATAACTAGGGTGAAAAATAAACACAACTAAGTGAAGAGTGAGTTTTATTGGAGGGAATATTGCAGAGTCAAGATGGCATGGAGTGTATTTGAAGAAGTTTCGATTTTTGTGGTTAGGGTTTTAAGAGGGCACAAATTGAAGAAATAAAACTAGAAGTGTAGTTTTTTTATGTGGAAGGTTTTTGGCAAGAAGCTTACTACACCAAGGGTAGATTAAGGAACAAGGTAAGGGTTTGAGTTTGTGAAAAAGAGATGACACTAAAGAAAGTAGCAAACACATCACCAAAGGATAAAGTAAAGGGCAAGGGCAAGGAGAAGTTGATACCCATTGTGAATATCTAGGAGGAATGGTATACGAGAGATGTAGTACCCGATGGATTTTTATGGGAAAGGAGTGGGTATCCCATATGAGAAAAATGGATGTAAGTGATTATAACCATCACATAGATGTGATTTGTGTGTGACATGACATCGAGAGATCGTTCAACCCATAAAGAGAGAAACCTTGATGACAAGCCTATTTATGATTACAATGGGAAAAATCTAGTAGAAAAATTAGGGTTGTTGTAGTTATAAGGGCTTTTGTTCTTTGGGAAGCCTAAGAGATTGTATCAGTGGTTGATGTCATGCATCCATGAGGACTTCTTCTATTTTGCAAGAAGGAAAATGCACCTCACCATGTAGTTGGTTGAGAAGTATACCGGTCTTATTAGTACAAGGGTCAAACTTTAGGAAGACCTAAAAAATGACACAGAGGTGAAGAGGATTGTTGTACAGTTTGAGTAAAAAAAGGGGGGGCGTGCAACGGATATTACCAAACTTGAGGATCCTACAATAAGGATGGTCGCACATTTACTAAGTTGAATGGGAAAGAGAGGTGGACCCAAGTGAACAAGCATTGGCTTCATGTTTGCAAGAATATATTGGAGGGGGGGTATACAACATTGCCTCACTCATAGAAAAAGAGATTATTGACACAATGTGTGATGGAAATAAAATTATTTTTGGGAATATTATACTACTAATGGTTTTTTCAAAGATTGGGGTGTCCGATGGGCCAAATGATAAGATATGGGAGTACCCAAAAGAAATCCCATCCCCTATAAAGAATTTTACAAATTATACATATGAAATAGTAACCCTAGAATATAGGCACAAGAGGGAAAATCATACAAGTGGATGTATGATGCATTCAGGGTAGAATGGCGCATTCCAAGTGAGTTGCCTGTGTTGGTAGATGGATTGGCTAAGTTCATATTTTATCGTAGTTTTGCATTGGGCGCTTAACTTTGAAGGATGGTACCAAGAGCCTCAGTATTGCAAACTTTTGTTTTCCTTCACCACACAATACTTTCATAATGTTATAAACAAGTTTAAAGAAGAGTGCAAGATAAGGAATGATGTAGAAAAAGAAGACAAGGAGCACCATATAATGCTTCAAATGATTTTCTACCCTGAGAAGTGGACTTATGATGAGAAATACGTGTCATAAAACACTCATATGCTTAATCCTATTAAATTTCTATTGGCCATGGTGACAAAAACGATAATATACATATATCTGAGGCCATGGGTTGAAGATGGGAAGTTTTTGGAGGATTATGTAACCATCACTAATGATCCTATGACAAAGAAGAAGGTGGAACAGAAGAAGAGAGAACGCGAGGTGACTCCTTGTTAGTGAGAGTGAAGAAGGAAGTAAGGATAAAACTCCTATCATTAGTGCACTTGTAAGGAAGACACTAGTGTACAGGGATTCGAGCCAAGTGCCAAAGCACTAAAAGACAACTAGTAAGGGGTAAGCCTCTGGAAAAGAAAAAATAGAGGGTAGCGCCTAGTTTAGATTTTGAGGAGATGGAGAGTCAGTAGGAAGAAGAAGATTCTAGTGAAGAAGAGGTGGTGGAAAAGTTAAGACCACATGTTTATACTATCGATGAGTCAAATATAGAATTCTATACCACATAATATAAGGATACGCATGTTATGGATATTGAGGTAGGAGGTATCGGGGTGCATGTCACTCAAATCATAGATGAAAGGTGAAGGTGACTGCAGAGCATGGAAATGGACATACTATAGATCCTAGACTGGAGTGTCAAATTGAAAAATAGGTTACAAATATTATAGAGCACCTAGTTGAGCATGAAGTGGCATGCGACGAGGAAGAAAGGAGCGAATAAATGACAGAGTCATAAGGAGAGGAGATGTCCTTTATAGTAGGTTTTCCTAAGGGGATCGAGGGAAGAACAGGAGGCTGAGGTATATACTAAAGGGTCCCATGTTGGAATATACTGATGACCTAAATAAAGTTTTACATGTCGATATCGAGCATGATACCCACAAATCGCTTGTTTTGTTGGTCGGCCAAACAAGGAGGAGGCACTACTCGCACACACGAAAGATGTTATCTTCTAATCAATCACATATAGATGATCCTAAGTTTGAGGTCAATTCTCATTCATTGAACTAAATTTGGGATAGGTGCACTCTAGAAGTAGCATATCTGATAGTAGATTCACAACAGTTATCTGATGAACAAGTGTGTAACATGCTAAATAAGCTATCGATGGAGGTTGGTTCCAAATTTTTGATAAAAACAAAAATAAGGTCTATGCAGATGGATATGCATGATAAGAATAAATAAATAAGGGATAGAGACAAGAAGATAAAAGAAAAAGATAGAATCATTACGTAGTCAAGAAATATGTGGGGATGAGAAGGGAAAGATGTGCGTCGCATACAAGAAAAAGAATGCATTGCAAATGCAATTTTACTCAAGCACCTGGATTTGGCCCCTTAAGATGGAACTAAATATGACTCATCTTTTCATTACTTGGAATACCTAATACACATGATCACCACTCAACAGGAAATCTTGCCTTGGATTCTACAAAAGATGTATTGGCATGAAAAAAGAAACAAGAGAAGGAATGGGTTGAAGCCTTCATTATGCAAAGATAGTGAGTTGGTTGAATCACTAAAGGACACCGCTGATCTCACAGAGGTAGTGTATGATAACTAAAAATACAAGTACCATATGGTAAGATTTCTTGTGGCCAAGGATGAAGCAAATCTAAAGGAGTTACAGGCCAAAAACAAAGGAAACAAGGTGGAACGTGAGATAATTTTGGTTGAGGTTGAGCAAAAGAGGGAGGAAATTGATGTATTGAGGGCCTCAATTAAGAATAATTTAAAGGAGATCTTCCCCCAGGTCATGCGTAGGATGGACGTGTTGAGTGATGCAGGGAAAGAGATGGAGACTATGGTTGAAAAGTTGAAGGCAAGGGGTGAAAACTTAACTCTGTAAAGGTCCTCGACATTGTTAGTGATGCACCTATTTAGACCAATAGAGAGTTATAAGGATGGAATGCATTGGGAATATTGGTGAATCAAGAGTTCCCCCTCATTTTTTTCTCAATAAAAATTTGATTTTTTCATTCTTTGGCATAAGCCATATAAATATATTATTTATTCCTTGATTCTTGAAGATTTCTTTACCATTCATTTCTCGTGAGAATAGAATGTTGTCGAGGACAAACAACATACCTAGTTTGGGGTAATGTTGGATGTCAAAAACATGACTAAGTTTTTGATCATAAAAAGAAATGATAGTGAAGAATATAGGAATATATTTTACATCCAATCGCTTAATAAAAACTTTGTTTCATTATGTTGCTAGTGATCTACATCATCGGACCTTATTAAAATAAACACATACAACAAAAGTGCAAGATAACAAGAAAATTCGTATTAATAAAAAATTTCATTGCTACAAATGTGTAACTCCATGCAAAATACATAAATAAATGCAATACGAGAAATTAAACCAGCTAACCTAACAAAGAAATAAGTACAATCGGATATTCGCAAATCAACAACATTCAAGATAGTTGCACCAATGTTTTTGTTATCAATCTTTAGTTCCAAAATGTTCATGTTTTAATGGAAAGGGTTAAAAATGGTGCCCCACATAAAGATACATGTAAGGGGAATAAAAAGGAAAAATTTAATCCCATGAAAAATAATTCATGCACTATGACACAGCCTCTGGAAACTCATTGTTGCACGGGAGTACCGACATAGTAAGCAAACTAGCTTTGTTAATGGAGGTAGACAAAAATGATCCATGAGTCATTTGTGACAAGAAAGAGAAAGAACCTAAGAAAAAAATTGTAGGAAAAAAATTTATGTTCAAGGAAAATTCATTTGATACAAGCTTCAAATTGTGCATGCCATTTACTAATTTTTTTAAAAATGAATTTTAACAATTTTTTGGTTTTTAATGATTTTTTAACCAATTTTTGGATTTTTTTAATTTTTTGAAAACATATTTGAATGTTTTGGGGTTTTCAAAAAAAGTATGAATTTTTTTGTGATTTCCTAAGATTTTTCCAAAGTTATGTGCAAGAAAAAAGAAGCGTGGATTCCCCTAGTGTTATATGGGATGTACAAGGGTATAATGCCATGCGTATGTGTAAGAAAGTGAAGATGCAAAGTTTCCCCAACATTAGATGGGAATATACAAAGGAAAAATATTTGCACACGTAAGTTGGATCAATACCAATATGGATAGGTTCAACATGATGATGAGCTTAAACCAATGACATCTTAGGAAGGAGAAACAATGTCCCCAAAGTGGAAGATGGCAAAGAAACACATTCTAGAAAGAAGTATAAGATTATTTTATTGAAAGAAGGAAAAATTTTCCTCAAACATGGAAAAAGGTAATCTTATACACATGGATGTTATGAATGAAGTATAATAATAGAAGATGTTATGAAAGGATATGGAAAATGTAGTTAGAAGATAAGTGACGAAAAAGTGATTAACCAAAGGCACAAATTGTGAGACAAGATATGGACTAAAGAAAGAGTTTGAACAAGGTCCAAAAAAAGACACTTGGTAACATACTAATCATGTTTTCTCATCGAGATCCAATGTGTGCACATGGAAATTTATTACCTCTTAGAGGGAAGATTTGATAGAAAACAAGTGAAGACACCCTAGCCAATGTGTAGGAATGATTTATTTTAAAATTTTATTTGTGAATGGAGGGTGGAAGGAGAGCCATACATTTCTCCGCTGCCAAAGTGTCCATAGCCCCGATGGAGATGTATTTTATTCTAATCCCAAAATTTCTCTACTTCCAACCAAGCTTCCATAACCCCAGTAGAGATTATTGGAAATACCCAAGAGAGAGTTATATATCAATTTGTTTTTGCTTTTTTTTTTTAGATTGATTTTTTCTTTTTGAAAATTTATTTGAACTCTCTTGATTTTTTTGGCAAGGGGTTAAGAATCACTTATAGCTTGGTAACAGGATGTGGAAGTGATTGCGATGATGACATTGGATAGTGTCAACAAAATACTTCCAAAATTTCTTCACAAAAAGTTTATTAGATGTTAATTATGATAAGATCTCTCTACGAGGTCATTCATTCTTTAATTTACCAAGGTTATGAAAGACCTAGGTCAAATGGATACCATAGAGATGAATGTCATAAAGTGTGTGCGAATAGACTAAACAAAATATCATTGAAGGGATCAAAATGATGGATGACTTATAAAGGGATGGCAATAAAGGGAAGAAAGAACATACATGTGTATATAATACCTTATTGCAATGTTTGATCTTTGTACCTTTGATTTTTGTACTATTTTAATGTTTTCTCATTTTTTTGTATTTTTGAATTTTTTTATTTTTTAGATTTTGGGAAATTGGGACCAATCAATGTCAATCTATGTGATAAGATCCAACAACAATGTTTGTGATTTCCTTGATAAGGGATATTAAGCGTGTTTGTTTATCAAGATTCATATTATCTCTGATCTTTATGATCATGGTGAGATCATACTCAACAAATGACTGCAATTTATCTTGAAACATGGATTTCATATGTGGGAGCTTGAGTTCCCTATCCAAAGGTTTATGCACTTTACACCATACTTTATGGTTACGTTAGTGTGCATTCTTGAATTTCATTTGATTATGAAATTTATGTTTGTTTAAATTGTTGGGAGCTTTAGAGCTCTTGAAATATTTGATATTAGCTTGATAAAGAATTTTTTTGGGTTTATGTGACTTGTCTGATCCCAAGAAGTGGGAGAATAAAGTGGAAGTTTAGAATTGATGTGAGAAATTATGGTGGGCTTGCTACAATCATTTATATAAGGATATTGTGATGGAAAAAAAGGATACGGTCCAAGAATTGAAGAGGATGGGCTACTAGAGGTGTCCCATAGACTAAAGATGAATGGATACTAGGATGTGGCCCAAGTATAGAAGAGGATGGGATATTAGGAGGTTTCCTTAGAATAAATATGAAGCTCTAATAGGATGTGTCCTAATTATATAAGAGGATGGGATACTGGGAGGTGACCCACAAATATAAGATAAAGGGCTACTAGGATGTGGTCCAAGAATAGAAGGTAATGGGATACCAGGAGGTGACCCCTAAATAGATGATGAAGGGATTCTTGGAGGTGGCCCACATATAGAAGAAGATGGTGGGATACCAGGCAATGACCCAAGGTGATATTGTGATTAAGTAATCATGATAGATAAATAATGATTAGGTAATGAGAAGATAGGCCATTGATCAATGCCAAACCCAGGAATTTCATCATGAAATGAAGAATGTGAAGATAAAAGAATAAGAGGAGGATCAAGTTCAATGATCCTAGGGTATTCCCTTGTTTCATGAGAAAAGGAATCAATCTCTTCCCCACAATATGATAATGTATCAAGTTCTAAAGATAATTATTTCTCACAACCTTGTAGGGGAATATCTTCATGTACCCCCATAAATTCTCCAATCGCTTCTTCATTCTGAAATGCATCGATTATTATGGGTTGTTGGTCAACCATAAGAGGTTGATTTGAAGTAAGGGGTCAATAAATTGTGGAAGATATAGAAGATGTTTGATTATGTAGATGAGGGGAAGGTTTGACCTTATTATGTCCACAAAGGAATTGGATAGTGCATCAAAAAGATATCTTAGCACATCGTTTCTTGTGAATTTTTCTTCGTGGATACAAACATCAATTTTTAGAATATTGACGAGGATATGGAATGATATTGTTAAAATTGATCAAGGGCTAAAGAGGGATTTGATTCTGATTAATAGAATAATATGACTTGTGAGAAAAAGTAGACTTATATTTGGATGTCTTAGGACTATCTTTAGGTGTAATTTTAAGATACGGTGGAATTGGTTTTCCTAGAAGATCAAAAATCCATTCAAAGGATCGCCATGTAAGATTTAAATTAGATCATTTAATAGAAGGATATGAGTCACACAAATATTCAAATGAGGAATACTTCATTGAGGTGACTAATAAAGGGGATCCCGTGAAGAAAGGGAAGACCATGACTTAGGAGTTAAATAAGAAGAATAGTTCATATTAGAATCTTCAGAAGACCGAGGAGAATCAGAAGAATAGTTTGGATTGGAATCTTCAGAATACTGAGAGGAATAAGAAGAATCAAAATCATACCACTAACTATGAGATGAAGGTGGGAAAAGAGATAATTAAATGGGTTCTCTAGTGTGAAGAACCAAATGAGGTCTAGTTGTGATGGGTATCTTTTGATGGGAATTCCAAAACCTAGGTTCCCTATTTTTGTAAGTATGAGGAACCATGCAATAATCAGTCATAGTTGGCCTTGTTGGGTACAAATTACTAGACCAGTATGGTGATTGAAATCCTTCATGATGAAGAAAATTCTATGTTAATTAGAATAACATAACGACAACCATCTAGACAATTTACAAATATGGGCCCGAGGAAAAACCAAACAAAGATAACGACATCAAATCATCAAAAATAATGTCAATCAAAAAATGGTAACAAATCCAAATGTAATATGAACCAAGGACACCAAAGAATAATGAATGAAACACTAATCACAATATTATATAACAAGAAGTATCTAGGACAAAATGATTAAGTACAAGACTATAATCCAATCACAAGAATAGTTTACTCCCTATGTTTTCCAAGATAGGTTTAGTGCAAATAGTGACAACACAATATCACCACTTAGGTCAAGTTTAAAATAAACAAGACCTAAATACTAAGAAAGTGTTGACATGATCTCCCAACAAGGTATACTAAAACCATTTTTAGACACAATTGAAAATGAAGTTACAAATGCGAGCAACGATAACAAAACTATTTGGACACGTTAATCAAGATTTGTAATAAAAAAATATTTTAGTATCAAAATGATGTTATCATAATGTGAACAACATAACATCAACACTCTCAAAAACTCAAGGTAATGTTAGGATCAAAAACTAAGCCTAAGTATATCAAGAAGTTGCTATGTGTGTAAGTAACATAATAATACAATTTAGAGACTTAGATCAAATTTCAAAATGGAAACAAGACGTAAGTATCACAATTATATGGCTATAATGTGGGAAGCGTAACAACTCAAAGGAAGTCAATGATGAGACAACCTAGCTACAATATGAAATTTGATTATGGGTATCGAGACAATGGCTACCAAGATATAAAGACGTACCAACACACTTTCAACATTTACCATCCAGTCTTAAGCAAGGAAGAATGTAAATGGGTGCAAAAGTGGTGGACACAATAAATTAATAGCACTACATATGTATGTTTTATTTTGTCCCAAATGGGAAATAAGAAAATAAAGGAGTAGACCAAGTGGTGATGAAAAATACTTGGTGTAACTTTGGCAGAGTTTTGCCTTGTCTTAGGACAAGTGAAAAACTAGGACAAAGTAACACTATAAGTTTCGTGATGAAATAACACATGATTTAAAATTTAATGGACTCTCCCCTTATTTGAATAACAAGGTTTTGAATCCAAAAAAATTTCACATTGTGAGAGCTCTTTGGAACATGATGGATAAATTTTATTTGGTTCTAAGCCATAAGCTTCCTATTGGTTCACTCGCTAGGTGTCACAAACTATCTCCGTGAGCACGGTTTGCCAAGAAATTCGCATTGACTAAATATTGGAGTATCTTGGATTTACTTTACCCCCTTCAATATAATGAGAAATAAATTGTGTTTAGTTGTATCTCACTGGGGTCACGTGAAGATAATTTTGACTCTAATCTCTCCAAGGCATACTAATCAATTGGGTAGTGGAGCACTTTCCCATTTCATCCAAAAGGTTCCCTCATGTGTGGACTACTTTCAGGTTCTTAGGAGCATCCTCATGGGTATTATGGCTTATGCTAAGGCACTTCTCCCAGTTTAAAGAGGATGATTCGTAGCTCTTAACCGAAACATGCAAGTATAGTGTCTTGAATAATGTGGTATGTTTTTTTATCTTTTAGATTAATAAATTTTGTTTAGACCACCATTGGAAACCTGCAACACATATGTAGTTATATTTTTGTTTAGATTATCCTTTCTTTAGCAATCATTAGGTCCTACACACAAATAGTTAGTAGTGTAGACACCTATATTCCATTTTTGTAATCCTATTGCCGAACACACAAAAATCACTCTCATTCTTACCAATTCCATTATAATTAGTTATTTCCACTAATTAACTAATGTTTTCCCTCTATTCTGGTTAATTAACATTGCTTTGTTGATTATCCACCCTTTTCCACATTCAGGATGCCAATCAACGTCAAATCATAAGTTGTTATCCTCTTCTCGGGAAACAATTAGTGTTATTAGCTAATTAAGCCTATTTTGCCCTTGATTTGGTCAATATGCCCTAATATTGGCTCAAACCCCTCTTATGACCACTCAAAATCACCCCATTCACCTCCAAAATGTCTCAAAATCTTATTTTAGCCTCCTAGTTGACCCTAAGTGGTTGATTAAGGTTCCATACCTCTTAATCACTTGTTAATTCACTAACTGTGCTTAACAAAGCTTAGTCATGATTAGCAATTCTAATCTAATTTCGGGCTTTTAGTCCCACATGCACCGAAATAAAATTTTATCCCAAAAGTAAAACTATAAAAATAGTTCACCTCTTACCTTAATATTTTACACCATGCTTTGATTTGCATCTCATATAATAAATATGATATATAGCCAAGTTCAATCCTTGCCTAAAGCCTTCAACAAGGTTAGTAGATGAATATCTAAAGTGACTTAACAAGTCATTTGGAGAGGTCATTTCACCATTGTTTGGAGTAGAAACCATACCAATTTGATTTCCTCTTAGGTCTATTTAGGCCCATGTTAGGTAATTGAGCATATTAGTAGGCATGTTTAGTTAAATTTTGAGTTGTATTCATGTTAGTTAAGCATTCCTTTAATCTTTTATCTTAATGTTATATTCCTAGACTTAGAACCTTGACTAGATATGGCAATGGTGTTAGCCTTCCTTGGTTGATCATGAAATTTGATTTGTAGAGTTTAGGGATATTTCAAGTAATTATCCAAAAAGATCTATAATATGATAAAAAGAGGATTAAATGTTGTTTTTGGTTCTCAAGATCTTCCAAGGATGCAAGAGAAGAGCATACACAACAAGTTACCCAACTAGATAACAATGAAAACTTGTAAATCAAATAACCACCATAATGCTTTATAAGTCAATGTTCATTCCCAATTAATCCAAGTGATTTTTAGTGAATGAAAACTAAAGTTGTTTTTGATTCTCAAGATCACACAATGGTACAAGAGAAGAGCATACACAAGCTTTATCCTTAGTTTTTATCAAATGAAAATATTTTAAATCAAAGTATCATACAAATGCCAAATGAAAATTCCATTCCTTTAAGCATAAAAATGAAAAAAAAATTCCCTCTTACTCTAATGTTAGAAAAGAAGGTTTAAAGATGTTTTTGATTCTCAAGATCGCATAATGGTGCAAGAGAAGAACATATAAAAAGTTTATCCCAAACTCATACAAAGCATGGAAACAAAAACATTCATCAAAACTTAAGCCAATTAGAATTGTTAAAAACCTATAGACAACAGATTAGAAAAACCTGTAACAAAAAAAAATTAGAAACTCAAACTTTTAAATGAGTGTCCAAAACTAGATGAGAACGCACTAACGTGAAGAAGAGAGCGTATGCATGAGCTAGAGATCATATACATGATCTAGAGAGCATACATGTGGAGGTTAACTTATATGCATGACTCTATGTAAAAAAACATAGTGAGTGTCACGAGAGCATGACCCGGAGGCAATAGCTCAACACACCAAGTGGTAGCACGAGTCTACTATAGAGAAAGTTACAGAGTCCAGCTTACAAGATGAAAACAAAGTGTTGAGTATGTGTGACCATATAATCATATGTGCAAGCCAAAGAGTGTATGTAAGAACCTATAAGTGTATACGTGAGCCCTGAAGTAGTAGCGTGATGAATTTATTTGTAGCGTGAGGCTTTCTTGTAGCTCATCAAAACACAGGAATTTCGACAAAATTCTCAAAAATCCCCAAAATTTGGTAACTGATCCAAATTTGGCATCACCTCAGCTCCTTTGATCCCACAAAGAACATAAAAACAAAGAAAATACAACTAATCTAGCTAAGAAACTTCATAAATATAAAAACTAATGAAATAGACGGTTAGTAAACTTGAAAACTTGAAACTAATATAAAAACCTTGAAACCGATATAAAAAGATTGAAATATAATACAAAGGATAAGGGGTAAGGTCCTACTGACTATTCCAAATGTGCACTACCAAAACTCTTACAAGGCTAGATAACTAGACTAACACCAAATAGTTTATGAGAAAATCTAGGAATTTACAATAGTAACATCAAGATCTTTGCTTATTCGAATGCTTCGAAAAGTAACATGATATCAATCAATCTAAGTTAAAGCATTCCTACTTAGTTTGAATTGCTAGTTAAAATTGACTTCTAAAGACCACTAGAAATCAAATTGGGTTGTTGCTACTTCAAAATGGTGAAAGGATCTCTCTAAAAATGGCTACAAGATCATATTAGATATTCCTTTACTAACCAAGCATGAAGATTGGATGCATATATTGAGCAAGATAATCCATCAATCAAGTAAGACTCTTGATCATATGTCTTATATGATTAATCTTATTCAAAGTATGGTGTAAAGTATGAAGGTAGGAGCTTGGTCCTTTTTATATCTTTCTATTTTATGAAATCTTACATCTTTATTAAGGCTTGTTAATCTTGATTAGTAAAATTAACAAGTGATTAGCATGTGAGGTGCATTAATTGACCAATTAGGGTTAATTAAGAGGCTAGGATAAGATTTTGAAGCCTTTGGAGATGTCCTAGAAGGAAATGGGTTGATTTTGAATGGTTGGAAGAGGGCTATTAACCAATAAGAGGGTTTATTTATCAAATACAAGGGTAAATAGGATTAATTAGCTAATAATCACTAATTATTTTCTCGGAAGAGGATAATAACTAACGATGTGTTGTCAATTGGCATCCAAAATGTGATAGAGGTTAGTTAATCAACAAAGCATCGTTAATTAACCAAAATAGAGGGAAACATTAGTTAATTAGTGAAAATCACTAATCATAACGGAAATGGTAGGAATGAGGGTAATTAAATACACAAGAAATATCCTACATAGAAAACAACACACTTCATAACTAATCTATCATTCTACATCCTACTATTACAGCTATAACATTCATGCACCGGGATCTATGAATGAGTGCTCACAAGCATGTAAACCCTCTTTAAGGTTATCAGTAATCATGATTGGAATCAATAACATACACTACTCATTCGGATTACACATTAAACAATGACACTTAGATTCAACCAATATCTTCCATCTATTAATAAACACAGAAGCTCCTTACAATAATGTCAATCGATACCAATGCGCGTATGGATCTAATACAATAATTTAGTCATATGCATATATCTCTATATCTTCATACATCCATCACACTCATCATATTACCACTATGTACCTCACATCATATATATAGGGTGGGGACTTTCCCTTCACTACTTATCTATTCCAGAAATAGGCCGCATGCTATTAATAGCCATGCATCATTCATAGGCATAGCCACACATGCAAGTGTGCTATCTATAGGCCTCTTACAGTTAACTGAAGTGTCAATCCTATTCTTATCTCATCTCCATGCAAAACACTTTGATCCGATCCTCCAAAATAGACAATGCATGGCGCACACGTCTCTAGCATCGCTAGTGTGTTCCACACGCCATCTTCTAAAAATAGGTCATCATGCTCAAAATCGGCTAAGTCCTAAATGTTGAACTTGCCTTCTATGTGTGGGTCCTTCCTGTCCCTCCATGCCCTTGATCCTGGCCTTCTCTCCCACACACTCCTTGTGTGTTCTCTAACAAGTATTCTCTAATCAACATTACCCCACACTAATCTCATTTTCATCCCGACAATGGGTATTCCTCCAAAAATTTAAGTAAAGAATAGAATAATGGAAAGAATAAGAATGAAAGAATGTAGACAAATAAAGAATTTTTATGAGACAACCTCCTCTGTATCATTTTGTAGTATCAATTTTGGATACTCCTCCTTTATTTCGGCCTCCAAAACCTACCATTCAGTGAGTGCTTGTTCTACTTTTTCTGGGATGTCCACAACAATGGATTCCAACTCATCCCTCACAATCTCTCCCTTTTCATTCTTGTAGAAACCAACACAATGTTGGACATTGATGTCATTCTTCCTTCTAAAAGATCCATCTTCTACACAATTAGCTTCCCAAGCTCTTCCAACTGAGTCTTGTGTAGCTCTTGTGTTGCTGCTAGGGCCTCTTACTTCTTTAACTATTGACAATCTTTCTGCACGGCCCAATGTCTCATCCTTCATTGCTTTCTAGACCTCATTGTTTTCTTCTAGGGTCTTTATGTTGATAAGCACCTCTGAGCTTGTGTAGATATTTAAAGCTTGGTCTACTTTCTTCAATACTTCTTGTAATGCTTGCAACAACCCTTCATAAGATGCAATCTTTCACATCACTGATGCTTTCTCTCATTCTCGCATCTTCTTCTCGAATTTCTTGCACACCATTCATCATGCAGAGGTTCATCTTCAAGTACCAAGTCCACCAACTTTCCCACATAGTGTATCGTTGAAGGAAATGTCTGTGGTACCTTGGCCTCCAAGTGTGGCCTTGCTTTGATGACATTATCCCCAATATCCTCTGCGATGTTGATAAATACTTCATTCTTCTTCTCGTGAAGTCCCTCTCTTGTGTTATGTGTGCTATCTCCACATCCTTTGTCTTCATCTCCTCACATAACACTCTGATTGTTACAGCATTTGTCCATGTTTCTTCTAGCCACTTCAGCAGAAACCTTCACCAATGTGTTTCTTACCTACTCATCTGACATGACAATAGGCTTTACTATCATGTGTCTAGCTTGGGGTGCCTTCTTCAATCTCAAATGCATGAATCTTCACATACATCAAAGTCGACTCACATCCATGTGGGTGTGCATTGACCATGATAGTTTTTTTCAGTGCACATAGTCACCATATCCTCATCCATTAGCTCCTAGCCAAATAAATCCTTCTATGCTATCATGCTCTGAAGTAGGCACAAACAATTTTTCCTGCATCCTCTGCATACCCCATGGCTGGTGGAATGTGCTCTCCACTTGTTCTTCTAGACCATTGTTGCTTAGGGACTTTAGCTTCCAAATTTGGCACTTATGTCTCCATGTCCTAAACATTCTCGACAGCTGTCTCCTCTGGTCTCTTCTCGTCCTCTTCTCTTCCCTTTGATTCCTCACCCTATTCTTCTATGTTCTCTGGAAGTGTAGGAGAATTAGGCACACTTTCCTCTGACTCTTCCACCTCCTCATCTAACTTCAGTTTCCTCCTTCTTTGCACAATTTCCTCCTTCTGTGGAGAGAGTCTAGGTGATCTGCACACCGTGGTTGGAGTAGCACCTTGGGTCCTTGTTCTCCTAAACACCTTTTAAATATGTGCTCCCCTTGGACTGCATTCAAGTCCTCATCATCCCCTCTTGTGGCTGAGGTGGTGTAATGGTGCGCTCTAGCTTCACCCTTATTTGTAGGATGTCTCCTACCTCTATGCTCCAAACCACCACTATCTTCATGCTCCTCCTCCTCATCCTCCACTTCAATTGGCTCTATGGGCTTAGGTGTTGGGATGTTCTCCATTATATGCTTTCCCTTTAGTGGTGCTAGAAGTGTGAAATCACCTTCCACATATTTGTTATTCTCCATCTTTGGCTTCAACTAAAGATACACCAATGTTGCCCCTACATCTACTACAACTAGACTTATTGGCTTAATATTCAACACCTCTCAAAATGATCCTCTCAGTGAAGGAACTTCTTCCATGATACACATACTTCTTTCTCAACATGTGGTAGTCACACTCTACCTTATCTGCATTGAATACTAGTCAACATGTGTCTATAAATCCATGAAAATATGCTTGAAATACCTTACAGTGAATGATAAGGAAATTTACACCAAGGGCTCCAGACTCCATCTTTCATTGGGAAGCACATGATATAGAAATGTTGATATACAACAAATTGGACTTATGTCCCTACTACTAATGGTAGGTCCTTTGGGATGCACCACTCTTCTCCAAATGCCACGGAGCCTGTCATACCATTTCTCCACCCTTTTCTTTATGTCATCTCTATCATGGCCCCTTTACATAGATACTTACTGAACCTTTCAGCTGGTGACTTATTCTCCATGGGGTATTCCCATACTTTTTCCTTCGGCCTGTCTGGTACTCCAATTTCCATGAATACTAGTGATAGTAGAACAACCCCAAAGTTGATCTTCCCTCCTGTGCATGCTTCCTCAACTATTTGTTCTACAATATAGCCTACAATATTGTAGATTTCTCCTTCTAACATCTTACGCACAACATGTAACCACATAGTATTTACCTGTGACCACCGCTCCTGATCATTCAACTTTGTAACAAGGTGTGTTGTTGCTTGCACAACCAGATAGTTCTTCAATTTGTCTATATCCATACTACGTGGACCCTTCAGGTATCCCAACTCTTGTCTGGTCTTCAAGATCACGGCTTTATCTATGAGATCATTCTTTATGTCCTCTCTTATGGCCTTCAAACCTATAACTGATGAGATAAGCGCAGATGAGATTCTAACTCTGCGTCCTGCAAAGTAGAAGAAGTCCTCATGCACTTTGCTCATGAGCCACTGATACAAGGGCTCATACTTCCCAAAATATGGGAGCTCATATAATTGGTAGACCCCAATTCTCTTTAGAAGCTTCTCACCTACATCATCAAAAACTAGCATGTCATCCGCCGTACGCTTGTTCGTCCTAGCAGTGAGCAAGGAATCAAGCTCCTTCTTGTTCTCTATGGTCCTGTGATTGTATTCACTCACTTTTCTCTTTCTGATGGGTGAATCCCACTCCTAGCCAATGATGACTCCTAGATATTGCATTTCTAAAAATGGCTTTCGGTGCCATCTCTTCTTCCTCAACGACCACCTTCTTCTTTCCTTTTGCTGCTACTATAGATGCCTTCTTGGGTGCCATTTTTTTCCTTTACAAACATCTCCTCTTTAACTCTACAACTTTGCGAATCAAACCCTAGCTCGATTCAATCATGCCCTAGGTGGAAACTTTGTGCCCTAACTCCTCTCTTGCCTCCTTGCTTCACTCAAACCCTTCACCACTAGGGACACAAGCTTCTTTTCACACAATCTATTTATCACGCTTGGTTTCACACCCTTCACACCTTAACCCGATCACTCAACTCTTCACAATTGGCTCTTTCCTCAAATTCTCTTAGTCACAATGGTAAAAATGAATCTACATCCCATCCTTATATAATTTTTTTCAATTTTTCAAATTTTGATGCATTTATTACTCCTTCACCTACCAAATATTCTCTCATTTACTGACCAAATTCATTCTTTCCATGGTACATCTTCGCACCCCAGCTATAACCTTCTAGTGTGCCTTCCTACCCTCTAGTCACAAAATTCTCTTCAACACATGCCCTTGTGCCCGAGTACCTCATCACTATACCTTCTCCTGGTAGTTATCATGGCCTCCGCTTACCTCACATTATACTTGTCCTTTCATTCATCTCCATCCTTGGTCACTTTTGAGAAGCAATCTTCTTTTGACTTAAAGCACACCCGTAGTAGCTTATTCCTTTCACCTTTCAATTCCCATGGTCTTTTACTTGATAACTACAACCACCCCACACTAAAGGTATGTGCAATCCTCTCATGCATAAAAATTCTTCACATAGTAATTAGCTTCATGCACGCAAGTGCACTTTACACAAGAACAACAACTAAATTGACAAAGCATAGTGACAATGAAGGAAATACATTAAGGAAATATATAAGGGAAACCTAATCTAAATGGAAATACTACCTTATTACAAACACCAAGAAGTCTTATTTATAGTAGGGCTTCAACCTACTCCCGTTAAAGTAATTGGGTAGCCGTGTTCCATCAAGTGCTTCTAACTGAAAGCACCTATTTCAAGTATGTGAGTGATGACATACGGCCCCAACCAATGTACTTTGAGCTTGCCTAGATGGTGCAAGAACTTAGAGTCATAAAGAAGTACCATTTTTCCAATCTCAAACTTCTTATCCCTTATGTTTTTGTCATGCCATGCCTTCTTCTTGGCCTTTTCCTACTTCTGAATCCATCGTGTTATGGCTCATCACTCATCCAATAAATCATCTTCTCGATACACTCTTCTAAATCCTGTTCATCAGCTAGACCTCCAGTGCACAATGCACAAAGAAGGTAACATAAATTCTATAGGGAGAATGGCTTCCACGCCAAACACCAACTGAAATGGTGTGGCTTTGTTCAATCACTTATAAGTTGTTCTATATGCCCAAAGAATAACTGACACTTTTTCATCCCAATCCTTTCTTCCAACATCACAATTTTTTGTCAAAGTCTAGCTCAAAATCTTGTTGAAAGCCTCAAAGCCCATTTTCCTAAGGATGGTAGGGTGTAGTTTTATGGTGTGCAACCATAAACTCATCTAATAGGATCCTGATTGTCTCATTCAAAAAGTGTGTACCCCTATCACTTTTCAAGCTTAAAGGACATCCATATCTTGTAAGAACATTCTCCCATAGAAACCTAGCTATTGTAGTTGATATACAATCCTTTGTAGGTGTTGCTTCTACCCACCATGTGAGATAATCTGTGCAAGTAATGATATAGCACGATCTAGTCCTCACATGGCTGGAGAAATAGGTCCTACAAAGTCAATGGCCCATTTCTCAAATGGTTCTGCACTAGTAATTGGTCTCAAAGGCATCTCATCTCTTTTCCCTAGTTTTCCTAAGCACTGATAATGATCACACGCCTTACAATATTCTTTACAATCTTTATACAATGTCTCCCACCATAATCCAACAAGTAGGATCTTCCGGCAATCGCATCACCTACATAATGGCCTCCTACAATACCACCATGAGATTCTTCCATAATATCCTTGTGCTCATGCTCTAATACACAATGACATAATACTTCATCTCTACCTAACTTGTAGAGGTCACCACTGATTAACATAAATGGTGTCCGCATGTATAGCAAGTTGTTTCTTTTCTAATGCCTTCATTCCTTCTTGGTGCTATACCAATCCATAGAAAGACAACAATGTCTTCTAATTCTAATGGCATGCATTGTAACCTATATAATATGTGCATCTGCATGGTTTCTTCAATTTTCTGTGCTTCCTCTCTTGAGTTGATTCTAGATAGATGGTTTGGTCCAGAATTGATTTTCCCTAGCTTCACCACAACTGTGAAATCAAACTCTTGAAATAAGAGTACCCATCTGCATATGCACCCCTAAGATGGGCTTGTTTACCAAGTACTTCAATGCCATGTGATCTGTATAAAACACAAATGGTGTTGCTAACAAGTACTGTCAAAACTTGTGCAATGCATAGATCATGGAAAAAGCTTCACGCTCTATAGTTGTATAATTTTGTTCAAGAGAGTCAACTTCCTACTAGAAAAAAAAATTGGATGATCAAAAATACCTTCTCCAGGTTGAGCTAACACAACACCAATGGCCATGCCAGAGGCATCCACATGCACATGAAATGGTTTATCCCATGAGGGAAAGTGTAGAATGGGCGCGGTAGTAAGTTTCTCTTTAATATCTCAAACATGTGCTTGTGGTTCTCCCCAATAAAATGTACCTTTCCCCTTCAATAACTCTTCCAAGGGTGCAACAATTTTGGCATACCCTTTGATGAATTTTCTATAATATCCTGTATGACCTAAAAATCCATGTGCACCTCACTTTGACTGGTAGGTGCTTCCAAGCCTAAAATGACTACAACCTTAGCTGGATCAACGAGAAAACCTTCCTTGCAGATTATATGTCCTAAAATATTCCAAATGGTGTGGAAAATATGCACTTCTTGATGTTCAAAGAGATACTCAACTGTCTACACCATTCAAACATTAAGCGCAGATTGTCACAATGATCTTTCACAAGCCCATATATTGTCCAATCATCTAGGTAGACCTGTAAGAAGTTATGAATAAAATATTTGAATGCCTGAACAACTATGCACGAGAATACAACAGGTGCATTTTTCAATCCAAAAGGCATCACAATATAGGAAAAATTGCCCCATTCAGTAGTAAATGTTGTCTTTTCTTGATCCTCCTGAGCAATCCTAACCTGATGATACCCAAAAACCCATCTATAAAGGAGTATATTTCATGCCCTACAACACCTTCCAATATTTCCTCAGTGAATGGCGTCAGAATGGATCGGTGACGCATGCAACATTCAAATCCTTATAGTCTACACATATTCTAATTCATCCATCCTTCTTGATACTGATCACCATTAGGCTAACCCATTCTGACTCATCAAGGGGTTTGATAATTCCATATTTCAACATTTTATCAATTTCTTCTTTTACCTTTTCACACAAATTAGGATTCATTCTATAAGGCCTCTTTCTAACTAGGGCATGCACCATCTTTAAGCTTTATCTTCATTTCCCAAGTGATTTATGCATGCCTTTAAGTTCATGATATCCTCATGGGAATAAGTCTTGATAATCCCTAAGTAACTCAATGATCTTTGCTACCTCCGAGTCTGACCAGTAGTCTCCAATTATGGCCTCCTTAGGCTCAACCTCCAAACCTATATTCACCTTCTTTGTCTTCATGGGTTTATGATAGGCACGTGTATCCTTGTCTGGCACATTGTCCAAGACCTCGCGCACCCCTTGTGAATGTTCAATATCCAGGTTTTCAATTTCCTCATCATCCACAATGTAAACCATCTTTCCCTTCTCTTTCTCAAGGAAAGCACATTCAAGTAGTATGAAGTCCATTTCTTCTTCCTTCTCAAAATGCACCCTGACTCTATCTCACCAAATAATTCTTGAATATGCTCTTTTCTAATTTTGCACTATCTCCCATGGTTAAGTGCTTGATAAATTTTAATGCCTCTTCTATTAGAGGTTGAGAAGAAAAGTAGTCAAAGGTCTGGATCATCCTATAGTCAAATTTTTCTAGTTTCCATTCTCTCGATGTAGTTTTGCATATACATACTAGGTATGTGTGCATCCTTGTAGTGTAGAGTACAAATCTATGCACCCAGAGTGAAAGTGGTAATGCTTCATGTCCTGTTGTCCAGAGTCTCTCACACTACTGAATGTGATGTTGAACAAGTTGATCACCATGATAAGTGTAGATCTACATAGGTGCATTATTCCTTACAAACCTAATAGATAGGCGATTCCAATCTCTTCCCATTCTATAAGATTATCTCTGTGGACTACCCACCAGCGCGTTGTTGTCCCATGCAAGGTATATACTAACATATCTCTTCTCTTAATTTGATTTGTCCACTATGTTTCCATGGCTTTCAAAAATGTAGGAAGATCTTCTGCCCTTGTATATACCAAGGTACTATGCTACCTATCCATCGACCGAACAAAGTCCATTCTTGCACGCAACCACACTTTTTACTTTACACCCTACTAATTCATATGTACCATGAGCCCAATTATCACAAGCAATACTCATAGTATCACTAATAGAATGAGAATCCTCCCACTATATGATGCCTTCTTTTGATGGCTCATTGACCTCTGGGTCCTAATAACACGTACATAAATTCGGTTTAAGTCCTCCTCACTTAGAGGCTCAACATATGGTGTAGACTTCCCATCTGTCAAAGGTATCACAACCCTTTCCTCCTTGTTCTCAAAGCTGATATACCCCTTATTGAATCTCAAGTCAACATTATTCACATAACACCAAGGGCATCCAAGAAAGGCTAGAAAATTGTCTACTTCTAAGTGCTAATACCTCAAAATCCCCAGTGAACTTGGCCCCTTGTATGGTTATAGATGCATCCTTCAAAAACTCCTATGGGGTGGCCTTAGTTTGGTTTTCCATAAACAACACATTAGATGATGGCTGCAATGGAGGCCTCCCCATTTGTACCCATGCATCTAATGTAAGCACATTTACTTCTACACTGTATCAATCAATATGTTGCTCAACAACCACCCATCCACAACAACATTCAGAGTAATTTCCTTGTCATATCAATGCTATCAAGGGAAGATTTACATGCAGATCTATCATCTGTTTCAAAACTTGTACACGTGGAGTGTTCCCCTTTAACCAACTTCCTAATAGTGGAATAATGTTCTCTTGGTGTAACATTCTACACACTTCTCACAGATCATCGATATCATTTTGGACTATCTCTGATGCTTTCTTCTACTCCTTTAAGTATTGTATCTCACCCTAAAGATTCCTTAGCACTTCCATGGTATCCTGGTAAACCTCCTTCTGATGAGTGGGATCTGGGTACCTTGCATGCAAAACCTCCTCCTTGGTGATCATAGGCTTCTAGTGTAATGCTTCTCTCACACGTGCCACTTCAGTGTGTAGTAATCTTCACTATCAATGCCTCAGTCCTTCTACTATCTTGGGCATCCACTAATCTTCTACCATGCACTGGATTCTAACCATCTTGGTGCCCTTTGTTTTCTTTCTTATGTTGCTTACTCAAATGCTCATATAAGTCTGGGAACTCTTCATAGCTATGGTTCTTCCCGTAAAAAACATGCAATATTCTGAGGACATTCATGCCTATAGTGGTCAGAGATCCACATGTATAACATGTTCCATGAGGGAACTCACCTCTTCCTCCACCATGGCCTCATCCTCCATATCCACCACGATATCCATGTCCCCTTCCATAACCTCCTTCAAAATGCCCTCATTCCCGTATAGCGTGTTTGATTATGATCCCATCTCGTGCTCATTCTTACCCTTAGAATTATTTATTACACTTGTCTTGTCATACCCCAATGTCTATAAAGATCCTGATCTGACCAATCAACCAAAATCCTCGCATATCATGGGTCGTGGACTTGCAAATCTTGAAAAAGAAAGATACATTCTTCCTTATCATGCATCAGTAACAAAGGACAATGACTAACATCATGATTCAAATGACAGATCTCACAATCCAATAATAATGAGCATATAGATCTACGAGGGAAACTATCCTTGGTGTGACCTTCCACTTCACAATCTGTACACCAAATTCCTGAGCACATTTCATGGGATGAATTTTCTGATAGCTTCTCTAACTACTTTTCCATAGCTACAATCAGGCCTCTAAGAATGGACTAACACCAATGTCAATGCTCCCAACTACCTCAACATACAAAGCTACTTCCAGTGCTTCACATGGATCAGTGTATGTCTTATGTGACAACACCCTTCTAAATGGTGTAATCAATCCTCCAACGAACCATTGTGCATGCTAGCTAGCATGAATATCATAAGATAGCTTAGATAGAAGTGTCTTAAAATGAGCATCATACTCACGTACACTCTCAGTAGTGCCTTGCTTGATATCCTTGAGTGCACTAATACTCTTCTACTCAAACTCAGGGATATGGAACTCTTTCAAGAAAGCATCTTTCAATGTTGCATAATCCACGCAAGTTTGATCAGGTCAAACTTCCTATACCAAACAGTGTGCACATCCCTATAATGTAGTAGCAAATTGACTTTCCTTACGCTCAATAGCAAATATGATCCCTTAGCACACCACAAGATTTCACACATATGCACATGTTTAGAAACATCCTCTATACCTTTATACTCTAAGAGATGAAGAGACATCTCCATATAAATATTTTTGGTTGTCATGGGACCTTGACCACCTAATCTAGAACCTCCTGTGTTCCCTCTACCTCTAGAACCACCAGATCCACTAGAACTAGAACCACCTATACCTCCTGATCCTCCACCTATAGCTGGAATATGACCTATAGATGTACTCCCTTGTGCTCCGATAGTAGTACTATACTGAACCCCTACAATCTATGAGGTAGTTCCACTTCCAGAGGTGAATCCAACATTCTGTGTGCTCACATTCTATGTGGATGATGCACCTAAGGATGTTCCTCCAAATATCATTGAATCCGTTTATCCTACCATTGATGTACTTGCTCCCTGACTTACTCCTACTCTCCTACTTCCCAAATTAGCTTTCTAGTTACTTTTGTCACTAGATACTAGAAAACCAAGTACAAGGGCTAGGTCACTAGGTGGATTAAGATGCATACCCCGTGGTCTAGGTAGTCTCTGTTGGTGCACTTCTATGTGAGGCCAAGGGGGATCTCTGTCATGTTTTCCAAGATGGGGAGTTCCTGATGCTCTGCCCACATCTTCTACGTGAGCTATAAATCCTTCACGAGCCATCTCTCTCCTCAACGCCATACTTTTGCAATGTAACACTACTTCTCTATCTCCCTCTCACATGCCTCATTAAACTTAAGTCACCTTTCCTCTCTCTCCTCTCTACCACTAGGTCTACCATCTTTCACCAAACCTGTTCCTACCCTCACGTGTGGTGAAGTTTAGTTAGCCATCGGTTTACTCTCCAGGTTCAAAGTTACCATCAAGATCTTGATCGCCAATAGGATACCTCACAAATATACTCCTCTTGATACCGCAAAACTAGAATTCAGCTACCTCTGGGCAAGAGTACGTCAAAATTGAATATTCCATAATATAACTATTTAGAACACCATAAAACCATGTATCCACAACGTGAGTCTAGATCAAATCAACATCATAAAGGGCCTAAATTCTTCCTGTGTCCAAATAAGTGTGCTATACCTCCAATTCCACTTGAGATGCATAAGCAGTAAGCCACTCATATAGTTCTACTAGAAAGATGGTGAAAAATCTCTCATATAAGTTGTCATATAGATTTTATTCTACCCAAGTACATGCGTTAAACTCAAATCCACTATTGAACCGCCATGCATATTCTTCCTCCATATCATGTATCCATTCCTCAATACTTGCTAGAGTTAATCGATACGTCTTCATCATGAACCATCCTAAAAACAACAATTAAAAAGGAGGTCCCGAAATGGAACCAATGTTATAGCCTAGAATTTACTAGATAACTCCTCCTAGACGCTTGGCACATCATCTCACTTAGAATGAGTGCTCACCCAAAGCGCACAAAGGTACCAGTCCTCTTTAGGGTTGTTGTAGTAGGATGTTAGCATGATGAAGGAAGAAACACATAGATTCATAACTAATATATCATTCTACATTGTATGCTACATTCAGATCTATGAAAAACAAGCATTAAATAGTAATCATGATTGAATCAATAACATACACTACTTGATTACACACAGAATGACACTTAGATTCAGCCAATATCTTCCATCTATTAATAAACATAGAATCTCCTTACAATAATTTCAATCGATACCAATGCACGTATGGATCTGATATAATAATTCAGTCATATGCGTATATCTCTATATCTTCATACATCCGTCACACTCATATATTACCACTATGTACCTCACATCATATATATAGGGTGGGGACTTTCCCTTCACCACTTATCTATTCTAGAAATAGGCCGCATGCTATTAATAGCCACGTGCCATTCACAAGCATAGCCACACATGCAAGTGTGCTATCTATAGGCCTCTTACAGATTAACTAAAGTATCAATCCTATTCTTAGCTCATCTCCATACAAAACGCTTTGATCTAATCCTCCAAAATAGACAATGCATGGTATGCACATCTCTACATCATTGGTGTGTTCCACACGCCATCTTCTAAAAATAGGTCGTCATGCTCAAAATTGGCTAAGTCCTGAATGTTGAACTTTCTGGTCAAACATGAAGGTTGGTTGGTAGTGTCAAGTTTGGTGAAGTCTTATGAGGTCTTCGAGCTTGGTTTGCTATCCAGAGTCATGGTTTGAGGTCTCAAAAGTGATTTTAAGGTTTTCATGATGTTATTTATGGTCCATGAGATGTGCTTTAGGTGTTTATGTGTTTGTATGAGGTTGGAATGGTCAAGTCATGAGGCTACATGGATGAGTCAAGTCATTATAGGTTTCTTTCTAACCCTAAACCAAGCAGAATAAGGTAGACATGTGAGATTTGGGCCCAATCAGTCTTTTTGGTGCATGGTAGCAACACGGTGGTAATGTACTTGAGGTGTATGGTGATTTTTAAGTCATAAATTAGAGGTACAATGCATATTTGAGGTCCTTGGAAAGAAAGGAGTGAGAAACATGTAGTTTAAAGCATGGAATAATGAGATTATATGGATATTTTCATAGCTATCTGGGCTATATGGTGAGCATGGATAGTTATAGCAGGTTTTTCATGATGCTTCATGCCAAATTTTAGGTCATTTTGAAGAATATTTTTGAAGATATGCAAGTTTTGGAAAAATCGGGTAAGTTATAGTGTGATTTTAAGGCAAAAGTGGACCTTCTAATGCTCATTGTGAATTGTATGATTTGAATTGAGACCTTAGTTATTTGACATATATTTTTAGGTCATCTATGAATATTTCAAAAAAAAATGAGGTATCTTGATAATCACATTTTTAAAAATGATTATTACGAAGGTAAGTTGGTTTCAAACCCTAGCTAAGATTGACTTGGAGAAGATTTCTTGTATCTACCCACTTTTATTGGTTATGAAAAATTGATGATTGGATGTTGTATAGGACTCTTCCATCTTTCTATAAATTTATATTAGAGCATGTGGTAATATGTGGGCCCCACCTAAAATTTCTTATTTCCAAATAAGTTCAATTTAAGGAAAGTTTTTCCAAAGAAGTTGAAGAATAAATTGACATTGTTTTTATACCTTGAGTTATTCTAGATTTTAATGAATTTTTTGGTCATCTTAAGCCGAAAAATGGAAAATTATACCCTATTTATGAATACTAGTTTTTGGGGCAGTTTGGAGCAGCTTGTAGTAAAATTGAGATTGTAGGAGCTACGGGGAATTAGGACTCCATTCAAGTTTTGTTGTGAAGATGGTTCAGAGATATTTCCATTGATATATAAAAATTGATTATTAGATAAGGTATGAAAAATGTATGAGATATTATTTTAGGGTCAAGTTTTAAGGATGCTAGATCTAGTAGTTATAGACACAAAATCACACACTTTGGGTAATTATCTAGTCTTGATTGCATACCAATATTAATATGATTCCTAAGTAAGAAAAGTAATAATAAACACATGTCTTTAGCCATATTTGCTTTATTTTTGTTGTCACTTTTTGTCTTACACTCTTTATAGCTCAGTCTATCTTTTCACACCTTTACATTTCTCATCCTGGACACCAACGCCGCTCGGTTAGGACACTAGTGTCGAACCCCCATCCCTTCTCGGGATCCCCTGCATTTTTGCAATTTGTTCACATTTTTTGGGTCCTTTCTATCCATTTGAGCATCTTATCTTTTTGGTAGTCATATTTTTCGGGGTTAATTAGAAATTTCAAACAAAGGAATCATATAAATATAAAGGTATTTGATCATAATAAAGAACCAAGAACTAAGCATTAACTATCGCCACCTAAGGCTGCATCCAAAGGCTATTCAAGAGAATTCAAGCATCCATTCAATGGGAAGGGACTACATTCTTATGCATACACTTCATAGGAGGGGAATTTCATTCTATTCCATGCACAAATCTACTTACATCTTTTACATCCAATTATTTGCTCGCTATCAAGTGCAATGCGCAAAAAGAGCCACATAGGGAATGATTCCACACACACACACACACACACACACACACACACACACACACACACACACACACACACACACACACACAGAACTACATTAGCTATGAAATGTAGTGTAATGCTTAGTCATAAGATCACTTGTTTGAAAGTTGAGGATAGTCTGACCCCTCATTTATATTCTTTTCTTTTTGGGATTTGATGCACTCTTGAGTGTTTTACATGTCAATATTTTATTACAGGTTATCAAGGACATTGAAAATCATTGTGTGACATACTAGAAACAAGAAGAGAAGGATAGAGAACATCTCTTGATCCTGTGAAGGATATTTCTTGAGGGTTTGAGTAGTCACAAAACCCAGTAGGTTTGTGGTACTGCAAAGCACCCTTGACCCATTCCGAGCACCATAGTCTCTAGATCTTCACTCACACATTTTCCTAAGGTTTTGTGTGACATTTCTCCTTCTCTCTTGTTCATCAAGTCGAACATCAACATAGTCCATATTTTTTATGAATCACCTAAGTCTTCTTATCCCTTCTTTGCAAATAGGGTTTCATATCTATTAGCTTAATTTTCTTGGGTTAGATTTATTATCGCATATTCATTTTATTGCTACATGTTAATTAGAATTAGGCATATATTTATTCAATATTTTTTTAATAATTTGGTGAACCCGAACTCAATCTGAACACTCTTGAGGTCCTCATACTTCTATTGATTTTTAGGATCTTCTCATCATGAGTATCTCTATTAATGATTTCCTACTCATTAATCCTGAATTAAGAGATATAATCGAACTCTTCTAACTACTACTCGCATTCCTGTTGATATTCATCCGGATATAGTATATAACACATTCGCATATTATTTTTCTTAGTACATTGATTTTCCATCAAATCCTAATGTTGATCTTGTTATTTTTTACAATGACCCACCTTTATACATCATGCTCCGCATTTATAATGTGGGTGTCAAATGCACCATCGTTGATAATGGATCTGAGCTTAATATTTGCACAATTTCCTTCCTTTAAAATCTTGGCCTTTCTGATGCTAATGTTATTCCATCATCTCTTTCTCTCTGTGCTTACAATGGCTCTATTTGTCCATGCATAGGTCACATTACTTTTCCTATCACTATTGGGCCAAAAACTCTTAATACGGTTTTCTTTGTCATTGACTTCCTAGTTTCATATAATTGTTTACTTGGTATACCATGGCTACATTTCATACAAGCATTTATTTCTATGGTACATCGACGTGTCAAATTATTACATAAGGGTGTATAATATATAGAACCTAGTGATCGTCAACCATTCAAACATCATGAACCATGATCCCAACACTACACTTCCTACTCCAACATCTATTATCACCAATAAACCACAACATATGGATACTCTAACTCATTTTTCACCACTTAAAGGTGTTATTTGCATGTTAGATATTGTCTCATCTACACCATCACATCCTCCTACTTCTACTACTGCTATGATTATTTCTTGGGGTTGTCCAGGACATTGGACATTATTCCATCTCCTCCGCCTTCTCATAAGAAACCTCCATTAGCACGTCCTCTATTTACATGCACATTTTTCATGAATGAATATTACTAGGAATACATTCTATTTGATCCTTCTTACTCAGATACTATATGCACACATGATGGGTTGGCTCAATTTGGCTCAAAATTGACGACATCTTTCCTCCACCCCATGATCATCATTTGTACCATGGATTTTTTTTTGCATTATTGTTTCTTATGGTCTTTGAGTCTTTTATCTCACATTATTTCTTGAATGTGCTCTTCGCACTTCTCCACTTATACTTGGACAGTATTGGCTTGATTACATTGGGGTAAAATTAGACCTTGATCATACTAGCATATCATTCCCCATGTCATTTTCACTACCCCCATTTATTGATGAAGAATATGTTATGGGTATGTATAATTTATGCCTTAATGGCTCCTTACTCAACCAACCTGACACTATCACTTATCAAGTCTCAGATGCTTCACTTTTATATTTTGATCATGATAATAATGACCTCCTAGATGACATTACTTGATCTCTTTTATCATCACACACTTGGGGGAGAATCACATTTATTTCTCCCCCACTTCTAGCATCGACACACGTCTTATATCCTCATCATTTCACACCTAGTATCTCATAAACAATATACACATATTATATATTGTTTCATCACATCTTATATACTGTTCACAACACATCTTACAACACATCTCTTACAACATGGATGTTTGGTGCGGTATCTCTTATTAGTCCCACAGCAGCTCCTATGGGCATATACTTTTGTACATTACGGTTCTATTGTTTCATTTTTCATATCACATTGCTTATCGGATTATACATGACTTGACATAATTTTCATCTTTCTAACATGCTAATGGGTGCTTCATGTGCAACATTTGTATTGTAGATTTATTTTCTTCTAGGGTTGTTTGTTACATTACTTGCATTTTTTTCATTGTTTGCCACTATTTACGGGCTTTTCCTTTGTCTTGTGTGCACACTTGTATGCTTTTGGCCTAGTCGGCCTTGATTGTCTTACGACATTGTGAGTGATGTCCCATGTTTGAAATGCAATTTTTGTGGTCTCAGTATTGTCTTCTTGCATCTTATCTTACACATTGTATGCTTGCTTGTTAGCTTACATTTTGTCTTCTACATGCATGTTTGTCTTTTCTTGCACTTTCAAATTTTTTTCCTAGCCACTTTGTTTACATGTGCCTTGGTTTTCACCAAGCACACTCCCTCCCCCATGTAGGGCACAATTTCAACATTGTGGTCAATCCTCCTTTGGGCTGCATACTCCTCAACAACATCACATGCACCCAAAACAAGGGGGACATCATTTTGGTGAATCAATCACCCCATACAACAATCTACATTTATCACACAACACAGCTTTAGTACTAATAAGCGAACAGTTATCAATTTTAGACAGGGCTTATAATTTGACTTAGGTACTTACTATAAGCACAAACACTAATGCCCAAACTTGGATAGTAGTTCCTAGGAATCCCGATCCTTCCTGAGACATCTATGACTAGGGGAAAATTACACAACATCTTTCAAAGGTGTGGAATATTATACAACACTTCACATAATGGAATTTATAGGGCACACAATCATCAACACTTAGCATACACACTATACAACATTTTCTACTTTCACATTGGATCGGAATTGGTCGAACTGGATCATAATTTTACACACCATCTACAGTGGTGTTCCATACATTGGGAAGTGGTTAAAGGTTGGAGGATAACACCAAACTTTTCTCCCTACACTTCTTCTAGTTCTTGGTGTGAGATCACCCAAAAACATTCTCACATTACCTGGAGTGAGATCACCCAAAAAATCACTCCTCTTCATCATCTACAGATCCTTTCTACACTCTTTTACTCATCATGGATCAGTGCACATGTTCTTTTTAGTATTTTCACATTTTACATACTTTTTACTCATATAAATGCATATTTTACTACTTGTTTGTTCTTCTCTTTTATAATTTCATCCGTATGGGAAGCGGTAGTCAACATCACCCTATTAATAACATCAACGACATCAAAAACATCATCATAAAAATCAACAACGGATATAATGGTGACACCTACACATGTGCTTCTTCCCTAGGGTCATCATCATCATCACTTTTGCACTTTCTCTTCTCTAGTTTCCATGCTCCACATTTTTATCACTCTACTTTTTTTCCTTTTCTCTTGGCATGCTTTCACCATCAATCTACATGGTTATCAGGTACGCATATCTTATCTACTTTATATTATCAAGCATTCACTAAATAACATAAAGTACAGGAAAATGTAGACATAAAATCATGCACTTTGGGTAATTATCTAGTCTTGATTGCATACTACTATTCATATGATTCCTAAGTAAGAAAAGTACTAATTAACCCATGTCTTTGGCCATCTTTTCTTTCTTTATGTTGCCACTTTTGGTCTTACACTCTTTCTAGCTCAGTTTTTCTTTTCACACCTCAATATTTCTCATCCTGGACACTAATGCCCATCCAGGACACCAACACTAAGTGCCCCCATCCAGTTTGGGTGCCCCTAACCTCTTTGTACATTGTTCACATATTTTTGGTTCTTTCTAGCCATTTGAGCATCTTATATTTTTGGTATTTTCCCTTTTTAGGGTTAATTATAAAACTCAAGGAAAGGAATAATATAAATGTAAATTTATGTTATCATAATAAAGGACCAAGTACTAAGCATTATCTATCACCACCTAAGGTTGAATCCAAAGGTTATTCAAGAGAATTCAAACATCCATTTAAGGGAAAGGGATTTTATTCTTCTGCATATAGTTCATAGGAGGAGAAGTTCATTCTATTTCATGGACACATGTACTTACACATTTTACGTCTAGTTATTTTCTTTCTATCAAGTGTGGCACACAAAAGAGCCACCTAGGGCATGATTTCACACACACACCTAGAATTACATTGGGTATTAAATGTAGTATAACACTTAGTCGTAAGATCACTTGTTCAAAAAATAAGGATAGTCTAAACCCTCATTTGTATTATTTTATTTTTGGGATTTCATGGACTCTTAAGGGTTTTGCAGGTTAATATTTCATTACAGGTTATCAGTGATATCAGTGATCATTGTGTGACATACTAGCGACAAGAAGTGAAGGACAATGAATATCTTGTGATCTTGTGAGGGAGGTTTCCTGAGGGTTTGATTAGTCATAGGATCCTAGAGTAGGTCTGTGGTACTTGTAGGCACCCCTAACCCATTCCATGTGCCCCAGGACATCAAAATCTTCAGCTCACACATTTTACTAAGGTTTTATGTGACACTTCTCCCTCTTTGTTCATCGGGTCGAACTATGGCACATTCTATATTTAGTTGTGAATCAGCTATGTATTCTTATCCCTTCTTTGAAACTAGGGTTTCATATCTACTAGATTGATTTTATTGGGTCATATTTATTCTTATTGCATATTCATTTTACTACTACATTGTAATTAGAATTAGGCATTCGTTTATTCAATATTTGTTTTATCAATAGGGTGCCAAGTAGCTTGATGAGGTAAGGTGATGATTTTGAGTTAGTTATGATTTTTGAAGGTTTTTTATTTCTTAGAAATCATTTCTAAGTGTGATACATTATTTTGTTAAGTGTGGAAGTGAGTTTTGATATGATGGAGCATGTTGAGCTCATTGTCAGTTCTTGAGTCCTAGAAGGAATAAAAAGTAGTTTCTAGAGATTATACTAGGTGAAGGCCTTCCACTTGGATTTAGATGGATTTCCAATGTGTTATAGAAAGGTGATTTAGAAATTTTTATAGTGGTATATTTTTGTGTCTTGTTGAGTTGATTTTATGGTACTTTCACGCTGATTTTTGAAGAAGAAAGCAACTTATTTTTAGGACAGTTTGTTCTTACTTGAAAGATTGAATCGTTTGAAGTATGAGATGGATCCCTTGATGTTTGATACAACATGGAAAGTGAATAGGGATGAAATTTATTCCTATTGGGTAACTTTATATGTCATGAAAGTGACATTAACAAAGTGTAAACTAGCTGAGTTTGTAAAACGGTGTTTTCATAGCTTATTTTGGTGAAGAGTAAAGTTGTTGTGGTTTGAACATATGATTGTTTAATGAGATATAACATATATATAAGTGTTATTCAGGTTCTGAGGTTTCCATTGATTGGTCAAATTACATATTTGAGATCATCTTAGATGGTCTTGAGGCCCAAAGGTAAAATTAGGTTGTTGGAAACAATTGGTTTGTTAAGGATATGAGCTAGTGGGCCCATTAAATGAAATAATTTGATTGGTTAATGATCTAGAGGACATTGTGGAGGAAAAAATCTCCTTAAATCTCCCAGGATTTATATAATAGAGAAGATGACTCTGAGAGCTTTCCGACGACTATTTGAAATTTGAAAATAGAATGTGTATGCAAATTAGGTGGTTGGTCAAAGTATGGTCAACTGGAAAGTCAACCATGGTCAATAGTCCAATTTGGACATGACACGTGGTAAAAGTGGCAATTGGTGAAAAGGAAAAATCAAATTCATTTGTTATGGATACCAACCTCTAGACTTTGTTAGGCATAAAAGTTGGTGGTTGCAGCAAGAGGCTCAAATTTTGTGATAGAAGGGAGCCCGACCATCGTGAGAGCTAGTGGTGCTACTAACATAGTGGGCTCTCAAACCACCATGTCGATGTACGATTAGCTCGGTTGAGTTATTTCTAGCTTGGTGTATCACAACCCTCAATCCATGCTACTAATTGTAAGGATAAGTCAAAAATGGTAGATAATCTACGCTGACAGAGGATGAACCTGTTGAGTAGGCCGAGAGCATGCAACTACTCCGAATGCTTGTATATCCTAAAAAGGATACACACACGGATGTTTGATTGCATGCATAGCCACGCAACAGTGCTCATCGAATGGTGTTTGTAAAAATTTCATCACTTATGACTTAATATTGTTTGCTTGGTGTTGAATATACCTCTCTTGTTGGGAATAGTGATGCAAGGTGCATATGTGGTCTCTGTCAATGATTGTTCTTCCTTACAAACCAATATGGTTACACATTATTGAATTAAATCCTTGATTTATATTGCATTACTTATACTAGTGAAATATAGATTTCAATAATCTATAATTAACTAATGCACTTTGTGTTGATTTTTATCATGGTGCATAAAAAGGTCTCCATTATGGTATCGATAATGCTGCAAATTATCCAAAAGCTTGTATTTATTAAAAAAATGGAGCAAGGTGGTGAAACTATCATGGCTAGACATGATTTCATATTGAATAGATTATCGACAATAAATCAAAATGCAATATTTTATTAGGATTTCCTTATTGACATGTTTATGAGCTACATTTAGGCTCTTCAAGGTTAGTCTCACCTGACTGGTTGGACATACTAATATCTAATATCCAATTAATTTTTGTGACCATTAAAAGGTCAAAGATCGACCATCATGATATGGTAAAAAGAAGGGACTATTGCGAGTTCTTGGCACTTATGTTGTTTAATGAGAAGGTTATGTTTGGTAATTTGGGATGAATCCCCTAAGATAAGCACCCATGTGAAATTATGAAGGGACTCATGTGGTAGATAAGAGTTATCACAATTTATTAACAATTGATCAAAAACCATGTTATGTCAAGGTTGAATTGTTCTATTTATTAAATAATAATAAAAATCAATTCAAAGGTTTTGTAATTGATAAAGTCGTATGCAAGTGGAATGGGTTAAAGTATCAAACTCCATTGACATGGGAATTATTAAGGTTATTTCCTAAGAATATTATTTGATTAAACTTGAAATGCCATAGAACTTACCCATGCAACCTTCGGTTGTTAAATAAATCAAGTTTTAATATTCCTTGAATAGTGGGAAAGCTGGAAAATGGCAAAGTGGCATATTTAATTGAGCCACTACGTGGCCTGCAAAATTTATTAGGCATTAACTCTCCTCGAAATATCACATCTCTTCTCAAAATCATACTTGGATGAGAGAAAAGGATTCATGTTTTTATTCTAGTTTTTAGAATTGAAGAGTTGTTTAGAGAGGAAGTTAACTTTAGTTTAATTCTGAGAAACATTTGGAGGAAATGTAGACTTCATCTCCAGTCTTATGCATGATAAGAAGCTATTTTTTAAAAGAATTTCAGTCACTTTGTGCATACTTGTAAATGTGGAGTTTGGTTACGAAAATTGTGGAGAGAAGTGCTTTAAAAATTAGGGTTCGACTTGGGAAATCACCGGCAAGAATATGTTAAATCTAAAGGTTTGATTCTCTTGCATTGGGTTCAAATAACTTGTTACGATCTACAAATTTTCAGGCATGGAATATTTCTACTCCTTGTTAAAAATTTAAGAACTTAGAAAATAAATTGTTTCCTTACTCCCTATGATTATTATTGTGCATGTTTGTAAATTGTTTTTATTGTGGAAAATCGATTATAATCATTTACACCTTTGGGTTAATGTTCCTTCTAGTATCGTGCAATTCGATTGTTATTTCTTTCCCTTTTGTTGGATTCAAACCACGAAAATTTGAATGTATTTTGGGTTAATGTTCATTTCATTGTATATGGAACCCTTAGGTTTGCAAACATGGGTTAAAGGTATTATCACACTGGGGTTGAGTTAAGTCTATTGCATGAAAGGATCTATCTCTTAAATAATAGATTTTACTATTTGTCAATTACATAAATAAGACTCTACATTATGTTATCCTTGTTATTGTAGACTTGGGTTTTGATTGGAAATAGGTGGTTTGGTTAAGAGAGCCTTGCAAAAATTTAAGTTATCTAGTACATTTTTATTCGACTCTCTGAATAAATAGTTGTATGTATAGTTAACTTTTAAACATGGATGGATCCTAGGAAACCTAGAAATGGTTATAGCATTGTCTTTGGATTAATGTCAATTTAAACATAACAGTTTGGTGAAAATCGTGAGTGGTTAAGTATGTAATTGGGCATGAAGGTCTTAGACGATGCTTAATTCTTCTATTGCTATTGTGTTGAAATATAAGAAGCCGGAAGTTGTAAGAATCATTCTTGGCTGCAAATTTTTGGAAGAAAAACTAGCTTCGAATTGGTTCTTAGTAGAAAACATTGGTAACCAATTTTTAAAAATAAAAATAGCATAATGATGCTTGAACAACAATGTAAACAGCCTCTATATTACTACTGATATATGATAACTTGAATCAAGTCTGCTTTGTTCCATGTAACAGTAATTGCATTACCTATAATGCAAAATGAGCACTTAGCTCAACTACAAAAGGTAGGAATGCTCTGCGAGTTTCCTAAGAATAATAACAGCTATTTTAATAGGCACATGGTAAGAATACCACAACATACTCATGATGTGTAAGGAACACCGAAATTTGTAAAGTTGGTTCAAGCAAGAAGTTTAAGTGATTATATTACTGTTCGGTAAGGTATTAAACTAATGATAATTTGATTGTAGCTTTAAATTGGAATAAGTAAAATGTGGACAGTTCATGTGAACTATGAGGATATTAAGGTAATAACACTTACCTTAAACTATTACTAATTTTTGTAATATTCGTTGTATAAAATTTACAGCGAAAGGTAGCTCTGTTTGAGAGAAATAAATTATCCATCAAAAGATACCATTTATATTACAATATTTGCATATATATATGGATGATATTATTAAGAATGAAAACTATATTTTTTTGTATCGACGTTCATCTTGTATTGATTACATGTATCTACTAATTATCAGTTTGTACGAACAAATTGAATCACCTTAAGTTTGTTAAGTGGTTTGTATGTTGTATAAATGTCCTTCACTAGAATATAGAAGAAGTTACATGAATTACTTGAGGGAACTAGAAAGAGGTGATTTGTTTGTGAAACAACTCTTGGATTTTGAACTTCTTTTTCCTTGTTAGGTAGTATAAAAATCTATGCTTATCTTCTATAAGAGTTAAGAGATGGGAATTTAGCCCGGTGAAGGAATTTGTTATGCCATTATTATCCGTTAGGAGTTGGGACTTATGCAAGAAAATGTATTGAAATGGAACTTTATGGTTATTATAGTTTTCTTCCTTATAGTATCTTTATGTGGTAATTTTGAGATTTTAAATTACCAATGATGGAAGATGCAATTAGTGATTATAATGATATATTGTATGCTTTCCTTTTTGCTTTCATTTTATGAAATTCATAGGGAATAAGGTACCAATTCTACTCCAAGTTTTCTTATAGTTGTAACATGGCGAGTAAATATGTTCCATGCCAGTTCAAGTTGAACTGACCATGTACATTTGTACATTAATATTTTTCAGCTGCAGGTTTGATGGAGTTTCCTACAAGGTAGAAGGAAAAAGGATAACTTGACTTCATTGAATTTTTTGTAGAAAGTTACAGGAAGGATAAGATTGAAGTAATTACCGATATGTAATGAGATAGAATGTGATCATATTTGATATTTTGTTAAAGATTCACTTATGAAATTTAAAAGGCCTTGAGCTATCAGAATCGATCCTTCTAATATTCCTTGTTATACTCTCTCTCTCTCTCTCTCTATATATATATATATATATATATAAGGGGTGATTAATATCAAAGTTAAACTTTTGATCAAGGGAATATTGAGTTTTTTGTATATGACATACTCTATATGGTTGAAGTAAATTTGTTGTTCATTATTGAGTATAATACATGATTTCTGGTATTTATTTTAGTAAATGAAGGAATTACCTATTCTTGTTAAGGTTAATAAGCTTGTTGTAAGTTGTGATTATCCTTAGTGGTTTGCAATGCCTTGTAATAAGGTATGTTGCTTGATATATATTAATATGAGATAAAGAGGTATTCATATCCTTAAGATTTTGATTAAAAATTTAAGGATGGGCCTAATGTAGTTTTGTAATAGGATGGAAACAGGTAACTATGGAGTGATGTAAATGCAAACTATAAGATGCTTTATAAACTAAGATGTAACTCTTATCTTCATATTCACTAGCATAAGGTTGAACTAACCATGCTAAAATGGAATTATAATACAATCGAGAAGGAAGAGTTATAAGTATAATGTATGAAATGCTAAACAATAGTGGAAGCATATGTTCATAAGTTAACTTATAAAGAAATCAATGCCAATAACATATTTACTGTTGGATATATTAAAAAAATGATTACACTTGATTAAGCTTCCCTAAGATAAAGAGGAGTGCTTAAGCTTGAATAAACTATTGGCATCAATAGTCTATGGTACTTGATAAAAAGTATGGGGCATACTTAAATACTTAGTTTTATGTAAGTATATATCCCTAAGATATGAAATAAAGAAAACAAGGGCTTAATTGATTAAGCAAGGAAGATTTTACTCTATAATTCTAGTCTTAGACCTGATTAGTATCCTTCTCCATTTACGGTTTACTTAAGCATTGTTGGTCATCAAAAGGACTTCAAGAAGAGCAAAAGTTTTTGGCGACTCTACTAGGGAATCATATTCCAGCTTCTATAATCATTTTATTGATCATCTTTTGATCCTACGCGACTCCACGTTTTACTCAAGGGAGAAGGGCCCTTGGTATTGAAGATTCTCGGTTTCATCTTTTGGAGCAGTAGGTTTTTCCTCTCCTTTCAACAAGAAGAAATAGAAAGGCTCATTCAACAAGCACTCCACCTGTCCAAGATAGAATCCCTATGGGTGGTATTCCTTCTTGAGCAAATCAGTCCTAATCTTCAAGCTCTGATTCTTGTTGGTGTTTCGCCTCTTCAAGCCATTTTTCCAAGAATGGCGGTACCATTGCCTTGGGGCCATTATGTTGGGCCTCTTGCCCTTCCTCGCCTTTGCATGAGTTACCCAGAGGTAACTGAATAACTTTCCTAAATTCAAAGTTGATGGTAAAGTACATCCCGATGAACACATCGTAGCATTCATAACATTGCATGCGGAGTTCGGGAGTTGAACATGAAGACGTCTTCGTAAGGATTTTGTTGAGACTTTACAAGATAATGCTGCTGATTGGTTCTATCATCTTCCCCCGAGCTATCACTAGGCCGGGACATAATGAGAACTAGGTTTGAAAACCATTTCAAACCGGTGGAAGACGTGCATGCTTTGCTAGCCCAAATTTCTCAAATAAAGAAGGAATCACAAGAGCCCATGAGAGAATTTGTGGCTTGATTCAACAGGTTGATTAACAAAATTCCACCAAATACTCAACCTATAGATCAAATTCAAAAATGCTTCTTCCTAAATGCCCAATTGCCTGAAGTTAGTTATGCACTAAGGAGGGCTAATCTTGCAACATTGGCTGAGGATCAAACTCTTGTTGTTAGTGTTGAAGATGATTTAATCATGTTAGGGAAGTTGAGGAGAGACCCTTCTAAATCTAAGTTTTCTTCTTCCTCCTCTTCCACTCCTGGACCTAATACTGATCCATTGGTACAAAAACTTGCAAATGATCTCATCACCATTAAGAAACAATTGGCTCAGCATGCTCCCTATGCAGATGTTCCAAGGAGGAATTTTCAGCCCAGAAATCATTTGCCTACTTCTCAAACAAGGCTAGCGCTTGAAGGACCTCCTATTAAAGTTCCTGTCAATGCAACCTGTGAAGTTGAGGAACCAGAGGATGAGGAGGTTAATGAAGATTGCGAGGAATTTGTTGAAGAGGTTGATGATGAAACAGATGAACTTGAGGGATCTCGAGTTAATTTCTTCACCACTGAAGGCATTGATGAAGGGGATTATTATGACAAAGTAGTGCCAGACATGAATAGCGAATCATACGCTATCATGACTCAAGAGCAGCATAAAATCGAGGGGAGAAAGTGATGCACCACCAAGAAATCTAAGGAGCAAATGACAACTATCCCTCGTAATTACAAAAACAGATCTCCGATCCCATTTCATCTACACCAAAGGTGAGTCCTGTCAATCCGGATACTAAAGTTACTTCTTTTTCCCCTAAAATTGATAAACCCAGGATCTCAAGTGATGATAACCCATCCACTTCTGGGTCTTTTGATATTATTGACCACTTAAAAAAGACTAAGGTTCAAATCTCAGAGGCTGAATATTATCAAACCCATCCCAAGGATTTTGCTAAAATGATTCACTTTGTCAATTCCCATTCTAAAACTACCTCTAAAGGCCTTTTACCCACTCCTTCTTCTACACCACAGCCTAATCTAGTAGCCGCTATCACCTCACCCAATGAAAAAATCAAACCATTCTATGTGACACTCCTTATAGTTGGCCATAGGCTCAGTAATTGCATCATAGACTCAGGGGCATCAAATAATGTGATGCCTACTAAAGTAGCTCATGCCTTAGGCTTGACTCTCACATGCACTTACGGATCTTGTTATTCCATGGAGAGTAAGGAAGTGCCCTTGGTCGGAAGAATTAAGGATGCACAAGTGGCTTTTGCTACTTTGCCTAAGAAGAAAGTTTTGGCTACTATCTTAGTAGTAGATATTCCTCCTTCATATGGGATGTTGCTAAGCAGAAATTTCTGTAAGGATGTGGGTGGAGAAATTCAAATGGATTGGTCACATGCCCTCATACCTATTAATGGGAAAATGAAGAAGTTCTTTTGCTGAGAAGCAGTCCGAGTATATTGTACAAAAAATAGATGATCCCAAAGCACAAATACTCTATGAGGATATGGGGCATGGAAACTACATGATTTTGTCTCCAGAAGAAATCCAACTCCCCAAAGTGTCACCTAAAGATCCTAATGGCGTTTGGATACTAGAGTTTGATGGAAGTTGTTCTTCAGCTGGTTCTGGAGCTGGTGTCATATTGGTGTCGCCTAAAGGAAGCATTCATCCTTTCTCATTCAAGTTGCAATTTAAAAATACCAATAATATAGTATAATATAAAGCTCTCATTCTTGGACTCTAGGTGGCAAAAGAACAAGGTGTGAAGAATCTTCTAGCTCGTGGGGATGCATAATTGATTGTCAAGAAAGTTAGGAACCTCTTCCAAGTAAAGAATAGAGGTTGAAAGATTACCTAATCGGGTTTGGGACTCCATTGAATTTCTTGATGCTTTCTCCATCGAAGCAATACCTAGGGAAGAAAATACCAGGGCTGATTCACTAGCAGTCTTAGGGTCACTGCTCATACCTCATCCTGACTTTTCTCAAGATAAGTTCACCATTGAGATGATCCATCGACCTAGTGTACCTGATAATACAAGTAACTGGCAAGTTTTCAATGATGATCAACACTTGCTTTCTTTCTTAGAACTCAAGGATAATTTTGAACAGTTGTACTTTGAAGGGAGTGATAATTTGCTTTGTGAAAGTGTGCCCTTTGATGAAGAAGCCATCAAAGAAGAAGCGGATCAGGATGGATGTATCAAACTCAAAGGAAACAAGATTCCAAAAGGATTGGTGAGTTTAGAGGAACTGTTTGACAAACACAACAGGTATAGAAATTTTAGAGCTTTTACTGGACCCCAACAATTAGCCAAATATGACAAAATCAATATTAGGAGTTCTACTGATCCTAAACTCGTGAACATTGGAAAATGTTGCACACCAGAAGAAAAGAAGAAGGTAATTGATCTTTTAAAAAAGTATAAGGATGTTCTTGCTTATTCCTATGAAGATTTAAAAGCTTTCCAACCAAAGGAGATGCAGCATTTTATCCCTCTCAAACCTGGGATTAAGCCTTTTAAACAGAAGCAGAGGCAATACAATCCTAAAATAGCTGACACCATCTTTCAGGAAATACAAAAGTTATTGAAGGCTAAAATCATTTTTCCTATCCATCATTCAACATGGATTGCCAATATTGTGCCCGTTAGAAAGAAAAATGGTGAGATTCGTATCTGTGTTGACTTCAGGAATCTAAATCAAGCTTCCTTGAAAGATAATTATCCCTTACCTATGATGGATCAGGTCTTGCAAGTAGTAACGGGATCTGAAATGTTGTCTATGCTTGATGGATTCTCAGGATATAACCAGGTAGAAGTTAATACCACAGATCAACACAAAATGGCTTTCACTACCCCTTGGGGTACCTTTGCTTACAAAAGGATGCCTTTTGGGCTCATCAATGCCAGTGCCACTTTTCAGAGGGCTATGGATTTGGCCTTTGGAAGTTTGAAAGGAAAGTGTATCGTCGTATACCTTGATGACTTGACTGTATTTTCTAAAACAAGGGCGGATCATTTCCAGCATCTAGAGACAGTTCTGCTAAGATGTAGAGAACATGGGATCTCTTTGAATCCTAAGAAATCTATTTTTTGTGTCATGGAGGGGAAATTATTGGGGCACGTTGTCTCCAAAGATGGTATAAAAATCGATCCTGAGCGAGTTCAAGCTATTCAGCAAATTCCTCTTCCAACCAGCAAAAAGGGAGTGCACTCTTGCTTTGGTAAGATCAACTTTTTGAGAAGGTTCATCCCTGATTTTGCAGAGCTAACTCTGAATATCTCCCAAATGATGAAAGGTAAATAGACGTTTGGTTGGTCTCCTAAAGGGAAAGAAGCCTTTGAAGGTATTAAAAGGGCCATTGCTAAAACACTGTTTTAGCATGTCCATATTTCAAAAAAGATTTCATTATCTACTGCTACGCCACAGATAACACCTTGGCCGTTGTTTTGACTCAGGAAGATTCTAATGAGCATGAACTCCCAATTACATTTATGAGCTATATTCTAAAATATCATGAGTTAAAATAGACCATAATGGAAAAACATGCTTTTAGCGGTGGTTAAAGCCATCAAGCCAGTTTCATTTTACATTCTTAACTCTCACTCCATGGTGTTGGTACGAATACAACTATCAAGTCAATTCTCACACAAAGAAGAATTTGGATCCAAGAGAGGGAACTGGTGGCCAATGTTCAAGAATATGATCTTGACATCAAACCAACCAAGCTCATCCGTGGAAAAGGCTTGTGTGAACTCATCGCTGAAGGAGCTAGACATGAGTTACTGGAGGATAAAGTTGGTCTTCCTACCATTCTGTTTCTTAGCTCAGTTGATGAATGGTATGTTGATATCACTCACTTTCTCACCTATGGAGAATGCTCCTCTCATTTGACTGCCAAAGAGAAGAGAGCTATTAAACTAAGGTCAACCCAATATGTGTTGTGGGAAAACGCCTTGTTTAAACGTGGGTTAGATGGAAGGTTTTTGAAATGTGTGGACAAGGAACAGCAGAAAAAGCTACTCTCAGCTTTTCATGATTAGGCATGTGGAGGGCATTACTCATCAACTATCACTACTCATAAAATACTTCGTGGAGGATATTACTGGCCTACCTTGTTCAAAGATGCATCAAAATGGGTTGATAAATGTGAGGCTTGTCAGACTTTTGTGGGTAGACCTAAGTTGGCCTCCTTGCCCCTTAAACCAGTTGTGATCGAAGAACCTTTCCAAAAGTGGGGTTTGGACTTCATTGGAACACTTAATCCCTCTTCTAGTGCTGGTCATACTCATGTATTAACTGCCACAGATTATTTCACCAAATGGGTAGAAGCCATTCCAGTAAAGAGTACTACTTCAGAAGTAGTATGCAGTTTTATCAAAGAAAACATCTTGATAAGGTATGGTGTGCCAAACAAGATTGTGACAGATAATGCTTCAATTTTTTCTTCAACTGAGATGATGGATTTTTGCTATGGATATGGCATCTCTCTGGCTCACTCCTCATATTACTATCCTCAGGGAAATGGACAAGCAGAATCAACAAATAAAAATCTGGTGGCCATAATAAGGAAATTAGTCAATGAATCCCAATAGAACTGGCACAAGAAACACTATGATGCTCTTTGGGCAGATAGGATCACACCTAAGAGAGCCATTGGGATGTCTCCCTTTCAGGTAGTATATGGAGTGGAGGCCCAATTGCCAGTTACAGTGGAGCTTCTAGCTCTGCATTTAATGAAGGCCATTGAAGATACCAATTTCAATGATTCTTTGGATAAGAGAATCATGTATCTTCACAAATTGAATGAGGATAGATTGGAAGTTACTGATAGGATATCTGCTCACCAATAGAAAGTAAAAGTCTTATTTGATAAGAAAGCCAGGTTCAGAGATTTCCAAGTTGGAGACACTGTTTTGTTGTGGGATAAAAGGCATGAACCTCGTGGTAATCATGGCAAGTTTGATTCCCTTTGGCTCGGACCTTTCAAGATTAGGCACTTTGCTGGTAAGAATTCTTTTTACCTTGATTATATGGATGGTTCTTCTCTCCCACTTCCTTATAGTGGGCAGTACCTAAAATTGTTCAAGTCATAGGTGATTAGGAAGTCCTTTGTATATTCTGTATAGCGTTTTGTTTTTCTTTCCCTTTGTTTTGGTGTGTTGTCCTCTGTATTGGTTTGCTTTTTGACTCCGTGGCCCAATGGATAAGGTACTAGTCTACTTCCCCAAGTTTGTCTAAATTCTTGCCTTGTCTCATTCTTTGAATTTATGCCAAGTCATCCCTAGAAGGAGCCAGCTGTTGTCCACTCAAAATTCCCCTGCTTTTAAGAAGTTGAAAATTAAAATTTTGAGGTTAAGAGTCTTTTCTGTCATCCTGATAATGTGAAAAGTCGAGAAATTGGAAAAAACTATGTTTTTGGGTCATTTTGTGTGTTTTTCGGGCCTATCGGACATTTTTGTCCTGCGTGTCCCAAGTTCATTTGGGCTCTCTGTTCCCCTGATCGGCCGGTTTACCTGAAGTCTGTTCTTTTCAGGCCCATCAAAACTTTTTGTCCCAAATGTCCCAAGTTCACCCGGACCCGTTGTTCCATTTTCATCCGATTCGGCCGAATCGCGTATTCCGCATACTTTCATCCCGCATGTCCCAAAAGCATTTGTGCATCTTTTCCCGCGTCGCCCGAATTAGCCAAACCGCATACTTTGCGCTTTCGCGTCCCTCGTGTCCCAAATGAACCAAGTGCCATTCGTGCTAATTTTTCCCGCTCTACCCGAATATCTTGCTTTTCAATTTGGTAGATATGTATTTAATGCGCATTTATTGCCTTTCTCTCTCCTAAATGGCTATATAATGAGCTTCCCCTATGCATTTTTGCACACTGCTTTCATGCTATCTATTACTTGAACCCTTGCAACCAAAATTCCTGTGCGCGTATCCATTCCCCCTGTAATTCCATCCCAATTCTAGCTTGCAACTTTTCTCTCCGAGTTACTATCAACATGAAGATCAAATTCTAGGGGCAGGAACAAATTTCACCACTCGAGTCCGTCGTTCCCGATATCGGGGACAGTGAAGTTCGCCACCTTGACTTTGGGGATTTTTGGACAAGGATGACAGACGTGAATCCTTCACCGATGGCACAGATGATTCATGATAGTGGTCTGGCTTTCGCTGGTGGTTTCCCTATCTCGGTGCAATGCGCAGACACAGTGCTCTCATGCGGGGCTCATTTCAACCCTGATTCGAGTGAGTTGACAAACGTGCACGGGGAGCTCATCACCAAACTTGATGCTGCCGCCATTGGCACTGCACTAAGGATTCCAGAAATGGACAATGCTATAGTTATCTCCCAGAATCAAGCACAGCCCTTTTCAATCAAGACAGTGATAATTATAAGGCGCGGGTGGCGAAGTCCTGGCTGAAAAACCCTAAGAAGGGGGCATCTCGTCTATCCAAGGTTCTGTTCCATGCCGATTTCAATGAAGAACTATCAGATTTCATAATCCTACTGGCTCGGGTTATGGGCTTACCCTCTACTAATGAGTTCCATTTCTGGATGTGCCCGCTTATCAATATGGTGTGCGAGGGAACTCAGAATATCAACTGGTAGAGATCATCAGTATGAACCTAGCGGAGCAGCTGTCTAATGTACAACAAACAAAGAAATTCTATATGACTTCATACCTGATGTATACTCTAGCAGCATCGAGGCAATGGTTTGGTTTTTCATACATCGATGCTCACAAGGATGACCCCGTGTATGCCTACTACCCGCAGTTCACCCTAGAAACCAGCAATCACAATTTCCGAAGGGTGAATGATGCTTTCACCATGTACATTGTCCGGCTTCTTGAGAGTGACACAGTGAGAATATTTTTTGATGAAGCCATGAGTCTGATATCGCACTACGGTGCTTATTTTATCCAATTCAGAAAATTTTCCTATATCAGGCTTGCTGGCTATGAGAGCACTCCTCTCAAGCTCCCTATGTTCTGCAATGACAAAATGGCCTTGATAGAAGTGTGCAGGCAATTGGACAAATTGCATAGAACCTACAGAGATAAGAAAATTACTGGTTTGCACTTCCCCATCTCTTTGGGAAATTACACCTGCAAAACAGCCCTGGATGCACAAAATATAGAAAGGGCCCTAGCTCCCATTACTGTCCATTTCTTCAGGCCCAAAACTTGCTTTGACTTGAAAAATTTTATTGAGCAGAACATCAAGATAACCTATCATTATAGAGGGCGATACACGAGAGGACTATTGGGGCAATGATCTTGGCTTTGATGATTTTGAAGCACGAAGGAGGCATTATGGCGGTTTTCCCTACGCTTAATTCAAGAACTCCAAGATGAAAATTCTGACTTGTACTCATATGAGTATGACAATGTGGTCAAACACACTCCCTTGGAGGACTTACTTTGGTTCAAAAAGGAGAAGGATGATTTGGCTGAAATCCTGGCTCCAGTCTTAGTCAGGACCAAGATCTGGTTTGATAGGAAAGTTCGTGAGCACAGGAGGCACTCAGGGGAATCCTCCTCCAAGGATGCTTCAACACCAAGGAGGGAAGCATCGACACCCAGATCAGAAGCACCTATGCAAACCCCTCCAGCCTCATCAACTCAAGGACCTGTAGTCTCTACTCCTTCCTCATCCACCCAGGTGTATCAGAAGAAAGTCAAAGAAGTTAAAAAGGAGCCTGTGGAAGAAGATCCCTTGAGGAAGCATGCAGAATTTCCTTCGGGACCAGAGAACATTATTGTTCTCAATGAAAGTGAAGAAAGTGAAGTTCCAACTCCTACAAGCACCCCTGAAGCCCTAATGGATAAGGATAAAGAAGTCCAGAGCACTGAATTTCCAAGCACTGTTGATTCCTCTGCACCAGGAGCCCCAAGCGCTCCACTCATATCTCAACTCAAGGCAACAGCAGTGCAAACCTTGGGTGCCATGAGTTCTCTATCTCTTGGTCCTCTTGCCCCACCTGCTTCTTCCTCCTCCTCTTTTGCATGGGTGTAACCTCTTGTTGACAGTAGGAAGAGAAAGTCTTCCTCCCGGATCTCAAGACCAAATTTTGATGTTGTGGCAGCCTTGTTAGGCACTACTCCTTCTCGCGCCAAAAAAGCCAGAATTACCTCTAGGATAGTGTCTGACGCTCAAGGCCAACAATTCCTAGAGATAGCCAAGCCTAAGATAGATAAGCCAGAGCAAGATTTGCAAGCGTCTGATCTTGAGCTCTCAAGGATTCCCATGGGAGAATCTACCCCTGAAGGTGAGATCCATAATCTTCAGGAAATAGTCACCAGAGTCATTGGGAGGGTAGAGAAAGGGCAGCAAACCATTGAACAGTTGGAGGAACAAGCCCAGATTCTTACAAGTTTCATCAAGTCCCTGCTGTCCAAAGATAAAGTTTTGGATCCTACCCCATTGACTACTCTTCCACCACCTGTAATTCTGAGCCAAGATGAAGTACAGAGTATTAAAGACATGCACAAGTATTCCAGTATATGGAAGAGCTATGGAGGCCATGGTGGATGATATGCTGGTTACAGGATTAAACTTCATTGATGAAGCCTTCAAACTCCACGGGAAGGTGAGTAATTTGCAACAGAAGCTCTCCTCCACTATTGGGAGCATTGATAAAGAACTTAAACTTTGGAGCAGTTGCATAGTAGACCTCCGCCTCATGGGACAAACAAATGAAAATATTTTTATGGCAAGCAAAGTCTTCGAGGATACAAAGGATAATTTTTCAAAGTCCTAGGTCTACAACGTGGAATGGAAGATCAAGGTCCTGGAGGAGGCTTTGGGAGAATTAAGGAATAGCTGGCAGAAGGGTGAGGCCTTCAAAACACTAGTTGTATCTGCTTTCAAAGATATACATTGCCATCTTCAGGATGAGACTTCTAGTGTGCCTCTCTCCTTACAAGAAATCAAAGCTCAATTCAGATATTTTTTCAAGGGTGATCTATTCAAGGAAAGCTCCATTTCCAAGGAAAAAATGAAGGAGATCTACTCTCTTCAATCTGCCATTGAAGAAGCAAATAAAGATTATCATACTCATGTCGAGTTCGATAAGGAAATGGAGAAGTGCCTCAGATTTTGGACTCAGTCTACCGCCAACACATCAGTCCCACGTGGCAGAGACATAGCCGAGGTGTTGAAGAGATTCAGACAGTGGATCTTAAAGTCGGTGGGTCCCTCCCAGTCATAAGCACCTATCTTCTTCTCCTAATTCTTCTCTTCTCTTCCCCTTCTTTCTCTCGGATTTGTTGTAATTAGTTGGGGTATTGCGATTAGCAACCCTTTAACTAATCTTTAGTTAAAAGAAGTAGTTACCGAGAGTAACTGATTTGTAAACTATATAATGGCCTCTCCTCACCATTTTGAAAAAAGGAAGAACTTGGCTTATTTCTGAAAGTGTAAATAAATCTTAAAGAAATCAATACAGAAGGACTTTTCATTCTTTGTCTATCTGGTTTCCTTTATTCCTAAGCTATTCATTTAATCTTGTTAGATCATTTTTCTGTATTATGCTGAGAAGCTTTGTATTCTTGCAGATGTTATTTACAGAACTTTGTGTCTTTTCAAATTTCATCTTATTAATATGATACAAATGATCTTGTTCCAATTCACTGTACCCTCGCATGCATAAGGAATTACTCTGTAATCTATAATTTTGAATCGTTCCTTTCTGCTCATTCTCTCATTTTCATTCCTCAGTCCTTTTGTGATTAATGACCCTTATAAAAAACACTTTCATAATATCCAAGTTCCACAAGAAAATCATACTTTGTATATGTGTAAATAAGTTTGTTTCTCGAATAAGGGAACCTCTCCCATCAAAGAGGAGGGACTTCTTGTCCCCAGACTGTTGCTCTTCTTGAAGTCCTTTTTGACGACCAGCAAACATGAAACCTAGTAAGGTAATTAAGTGATACAGAGTTTTTCGCACAAAATGTTTCCATTCCTAGAATAGAGGTGCTTCTATCCTTTCATTCTCTTGAGAAACAGATAAGGGTTAGGGCTAGGAGGAATACTTGTTGAATGTTGGGAGGGTGCACGCATACCGTAGAGAGAGATCAGATCGATTGTGAAGAACTCCTTTTTGTCTAGGAAGGACTACCTGCAAGTAAGAATACAAGACCACCAGATTTTAATTAGACAATAAATGAGGGAACTACCTTGGGCCTAGGAAATATTAGACTTCCTTTCGAAGGTGGTCAGTTCCCCTTTTAATATGAATTAACACAAATGATAGCAAAGAGGCTATTGCAAAATTACACTTTAATTAACTTGTTAAAAAGCAATAGAAGAAAGGATGGTTTTGGTTTAAGTCACAGTGACCGATGTCGATCACTGTATAACCGACTACGGTTATACACCGGTACGGTTTCTGATAACCGATATCGGTAGGGGTGGTGATTTAGGGGCTTTCAATGAAGGTTGGTTGTGAGGCGGCTTTGGTGTTTATAAGGTTGGCAAATGACTAGGGGTAGGAAATAGGGTGATGGAGAAGACTCGGAGAGTGTGTAGGAGCTGTTCTTAGGGTAATGTAAGGGTAGAGGAATGACAGTGAGATGTAGGGTGCTATCAAGTAGTAGATCTAGGAGTGAAGTTATAATTACTATGATTTAGAAGTTCAAGAAATGTTATTTAAAAATGTATAAGACACTACTTACTAGTTCCTGATGAAGATACAGGTCCAAGGATTGTGATGACGAAGGCAGGGCTCAAGTGGGATGATCTGACAATCAAAAGTGAGCCATCTTCTCTCCCAATGCTTAGATGAGTGTCACTGTGCTCTAGTTACTCAGTTGCAGTCTTGGGCTCGATGTCCTTCTCTACAAACTCTTCTCTTTTCTTCACTTGTCTCTGCTCTACCAAGTGAATTCCAGATTTTTCAAATGAATTTCGATCCTTTGTTTTTGGTTGGGGGAGGTCATTTACAGGGAACCGATGGCGGTTACGTGACCGATGGCGATCGAGTAGGAACCGATGTCGGTTAAGTCAAAGTGGGCTATTTTTAGTAAAATAGCCAACTTTCCCTCCTTTTCTCCCGAGGGATTAGTTGTGGGCTTGGTCAAGTCATTATTAGGCTAGTTTTGGTGCGGGTGAGGAGTAATTAGTCATGGGTGTGGATGTAGACCAAGTTATAGGTCTTAATTAGGTTAGTTTAGGGTTAGGGCTAGGTCATGATGAGGTGGCGAAATGAGGTGGTAGGTTTGGAGATGTGGATTTATTAATTATAAGGTAATTAATAAATAATTGTGTAAGGTTTAGGTGGTGAGGTTAGGTTTCGAAATGAGATGCGGGGCACAGGGTGTCATAAGACACCAATTTGGTGTCTACATTAGCCCCTTGTTGTCATGTAGCTTGTCTTGTAAAGTTGCACTGACAATTAATAAGAAGTGATTGCCCCAGTTAAGGGTATAGTTAATCCCCCTCAAATTGATCACGATTGAGGCGACGTGAAATCAAGGATAGGGTTGATAAAGGGTGAATGGTGTTGAGATGATGGTTAGATAGTGGGGTAAGTTCAAGGAAGCAGCCATACGTTGAAATGCGGTAGTGCGACCAGGACATGATTTGAATAGTAAATAAGCAATTCATAGGCTACATGATTTGAAGAGCAAATAAGAAATTCATAGGCAAAGGTCGATAGTTTATCCAAACAAGGGTGATATAATCCTGGTATCCAAGGCATAGGAAGTAGCTCCATGGGATATAACGGGTAAGGTACCAAAACGTTTAGGCATGTTCGGCAGTACCAAATGGTTGGTTTGGTTGAGATAAATGTCACGGTCTCGGTCTAAGAAAAGCTAGTGGGCTGATCAATTCAAGTATCCTAGTCATGCTAAAACACAAATAGGTGAGCTCGATTGAAAAAACAACTACGTTATTGGGTGGATAGAATCGTAATTTGCGGGCTTCAAAGGTATCGAATTAGTGCGGCCGTGGGTTGGGCCGATTGGTTGGTTGTGGCCTTGGGTCGGGCTGATTGGTTGGTTGTGGCCTTGGGTCGGGCCGATTGGTTAGGTGCAGCCTTAGGTCAGGCTGATTAGGTTCTTGCTTGTGGTTGGTTGTGGCCTTGGGTCGGGATGAGTGGTTGGTTGTAGCCTTGGGTCGGGCCAATTGGTTTGTTGCGCCTTGGGTCGGGCCAATTGGGTTGTTGCGGCCTTGGGTCGGGCCGATTGGTTGGTTACGGCCTTGGGTCGGGCCGATTGGTAAGTTAAGGCCTTGGGTCAGACCGATTGGTTGGTTATGGCCTTGGGTCGGGCCGATTGGTGAGTGTTATCAATATAAATACGTGAAAAAATATTTATATTTTTAAGGAAAACACAACACATGATAGGTTATGGTAGGGGATGGACAAGCTAACCTTTGGAGACCCCATGTCTCCCAATTCCTACCTACATAGCCCATTTCACAAAGCAAGGAGGGGCCTCAAACCAATGTAGTTCTCCCTTAGGACCAGGGAGAGGTGAATTCAAGCAATTTGGTTGTGGTTAGGCAATTTGTTGGTTGGTAAAAAATATTGATATTGGTAGGGTAATGTTGTTGGTGTTGGTAAGGTATTGGCGATGTTGGTGTAGGTATAGGTGAAGCGAAAGTTATCTTACCCAAGTAGTAGGGAACCGTGTCCTGATTAAGGTCAACACATAATCCTAGATTCGAGTAAAAGAGGCAAAAGTGTCCCGTAGTTGAAAAGAGCTAAACAAACCACATATTAACATAGGATGAGCTTGAATCCCTAGGTACCTTACATAGGTGAGAAGTCGATTGGTGAAAAGAGTTTGTATAATCACAATATATCGATATACATCACGTCCCTTGAGTTTTGTTGCTTTGATGAATGGTGAGGTGAGGTGGTGGTAGAGTAGAGCTAGGGCGCAGAGAATTTGTTATAAGGTGATTATGCTTGACAAAAAGGAACCAAACCTAAATAGACAAGTCCATGACTCAAAAGTGCTTTTGAATCTTTGCTTTTATTTTTCTAGATATAGACTGATCGATGCGGGAAGTCTACATGGGATATGTATTTTGTTGTTCTTGAGGTCTTCACAAAGCTGAGCAATGCGAGAAGCTTTTGATAGAGGCTGACTTTGTATAGCTGTCCCTTCAGGAGTAGTCTATTTATAGTAATAGCGAGATGTGGCTTTGCACATAGCTGTCCTTCTGGGGAGCATCTATTTATAACTTAGAGGTCTAGATGTCTATTTGGCATGAAGAATCTAGTTTTGTAGGAAGTTTGACTCAAGAATATCCCATAAGTGTATAATTGAGAACATGTTATTTTGATACTTTTAAGTCATGGACCAGACTAAAAAGGGGAAGGCATCTTTAAGAGGAGGTGATGACCAAACCACGTGAGCTTGATTCTATTTTGAGATGCATGAAACAAAGTGTATGAGGTGGTAAATGAGCTCAAGGGACGAGCGCAAGGTAGATAAGAAGTGATGTAACACTAAATTCAATAGTAGAATGGCCAAAGATGCAAGGAATTAAGGGGTTCAGGCTCAAGTTTACCATTAAGCGAAGCTAAACGGTAAGTGCCTGATCCGTAAGTGTGAGTGATAATGTAAGGCCCAATCCAATTAGGAGAAAATTTTCCACGTTTTCTCTTTTCTAGTTTGGTTACATGTTGATTCTCTTTGAGGACAAGATCACCAACCTTAAAGGTACACTCATGAAGTCGCTTATCATAAGCACGCTTGATGTGCTTTTGATAGATTTGAAGGTGGTCAAGAGCTATAAGACGACGCTCGTCAAGAAGCTCCAATTGGGCTAACCGCTCTTGGCGGAAATCATCATTGGTGAGAATATCCTGAAGAGATATTCTTAGGGAGGGTATTTGTATTTCGAGAGGCAAGACAGCCTCGGTACCATATACCAAAGAAAATGGGGTGGCATTAGTGGAGGTACGAATGCTAGTCCGATAAGCCCAAAGGGCAAAGGGGATGTGATCAGGCCAATTTTTCCCAGAATCGTTAACGACTTTCATGAGAATTTTGGTCAGGGTTTTGTTAGAAGATTCAGCTTGACCATTTGCTTGTGGATAGTAAGGTGATGAGAAGCTAAGTTTGATACCAAAGTTGTCACAAAGGTCTTGTAATAACTTTTTTTTGAAAGATTTTCCATTATCTGTTATCAGGCGATGAGGAACACCAAAATGACAGATAATGTGATGGTTAATGAATTCTACGATTTTTTCCTTTTTGGTTGAAATGAGTGGAATGGCCTCCACCCATTTAGTGTAATATTTGGTTATGATTATCCAGCGGTGGCGTTGCGAAGAGGGTGGTGAATCTCACCAATAAGGTCTAAACCCCATTGGGAGAAAGGCCAAAGATCTTGTGCGACCTGTAGTGGATGGCTAGGAGTATGTTGAAGGTTGGCATGTTGTTGACACATAATACAATGCTTAACATATTCGTAGCAGTCGTTATTAAGAGTAGGCCAATAATAGCCTAGGAGAAGGATCCATTTGGCCATGGTAAGGCAACTAAAATGTCCACCACAAATGCCATCATGGACTTGTTGGATGATATAGGTGACCTCTGCGCGATTAGACATCAAAGGAGGATGCCATCAAAGCCATGTTTATAGAAGAGTCCCCCCGTGATGACGTAATGAGAAACACTTTTAAGAAAATCACGTTTTTAGATTACTCGTGAGGTCAAATGGGAGAACAGAGGTTGTAAGGTAATTATGAAATTGGTGATACCAAGTATCCTACGAATCAGCGGATACATTATTTATCATACTAACCTCTAGGGCTGAGTAAGATGGGGCAAAGAGTTGTTGGACCAAGACAAATATGTCAGAGTCAGTTGGTGAGGCAGGAATTTGTGAGGCTAAGCAAGCCATAGTATCCGCAAATTTATTAGTTGAGCGGGGAATGGTTTGGATAGAATAATGAGTAAATAAGGTCAAAAGTGAATCCACGTAATGTTTGTACTTTTGAAGTTCCTCATTTTTACATTGGTAGATGCCCGTAACTTGATTGATGACTAGTTGAGAGTCACCGAAAATGTTAATAGATTTTACACCTAAGTGTAACGCAACCTAGAGACCCAAAACAAGGGCCTCATATTCCACTGTATTATTAGTGCAGGGGAAATCGAGCCGGAATGAAAGAGGCATAGGTTTAGCGTCCAGAGGAATGAGAACAACGCCGGCCCCTCCACCGTGCTAGCATTTGGATCCATCGAAGAAGAGGGTCATTGGATATGACTCCTCACTGAGTGAAAGAGTGGCAATGAGTTTGTCAGGGAAAGTAAAATTGGTAAATTGTTCCCCAGGTAAAGGGGCTTCCGCGAGTTGGTCTACGATAGTTTGTCCTTTGATTGATTTCTGGTGTACAAACTCAAGGTCGAGGTCAGCGAGGAGCATAAGCCATCGGGTGATGCGTTGGTTTAGATGAGGTTTGGCATACATATAATGGATGGGTTCCGCGTTGGTTATGAAAAAAATTTTGTGATTCAGGAGGTAGTGTCGGAGTTTGGTGGCCACAAATGATAGGGCTAGGCACAACTTTTCTACATGTGTATACCTAGTCTCGTAATCCACCAGAGTACGACTTATGTAATAAACGGCTTGTTCTCGATGCTCGGAGTCATGATGTGCGAGCATGGCTCCTACAGCATGGTTGGTGGCGGAAAGGTAAAGGTAGAAAGGGCGATCATCTTGAGGTGGGATAAGCATGGGTGGCTGCAAGAGATAGGCTTTAAGAGCCTCAAAGGCTTGGTGGCACTCTTCGCTCCATTGAAAGACAATGTCCTTTTTAAGGAGATGATGGAAAGGTTGACATCGATCCGAGAGTTGTGAGATGAAACACCGAGATAGATTGGGGTTTGCCACACAACTACGTAATTTTTGAGGTTAATGGGTGGGGAATTTCTAGGATAGCTTTGACTTTAGCTGGATCGACCTTGATGCCATGCAAAGAGACAATAAAACCAAGGAGTTTTCCCAAAAGTTACACCAAAGACACATTTCTTTGGTTGAAGACGAACACGATATTATAACAAAGCGATCGAAAATAATGGTTAAAACATCGAGATGTTCACTGCGATGTTTAGATTTGCCATGAAGATCGTCAACATAATCCTCAAGGATAGTTTGCATAATGTCATGAAAAATGTAATTCATAGCCCGGATAGGTTGCACCAAAGATTCTTAAGGCCAAACAGCATGACACGATAGCGAAAGGTTCCCAAGGAGTTATGAAGGTAGTTTTATGTTGATCGTCCTGGGCTACCAAAATTTGATTGTATCCCGAGAAGCCATCCATGAGGGAAAGCATCTCATGGCCTGATGAGATCAACAAGTTGATCAATACTTGGGAAGGGGAAGTCATCCTTTGGGCAAGCGAGGTTAAGGTCCCGTAAAATCCATACATATCCGAAGTCCCCCATTGCTTTAGTAATGTGCGATGTTAGAAATCCATTGAGGATAATCAATAGGTAAGATGAAGGAAACAGAAAGGAGTCGTTGAAGCTCTTCTTTGACCAAGAGGGCAATGCATGGATGCATTTTCTCGGTTTCGCATTTTAACTGGTTTGGAATCGGGTTTCGAGGTAATGTTATGGACAGCAATGTCGGGGATCAATTCTGGCATGTCGGCGTAGGACCAAGCAAAACCTTGGTTGCGGGAACAGAGGAAGGAAGTGAAGGTGGTTTGTTCTAATGCGTTAAGAGATTGTTCAATCTTCACAATTTGAGGATCATCCTCTGTGTGGATGTTGATTTCTATAGTCGACTCATTCAACATGGTTTGAGTTTCAAATGGTAAGGCATGTTGAATATAAGAGTCATCCGCACCAAGGTAAGTGAGGATGGAGTTGTCATCCTGGCACTCAACAACATTAATTGAAGGTGATTCCTCTTTGATCATGTCTAAATACAGAAGGGGAAGAGAAGATGGTTCTTCATTATCGCGTTGATAAGTGAGAGGACCCAGTAAGATAGCATTTATGAAAAAAAAAAAGTTAGGAGGGATAGATTCAGGGTCTATCGACTCTATGGGTGATGATGGCAAAATGGGTGATGATGGTTCGGAAGGGGTGACTTCATCGTCTTCCTGCATACAATGGATAGGCGGTGTCTTCGGTGTAGGTGGTTTAGATAATCCAAGACCACGACGATCTTTGTGTTTGCGTGTAGTTACAGGAATGATCGTATGTCAACCTTGTTCATAAAGACCAAAACTGAAGCCCTTCCAAGCAACGCCACGTCGGAAAGGTGAGGGTGAAATGACGATTAGTTAGATATTAAAAATCAGATTGGAAGGGAACCACACCAAGGGAGGTTCGGGGTGATAGAGGATGTATCGACACCCCCATATGTTAGGTTGGTGCGGGCAATTAGGTGGTCCATAGGAGATTACTTCCCCACACGACGATCGTAGGTAGGATGCGCATGTAATCTGCCATACTCCCTGGGGTATGGAAAGTGCTAACGTTATATAGGCAATACTCCCCAAAGTGTAAGGCATTGAAAAACATCTACTAAGGGATCGAGGTCGGGATATTGTCGCGGGAAGGAAGCGGTATTTTCGGCGGCGGTTTCATTGGTTGAAGGTGTAGGTGCAGTTGAGGTGGATGCTTGAGGTGTGGTCGAAATAGATGGTTGGGTTGGATGAATGGGTGTCTTGACCGTAGTACAAGCACATCATTAGGGTGATATAACATATTGCAGGTTTTGAAGGGGAGGGTCAACTTTTACGGTGTAGGACTTCCCTCATACTCAAATTTTATGCATCTATCTAAGGTGGAAGGAACGCATCCCATAGCTTGGATACAAGGGCAGCCTAACAACATGTTGTATTGGAATTAGCCCTCAAGGACATAGAAGAGTTCGAGTAAAGTACGTGGCCCTACACGAATGTTAAGGATCACAGTGCCTAAGGTAGAAGTAATAACATCATTGAATGAACGCAACATGGTGGGGTTGGCACACATGCGCAAATGGAAGGGATATTCATTTGTTGGAAGGCTTTAGAAGAGATGATGTTTAAGCTAGCACCCCCATCGATCATAACATGACGTACTCGGATGTCCCGGATGTAAGCTGAGATGAAAAGAGCGGGGTCAGGATCTTCTGCACCAAATTCGACAATTTCATCTTCAGAGAAACTGACAGCAGCGGCTTGTTGTACAGGGACGGAAGTGGTAGTTTGTTTGGTGAGAGAAGAAACGTGGTTGGGTGTTAAGATGGAGGCAACGAGCAAGGTTTTGTTAGGTAAGACCTCTATACCTTGAAGGATCTCAATGAGAGCTTGTCGATGAGATTTAGAGGTTTGAATGAGATCATACAGTGTCATTTTTACAGGTGATTGGTGAAGTTGTTTGATCATGGTACGGTGGGCAACTCCATCAGAGACGGGGTAGGCAGGTCCACGAATAACCACTTTAGGTGGTGGTGTGATCGGGATGGCGAGACAGAGGAAGAGAGGTCGCAGGTGTGCTTTCTTTAGCTTTCCCATTGTTTTTCTGCCCTCGAGTAGCAATACTAATCATGTTGATCTCGTGAACACGAGAGGAGTAAGATGGTAGGGATAAGTCATTGTCTTCAAGAGGTAGGGTTGCAATAATGATATTTCTTAGTGAGGTGGGGACAGAGTGGTATAGGAGAGGGATTGAAGCTAAAGGTTTCTCCCTTCGTAAGTTGTCTTTCTTAACCTTTCTATCTAAGAGAGGTGGTGACGAAGGATGGCTTTCAAAGTTTTGCATCCCTCTACATCATGTCCTAGTGTGCGGTGGTAAGTGCAGATTTTAGACTCATCATAACCTATAGGTCGAGGCTTAGATGGATCATAGGGTCTAAGTGGGGGTAGGGAAATGGTCACATTCTCCACCAACATATCAAGGATTTTGGCATAAGATCCTTTGAGCGGGTCAAAGTCAGAGGAAGATGAGGCTATTGACTGGGTGGGTTTCGGTAATGATTGGGTATGGTTGATTCGTATGGGTGGTGGTTTAGACAAGGGGTTTTTATAATTGGATTTAACTAAACTTGGATTTTTAGTGCAAAAGTTATGTTTAGTTGGTTAGATGATGAGGCCACAGATGACGTGGTGGTAGGAAACAACCACGGGGAAAGAGGAGCGACAGTAAACAAATCCTTTGACGATCGAGTTTGTTTAGGGTTGGTAGGTGGACCGGCTATTTGGGGTGATGGTGTTGATACACCCATGGATCTCTGTATGGGTGTAGAAGGTGTAGGTCATTTTAAAGAAAACGCAGGAGGTATGATGTATTGAGGCAAGGTGGAGGGATGAGGTCCCAATATAGAAGGTAGGTGTGACGGCGATGGTTTTAGTTGTGATAGAGGCATAGATTGGAGTTGAGGAGATTGGGTCTGTCTCCTAGGTGGATTGACGGCTTTATTTTTGGATAAATCTAACCGTTTAGGTGGGTGTGTCAGGCTGGGTATTGGTGACGTCCCAAGTGTAGGGGAAGGTTTGGTTAGGTTAATAGAGGTGGATGAGGTATTTGGTAGAGATGAGGGGGGTGAAGATGAGGACATAGGCATTTTGAGCTTTTGTAAACACCTCGGGTATATGGTAGAGATGTCTGGATCGGTCATCTGCATTTGAGTAGAGCATGGTGTACTCAAACGCTCCCATAGGACTCATCTATCTTCGAGGGTGACAATATTCATGTGTGAATAAGAACTTTTGTATGGAAGAGAGGTGGGTTGTGATTCCGGTCCACTGTGGGTGTGATACACGGGGTAAATGAGGCACTATATCAATGGGCGTTAAGAGGTCAACCGGTCACTGAAAAGATTTAGGCAATGAAGAACTAATAGGTAGGAGGGAATGTTTGAGAGGATCCGTCATGATTAAAGAATTTGGTGATGTTGGTTTGAGGGGTTTCTCGTCTAAGGATGACAGAAATAGTGGCGAGCCTTCTTCTTTTATAGCAAGAGTGACGGAAGGAGATGTTTGGGAAATAGATAAGTTAGATAACATCTGCTCACAATCTTGCAGGGATGTGGTGTAAGAAGACTCATTCGTGAGAAGAGAACTTTGGGTGGTTAATTCCTTTATGGGTAAAGGAATGGCAAGATTATCGTTTTGTCTTGATGGGGGTGAAGAGGGTTCGGATCCCTGCGTTAGTAAAGAGGTTTGATTCAGAATTTCCTCGATAGAAGCTTTTGGTTGGGAGTCGAAAACTACATGGATTTCATGAACACTCTCCTCGGCTAAGATATCTTGGTTTATGTTCTTGTTAAAAAGAGTGGTTTGGGAATGGTTTGTTGAAGATTTTCAAATTTTGGTTAGCAGGGCGTTAGGATTATCAAGGGTTATATCCCCTGCATCAACCATTTCCTGCACTATCTTTTTCAACATCTTACAGTTTTCGTGACTGTGTCCCTTCATGCGGTGGAAGTTACAGAAGTCATTTTCTTTGTACCAAGAAGGTATAGCGCGGGTGGAATCAAACCCGGAGTGAGGTTTAACAGGAGGTAAGGTGATAGCTCCCGCTTTGAGCAATTTTTCCAATATCATACCACAAGTTTCTCCCAAGGAGTGTAATTGATGTGCTCGGCTTTATACTTATAGGTGGTTTTTGGCGGGGTATTAGATGGTGCTTGGGATTTGACCATCACTGCATGTATAGCTCCTTTTGATTTCGAAGCAGTCGATGCGTGAGAATTGGTGGTGTTGGGTTTGTTGGTGGAGTCTTGGGTTCGAAATTAGGGTTTTGTTGCACACAACCACAATTTCTCGTCCTCTAAGGCTCGAATCTCTAGTTTCCGAGCCATAGTAAAGGCCTCATCAAAGGTGCGGAAAGTTTGAATTTGGAGGGTAGGAGAAATGTGCTTAGCACAAGCCTGCGTAAAGAGTTTGATAAGTTCGGCCTGAGGCAAGGCATAAGTAAGTTGGTTGATAAGGCCCCGCCATCGTCCAATGAAATCTGTGATAGATTCGTCTTCGAATTGTCGGATGGCATAGAGGTCGATGATGGATACTTTCTTGGCGATATTAATGGAGAAATGATCCAAGAAAGATTGGGCTAATTGGTTAAAAGAGAAAATTGAGTGCTGGGTTAAAGCACTGTACCATTCCAAGGCGGGTCCTGATAAGGACATGGGAAAGGTACAGAGTAGTAAGGTATCGTCATGAGCAATTAGATAGCAGGCATGTCTAAATGATCACAAGTGTTGTTGAGGATCCTCCGTACTATTAAAACGAGTAAATTTTGGTAATTCCCATTGAGGAGGATATGAATGAAGGGGGACAGAAGGATGAATAGGCTCCTGACAAACTTGCTCGTATGTCAGGGTGCTACGGCTTCCTGAAACATAAGCCTCCAAATTTTGCATCTTGTCCATCATTTTTTTGATTAAATCAATGGTTGGATGAGATGATGGTGTGGTTGTTGTAAACGGAGGAGGATTGGGCCAAGAGCCACCACTAGACAATGGTGGGGTTAAATGTTGATAAGGTATTAAGGATGAATATGTTGAGGCGACCGAATAGGGATGTCCTATATAAGATGTTGAAGCCACCGGATAAGTGTGTGGAAATGAAAAGGTGGGCGGAGCTTGAGAAGGAAAGCTCGTGTGGATAGGTGGTAGAGAGCAAGTTATGAAAGGGGCAGTCTGCAAGAGAGACGAGGTAGGAGGAGTCGGCGGTAATGATATTTGGGGCCCCAGATTAACTAAAGGAAAGCCAATCTATGCCGTATGAACTTCCGAATCCACTGAGTTGGGAGATGGGGCTAAGGATGCATAAGGTAAGGCGGAGTTATTAGGTGGGGAAGGAGCTAAGTGAGCAGCTATACTAATAGGCATACCAACAAGGAGTTGACCGTCGGGTGTATGGTCAGGGGCATGAGACAAATAGTACTGTACAGCGCTAGGATTAGCGTCTAAAAATTTCACAAATTCCTTATCTCCTACAGGGATTTTGGGAACCTCACTAGTGTCCGTAGGATTCCCCATAGGATGTGAAGGGGGTGATTCAGGCAAAGGCACGGAGCAGGCATGTGAAACCATGGCTACGCTTGTTTCTGAGTGATAACAACCATGGACAAGAGTACACAGCAGGGATGCAATCTATCAGGAACAAAAGCAGCAACAAAATGTTGGAATTGGTAGGTTGCTGGTTTCGGGAACTGTGAAAGACAGTAACCGATATCGGTCTAATAACCGAGGTCGGTCAGACTTTAGCCGGCGTCGGTCAGTTAACCGATGTCGGTAGAATAGAACCGGTGTAAGAAGCTGCTTATTTGGGGTTAACAAGGCTTAGTATACCTACCAAACTGTTCTGAAGTGATCACTGAAACAGTGTATGACAGAGAAACAGAACTAAAAACAAGCAAGATGCACAAGCAAATCAAGAGACTAACCCTAGGATTAGTTTTAATTATTGTGGGCTTATACCTTAGATGCAAGATGATGCCAATCCTAAACAAAAGACCTAAGGGAAATGTCAATTTTGTTTTGGCTTATAAGGTTACCTCAATCGGGTGGAGGAATACCGCAAAAAAGGGGGAATGTTTGAGTTGTGTTGATTATGATGTGATTTGGTATGTGTTGTGCGGTGAAATTAAGATTAATTTCTTGTCAATACCATGGATATCACCCCACATGTACGACACATTACTTAATCTATGTTCACTAGAATTGAAAAGCAAGCAAGAATGTGATACACGTGTTTTAAACCCAAATTGAAAATGATATTCGATGAAGCAAAGAAGATGACTTTCACTAATGCAATGATGAGGAAGAAAGACAAATTCTTTTACCAAAATGACAAAAATATCTTGTGAATATTTAGAAGAAGAAAATAGCAAGTGTACTCCTTATATGAAATCAAGAAAGAAAGAAAGAAACCCAAGAAAGGTCCCACTGGGCGTGCCAAAATGTTTCTCACATAATGTTTCCATTCCTAGAATAGAGGTGCTTCTATCCTTTCATTCTCTTGAGAAATAGATAAGGGTTAGGGCTAGGAGGAATACCTGTTGAATGTTGGGAGGGTGCATGCGTACCATAGAGAGAGATCAGATCCATTGCGAAGAACTCCTTTTTATCTAGGAAGGACTACCTGCAAGTAAGAATACAAGACCACCAAATTTTAGTTAGACAATAAATGAGGGAATTTCCTTGGGCCCAGGAAATATTAGACTTCCTTTCGAAGGTGGTCAGTTCCCCTTTTAATATGAATTAACACAAATGATAGCAAAGAGGCTATTGCAAAATTACACTTTAATTACCTTGTTAAAAAGCAATAGAAGAAAGGTTGGTTCTGGTTTGAGTCACAAAGTGACGATGTCGGTCACCGTATGTATAACCGATCATGTTATACACGATCTCGTTTCGATAACCGATATCGGTAGGGGTGGTGATTTAGGGGCTTTCAATGAAGGTTGGATGTGAGGCAGCTTTGGTGTTTATAAGGTTGGCAAATGATTAGGGGTAGGCAATAGGGTGATGGAGAAGACTCAGAGAGTGTAGGAGCTGTTCTTGGGGCAATGTAAGGGTAGAGGAATGACAATGAGATGTAGGGTGCTGCCGGGTAGTAGATCTAGGAGTGAAGTTATAATTACTATGATTTAGAAGTTCAAGAAATGTTATTTAAAAATGTATAAGACACTACTTACTAGTTCCTGATGAAGATACAGGTCCAAGGATTGTGATGACGAAGGCAGGGCTCAGGTGGGATGATCTGACAATCAAAAATGAGCCATCTTCTCTCCCAATGCTTAGATGAGTGTCACTGTGCTCTAGTTACTCAGTTGTAGTCTTGGGCTTGATGTTCTTCTTTGCAAACTCTTCTCTTTTCTTCACTTGTCTCTGCTCTACCAAGTGAATTCTAGATTTTTCAAATGAATTCCGATCCTTTGTTTTTGGTTGGGGGAGGTCATTTACAGGGAACCGATGGCGGTTACGTAACCGATGGTGGTCGAGTAGGAACCGATGTCGGTTAAGTCAAAGTGGGCTATTTTTAGTAAAATAGCCAACTTTCCCTCCTTTTCTCCCGAGGGATTAGTTGTGGGCTTGGTCATGTCATTATTAGGTTGGTTTTGGTGCGGGTGAGGAGTAATTAGTCATGGGTGTGGATGTAGACCAAGTTATAGGTCTTAATTAGGTTAGTTTAGGGTTAGGGCTAGGTCATGATGAGGTGGCAAAATGAGGTGGTAGGTTTGGAGATGTGGATTTATTAATTATAAGGTAATTAATAAATAATTGTGTAAGGTTTAGGTGGTCGGAGTTAGGTTGCGAAATGAGATGCGGGGCACGTAGGTGTTGTAAGACACCAATTTGGTGTCTACACGAGATTGAGGTCCTAGGATCAAATTAAACCAGATCTTTGTACGACCCATTCATGGAGAAAGTATCATAAAACCTAGATTATTCTTAAATGATAATAATTACCTTGAAGACATTATATACCACATCCCATACCGATTCTTGGTGAACTAACTCACCGTAATTTCTACACAGATGTATCCATATATCGTTGGATGTCATTGTTAGGATCTTTGTTGTTTAGAAATTGTATCGAGTTGTTTCATCAAGAAGCTAGAGTGTGGCATGGTGTTGTCTAAGTACAAATCCTTGATAAATTTACAAAGATAGATTGGACCAACCGGGTATGCACCCTTATATCAACTTATGATGGCTATGGGAAGGGAAGTGGTCAAGTAACAAGGTGGATTGTTACGAAAACATTTACTTTCCCATAGGCATCATAGGATGGCATAGAGGTACGTCTTCATGTAGGCTAAAATGGATTTGTGCCTTATTCAAGAATTTTAGTTGTTTATAACATTAACATTTGTGAATCCATATAACTGAATAAGTGATTAAGGTGAAATGACAATTCCCGATGACGAATGTGTTGTCATGGAATTGAGCATGGCATACATGACTTAGAAACTTTACACAAAGTGGTGTAAGTTATTGATTACACTGTTGAGATTTCACCATTATCTAAGCTGTGAGATGCCTGTGGATTTCATAGGTGGAACCCGGTACACGCTTACGGGTTTTCACTTATATATCATATCATGTTAAAATAGAACCAAAAGGATAAATTTTATGTATGGCTTGTATAGAGCATTGAGGAGAATGAGTAGGTTCAAGATTCTCTCATACAACTTTACACATGGTTCATGACGCTTATCGAAATGGATTGCATTAAGGTTTATGTATATTTAAATATATGGGTATTTAAATCAGCTGCATAAAGTAAAAAAATCTCTAGATTGAAGTGACAAAAAGTGGTTGTTACATTTTGGTATCAGAGTTGAAGGTTGCAGCTCTTGGACTTAATGGGTCCTTACGCTAATTGAAATTTTTATTTTGTTTTCAAAAGAACAATGGATATGAGAAGGATGTACTGTGAAGAAAGAATCGGATCAGATTTTTCTACAGCTCAATGGTGCAAAAAGTTAGACAAGATTCTAGCAATCCTTCAATATACCCGAAACCGATAGCTACCTTGGAGCAATTGGTGATGGGTGAAAATGACAAGTTGGATGAAGTACAACTTGAATTTGTTAGTAAAAACAACCAGGGAGTTATTTGATTGCGGAACTGACCAATGGTGATAGGAATTGGACTTACAAATCCAAAGATGAGTTAAACCCAAAATTGGGAGACACATGGGATGAACATGGACCTTTTTCTGATAAGGTGGTATTTGGGAAATCCAGTAGGCTAAAACCCAATCCACAAAACATTCTAACTTATAAACAGAAGAAAAATCATAAGAGTGTTAACTTTTCTTCATCATTGAATGCTAAGAAAATGTGGTGGAAGAAACATAACAAGGAAATATGTTCTTCCAGAAATATAAATGCACAAAAGCTTTTGCAATAACTTGTAAGAAAAAGAAGAATACTTGCTGCAAAAAATAAGATCGAGACCAAGTCAAATAGGACCTGTTGAAGGATGTTTCTCATGTGGTAATGGGAATTATGCTAGCCATTGTCCTTTAAGGAAGATGATCAAGCATCGATTGATGATGCAAGATGAAAAGACAAACAACAAAGGGAAGAAACGAGTATCCTTAGCAGAACGTTGGGGAAGTTATGAGGGAATTTCCTAAAGTTATTATAGTATAATGCTAAGAAAGATGGAGTTGTTGTATTTAATGGATAGTTGTCCAATAATTTAGAAATGAATTTTCTCTGAAGTATGGAAGAAAAATTGCTTAAATCTCAGACCTATGTCTGATAACGTAGCAAGGATTAATCTTCCTCTCCTTAGCTATTTCATTGGAAAACTATTCTGTGACTTCTATTTGTATAGAAGAATTTTTGTGTTTTTTGCTGCATTGTGTACTTTTGATGATCTTGATAAATCCATATGTTGGTGTATGATTTCTTGTCTCATTAAGGCTATCTTATTTACAAAATCTCTATTCTGTCCTAGAGCTTAGAGGAATTTAACTTTTTATGTTTTCTAGCTTGACCATAGTCGACCTTCTAAATGGTTTTTAGTCGTTAATACTAACAACAATATGGCAAGTAAATGGTTTTGTACCAAACCCATAACTTATTGGACAGGCTAAGTAAATCCTTGTGTGGTTTAGATGATTCTTGGGGTTTTGGCTAATGTCAGTTATTCGATGATTTTTAAGAAAGGCGATACCCTATTTTAAAAATAGAATAGAATCGATTAACGATTCCCATTGTATGCATAGGCTAATCGACGACCTCCACTTCATGGCTATTGTATGATTCTTATTACTCCTATTGATTGAACATTATGAGTATAATTCTTATTACTCTTGTTGATTGAACAATATGTGGAAACACTATTGGCTGGGTTAAGTGGTTTAGTAAAATATTAACCAGCTTCGAGATATGAAGGTTTGGTCAGGAAGATGAGGGTATTATGGGAGCTAGATTAATCTCTAATTCCACCCTCACTGTATAACAAAATTATACTAGTGATTCCACCAGAATGTTGACATCTAATTTATGTGGGATTCATTTCGATAGTGTTGTATATATGTATATTCTTCTTGGATGAGATTCAAGTTTGGCTTATTGTTTAAGCTTTAAAGAAAGGCGTGGGGTATTTTCTATTCTTACCAATTCAAAACCACACTAAATCTATATATGTATTAATATAGAGAACATTGGGTTAGGAAATAAGTTGTTTCCTCTTGAATATTTACCCAAAATTGGTTTATCATTAAAAGGAGATGATATTCTCTTTCGAAGGGATTTAGGGAACTTTATACCTTCCCTTTGTTCATAGTTGTTCTTGAACCTATAACCCGATAAGAGTAATAGGTAGGAATGAAGTTCGTAAAATGGGTTTGGGTGTTCAGTTAAAATATTTACCTTCTGGTGAAACTTGGAAACAAATGACCCTAGATATTATATATGACTTCTAGAAAATATTGATGGGTTTTGATTGATTCCAGACTTAAAAGAGAATGGGAAAATCATGGTGATTATAATATTTTGTGTTCTAACTATATTTTTCTCAATCATGGTGATGACAATGATCATCATCAATATGGGTTCATTTATTTTGTTTGAGACTTGTAGAAATAGAAACTTCACAATTTAATGAGTAATCAATGTGATTTATATGTATATAAGCACCTACTATGAGTAAAAAGAGTAAGATGTGTCAAGGTGGCAGATAATTGATATACAAAATACTTAAGTTATAATCGAACGAATGATTGATTGATTGTATCTTTCTTAAAAACTAAACACTAGAAAGTTATGATCTTATAATATGAAGTTTTTGACATGGTGGGCACATTTTAAAATATTGTTTAAGTTCGGATGATCCAATCCAAATACGTGACTAAAAAGAAGACACTTAGTTGTTTGTATCACCGATGCCTGATTATATTTAAGAACTCATAACCTCATTATGAGGTGACTATTTGGCTATGTATGTGTTCTTTATCTTATGATATAGCTAAGTATGAATTATATCATAAGGGATGTTTAATTTTTACCAATTGCAAATGAAAGAGTAAGGAGGTCTCAGTGCTTACATAAAAAAAATGATCAAGTTTCGGTTGTAACCTTACTTGAATTTGGATTTTATTATGACTGAATTTAATAGGAAGTAACTCAATTTTATGGGTTGGAATAAAATATTATGCAAAAATATATGTTGAGTTATGAAGTATAAATTTTCTTAACTCTCATAAGTTATTACAATATATAACTCAAAGATTTACACCCTGTTGAGATATTTATTGACTAACAAGAAACATACTTATAACTTCTGTAGACTGGATATAATGTTATAAGGAAATAGTATGGGCCTATAATGCTATGACCTTATTACTCCAATTTGGACTCTTCTTGAGTTGATGGTAATCAATTATGTTTGAATGGATGTAGTTATGTTATTAAAATGGGCTAAATATAAAACTATAACAAGTTGGGCTTATATGACAGTAGTATTAATATTCTAATACTGACATCACTTGGGTTGATTAGTGATCAATTTTATTTAATTGGATTGCTTAAGTTTTATCTTAAGTAGAGACCTATCTGGTTCAAAATAGAAAATTTCTTGATATTTTGGATACAAACATTTTTTTTGAGTAAATATTTTGTTGGTTGTCAAAATTTTGGCGTACTTGATACTATTTCAATTAAATTGTGACTTAAATGACAATTCTTTTGTCATAATTCAGACTGAGTGATTGGATAAGAAGTTGTTACAACTACTTAATTTATGTTACACTTATGAAAACTACAGATTTGAAAGGAAAATGTTGACTGTTTTTGCTAGATTTTTGAATAGACCTGTGTTGATTGTTCTGAATTTGACTAATAAGATAGAAATCATCGGGATGATGATTCATTAAGAGGGGAGGAATGTCACAACCCTCAATCCCACGCTACTGGTTGTAAGGATAAGTCATAAATGGTAGATAATCTATGACGACAGGGGGATGAACCCTATTGCATAGTTGAGCATGCAACTACCCAAACGCTTGTATATCCTAAAAAGGATACACACACGATGTGTGATTGCATGCACATCCACGCAATAGTGCTCATCGACCGGTGTTCATAAAATTTTGCATCACTTATGACTTAATATCATTTTCTTGGTGTTGAATTTACCTCCCTTGTTGGGAATAGTGATGCAGTGCATGGTTGGTCTTTTCGATGATTGTTCTTCCTTACTAACCAATATGGTTACACATTATTGAATTAAATCCTTGATTGAGATTGTATTATTTATACTGTGAAATATAGATTTCAATAATCTATAATTAACTAATGCATTGTGTTGATTTTGATCATGGTGCATAAAATGGTCTCCATTATGGTGCTCGATAATGCTGCAAATTATCCAAAACCTTATATATATTTTAAAAATTGGGTAACATGGTGAAACTAACATGGCTAGACATGATTTCATATTGAATAGATTATCTGACAATAAATCAAAATGCAATATTTTATTATGATTTCCTTATCGACATGTTTATGAGCTACATTTAGGTTCTTCAAGGTTAGTCTCACCTGACTAGTTGGACATACTAATATCTAATAATTATTGCTTGGTTATAAAACATTACCTCCAATTACTTTTTATACATATTTTCGGTGACCATTAAAAGTTCGAAGATCGACCATCACGATATGGTAAAAAGAAGGGACCATTGCGAGTTCTTGGAACTTGTGTTGTTTAATGAGAAGGTTATGTTTGGTAATTTGGGATGAACCCCCTAAGATAAGCACCCATACAAAATTATGAAGGGACTCATGTGGTAGATAAGAGTTATCATAGTTTATTAACAATTGATCAACAGCCATGCTATGTCAAGGTTGAATTGTTCTATTTATTAAATAATAATAAAAATCAATTCAAAGGTTTAGTAATTGATAAATTCGTATGCAAGTGGAATATGGGTTAAAGTATCAAACTCCATTGACATGGGAATTATTAAGGTGATTTCCTAAGAATATTATTTGATTAAACTTGAAACACCTTAGAACTTACCATGCAACCTTCAGTTGATAAATAAATCAAGTTTTAAATATTCCTTGAATGACGGAAAGATGGAAAATGGTGGTGGCATATTTAATTGAGCCACTACGTGGCCTGTGAAAATTTATGAGGCATTAATTCTCCTTAGAAATATCACATCTCTTCTCGAAACCATACTTTGCATGAGAGAAGAGGATTCATTTTGTTTATTCTGGTTTTCAGACTTGAAGAGTTGGATAGAGAGGAAGTTAACTACAGTTTAACTCTGAGAAACATTTGGAGGAAACGCAAACATCGGCTCTAGTCTTATGCATGCTAGGAATCTTTTTTTTTTTAAATTGCAGTCACCGTGCATGTTGTAAATGTGGAGTTTGGTTACGAAAATTGTGGGGAGAAGTGCTTTAAAAATTAGGGTTCAACTTGGTAAATCATTGGCAGGAATATGTTAAAATCTCAAAGTTTCGGATTCTCTTGCATTGGGCTTGAATAACTTGTTGAGATCTACAAATTTTCAGGCATGGAATATTTCTACTCCTTCCTATTAAAAATTTAATAACTTAGAAAATAAATAGTTTCCTTACTCTCGTGATTATTTTTTAGAGTGTTTGTAAACTATTTTTATTGTGGCGAATCAATTATAATCATTTACACCTTTTGGGTTATTCCTTCTAGTATCGCACAATTCGTTTATTATTTCTTTCCTTGTGTTGGATTCAAACCCTACAAATTTGAATGTATTTTGGGATAATGTTCATTTCATTGTATATGGAACCCTTAGGTTTTCAAACATGGGTTCAAGGTATTATCACACTGGGGTTGAGTTAAGTATTTTGTATGGAAGGATCTATCTCTTAAGAAATAGATTATACTATATGTCATTTACATAAATAAACCTCTGCATTATGCTATCCTTGTTATTATAGATGTGGGTTTTGATTTTGGGTTGATATTTTGTTGTATGTATCTATTTCTTTCTAAGAAACGATATGCTTTTAGTTGGGTTTTGATTGAAAACATGGTGGTTCAGTTGAGAGAGCCTTCTAAAAATTTAAATCATCTAGTCCATTTTTATTCGAATCTCTGCTAATAAATAGTTGTATGTATAGTCAACTTTTAAACATGGATAGATCCTAGGAAACCTGGAAGTGGTTATAGCATTGTCTTTGGATTAGTGTCAATTTAAACCTATGAGTTAGGTGAAAATCGTGAGTGGTTAAGTATGGAATTGGGCATGAATGTCTTAGATGATGCTTAATTCTTCTATTTCTATTGTGTTGAAATATAAGAAGCCTGACGCTGTAAGAAACATTCTTGGCTGTAAATTTTTGAAGAAACAACTAGCTTCGAATTGGTTCTTAGTAGACAACATTGGTAACCAATTTTTAAAAATAAAAATAACATAATGAGGCTTGAACAACAATGTAAGCAGCCTCTGTATTACTATTGATATATGATAACTTTAAACAAGTACATTCTATTCCATGTAGCAAATTACATTACTTATAATGTAAAATGAGCACTTAGCTCAACTACAAAAGGTAGGAATGCTCTGTGAGTTTCCTAAGAATAATAATAGCTATTTTAATAAGCACATGGTAAGAAGACCACAACATACTCATGATGTGTAAGGAACACCGAAATTTGTAAAGTTGGTTTTGAAGCAAGAAGTTTAAGTGATTATATTACTATTCGGTAAGGCATTAAACTAATGATAATTTGATTGTAGCTTTAAATTGGAATAAGTAAAATGTGGACAGTTCGTGTGAACTATGAGGATATTAAGGTAATAACATTTACCTTAAAATACTACTAATTTTTGTAACATTCGTTGTATAAAAGTTGCAACAAAAGGTAGCTCTATTCGGAGGAAATAAATTAACCATCAAAAGATACAATTTATATTACAATATTTGTATATACATATGGATGTTACTATTAAGAACAAAAACTATATTTTTTTGTATCAGATGTTCATCTTGTATTGATTATGTGTATCTACGGTTATTAGTTTGTATGGAACAAATTAAATCACCTTAAGTTCTTTAAGTGGTTTATATGTTGTTTAAATGTCCTTCGGCTAGAAGATAGAAGAAGTTACATGAATTTCTTGAGGGAACTTGAAAGAGGGGTTTCGTTGCGAAACAACCCTTGGATTTTGAACTTCTTTTTGTTTGTTAAGTAGTATAAAAATCTATGTTTATTTTCTATAAGAGTTAAGAGATGGGAATTTATCCTGGTTGAAGGAATTGGTTATACCCATTATTATCCAAATTAGGAGTTGGGACTTATGCAAGAAAGTATATTGAAATGGAACTTTTTGGTTATTATAGTTTTCTTCCTTATAGTATCTTTATGTGGTAAGTTTGAGATTTAAAATTACCAATGATGGAAGATGCAATCGGTGATTATAATGATATATTGTATTCTTTCCTTTTTGCATTTCATTTTATGAAATTCATAGGGAATAAGGTACCAATTCTACTCCAAGTTTTCTTATAGTTGTAACATGGCGGAGTAAAGATGTTCCATGCCGCTACCATGCACATTTGGTATTTTTCAGCTGTAGGTTTGATGGAGTTTCCTATGAGGTAGAAGGAAAAAGGATAACTTGACTTCATTGATTTGTTCGTAGAAAGTTACAGGAATGATAGGATTGAAGTAATTACTGATATGTAATGAGATAGAATGTGATCATATTTACTATGTTGTTAAAGATTCACTTATGAACTTTAAAAGGCCTTGAGCTATTGTAAACTGATCCTTCTAATAGTCCTTGTTAGACTATATAAAAAAAGGGGTGATTAATATCAAAGTTAACCTTTTGATAAAGGGAATAATGAGTTTGTGTATATGACATACTCTGGATGGTTGAAATAAATTTTTTGTTCACTATTGAATATAATGCATGATTTCTGGTATTTATTTTGGTAGATGAAGGAATTACCTATTCTTGTTAAGGTTAATAAGCTTGTTGTAAGTTATGATTATCCTCAGTGGCTTGTGAATGCCTTGTAATAAGGTATGATGCTTGATATATATAAATATGAGATAAAGATGTAGTCATATTCTTAAGATTTTGATTAAAAATGAAAGGATGGGCCCAATGTAATTTTGTAATAGGATAGAAATAGGTAACTATGGAGTGATGTAAATGTAAACTATACGATGCTTTATAAACGAAGATGTAACTCTTATCTTCATATTCACTAGCATAAGGTTGACCTAACCATGCTAAATATGAATTATAATACAATCAAGAAGGAAGAGTTATAAGTATAATGTATATAATGCTAAAAAATAGTGGAAGCATATGTTCATAAGTTAACTTATAAAGAAATCAATGCCAATAACATATTTACTATTGGATATATTAAAACAAATGAAAGCTCTTGATTAAGCTACCACTAAGATAAAGAGGAGTGCTTAAGCTTGAATAAACTATTGGCATCAATAGTCTATGGTACTTGATAAAAAGTATGAGTCATACTTAAATACATAGTTTTATGTAAGTATATATCCCTAAGATATGAAATAAAGAAAACAAGGGCTTAATTGATTAAGCGGGACAGATTTTAATTTGTAATTCTAGTCTTAGATCTAATTAGTATCATTCTCCATTTATGGTTAACTTAAGCATGAAACCTAGTAAGGTAATTAAGTGATATGGAGATTGAGGTCCTGGGATCAACTTAAATCGGATCTTAGGTACAACCCATTCATGGAGAAGGTGTCGTAAAACCTAGACTATTCTTAAATGATAATAATTACCTTGAAAACATTAGATACCACCTCTCATACCGAATTCTTGGTGGACTAACTCGCCGTAATTGCTACACAGTCGTATCCCTATAAAGTCGGATGTCATTATTAGGATACTGTTGTTTAGCAATTGTATCGAGTTGTTTCATCAAGAAGCTGGAGTATGGCATGGTGTTGTCTAAGTACAGTTCTTGATAAAGTTACAAAGACAAATTGGACCAACTAGGTATGTAACCTTATATCAACTTATGATGGCTACGGGAAGGGAAGTGGTCAAGTAACAAGGTGGATTGTTACGAAAAACTTACTTTCCCATACGCATCATAGGATGGCATAGAGGTACATCTTCATGTATGTTAAAATGGATTTGTGCCTTATTTAATAATTGTAGTTGTTTACAACATTAAAATTTGTGACTTCATATAATTGAATAAGTTATTAGGGTGAAACGACAATTCCCTAATGATGAATGTGTCGTCATGGAATTGAGCATGACATACATGACTCAGAAACTTTGTGCACAAAGTGGTGTAAGTTGTTGGTTACACTGTCAAGATTTCACCAATATCTAAGTTGTGAGATGCATGTGGATTTCATAGGTGGAACCCAGGTACACACTTAGGGGTTTTCACTTATATATCATATCCTATTAAAGGAGAACCAAAGGGATACATTTTATGTATGACTCGTATAGAGCATTGAGGGAGAATGAGTAGGTTCAGTATTCTCTCATACAGTTGCACATGGTTCATGACAGTTATCAGAAATGGATTGCATTAAGGTTTATGTAGATTTAAATATATGGGTATTTAAATCAAATGCATTATTTTTTATTTTTTTAAATCTCTAGATTAAAGTGACAAAAAGTGGTTGTTACACAGTGGGGTGATCAACTCCCCACCGAGTTGATCAAATTATATTACTACATGGATCAAGTTTATTTTCCACATTGTTTGAGTTGGTTACTATATTACCACATTATCGGGTTTATTCAATATAGTTCGGGATTCACATTATAATGACCGAGTAATTCTAAATGGTTCAAGAGATTCTAACCTCCAAGAATATTTGGAGTTCACAAGATTTTTGGGATAAAAAGCCTTTCCCATTAGGGAGGTGTGATCCGGAGGGTAGAAGTTCCTTGAATCTCCCAAGATTACTACAGTGTAGAAGATGACTCTGAGATATTTCCAATGACTATTTGAATGTTGAAAACAGAGTTTGTATGCACATTAGGTGGCTAGTCAAAGTTTGGTCAACTAGAAAGTCAACCCTGGTCAATAGTCCAATCCGGACGTGACATGTGGCAAAAGTGGCAACTAGAAAAAAGGTAAAAAGAGAGTCGTTTTTTTGTTATCGACCTCTAGTCTTCGTCAGGCGTAAAAGTTGGTGGTTATAGCAAGAGGCTCAACTTTTGTGATAGAAGGGATCCCAACCGCCATGAGAGCTAGTGGTGCTACCGACATGGTGGGCTCTCAAACCACCGTGTCGACATCAAGTTAGCTTGATTGAGCTATTTCTAGCTTGGTGGGGTGATCAAATCCCCACCAAGTTGATCACATTATATTACTACATGGATCAAATTTATTTTCCACATTGTTTGAGTTGGTTACTATATTACCACATTGTCAGGTTTATTCCATATAGTTCAGGATTAACATTACAATGACCGAGTAATTCCAAATGGTTCGGATATTCTAACCTCCCTATTACCTTGGCAGATTTCTATGCATATGACTTGGCCAATGGGTAGTCTAAACATAGCTCGGTGGGTCAACACTAGATTGGTTGTTCAAAAACTATTTGAACCAATCCACATAGCATAGCTTGGCACTTATCCAAGCGTAGAAAATGCAACAAACCAAAGTGACCAACTTGCCACGTAGTGGCTTCAACAACTCAGTGACAGTATGGAGCCCAACAAAAGGCTCAAATGTGGCTTATGCCACAGATAGGATATTGGCCCATGCCAATTTAAACTCCTATCTCGATCGCCACAACAGCGAGAATGTGGGATCTTACCCCACCCACATGCAAAGTGATCCGCACCACAAAAGGAACCACCGGGATTCAAATGCGAGACCTCCTCCACACAATTCAAGTGACCTGACCAACTCACCACCGAGCTTGGATGGGATAATAAATGAGCTCGCCTATATATAAAGAGCTCTAAGCTCTGTGTTGAACAAGGAGGGTCAAGACCCAATAGGGCAACACGCATTCATTATGCATTTTAAGGGTCTTAATGACCGAATTTCTAAATAAGTAAAAAGAAAATTTTCTCAAAATTCTGAGACAAAGACGATGGTGGTCTTCTTATCTCATGAAGTGCTATATTTTTCCAGTGTAGACATTGTTTGGACATAATTACACAGAATAAGCACTAGGAGAAGGAAAAGATCTGAAGTTTCCAACCACTTCAGGTCCGAATTAGGCCATGGAGTAAAAAGGTATTTTTTTCAAGATTTCCTCTAGTTTTCAGAAATGTAAACCTATTTTATGTAGCTTTTGTACATTTAAAGTTGTAGAATTTTTTTGAATGCAATTACATAGGAAACTATCAGTGAAAATATTGTAGGGGCCACAAATGGACTTAGGAATGTTTCTGGTAAATTACAAATTTCTAAGAGGTCTTAATTAGATAAATTGTAGGTATAAAGGTCTGTTAATTCAATAGTGAAGGGATATTATACTTCATTGGGAAATAATAGATCGATTCTCATTATGAGAATGGAGACGTAGCCTTCTGGGTGAACTTTGTTATCAAGTTCTTGTGTTGTGGATTTGATTTTAGTTTTTTTAGAAGCTTTTGATCAGATAAAAACATTCAAGTTAGTTTATTTGATTAATTATTTAAGAAATCATAAAATTGGATTATTTGGATTGAAGTCACAATTTTAGTATCCATAACCCACAACAGAAAGGGAATTACACATTTCAGATTTGGAATCAAGAATTCAATTTGAGTGCATTCTAAAATCAACTGTGAATTTTTAAATGGATTTGTAATAGATTCATTATATTCACTTAAGTTGAAAATTAAGGATAATTTATTTATCTAGAAGATTTCAAGGATTTGGGTTTCAAGAATTCCCAAAATTGCTAATACTCTTAGTCAATTATCAAGTTTTTAAATCTAAGAATTTTCTAAGTACTACTTCAAAAAAAATAGTACCATTTTCGACAGTTCAAGTAAATATGTGACCATGTATGATTATGTTATGATATATTACTCTTGTTTGGTGAATATGTGATATTTATTAAATTTATCTGTGATTAGTGAATGTTTTCCATTCTAGTGATGGGGTTTTGAGGATTTTTGGTGCAAAGTGAGTGGTTTTATGCATGGCTGACCTATATGGGTTATATGTGACCATTTTAATGATTCAAATGGAATGTAATTAAGTTTTATTGGTCATGAAAAGGTTAAGGACTGACCTATTGTGATTTTTAAGGAAGAGAAGCTTATAAAAGAAAGGTTTTGGGTTCATTTTTGAACTAGTGCTCTTGGAGGGAAAAGTGTGACCCAAGGAGAAGTGTTTTGCAGGTTTGATTACATGGTTTGAGATATGATATAGTGTGTTACAGTTAAGGTTATATATCATGTTTGTAAGTTTTAGAGCCAAGAAAAGTCTAAGAAGACCAAGAGAGAGCGAGTTACAGAAAGTGTGTTTGAACAAGGGTTTGAAGGTGTTTGGAGCTGAATTTTGTGATCACCATCAAATGAGTTTTTAAGCATATGATTAGTGATCTCTTCATAAAAATATCTTATGTTGATGCATATTCATATGAGACTCTTTTTTAAGTAATATCAAGAAGGGTTTAGGGGTTAGTTCTCCTTGTGGGGTTGGTGTCTCACTAAAGAAATTTCTTGTGATGCGTAATATTCACTTAATTATTAGTTGTGTGTAATATCGTAAAAAAAATTTAGTGGGTTTTCTTCCCCTTGAGGGTTTCCCACTTACATCTTGTGTCTATGTGTTCTCTCTCATGTTTCATGTTCATTTGAATGTATGATGCACACTTAATAAGATGATGTGGAATGTATATCGTTGAATGGGTGTTTGATGGATGTTGTAACAATGGAATATGAAATAAATAATTTATAGGAATGATTCACCCCCTCTCGCCTATCTATTGTACTTCCAACAATTGTTATTATAGTAGGTACTTGAGAAGCAAGTTTCACCATTTTAAGGATATCCTACTTTGAAGCACCGGTATGGCTGATTATCTGGCTCAAATTGAAGTGAATCCTCTCGGTTAGAATGAGAGCATGTTTGAAACCCTTGGGGTAAAATTTGGCATAATGTTCTTGGTATGTGCTCTTCCATTCCTAATCCAGGTGATGATGAGATTGATAAAGGTGGTAAAGTAGACCCTTATGATGATTTTGAATCTCATAGCTTAAATGAAGAGAAATAAGAAGGTGAAGATGCCCTTGAGGCGAGAGCTTGAGAATTTTTCTAGATCTACAAAGGAAATAATTGAAACTGAGTTGATAATTAATGTAAAAGAGTTGAAAATCCAAAGAAATAATATTAAGGAGATGAAGTAATTGGTGGATTCCTTGAATGAACAATTAGGGTTTCTATGTAATAATATGTGTATCATCAAAGATTGTATTGAAGACTAGGTGGTTAAGCTAGTTACCTTTAAGGATGAGCATGAGATGTCTATTTTTAAGACTTGCAAGTTTGAGGAAGGGTTTGGGAGATCTAATCCTATTGAAGACTCAAATGTTTTTCATATTGTAAAACTCAATAGTTGTCATTTCTCAAGACCATACAAGTAGTCTTATTGCTCTGAATTACTATTCATAGTGTATGAACTATGTCATGAGGTCAAGTATAGGTCAAATGGTAATAAGAATGATATCTTATCTCATGTTCTCATTCAAAATATTAGTGAAGGGTTTATACCGAGAAAGGCTATCTATGATGAGTTTCATGATTCAATGATGGCTAGTATATTTGAATTAATTCATTTCAACACTTGCCATGTCTTCTACAAGGAATATGAACATAGGACTGAAGATAAGTGGAGAAAGGAATATGAAAGAAACATCAAGAGAGTATTATACAAAGATCAAGTGAAGGATTGTGATTGGTATCTCAAGAGTTGTTGAGGATGTGAAGATGTTCTTCAGAAGTTTTTTCAAAAGTCTAATTATGGTATGTATTTGGTCATGAAAGTCATTTTTTTGTTGTGTATTTATTTTTTCCTTTTATATATGGTCTTCTTGTGTTAGAAGTAATTTCAGCTCAAGTTGCGAAGAAAAGGTGTTAACTATAAGTCAGTTTTTAAGTCATTTCAAGGTTGGTAAAGCTATGTATCTAACCATAGTGCCTTGGTAGTCTCAATCAAAAAATTTAGTATGATTTTGAGTATGTTCTTGAGGTCCACATTTTTGTGATGGATTATTCAGACTTGTAAGAGAAAGGGGTATCTTAAAAAAATTAAAATGTGAATGAATTTATGGTATATCTCTATGTATCAAGTTGAAAATAGGACTATGAGTCATTCAAAATTCCTATAAGAAAATAAAGGTATGTGTTTGAATCATGTTTTTCCTTGAAAAAATCATAGATTTCGCCAAAATCATATGATCTCATTAGTATCCTATTTAGTTGAGTTATGGTATGATTTATGACTATGTGTGTGTTTAAGAATATGATTCAAAAGTTGTATTAGTGATAGGTGACACTATTGGGTCCATTCTCTATAAAAACTACATTGTTCCCTTGTCTCATAAGTTACTAATAATTATGTCCTTGAGGAAGTAGAGACTTGAAGAGAGTATAATGTTGAAGGATCTAGTTGTAATATTAAGAGAATTGTAGGTGCTTCTTTGGTTGAAGACTCGTGATAAAGTTGTAAATGCATGATTCATACTACGTGAAGGTTATATAGAGAAAAAATAGAGTGTCATCAAGACTGTGAAATGAAAAAGTATGTTTTCTAGTTGAATAGGCTTATGTAAAAGATAATGCAAAAATGTCTATGACATAACTACATTAATCTATTGAAAGGACATTTTTATGATAGAATGCTATAGATCCTATGGAAAATCTCAAGGTATGATGTTCAAAGCTAGTTACCCAAAGAAATGGAAGAGTTTGTTAGAATTATTATATATATATATATATATATATATATATATATATATATATATATATATATATATACATATATGTATATATATATATATATATATATATATATATATATATATATATATATATATATATATATATATATATATATGTATATATGTATATATATATATATATATGTATATATATATATATATGTATATATATATATGTATGTAAAGCAACATATAGTTAGCATGTAGGTTTGAATTTTAATGAAAAGGATTTTTTTTAGTGAAATGTGTGTCTCAAAAGACTAAATGGGACTTTCATATATATATATATATATATATGTGTGTGTGTGTGTGTGTGTGTGTGTGTGTGTGCAGGTTAAATGATGGACACCAAGGTAAGGGAAGTCATTGAAAGAGTTCAATCAATAACATAGGTGGTTTTTTACTTAATTTCAAAGAAGATATCTTTGTTCTTATAATGAGTTTTTCGAATTAGAATATTAAAACTATCAAGGTCTATTGGTATTCAACTCTTCAAGATAGGTGAGGATTGTTTTTCATTATGTACAAATCTACAAGATGTTATAAGGTGTTTTAAGACTGATTATGGTATGTGAAGGGGTTAGAAGAGTCTCTGTGAAGTGCAACATGTAAGGGTTAACTATTCAAATTGTCTTGATATGTTGTCCTCCATCAAGAATCAATGTATGAGGCCTATGTATGGCTCAAGAGAGTATGTCAAATGCATATGATAGGATATGGTTTCTTTATAGTTGTCAATCAAGGTTACATACTTAAAGAATGTTGACAAGTTGTAAGGTCGCATGCATCGGGTTTGAAAAGACTAAATGGCTTAAACATTAAACTAGTCCAAAGGGTATTTACTATGATTGATATTTGAAGCATAGATTATCATTCTAGACATTGTAAAGGTAAGAAACAATTGAGACAAAAAAATATAAAGTGACCGTGGAAGTGAAATGGGTTGTTACAAGTATGGTGATTGTCAATGGAAGTTCCAAATAATTCAAAAGAGTAAGAATACAAACTTTGTTGTAAGGAGACAAATCATAATTATGAAGTGTAGAGGTCTGATTTTAAAAAATACTAGGTTATGAATAGTGATTTAAGACTTGTTATACCTCAAAGATTGCTAGGATATTCTTGGTATTTCAATTATTCTATGGAGAATATTATCATAAGTGTTTAACAAAGGGAAGACCATCTCGAGCTTGCAAAAGACCTTACATCCACTCCTCGAAGGTATGAGTCTCTCTTAGAATCATACTTGTCTAGTCCTTGTCCTAGAATCATGAAAATATGAAATAGTTTGTGAGTATAAAAATCCTTAGTCTAATACATCCTGCATAAAGTTATTTTTCGAGGTTCTTGTATGAAATTAATTTTTATTCAAAGCCTTTTTGCTTGAAGAAGACAGGGTTATAGTTATTGAGGTCTCTAATTTGGTTGAAGGACTACGATCAAGTACCATGTAATAAAGTGAGATAAAGCATCAAGTTATGAATGTGTTTAATTATTTTTGCCTAAGGATAAGTATCTTGGTTCATGTGATGTGTATGAGTCTATAATGGTTATACATTGTAAAAGATATTGTGATCGAAGTGAGTGTTACAACTATGTTTTCTAAAATGGGGCATAAGGACTATATAGTGTATCTAGAGAAGAGGAGGATTATGTTGACCTTCAATGTGTGTTTGAAATGTATTGACCGCACTCAAATGTGTATGGGATACATGAGCTTGAATGTATATTATAGGTGATTCTTTCAAGGAAAAATAGTGATAACCAAGAAAATGTTAATACTACAAGTGACTTAGAGGGTATGAGAATAGTGAAATAAGGTTTAAAATTATAAGGAATTTATATGAATAAGTCTGTGCATATTTAATAAAATGAAGTGTGTAGCATAGTATAGAAGGTCATATTGAAGACCAAGAACAAGGAAGTCTAATTACAAGGTTCGATTCTTTGCAAGAGCCGATAATATCATGCTTCGACCTATAGTTAGTCATTTAGGGATAAATGATGTTATCAACAGAGTACAAGGTGGTAGGAATACCTACAAAACTATCATCACTTACGAAGTTGGTCAAAGAATGAAAAATATGAGAAAACAAAAGATGATAGAAGAATGTACTTGTAGACTATGAAACTATGAAAGATGGGACAATTTTATATAGGTCCTGGGAATGCTCATTAAGTTAGGGGAGCAAATTTGGATCTCTAAGAAGACATATTATGTCAAGAAGGTAAGGAAAATAGTGAAGATGATTGTTTACAATAATATTTAGAAAGGTAAGAAAATATTTGATTTAGCAAGGTTTAAATAAGCATGAAAACAATAAGAAAGTGTTTCATGACTTTGTGATCATGATGGAGTTATTTGTATGGCATTCAATCAAGGTAAGAAGCCTAAAATTTGAGTTTTTCTAGTTGATATTGATGGTATATTTTCAAGGGAGTCCTAGGATGATGATTCATGATGTGTGTTAGATTATAGAGCATGGTAAAGGTTTTTAAAAGTGCACTGAAGTTGGTGTTTAGAGACATGTTATCCTTAAATCAGTCATGCATTTTGAGGAAAAATGGTGGTTTTGAGATGAAACAAGACCTAGAGAGTGATGGATGATCAAGGATGGAGACAATATGAAGAGCACATTTTTAGGGGCAGATTTTTTAAGGCTCATTATAAGTCCATAGGATCTTCACATGTTGCTTTGAAGGAGTAAAAATGAAGCTAATGCAATCCCAAGTGGAGTTATTGAGTCAAGTAAGTGTGTTTTATGAATTGTTTCCATTGTTATCATTGTGTTTTGTCATTTTACATGTGGGGTCATCATAGTAGCCTTTATCATAAATTTCAAGGGGGAGAGAAGCATCAGAAAAATGGGAATAAGGTCATGTGTGTGTTTGTCTTGTTGATTACCATCAATGTTTCTAAAGGTGGTTTCCATAAATGAAAAAGGGGGAGATTGTTGACCATTGTATGTCTTTGTTTTCATTGATGTCAACTCTATTGATGTAAAAGGGTGTCATGGTGTGGTATGAGTCTTCATGTGGTGTTAGTCAATGTTCAAACATGAAGGTTGATTGGTAGTGTCAAGTTTGGTGAAGTCTTAGGAGGTCCTGGAGCTTGGTTTGCTAGGAAGAGTCATGGTTTGAGGTCTCCCAAGTGAGTTGAAGGTTTTCATGATGTCATTCATGGTCCATGATGTGTGTTTCAGGTGTTTATGGGTATGTATGAGGTCAACATGGTCAAGTCATGAGGTTACATGGTTGAGTCAAGTCATTTCAGACTTGTTTCTAGCCCCTGACCAAGAAGAATGAGGCGAGATGTAATATTTGGACCTAATTATTCTTTTGGTGTATGGTATCATCATGGTGGTAGTGTACCTACTGTTTATGGTGAGTTTTAGGTCGAACTCGTGAGGTACATTGCATATTTGAGGTCCTTAGGAAGCAAGTAGTGAGAAATAAGCGCTTAACATGGGAAAATGAGATTGATGGAGAATTTTAGAGATATATGGGCTATATGGTGAGTATATACAATTATATCAGATTTTCATGATGCTTCGTGTCAAATTTTAGGTCATTTTGAAGAATATTTTTGAAGATATATGAGTTTTGGTAAAATCAGGTAAGTTACAGTGTTATTTTATGGAAAAAGTGGACATTCGATGTTTGTTGTGAATTGTATTATTTGCATGGGGAGCTAAGATCTTTGACATAGTTTATTATCTTAGTTATGAAGCTTTCATAAAAATAATGAGGTGGTTTTATAGTCACATTTTTATGAATGATTGTTAAGAAAATAAGTTTGTTTCAAACCCCGGCTCAGAGTGACTTGGAGAAGATTGCTTGTATCTAACCAATTTTGATTGTTTATTAAAATTTATGATTGGATGTTGTAGAGGACTCTTATAGATTTCCAGAAAGGTATATTATATCATTAACAATATGTGGGCCCCACCTAAAAATGATTTTTTCCAAAGAAGTTTAGTTTAAGGAAAAAATTTCCTAATAAGTTGAATAATAAATTGACATTTTTTATCCTCGAGTTATTATATATTTTCGTGAAGGTTTAAAGTCATGGTATTGGTGCTCAAAATTGTCAAGCCCCATTTGTGCCCTTGGAGATTTATTGATTTACGGCCTCTGTCATTTTATCCTTACCCATGATTGTGATTGGTTGGTCTTTGTTATCATTTTTAGTCCCTTTAGGTCAAAGATCATGTATGGGTCCATATTTGTCTCCTAGTTTCTTTGTTCCTCTAGAAAAGGTCTGTATTTTGGGTTCCCCAGGCTCTGTCCTTTCAAAAATTCACATTTTCCCATTCCCTCTATTACCATAGTCATAATTTGTGTTCTTGATGTTTCTGCCTTGAAATACTTGAAGAAGGATGAGTTGATGTGTCCCTAAGGAATGTGGTTTGAGCCTTACAACAATCTAAACTCTCTGTCATTAAAGAAAAATTCATTTTCAGGCTCAAATGCTCGTGTTTCTATATTTTACGGTTTGATGGGTAGTTTCTCCCAATCAAACTTGCATCCTTGCATCTACAAGGGACGTGGCACCTTTTGGTTAGATGTGACTCAACTAAATACTTCAAAAATTCTATAAAAGGCCTCAACTCATAAATTTGTCCACGTGGGTGAATAGCACTCGTTTGAAGATTTACTTTTTGGTTTGGCCTTGGAGTAGCATTAGGAGGACACGTGGAGGCTTTCACTGCTTGGCCCAGACTTGGAAAAAAATTTATGCAATTGGAGTAGTCTGGTGGAACATGACACGTGGCGAGCTCGTGCTCATTCAGGGTCTCCGCTTTGGGCACCATCTTAAAGAAGTGCCAGGATGACACGTGGAGGCCTCCGCTTGCTTTGAATTTTACTTAGACTTTTCAATGGCCAAAAGGAGACTACCTTGAAGTATGACACGTGGTGCCTTCTGTTGAGCTTCAAGCATTCAGACAAATCTCACTGGAAAAGGACACATGGCGAGCCCACGCTCATTCAAGGTATCAAATTTTTGGGACTACCTCAAGGTGCATCATGGTGACACGTGGCAGTTTGAAAAGTCAAAGAGGCAAGGAGGCGGACCATCGGGGAAACTTGGAAATTTTTCCTCTTGTATTCAAATGACTCAAAGTATCAAACTAACCCACAAGCCTAAGGGTAAAAAGTCAAAATTCATTTGAGAAGTCAATAGCGAGGTGTGGGCTATGGCAGAGGAAATGTTAAAAATTTCTTTTGTGAAATATGATTAAAATATGAAATGAGAGTGTTGCCCCTCAGCCAATCATATGAGGACACATGTCCTGTGGGAGGGCAGAGCCATGGAGGAAAAATGAAATTTTTCCTTTTTCCAAAAAGATGCAAAATGTGTAAAATTGAGTCGCGACTCCGTATCCAGTCATATTGCGCCACGTGTCAAGCCCAAATCTCATTGGTGGAGTGGCGGAGGAAATCAAGAAATTGTGCAAATTTTCCAAAAGTAGTAAAAAGGTAAAAAGACGTCCCGAGGCCCATTTTTACCCGATCTGCCACATGGAGGGCTCAAATTTGAAGTTGAGGAATAGATCGATGGTAGTTGTGCATTTCACCAATTTGGCTACCATTTGAGCTCCAGAAGTTTGGAGATGCATTTTTGCATCAATCTTCATCAAATTTTTACCAATTCATGTCGTCTTGGCCTGCAGGGTCCGAATTAATCAATTTGGGGGTTCAATTTGTGAATCCAAGACATTTTTCAAATGAATTTTTACTCTGGTTCGTGAAAAACATGAATTACCATATCCAAAGTTGCAGAGTAAAAATTGGGAAGGAAAAATTTGAAATGATGAAATGAAAGGGGTCTACATGCATGTGGAATGAAAAATGTGCTTCCACTTTGAAGAATGATGAAAGTTTTGTAATGATTCACCTTTTTAAAGAACAACTAGAAACTTTTTGTGAGTTTGTTAAATGTCATTTTCTATAAATATTGCAAATCAAAGCTACTTCAATATTCCACTTTTGGAGGGAAGATTTGAGGGGCAAAGAGATTAAGTGAGTGAAAATTATATATTTCATGAATTTGTCATGCAAATGGTCGAAGAAACTTAGAATTTTCACGGAAAATCTGGGAAGAATCTCATTCTTACGAGAAACCACCGAGAACCATTTTAACTCCATTTGTATCAAATTTTTATCATGTTAGGTTGGTTACGGATGTATAGCCACTAACAAGCTCGAGATTGTTCTTACAACATTCCCCTACTAATAAATTTGGTCATTCTAGATTATTTTGTGTTGTCTCTTGGTAAAATTTTCATTTACTTATGTTTTAGAATGTTTTCAATTTGTGTTTCTTACTCCTGTTGTAATTTGGTGTTTGGAATTTCTTTTTGATCATGTAGATCTAATTCCGGTAACAGCTTAGTGACATTTGCAATTCCAGAATCAGAAGATATTTCATCTGATGAAGGGATAAACAAATTTAAATTCACTTTGCTTTCCTTGATATAGATTTGATTGTAAACATTTGGGGGTACCTTAGGTCTGATAGAATAGAAATTTCTAAATTCTTTGTTGATTCATTTAACTCAAGATTTTGTGATAAATCATCAGAGATTGTGTGGAAGAGTACAGATCCGGGCTTCCATTTGATGCACATATCTTGGTTGAAGGAACAACTTAACCTCTTTGAATCATTTCTATTTTCTGATTCTTTCAAGTTTTGCAAAGATCCTCAAAGAAGTTGGCAAATTCTGGTTAGTCTTGTCTAAATATCTCCCACCCCAAAATTCATTTCAAATTAACTCATCCTACCTATCATACCCCTACATTGTATTGTGTTTCAACAAAAGAATACAATCCATTTACAAAAATGCACAAAGCAAATCAGGATCATACCATGTCTTTAGTAGCCTTAGCCTTATCTTGAAAGCATTTTCATCATTTAGTAGTGATAGCTATGTTGAGTTTGAATAATGGGAAATTGATCATGTTTTCTCAAGGCCATATCCATACAATCTACATAGTACAAGGATATTTTCACCTCCTTCACAAAACAGAGGCTACAATATAGGTTCTCTTACCTTAGTTGATAGGCACAACCTAAAATAGTGAGGATTAGATCAAATCCTTCTAAGGTGCTACCCACTTCTTCAAAGCCTGAGTGCTAACAAGTCAGATAAATTACTTCCCTGGCTACAAAATGACATATAAACTATTTATCTACCTCTGAGTATCTTGTAAAATCCATGATGTAGCTCAAGTTTTGAAGGAGATTAAATCTGGGTACCAACACATGGTTGAGCTAAAAATGGAAAAGTGTGCCTTATTTGTGAAGACTAGTTTTTGGGGTAGTTTGGAGCAGTTTGTAGTACAATTGATATTGCAGGAGCTACATAGGGAGTTAGGACTCCATTAGAGTTTTGTTGTGAAGCGGGTTAAAATATATTTCCATTTATATATCAAACTTTATTATTGGATAAGTTATGCAAAATTTATGAGTTGTGAATTTGAAGGAAGAGAATCTTATAAAAGCAAGGTTTTGGGTTCATTTTTGAACTAGTGCTCTTGGAGGGAAAAGTGTGACCCAAGGAGAAGTGTTTTTCAGGTTGGATTACATGGTTTGAGAGATGATATAGTGTGTTATAGTTTGATGCAGGTTAGAGATCTTGTGTGTAAGTGTTTAGATCCAAGACAAGTCCAAGGAAACCAAGAGAGAGCGAGTTGAAAAAGGTGTGTTTGAACAAGGGTTTAAAGGTGTTTGGAGCTGAATTTTGTGATCACCATCAGCTGATTTATTGAAGCATATCATCAATGATATCTTCATAAAAATATATTATGATGATTCATATTCATAGGAGTCTTTTTTTGTGAGTAATATCAACAAGGGTTTAGGGTTTAGGGCTTGGTGCTCCTTCTGGGGTTGGTGCCTCACTAAAGAAATATCTTGTGATGTGTAATATTCACTTGATTCTTTTTTGTGTTTGATATCATCAAATTTTTTAGTGGGTTTTCTTCTCCTTGAGGGTTTTGTACTTACATCTTGTGTTTATCTGTTCTCTCTCATGTTTCATGCTCATTTGAATGTATGATACACACTTAATAAGATGATGTGGAAAATATGGTTGAATGGGTGTTTGATGGATGTTGTAACATTGGTAAACAAAATAAATAATTTTTAGGACTGATTCACCCCCTTAGTCCATTAATCTTCTAACATATCTAACTACATGTAAGTATATTAATAGGTAATCTTCATAGCGATATTACAAAATATTGGGTACCAAAACCATGGGCCAAGTATACAACCCATAATGGCTCCCCATTAACATGAATTATCTAACCATCTATAATTAACATAGGATAAAAATACCTATAACAGGGCCCAAAAAATGGGAACCCCAAAATTGTATATTCTAGATGATTATAACTCATGAAAAATATATAACACGTTTATAATAGATAATACTTCCAACGACAATAGCTGAAGTTACAACCATTGGCATGGTTCGATTGGTCAAATATTGAATCAACCTATTTTTAAGATAGGACTAAAGTGGTTATATCATGAACCCTTAATTGGTTTCACACGAATGAGTAGATGTGTAGTCTGACTAATATTGATAGTAATAATTGGGTTCATGAGTGAAGCCTCCGGGAAATTAAGGAGAATTTAGAAGAGGAAATATATAAGGATGTGGAGGGACCCACCTCAAATTTAACATTTAAGTTCATGAATAAAGGATAAATTTGTGGAGAAGAAGGTAATTATGAACTGTAAAAGTTTCAATAAAGACCATAATCCTAGACCCTCAATTCCACCACTTATCTAGAACATATCACAACCCTTTTTAGTTGGATATCCCTCCACCATCCAATCACAAATTACCACCTTCTCCTCCAAAATCATATTTTTTACCTCCTCCTCTAGCATCTCCACCCAAGATACCTATGCCTTTACCTTTTCCTAAAAAATTATCTCCTCAACTTGATCCTCCACCCTCTCCTTTAAGATATTTTTCTCCACATCCTCCACCCGTATCAAGTTATCCTCTTTCCACATATCTTCTACCCCCTCTTTAATAACCATGCCATTACATGTGGTCACACTAACTACTTCCTCCACTATTGTTCACATCCCAATTTTACCTATATGGCTAGATTAGCAATAACATCTTGTGCTACCACAATCTAACCCTACAATCCCCAGAATGGCTAGAAAAAGTGGCTTAAAATAAGAGGAATAAATTAGTGCATTTGAAATCAATTGATTTATGTGGCCTCGATTTGATCTAGAATCCTTCACGCGAGAAAAAAGAAACCACAAGTGGTTTTAAGGATCTTCCATAAGAAAAAGGAGAAACATTCTGTTGATATTGTTGTACCTCCGTAAAAACAAGAGAAAGGAATAAGATTCAATCAAATATTACCAAGTATCCAAGTTTAATATAGGGGAAATGATGAGAGAGGGCACTAAACAAGATGTCCAGGACTATAATCGAACATTATTCAACAAGATGGACAAAGATCAATCCATGAAGGAGTAGCTCAAGAAAGAGTTGATCATCTTATAGAAATGTTTTTATAAAATGATCATATCTATCCATTTTTCTAGTTCTAGAGCCCCAACATTAATAACCAAATTTGTTTCACTCAATGATGCTTTGAAGAAATAGGATGCATGGGTCGAGCCATGAAGGAATGGTCTAAGAAGTTGATAAAAATATCGATGAGTTATAAATGGTGTAATGAAAGTGCATAAAGAAATTTCCACTGAGATTGATATCTTAAGGAAGAGTTTGAACATGTAACAAAATGAGAAGAATTTTTTGAGCTATTATTTACCCAAGCTTCAATTTTTGTAGTGGTAAGCAAATATAAATTAATTGACAGAAGCACATATGTTCTTGTGGAATAAGGTGTACTCAACGAGGAGAAGAATGGGGATCATATTGAACTCCCAAGAGATATAAAGTTTAGGATTTGAATATTGGATGAGTTTGTAGAAAGATAAAGATAATATGGGAAATAGGGGATTGAAGTTAAGCATGATATAGTGGGGAAAAAGAAAAATCCCTATACTTTTAATGATGATCAAGGGAACCCTCATGTTGCGATAGTAAACATAAAACAATTCAAGTAATTGATTGCAAGGAGTTATCTCTTGAATTTCCTTTTATTTTAATTCCATCAAAAGCTTTATAAAGTACCAAAATAATTTTGACAAGCTAGTTAAGAATATAAAGATGCTTTGTAGTATCCCTAGACATGTGTTTGAGGCTAAGATGGAATTTCATATAAATGGCATGTACACCAAAGACCTAGATGAGAATCAGATCAAGGAGTTGTTTGATAAATTTAATGCATATCACAAACAACTCTAGGTATCCAAAGAAAAAAATTCAACATAGAAGAAGATCTTGGAAAATGGTCGCTCAAAAATAAATACTAGATTTACAACAAGGGAAAATTTTAAGACCCCTAGAAAAACTCGTAGATATTATTTGGCACATCTATTAAAATGACTTTCAAAATTATGGCAAATTTGAAGGAAATGGGTTTTGAACGGTTTGCGAATCATTTGATAATAGTGTCCTGCATGGTAGCAATTGTCGGCTAATAGTATATGTTGTCGGCTAACAACATATGTAATTTAAAAAAAAAAAAATTAACAAGTATTTATTAAAACAACCATCTTGACAAGAAATCAATCCTCACCAAAATATGGTGCAAACAAACAAATTCAAAAAAATGTAATTTTTAATGCAAAAATATAGATTTCACTAGTTTTGTATGGGAAAAAATATTTTTTTTGAAATTTTTCGATGTTAGCAATTAAAATGATTGTCTCAATGAGAAATCTATCCTCATAAAATATGGTGTAAGAAAAAAATCCCATATTTTTTTCCTCCTTTTACGACATCGCTAAAAAATACCACCGACTTGGTAGCATATATTTATGCTATTGACCGATAGCAGATATGTATGCTACTCGAGGGTAATAGATATCTATGCTATCATCCAAAGAGTATATATCTATGCTATCATTTGGTAGGATACATTTATGCTATCGCCAAGAGTATACATTTATGCTACCACCAATAAAGATGTAGTATGCTACCGGATGTAGCAAGATAGATGTTTTCTATTGACCAAGAGCATATAATTATGTTACCCATCGATAGCATATATCTATGCTATTGTTTGATATCATACATTTATGATACCAACCGATAGCATACAATATGCTACTAGTGGGTAACATACAATATGCTATTAGTGGATAACATACATGTCTACTACCGGCCAATATCATATATCTATGCTACTAGTTGGTAGCATAAATTTATGCTACTAGATGGTAGCATACAGATGTTACCATTTGATAGCATAAATTTATCGGTAAAGATAGATATATTCTACCAACCGATAAGCATAGATATATGCTACCGGCATGTAAAGATAGATTTATGCTACCGGTTGGTAGTATACATTTATCCTAATGACTAGTAACAAAGTATATCCTATTGACCCGTAGTATTTCTAAAATTTTACATTAAATGTAACTTCAACATAATAACATATTAACTATTAAAATACCTTTAATGTTGGAGGGTTGTAATATACAGTCAATCTCAATCGTCAATGCCCACATGACCACGAGCTTAAGTAAAGGAATTGTACTTGATATTTGACATTGTAAATTTTTAGTCACTATATATATATATATATATATATATATATATATATATATATATATATTATAGATATATATGAAGGAAAATTTTGCGCTTATTACGATTTGAACTAAAAAAGTTGGCTATTTGTGTAATTCACAGCAAGTTCGACCCATAAAAGTAACTTAAACCTAGAAAAATAGGTGATCCATTCCTATCCCTACACCTAAAATTCACCAAATACAAAATTTAAAAACCAGATATTCATGAATACATGAATATTCTCCACTAAAATTTTTATTATGTTTATAACAAAGTTAAATCTAGGGTACTTTGAAGTTCAAAATAATGTATTTTATAATCGCAATATTACACATTTTGTTTAAGAGCTATAAATCCATATTTCATATTTGTAACTTTCAAGTTACAAATCCATTTTGTAAAATTGCACATTAACTTTGTCAATTTGTAGTCGTTTAGAAAATTGAGTCATTCAACTCATAAATCCTAGGAAAGTTTATATTTTGTTATCTATATGTTCAAAAATATTCGGTCATGATTTGGATTACAATAATTATAAAATTGGCTTTTTTCTTCCACACATGTAACTAGAAATTAGAAAGTTTTTCTTGTAAATGTTTAGCTAAGAGATGTAAGCGTCTCTTTTCTAAGGATAAATATTGGAAAAAGGGACAGGTGGAAGGTTTGTATTCAACACCATTTTTAGCAAGAGAATAAAAGAGAGATATTTTCATACTTTGTGTTTGCATCTTTTTCTTTCAAATTATAATTTGTTCTTATGTTCAAATGTTATAATTATCTCTTTTTGTTCTAACATGTTGAAATAATGATTGTCATTCTCATTAGCTAAGGCTTGTGTGATTAAAATAAGGATCTTTATTTTCCTACTAGAAAGCACAAGTAATCATTTTTCCTTTTCTTTCCTATATTAACTTATAGACACCTAAAATTAGCATTGTTAATCCCCATGTCCACGTTTCTTAAAGCACCCCTTCATTATCACATCACTATCATATTATATATTAAATCCTTATCCTAAGTATTATTTCTCCCCATTATATTTACTCCCCATAAATATCATTCTACAACTGTAAAATCCTATTTTATCCTCTCCTAAACAACCCCAAACCACTTAGAAACCAAAATAAAATAAAAATAAAATCAACAACTTCTTAACCATTTCACAACCTCCCTGACCTACATAACCTCTTTTAAACACACATCTCTCATCAAAAGAAACAAAAACCTTGATTTGTGAAGTGATTTCAACCTTTTTCTCACAAATCTTAAATCACCAAAGTGATTCTCTCTCGGTTGGTGATGATCCTATATAAGTGAGTTTCGGACCTTCATTTCAAGCTAGCAGATAGCTTGAGGTTAACTGTGAACTTCCTCCATTTCGTCTTGTAAACTATATGTCGCTTAAGGCCTGCATTGTAATATTGTTATATTATAGCACTCTTACAAATTCATATTCATCTCAACACCATCCCAAGACACCAATTATCTCTTCTTCATCCCTTGGAGATCAATCAAACATCCATGCATCGACTCAAAATCTTCTCTCGTATCTATAATATCCTTCTCTCCAAAAGAAGGTCATCCTCTCAACTTTATTCATCAATTGGTATGGGGTAAATGCTTTGCCTTCTTCTTCATTATCCCATTTATCCATCATTTACAAGTTTTAATCAACATTATCATGTTTATTATTAGCCCACATTTTCGTAGCAATTGTTAGTGATTCCCCGATCGCGACGATCGCCCCCAATCACCAAAGTGATCGGCCTCAATTGTTGGTGATCTTGTCTCATCACTTGATATGACCCTAATATTTCTCTTTAGATATCTTGATCCCGTATATTTATTATCACAATTCCCCTAAAGTATCTATCTAGTCATATCAAGCTCCTTGAGCCATCTATAACACTCTATCAGTTATCTAAATCAAATCTATCATCTTTCTCACCTTTGTGAGTACACATCTATCTACATATTTTCTCCTTTGAGCCATTTTGTGATTCCTAGACTCCCTTTGGATCAGGTATCACCATCAAACCATCATATAACCATGGACTGCGTCAGTCCTTTTCCTTTGCATTATTGGTTATATCATTTTTTAATCATTTTATCTTATCATTATCATATTAATTTCTTGAACATGGATTGACATCCTTGCAAGGAAGTCCATTAACTTCCAGGATTGGCCTTTGCCAAGAAATCTGCCATATATCTATCTAATCCTATTTTTTCTGATTTTCTGTGCATTACAAGTAGCTTATCCCATTAGAAAGAGGAAGTGGTCGCATGCTTGGATCTTTTGACGTCGAATCGACCATCAACATCAACATTCATCCTCATGAGTATCGGTAAACCACTGTCTACTGAGGTCGTTTTTGTTTTTAACATTTTACTTCATTAATTTAAAGTAGAAAAGAGAAAACTTCTCTGAAATTCCTTCTTATATCTCTTCCCATCTATATTTTCCTTTTGAGGTATAACTTCTTTTGGTTGAAATCCCAACCCCTAAAAATAAAGATTAGTGTGAACAATTTTTATTCTTTCTTTCCATGCATTTTCAGCTAGTTATTAAATAGTACCTCTATATTATAATAGAATAAATACTCTATCTCATTCATACTATTTTTAAAGCCTATCGTATTTCTCAAATATTAAATATTTTTCCAACAACACTCCAAAACCTCTTTCAGAAATTTTGATATACTTTCTTGGATTTCTCATGCCCGCATTTCCGTCTCAAATGGCATTGATTGTATCGATGACATCTATTGGGAATATTTCCTCTTCCAATATCATTGACCATGGACAATGTCGTCGGGTTATTATCATGCCATAACTAATGACATTAACCATAATCAATACCATTAGATTTAATCTATTTATACTAGGTTGTTGAGTATCCTTTCTAATATCACTTCCATCACATATTTGGCTTACTATCACTCACTAAACCTTCTCTAAAATATTAAAAGGTCTTGAAGTCAATCAAAAAAATTTATTTGAAGTTCATACTTAGAGAATTGAGTATTCAAGATTGATAAGAATACAAGTTTTACTTTCCATGGTCTACCAAGCCTTTAGAGTCTTTGTATTCTTCAATCGAGGTCTTTATATGTATTCTTCTAGTTATTTTTGTCCCCCATAAGGTGTTGCTGATATCGTGGGGAATTTAATGTGCCAATGGTGCCCTCATGAAAGTAAGATAACCTCTCTTGTACTTTACTATAGTTTCAGATTTTTGTTTTCATGTCTTCATGCATAGATTAGGATAGGGTAACATATTTGTTTCTATTTCATTAGTTATCTATTGGTTCTTACCCTCGCAGAACCTTGATGCCCCTTTATCTTTCTTTGTAATCTATTGGACCTCTCTTGTAATCCTTGTGACTCTTATCTAGTAACTTATTGGATATATTATATCATTACCACTATGATTACAATCCTACTTACAACCTTATTATCATCATTTTACAATTGGGAGCTAGTTAGATGCCACTACAATATTCTAGGTCTAGGATTTGGAACCATATACCTCCTATAGAGTGTGAGTAACGTTCTCCTAGTTCCACGTCTACATCAACTTAAAATATAATGTTTGAATCTTGAGTGTGGTTTACTTTTATATCCTAGTCTAGAATACCCCCATTATAGATAGAGAGAAAAGAATTTTTGTGGGAGCACTCTTTATTTACATACACTAGGGTGTGATGTGGATAGATCATTTTTGTGACCCGATAATGGGCATAAAATTGGTTAATAGTGGTAATGTAGCCCTTATAGTCTCGCTAAGAAATATCTCTAGCACCAGTCATGCACATACAAAGGAGAACTAGACCTAGAAGAAATAAAGGACAATCACGATAAAGGGGAAACCCTTAGAGAAGTTAGGGTTTACAAAAAAATCCTAGTTAGGATAGGCAACCTGGACCAAATTAGGTTAAGTTGTCAAACAAAGAGCAAGTTCAAAAATGTTTCAACTCTAAATTAATTATATATGATTTATTTAGCTTTGAAATTATCACTATTATTTTTATCTCGCTAAATATATTATTGAATGACAAACAAATTTAAGATGTTGAAGAGGAAACAAAAATTCCTAGTGAAGGAAATGTCACTTTAAATTGAAAAACTACCTTGTCACAATAATGACTTAGATGAATATGTCTTGTTTTAATTAAGATGTACATGTATTAAAGTATATTATGAGGTTATGAATATACCTTCTTTCAATTAATTAAAATTCATAAAGACTAAATAATGTTACAAAAATAAACAATTTAAATTACATTTGCATTTATAAATTATGGAATTGCAAGCACGATAAATCGATAAAGTAATTGAGAGTAAAATTAAGGTTTGATAGATCACTTAACTAGTTAAGGTAAACTTATAATTGTGTTTTTTTCTAAATATAAGATGTGCATAAAGTCTAGAATGTGATCATTGTTGACTTCTTTTGAGATAGTACAAAGATCAAAATGTATAGATATGTTCGGGAGCATACTCCACTATGGCCTTGGTATGTATAGTTTTGAACATGTGATTAGTGTAATTCTAGGTTAATCTATGTCACTTCAACTTCACCTATTATGTCTTGATATCTTCATATTCGTTTTAGCCCTTACATTTATGCTTGTACACGTGAAATACCCTATCTTCCAAATGATCACTTCAGCCACACATTAGATAAAAAAGTTAGGTGCTTGAATTGGACCGACCTTGGTGCTCATCCTAGGTGATTCAAAATAAGCATTATATTACATTTCAAACTCCGTGTAGTTCTCCTAGTGCACATGCATGTATGTATGTAAATAATTCCTTGACCTAGCCTTTCCTTATGCCTCAACACCGATTGAAGGATAACTAAGTGCCTTGATTGAAAACCTTGTATGTGGAATATAAAACACTTGAAAATCAATAATTTTCCCCATTGTGATGTGCTATAAAACCCTTTCTTTCTAGCTAGTACATGGATAGAAAGATAGGTGATTTTTAGATGATAAATGGTTCAAAAAATGTTTAACCCTAAACTAATTAATGATATTTAATTATTTAAAATGCATAGGACTAAAGAATGTTATAGGAAATAAGAAATTTAAATTATATAGATTACATTTGCATTTGGAAACTAGGGCTTTGCAAGCATGATAAATCGATAAAGCAATTGAGAGTACAATTAGGGTTTGAGAGACAATTTAGCTAGTTCAAAGTGAATTTTAACTATGTCATTTTCTAAATGTGTGATGTGTAGAAATCTTGGGATGTGATCATTTCTTACTACTTTCCAAGAAGTTTAGAGACGTGACCTATAGATATCTATGATCGTATTTTACTATGGCCCTAATTTGTATGGTTTCGAACCCGTGATTGGAGTGATTATATGTTTTTCTTTTTCACTCCACCTTTGTGTATGTTCTGCTTGATATCTTAAGATTTGTTGTACAATCCTCACATCTGCACCTATACTTACGAGAAACCATAGCTTCCTATAAAGCACTTCAAGACACATTAGATTTAAAATCAAGGCTAATTGCTTGAGTTGGACTAACCTCAATGGTCACCTCATTTGATTCAAACCGAGAATTGCACTACATTTTAAACTTCGTGTAATTTTCCTAGTGCACATGCATTTGTGTATGCAACTAACCACTTGACCTAGCTTTGCCCTCATGTATCAACAATGATAATAGGATTACTAAGTGCCCCAATTGATGTCATTGTATACGTAATGAGCAATGCTTGAAACTTAGTAATTGCCCCCTTCGATGTGCTCAAGAAATGTCTTATAACACTCCTTACTTTCTAGTTAGTACATGATTTATAGATAGATAGGTGATTGCTAGATGTTAATTTCTTATAGAAAACTTGTATATATGAGTCCTTTACTTTGAAATTCAAACCTAGTGGTGTGTAATGCTTTGACTCAAAACATAAAGTTCAAAAGTAAAAAGAATAATAAATAAGCTCAAGTGGGAAGAATAGACCCAATATCCAAAGAGTGTGGGGCCGTGGGGTTGTATGGCTTAGGACTAGATGGGACACCGGTCTTGACCAATCAAGATCAATCCCATACTCGAAGTCAACAAAAGTCAAAAAATCAAATACAATAGCTAGATATCTCTGTGAAATGACACAAAAGGGTACAAAAGAATCGGATAATTCAAATGCATCATTCGATCAAGCGTTGCATTTAAAGCATAACAAAAGGAATTTCATCACTAAGTTATAGTTTCATCATTCAAGACCCATACATATATAATTTTCCAAAAGCATATTGTAATAATGATTTTGTGCTAATTTTGGTGTCTACACCTACAAAACTATTGGTTCACCTTAATCATCCAACACTTTGGTTCTTTTGTTATAACGATCAAACTTAACATGCCTTTGTTTGAACCAAATCCATACCCAATATTATGTCATATGACCCAATTTTTTTCATGTGTAAATCTATATGGGTTTTAGTGTTTTTTGGGACTAATTCAACTCCTTTAATAGAATTATCCACAAATTACATTCTACTAAACCCAAATTCAACCACCATGCTCCTAGTACATGAGGATTTTAAAGGAAAATTGTTTTTCTTTAACATTTTAAAGGAAATGAGAATATGTATATCTCCAAATCCGTAGGCAAAAACACTTTATTATCATAGAATATAGTTGGTTACTCAATTACAATATCTTGGTGTTCTACTTCCTTCTTCTTGATTGGCGCATAAACTTTCACTTAAGGTTTTTTTCACATGCGTCCAAAGGACAACGTCTATGCAAATGATTTCCTCTGCAGCCCCAACATCCTCTAAAGATTGTATAATTAACTTATTGTGTTGGTCTTAGTTCAGTCTTACCATTTAGAGTTCAAAATTGGGTATTTCTTTGATTAGGGTGGAATCCCCCTTCCTTACATTGCTCATTCCTTTGAATTTGGTCATTTGTTGTTATAAGGTTCGGCTCCAATTCGCTAAAATACCTTCCAATGTTTTAGTTTTAGAAAAATGATCTCTTGCCTAGGTGGAACCTTAGCAGACATCTTTTTCCTCCTTTTGGCCTTATAGCTTCTCTTTCCTCTGTTTCCATGATCGTCTCAAATGTTTGGGTTAGATTCTTTGGCCCAATTAGTTTTGTAGTGAACATGAGGTTTTACTTAGATCCAAGACAAACTAATTCACTATCACTTTCCTCTTCCGTATAGTGAACATATCTTAACATATTCATGAATTTTACTTCATACTTTTTTTTTTTGAATGTTCCTATACATTCTTAAAGGTGATCACACCTTAGGTATGTTTTAGCTTCCAAGTAGAATACCCCAATTCTCGCCTTTGTATCTATATTATCTTCCACCAAGTCAAAATATTTCTCCATTTTAATTAACCATGCTTAAGCTTCAATTCCATCCCCTTTACAAGAGGTTCCATCAAGAAAGGATCTAGGTGAGGCTTGACTTGACTCTCCTCGTGGGAATTCTCAACACAAAATGGATATGAACTTAAGATGATGTCTATTTATCATTATAATCATTCACACAATCTCACATTTTATTTTATTTGCAATTGTTCTTTTAATAATATCACATCCACTAACCCCAAATTACCACGCAAATATTACAAAATCATTACTTACACTATCACTAATTAATTCAAAATACGACACAAAGCACAAAAGTTGGGATATTATTGCATGGAAATTATGATCTACGCTTTTAACCCTGCAATTATGGTTCCGTGTCTTCGTTGACTTGTCTTAAGCAATCGAAGCATAAAAGTTACAATAATAATAACTACAGAAATGAGGGAAAAATCATCCCTAGAAAATGTTTTTAGGATGGTCATGGTCTCCTAAGTATCTATAAAGCAATTAGTACTTTACTTTTTCTACGTCAAATAGTGACCCTATAATATTTATTATGCCTCTATTTTCTGCATGGTTTCAAAATCATAGAAATAAATATTTGGTAATACCTATCTCTTCAATCTTTGTTCGCCGACACTTAAAAGGAGGTGTCCACGTGGCCATGCACTTTCTTTATTTTGTGGGACATCACCTACTCTTATCAAATTTATTAATTATTTCATTTCCAAGGGTGTCGGTAATTAAATTAATATCTTTATTTTTAATTATTAATAGAAAGATTTCAAGTGAATGAGATTATAAGTTCAATGTCATTACATTAAGCGGGATTATTAAATTATAATATAGAATCTACCACATTTGGACAAGAAGTTAATAAAATATTAGGACCTTAATAATTTATAAAACATCTCATTCCATATTAGCCAATTATATTAACAATGTTCCTCTCAATTAAAGTCTCAAGGGTGACACAAGCATGACGGTGATGATTTTTTTATTTTTTTTTAAACTATGGTTATTTAAATCAAAAGCTAAAAAGACAAGTGAGATATTTGTATGATGAAACCACTATAACCTAATCCCCTAAGGTGTACCTCCAAGGTGTAGTTCAACTCAAAATCATATTAGAAGGTTGAAATGGAAGTTAGGATCTATTTATTACAAAATTTTAAAAAAAAAAACATTTTTTTAATGTTTATAAATAATAAATTTCGATTATTGTTAATTTGTGTTGGGATGTTTTATAAATAGTAGTGTGGTGACCAACAATTTTGTATATAATTGAATTTTTGTATAAGTATATTTAGAGAGTTGTTTATCTAAAGCTATTTAATAATATATGTTTAATAGATAGTTATATATATAGAGGTCGATTATTTGTAGTTATCTTTCAAATGCCATAATTATGACCACTTTGATATGGATTGCAAAAAGAAAAAGCAAAAAATGTGTCTTAAGAACCCCAAAACACTCAACAACATGCCTTCATAGCAGAAATGCCAAAGAAAGAAGACACACACACCATATGAATCGTGGACATAATCCAAGTATTAAACATGTATAAGTGACTCTAAAATATATCAAACAAGGTTGAAATATTAGGAGATTATTCTTAGCACTTGATGCATGGAAGAAAGGGGAAATACAACCCGAGTTCAATTTGTTTTGGTAGATCTTTACAAGAATGAGGAAGTGGTTACCAACTAATTAAGAAAGATCCAACTAGTATTTGGTTGGATATCTTGAATAGAGATTCCTCAAATGACCATGTTGATGTTAAGGATAACACGTGGAGTTATCTACGGTCATAATTGCAAGAGTGTGTTGATACCAACCTTCGAGAGAATTATCATTTCTAAACCTATATAAAGGTAAAGGTAAAGGTAAAAGAAGATGAATGATTCAAGAACTCATGCATTTGTTAAAAAATGATTATTCTTTTTGGGTTTGGTGTTATGACCAACCCATGTTGTTAATTAGTCTTTCTTTTCTATAGTTGTGTAGTTCTTGAGGGAAAGATTCATCTTCGTCTTCCCTTTTATCGAACATTTTATTTGTATAATTTTATTGAATATATGCATGCTTTCAATAAAAAATAAGTATTAATCTCGTACTAATTTTGTTTGGTTTTAATGCAAAAATAATGACCTACATATTTGGGATTTAATTTATCTAGAAGATTCTAATTTGAGATTTTTACACAAATAATATTCACTTGAACAACAATAGTCATGCTTGGATGGCGGCTCGAGATCAACCTCATGAAACCCTTATGCTCCCTAAAGAGGTTTTACCCTATGGAAACATCTTTAACATAACTATGACTTTAATTGGTCATGACAATAAATTAATTGTTTCTATGTGTGTGTGTGTGTGTGTGTGTGTGCGCGCGCGCAAGCGCAAGCACGCGCATGCGTGTGTGTGTGTGTGAATGGAAAATTACAACAAGTTGAAAGTATATTAAAATGTCATTAAACAAGATTGCATAAAGGGAATTATTATTATCTTGTAAACACTACCAAAACATAAAACATGTAAACTAATTGCATTGAAATTAACCTTGGGATCCCACTGAATATAATAAGCAATGCAAACATGAAATACAAAGTCTCAACAATACTAAGAAAATATAATGAAATTACTTAGATAGATCTGAATATCAACAACAATATAACACCAAAGAACACCAAAATATAGAGAAATTATCACAATATGCAAGTATAATGACTTAGCCACTTCGAGGGGCAACCTCCAAACCATATAATAAGACTCAAGTGATCAATATGATGATTAGCTACTACTTACTAACTCCTATATATACCCTACTATACTATGTAAAGCACCAAGGCCAACCTACTAAGCATATGAAAGTATAAATAAATATGATATGAAATGTTAGGAGATAATGTTAGCCACATGTCAGCTATACATATCCCAATATATGAGGTGAGAATAAGGGAATATCATTCCCCTCCCTTTAAATCAACATTATACCCAATGTTGACCATTTCAAGAGGCTTCTTCAAATAAGTATAATGCTCAATATTGTTTATCAATGGATGTCAAGACAAAAATATTCCTTCCATGTTTTAGCTTTGTTGGGTTTTTAAATGATACTTTAACAAACCACGAGACGGGGGACAACAAGTCCCTCCTCTTTAATGGGAAAGGTTCCCTTATTTTTTGGAATATAGGGTAAAATGAGGGTTTTAGAAGGTCCCACAACCTTATACAAAAAGGCCCAAGAGCAAGATTTAGCAAAGAAAAACATAGAACAAAAGTACCCTAGAAGATTCCAAAAAAGGACAATGAAAAAGATAGCAGGAGAAAAGAGAAGAGCTTCATATGAGCTTTTTCAGTTCAGCGACAACATTTCTAGCCCTAGGAGAGCCCGAATCCTCAGCAAGCTGATCCACAAGGGTGATGAGCTCCGAACAGTCTCTGGCAATGGCATTCCTGGTAGTGTCAGTGAAATCCTCCCAGGCCTTCAGGGTATTGAAGGTGCGTTGGAGCTTGTTTAATATAGAGGACACCAAATCAACTCTACGTTCATCCCTTAGGGAGTCAGCGACCATAGGCTCAGCAGATTAGCATCCATATTCGAAGGTGACTTCGAGGTGTTAGCATGAGGCTCGCTGTCAGTGAAATCTGAAATGTCCCCAACTTTCTGAGTGTTGGGGTCTTCATAGGTTGGTTCGTCTCAATCGCCGTGGATGGGAGTCAGGGTAAAGCTTGGCAAGGCCTAGGATGTCATCGGCAAGAGAAGTGTCGGGGCTGGAGATAGGGGAAATCACCTTATTACTAGTGTTAGCACCCTCCAGAAACAGGCACGAATGAACAAGAGGAAGTGGGGGGATAACAGGGGAGTAGAGGGGGTGGAACCATCGTGAGATGGGCCCAAAATGGTGACATCCGAGTCGAATCGAGGAGGAATGTGTAGGTGTGACGGCGACGTCTCAAAGAGTAGAGGGAGGCGGAGGAGGGACGAGGGAAGGTGAGGGAGAATGGTGACGGTGACCCATCTTGGGGGGAAAGCAGATTAAATCAGCATGCGAGGCAGCAGCGGAAAATAACAAGTACAGTAAGCCCTGATGAAGGATTGCTCCTTCCCGTCTCGAGCCAATTGAACATAATGCTCCAAAGATTGATAGAGGAAGGTAGTCGATTGATCTTTTTTCCCCAACGCAGATGCGAGAGGATAAAAAAGTGGGGGTCATAGACCAGACGATAGCAGCCGTCAATGGTGAAATAATGCATGATGACTTTAGCAACTCTATCCCATGGGGAGACAGAGAATCGCGAGTGTACCCTGAGAGATATTTGATAGGATTTTCACCTAGAGTGATGAAATCTTACATTTCTGCATGGAGAGAGCACTTGAAATAAATATCGCTGGCGCCCGGAGTCCCGTAGCATCAGCAATTACATTTGTGGAGATAGTAAAATACGTATTACCAATTTGGACACACCCCTCGACCAGGAAGCCATTGCAGCGTACGAGACCAGGGCCGAGTAGCCCACCATTCTCTCAAGAAAAGTGGTGATACCATTTTCCAACAAGATGTTCCAGACCTCCTCATCATCCTTAACCGTGTTATAGGAAGTAGGCTCGATGCATTTCAGTTGGCCACCCATACTTGTTGAGAAGTTTGGAATGAGTGTGAAGGAGGGGACGCTGGAGGGCCTTAAAAAGCCTGCCCAGAGCATGGGAGCTGTCCACTTCAACATCATTACCCTCTCGCCAGTACATAATATGATTATGGGGAGGAATTGCACCATGCGTGAGAAAATCCACAAAATCATGACACATCTCCCCCTTCAAATGTTTCAACGCCAAAGGTCTTTTCATAATAAATGAAGAATTATTGCGCGCCTTTTGGGAAGTCAGCTCACCCTTCCACCAACCAAAGTTAGGAAGAGAGGTCATTCTTGGTAATTTGGAGGAGATCGGTCGGGAAGTTGTCCTTCTAGCTTTGTTGACTTTCAAGAAGAACTCCGATGTTAGCCAAGTGGTCCACTGCTTTGTTTCCTTCCCAAAGGATGTGCTGAAACTGAATTTGTTGGAAACTCCTTTGCAAGATTGATATCAGCAATGATATTTTGGATTGACCATTGACTAGTGGCCACCGCCACTGCAAGAGATTGATGATATTGAGGGAGTCACTTTCAACTTGGAGAGGATCATTGCCAAATTTGATAGCCAGCTCAAGGCCTTTGAGAATGGCCATGGCTTCTGCATGATGGTTGGTGCCAAAGCTAAGATTGTGGGCAGAGGCAACGATAATGGAACCGGAGGAGTTACGAAGGATGGCTCCTCCACCTGACTTACCAGGATTGCCTTTCGAGGCTCCATCCATATTAAGTTTTCTCTAGCCAGGGGGAGCCATCACACTAAACCACAATCAGAAGTAGGGGCTTTCCTTACAGGGAGATTTTCCAACAACCGCTACCACTCCTGAGAGTTACAAATTTGAATTTTTTGTTGATATTTGGTCCAGAAGTGAGAGTTGAGATTATCCTGGAAATTCAGAGTGATCTGGATGGCCACACGATCAGGTTCAAGACCTTGGTCTTTAAAAATCCTTCTGTTCCTTTCCTTCCAGATGCCCCAGATGCCATGCGGGAGGAGAAGTTTCCAAGCTAGAACTAGGGCCGATGGGAGAAGGGGGAGCACCATTGAGAGAGGGTGTCCTGTATGGACTCTGGAAAGGTCCAGAGCACTCCCATCCGCGATAAAAACCAATGCCAAATATCTTGTGAAAAGGGATAGTGGATCAAAAGATGGGAAGAGGATTCCACTGCCTTAGCACAAAGCACACATCTAGTGGGAAGAGAGAAACCCCTTCTTTTCAAATTTTCTCTTGAGAGGAAAGCGTTCTTAGAAGAGAGCCAGGAGAAAAATCCAATTTTGGGGATTGTTTCCTTCACCAGATTTTGGTGAGGGGAGGACCAGAGTGGTACAATGCATGGAGAGGTAAGCAGCTTTAACCGAGAAAGATCCAGAAGGGGAGAGGGGCCAGATAAGCTCATCCTCAGGTAGGGAAAAGGGGATATAGATGGAGGAGATCTCACTTCTAAGTGAAATCAGGAGCAGCCTCTGCTGATCTCTTATTCTAGCCCAATCCAGGATAGTCCAGGATGGGATGGAGTTCACCACCTTCTAGTAGCCAGAAACTAACCTTCCATGCCTATTAATGAGGCTTCTTTTAATAGGATCCCATGAGGGGTTGTGATCCAGCGGCTCTTCCCCAATCCAGTGATCCTGCTAGAAGTCAATAAGCCTACCATTTCCAAACCTCCATTTAGTGCCAGCCTAGATAATGGGGAGGGAACTAATAACAGAATTCCAAATGGCTGAACCTCGCATCGGATTTGAGGTAATAAAATCCTCATTATGAGTGAGGTACTTAGCTCTGAGGAGCTGAGCCCAATGAGAGTTCCCTTTTGCAACTTCCCAGCCAATTTTAGCCAGGAGGGCCGCATTCATATCAGCCATCCTTCTTAACCTGAGCCCTCCAAGAGAGGTCGGCTTACACACTTCCTTCCAGGAGACCAGATGGATCCTCTTTTTTTCTTCCACCCCAGACCATAGGAAGTTCTTTTGGATTCTTTCCACCACCTCCTTCACCGAGTTGGGCAATTTGAGAAGAGACATGAAGTATGTAGGAAGACTCTGGAGGGTGGCTTTAACTAGTTGGAGTTTTCCAGCCTGCTGAGCAAGGCCCCTTTCCAGGCAGCGAGATTTTTTTGATATCTTTCGATGACAGGATTCCAAAGATTTTTTTGCTTTCCCTGAAGAGAGGAATGCCCAGATAGGAGGCAGGGAGGTCCACAATTTTGTAGCCAAAAATATCAACAATCTTCCTCTGAGTCCTAGGAGCAGTATTAATGAAAGATATGCTACTCTTGTTGAAATTAATGATTTGCTGAGAAGCAACTTGATAGAGAGTTAGGATATCCATGAGAGTGTGGGCTTCAATCATAGAGGCAACGCTTAACAATAGAGTGTCATCCACAAATTGACTATGTGTGGCCGAAGGCAAGCTGGAGGTGATTTTCAGACCTGATATAACAGACTGACTTTTAATAGCCTCAAGAGCTCTGCTAAGGGAGTCAGCCATAAGAACAAAAAGGAATGGGGATAGGGGTCACCTTGCCTAATACCTCTGCTACTTTTGAAGAAGCCCACCGGAATTCCATTTATAAGAATAGAGAAGTAAGGAGTCGCAATACAAGAGAAAACCCAACTGCACCATCTTTTATCGAAACCATATTTTTCCAGAACCCTGATCAAGAAAGGCCAGCTGACTCTATCAAAAGATTTTTGCATATCAAGCTTAAGGATCATTCCAGGGGATTTTGAGTGATAGGCCGAGTGGATAGCTTTGTGGACCGTAATGATACCTCCTTGGATGAGCCACCCATTAATAAAGCGTTCTGGTTCTGAGAGATGAGAACATTCACTAGGGGTTTAAGCCTAGAAGCCAACATCTTAGTGATGATCTTGTAAGCGGTGTTGCATAAACTGATTAGCCTGAAGTTGGAGACATCTTTTGAGCCTTGCTCTTTAGGGGCAAGGGCTAAGAAGGTGGTGTTCCATTCTTTTAGAAGGTTGTTACTGTTCTGGAACTCATTAACCGCTTTGAAGAGATCCTGCTTGATGATCTCCCAGAAGACTTGGAATAAAGTAGCGGGAAAACCATCCAGGCCCAGATCTTTGTCCACTTTCATGGTGAATACCACTTTATGGATTTCCTCCATAGCAAAAGTTTTGATCAGACTATTGTTCATTTCAGCAAACACAAGCTAGGGAATATGATGGATCATAGAGGACATTGATTGCTCTAAAGGTGGTTGGTCGACTTGAAGGAGGTTAGAATAGAAGGAGACAAGCTCATTAGAAATGTTAGAATCAGAGGTTAATAAGATACCTGAGGATGACAACAACTCTCTGATCTTGTCTCTGCTTTTGTGCTTGGAGGCAGTGATGTGAAAGAATTTGGTGTTGTGATCCCCCTGTTCAAGCCAAAGGGCTCTAGAATGCTACCTCCAATAGGTCTCCTCCTCTTGAAGTGTATTGTGGTATTCACTGAGGAGGGAGGTTTATTTTTGGTGAAGATGATCCAATCTCCCATCGATTTCCATTTGATCGCTGAATCGCAATATCCTATGAAAACTTCTACTTGCGGAGCTTGATGCTACCAAAAACCATGGTCTTCCATAGTTTAAGCTATTTTTTAATTTCTTTGACCTTGCTGGAAAACCTAAACATGTCAGTGCCCCTCGACATTGATATCCCACCATTTGGTGACTAGAGGATTCTGTGGTTATTCTCAAGCTAGGCAAGCTCGAACCTGAAGGGAGGGTTCTTGATACTTAGATTGTGATTAACACTGAGCAGGAGAGGGTTGTGGTCAGAGGCAGCCTGAGGGAGGGAACTGAGGTAAAAATCAGGAATGAGAGAGATCCAGTCCAGAGAGCCCAAATGATCTATCCAGTCTACTTTGAATATGGTTCCTACCCAATCTGCGGTTAGACCACGTAAAAGAGGAGCCATGAAGGTCCATGTCAAGAAGGGAATTCTCCCTAATGAAGTTAGCTAGAGCTTCCATGCTAATAGTGTTGTAGAGCACCTCCCTATTTTTTCAAGGAAAAAGGGGGCAATTGAGATCTCCCATTATTAATATGGGAATATTGCACAAGTGCTGATAAAATTTGAGATGTCTTTCCACAATTTTCCATGTTGGGACTCCAAATTGGGAGCATAGACATTGATGGCAATCCATGTGGAGTTTGAACCAACTTCTTGGAAGAGCATGCACAGGAAGTTGGGGTGTTTGAGTAGACAGTCACCTTTGAAGCTTTTGGGATCCCATAAGGTGCATAAGCCTCTAGAATTCCCCGATGGTTGAGATTCAAAGGATGCAGCAGGCCAAATTTTTAGGAGATGATTGTCTTTTTTAAGTTTAGTTTCTGCAACATTATGATATCAGGAGAATTCTGAACTTTATATCTTTGATGACTCTTTTCTTTTGAAGAGAGTTGAGACCTCTTATATTCCAAGAGATGATCTTCATTTCTTAGATTTTGATTTGCTCCCCACCACCATGGGGATTGTCTTCTGTGTTCCTTGAGTGACATTAAGATCAACTTTTTGTTGGAGCTTTATATTGCTCGGAGTTTTCCCCACTTTTCAAAGTGCTAATATTAGGCTTTTTGTTGCTTCTTATACAATGGGGATTAAAACTATCATCAGAAGAAAGGGCCATAGGGGAGATGGTGGTGTCCAAGGGAGGGGGAAAAAGGGGGGCCAGGGGGATGCTCGAGGAGGGGGATTTGAGGAGAAGCTAAGGGGGAAGGGGAGGAATGAGAAGGGAGAGAGGAGAGGACAAAAGAGGAGGTGGGGAGGAGGGTACAACCAAGGAGGGGGAACCTCCTCAGAGGAGGGGGGGAAGAGCCGAGGGGGTCACCGAGAGGGTGGGGGACTTGCGGGGAGAGGGGGATTAACGAGGGAAGCCATTTTAGTGGTAGTGTTTATTTCCCCCTCTTCAAGGAGAGCAAAGGAATTAGAGGTGGGAATGATCGGGATCTCTTGCAGAAGATGATTTTGGAATATAGATTTTCTTAGATTTTGGGGAGAGAATTTGGGCTTTGGGTTTAGGTTGAGGTTTGGAAGGGAAACCAGAGGCTTGGTGGCCAATGCTTTTACAGAAGGAGTAGGCTTGAGGAATATATTCATAGTCAATATTCTGCTTCCAGTTCCCTAGGTCAGATAGTAGCTCTATCTCTTTTGGGAGAGGACATCTGACATCGACATTAACATAGAAACAAGCATGGATGAATCTATTTTTGCCTTAGTAGCTTGATCAATAGCTATTAAAGAACCTATAGTGAGAATAATACCTTCAATAATCTGCTAGATGCCGAACTCTAAGGGGAGCCCCAGAGGTGAACCCATATTGGAGCTTGGGTCATGGTGTAGTGCCCACATTTTACACACACAATTACAACAGTAAAATACCAGGATAATTTTTTTGACTTACATTACTCACTACACACAACACAACATGGGCTTCAAGTACATAAACTCAACTCACAAATGACAATCACATAAGTCATCGACTCACATAGACACATGAAAATAACATAGGCATGTCAATGCCACACTTTTCCCAATGAATGAACACTAGCGATGCCCCAACACTAAAAAGAAGACTCAAGGATAGGCAAACCCACAACACATATTTTCTTTAATTGTATTTTAGTTATGATTAACATTCCAAGAACATTATTGTGCAAGGATAAATTTCTCGTTTTTCCACCAATAAATTCTTAAGTTCATACCACGGTTAAATTATCGTTCACCCCTTGTAAGATGGTTTCTTATTCTTTACAAAAGTTTCCATAACTTGTATTCTTATTTGTCATAATTCAAAAGCATATAAAGTACTTAATTATCTTGTCCTTATGTTAAGAATATTGTTCTCGAACATAAATTCAATGTCTACATTTGTTTTTTACTCTTACAGCTCAAGTGAATGAGACTGGGTGTCCATATAGTGATATTGGGATTTAATGGAGTTTTAAATACAAGATAGCTTTTTACCACAAAACATTTCTCAATTTCTATCCTTTCATTCTCTTGAGAAACAGATAGGGGTTAGGGTTAGGAGGAATACCTGTTGAGTGTTGGGAAGGTGTGCGCATACCGTAGAGAGATCAGACCGATTGTGAAGAGCTCCTTTTTGTCTGGGAAGGACTACCTGTAAATAAGAATGCAAGACCACCAGATTTTAGTTAGATAATAAGTGAGGGAACTACCTTGGGCCCAGGAAATATTAGACTTCCTTTCGAAGGTGGTCAATTCCCTTTTTAATACAAATTGATGCAAATGATAATAAAGAAGCTATTGTGAACTCACAATTTAGGTATCTCGTTACTAAAAGCAATAGAGACTAAACTACCAACAATAGAATGTCATGTTGTTTGTTTGGTCACTGGTTATTGATATGTTCATATCAAGTTACAGGGATAGACCAGGCTGGACACGAGATTGTTTTGAGGTGAATAGGTGAAAGGTTGGTTTTGGTATAAGTCACAGTGACCGATGCCGGTCACTAGATAACCGATCGCGGTTATAAAAACCGGACCGGTAGGGAATAACCGATATCGGTAGGGGCAGTGATTTAGGGATTTTTAAATGGAGGTCAGTGTAAGGTGGTTATGAGGTTTGGAAGGTTGGTAGATGGTTGAGGGGAGTAGTAGGGTGATAGAGAAGACTCGTGAGAGTGAGAGAGCTGTCTTTGGGGTAATATAGAGATGGATGACCGAAGGTTAGGTGCAGGTTGTTGCCGGGTAGTAGATCCAGGAGTGAGCTTATAATCCCTATGAATTAAAAGTTCACAAAGTAGTGTCTAGAAGCATACAAGGTGATAAAAGAGACTACTTACTAGTTTCTGATGTGGATGCAAGTCCAAAGAATGCAAGTGGCGAAGGCAAGGCTCAGTTGGGATGATCCAACAATCGGAAGTGATCTGATGAAGCTATCCTCCGACTCTCCCCATGTTTGGATGAGTGTGAATGCTCTAGTTGTCCAGCCATAGTCTTTTGGGCTCGATATTCCTCTTTGCAAAACTCCTCTCTCTTCACTTGTCTCTCTCTTGCAAATGAATTTGGATCCTTTGGTTTTGGTCAAGGTCATTTACAGGGGAACCGATGGCGGTTACGTAACCGACGCCAGTCGAGTAGGGACCGATGTCGGTCAGTCAAAGTTGGCTATTTTTAGTAAAATAGCCAACTTTCCCTCCTTTTCTCCCGAGGGGTCAGTTGTGGGCTTGGTCAAGTCATTATTAGGCTCATTTTGATGCGGGTGAGGGGTGATGAGTCATGGGTGTGGGTCTGACCAAGTCATAGGTCTTAATTAGGTTAGTTTAGGGTTAGGGCTAGGTCATAGTGAGGTGGCGAGGTGAGGTGGTAGGGTTGGAGATGTGGATTTATTAATTATAAGGTAATTAATAAATAATTCAGTGTGTAAGGTTTAGGTGGTGAGGTAGGGTTAGGTTGTGGGATGAGATACGGGGTACAGGGTGTCATAAGACCCAAATTTGGTGTCTACATTTGCCCCTTGTTGTCATGTAGCTTGTCTTGTAAAGCTGCACTGACAATAATAAAAAGTGGTTGCCCCAGTTAAGGGTATAGGTAATCCCCCTCAAATCTATCATAGATTGAGGCGACATGAAATCAGGGATAGGGTTGATAAAGGGTGAATGATGATGAGATGCTGGTAAGATGGTGGGGTAAGTTCAAGGAAGCCGATGCACGTTGAAATGCAGTAGTGCGACTAGGGTACATGTTTTGAAGAGCAAACAAGCAATTCATAGGCAAAGGTCGATAGTTTATCCAAACAAGGTTGATATAATCCTGGTATCCAAGGCATAGGAAGTAGCTCCAGGGGATATAACGGGTAAGGTACCGAACGTTTAGGCATGTTCGGCAGTACCAAATGGTTGGTTTGGTTGAGATAAACATCACGGTCTTGGTCTAGGCAAAGTTTGTCAGCTGATCAATTCAAGTATCCTAGTCATGCTAAAACACGAACAGTGAGCTCGATTGAACAAACAGGTACATGATGGGTGGAGAGAATTTTTAATGTGTGGGCCTCGGTCGAGGTACTTAATTGGTGTGGCCTTGGGTCGAGCCGATTGGTTGGTTGCGGCCTTGGGTCGGCCCGATTGATTGATTGATTGTGGCCTTGGGTCATGCCGATTAGTAAGTCGCCTCGGTCGGCCGATTGGTTTCAGCGCGCGTGGGTCGGTCCGATTGATTTGTTGTGGCCGTGGGTCGGGCCGATTGATTGGTTATGGCCTTGGGTCGGGCCGATTGATTGCCTTGGAGAGAATTTTTAATTTACGGGCCTCGGTCGAGGTACTTGATTAGTGGGTCAGCCTTGGGTTGGGCGCGATTGGTCGGGTGGGCCATGGGGTCAAGTCGATTGGTTGGTTACGCCTGGGTCCTTGGATTGGGTCGGGCCGAGTGATTGGTCATGCGCCTTGGGTGGGTCGATCGGCTGGTCGCGCCGGGTTGGGCTGATTGGTTTGTTGCGCCGTGGGTCGGCCGATTGCGGTTGCGCCTCGGGTCGGGCCGATTGGTGCCGGCCTTTGGATTGTTGCGGCCTCGGGTCGGGCCGATTGGTTTGTTGCGGCCTTGGGTCGGGCCGATTGGTTTGTCGGCCGGGCCGATTGATTGGGTTTGGTTGGCCTTGGGTCGGGCCGATTGGTTGTTGGGCCGGGTCGGGCCGATTGGTTTGTTCGCCCGGGGTCGGGCCGATTGATTGGTTACGGCCTTGGGTCGGGCCGATTGGTTGGTTGCGGCCGTGGGTTGGGCCGGTTGGTTGGTTACGGCCTTGGGTCGGGCCGATTGATTGGTTACGGCCTTGGTCGGGCGGGCCGATGAATTCAAAATAAGGCTATTTAGCAAAGCCGGGGTAGGTGATGTGGTGAAAAATGGAGATTGGTGGATAAGGGCAGGAGTTAGGTTAAACTAAGCCGTAAATAACCGATATTATGGGTGACCGATATCAGTCAGATGACCGATATCGGTCTCCTAGGGCGCGCTCTAACCGATATCGGTTAGAGGGCGAAAACCTATAAAAAGAAAAAATATGGCATGTCATTTTCACTTTGTGAAATTGAGTGCCAACTTTTTCTTGTTTGAGTTTTGAAGTGATTGGGTTGTGTGTTTGGGCTGAGTTGGCACTAGTTGAGTGGGGGAGTGAGTTATTGGTAGGCCCCAGAGATCGGGAGGCAGAGTTTGATTGGTTGAGGACCCTGCTGAGGAGATTTGGAGCTATGGCACAACCTGGAGGAGCAGGAGGTGCTGGAGGTGCTGGAGGAGCTGGACCACCACCACCTATCCCACCACGACGACGTGTAGTCATACCGGTAGGCTCTGAACCCCTATTTTTGTGAAGTTGATGAATTTAGCTAGGATGTGGGTATTGGGGTAGGAATCCAAAATTTGATAAAATAATGAATAAATGAAGGTAAATCGTAAAATGGATTGGGTAGATATGTTAGGTAGGCCAAAACGTCAGGGTGGGTAAGTTTTTAGGCAATTGTGGGTAAATGGGTAGAAATAGGAAAAAAGGGGATTTGGGGGCCGTTTTTGGTCCGGCCCCGAAATCCCACAGTGACCGATGTCGGTCACTAGTCGACCGGCATCGGTCACAGTGTAAATTATGTAGATTAGCGGGTACAGAGACCGGCGTCGGTCATGTGTCGACCGACGTTGGTTTATAAAAATCGACATAGATCACAGGTGGGGGACCGATGGCGGAGGGTGACCGGTACCGGTCACCATGGGTAGGAGGTAAGGTTGTGAAATTTGTTGTGTTGGTGTTGTTGTAGGCGGGTAGGATAGATTTTTGGGGTGAAGGGGGAGAAGGTAGAGTTGCTAGGAAAGGTTATTGGGGTGGGGGGTAATCGGGTGGTTGGGGCCGGTTCGGGTAGGATAGGTTATGGGTTGTGTATGAATTAGGAGGGGTTAAATTGGTTGAGGTATGGTTAGAGGGCGAGAGTAGAGCGGGTGGAGTATGAGTGGGGCGGTTGGTAGGGTGTGGGATAGGTAAAGGGGATATTGTAGATTTTTGTTGGGTGGGGTTATTGATGTTGAGGGAGATGAGGTGTTTTAGGTTTGATTGGAGTGGGTAGGATATTTAAAGAAGGACCATAAGAGTGAGAGGAATTTATAGATGTATAGGGTAAGATAGGTGGGTGTAGATGTGCTTATAGAGTCGGGTTGTGATTGGGTGGGTGAGTGAGTATAGAGGGTTAAGGTAGTTGTTTTGTGAAGGGTAGGCCTGATGGAGTGGGTTGTTTTTGCAGGCACGCCAGCAGCTGACGATGCGAGATCGGATGCCACCTCTACTGGAGCGGATGCGGCCACATGTGACCGCAACGCAGTGGGTAGTTATGCGGGAGGTTGGACTCGGCGAGTCCAGAGGTATAGGGCTATGGATAGGGACCACAACCTGATGGTTTCCCTCATCGAGAGATGGGATCCGGTAACCAATGCCTTTCATCTCCCTACTGGAGAGATGACAGTCACCTTAGAGGATGTGTATCGCATCCTGAGACTACCGATCATCGGTGAGGAGGTGTTCCAGGTGGATGCTGAGACAACGATGGATAGCATCCTACAGGTATTCGGGATGCAACCCCATTGATTACGTATCATAGTGTGAGCATCTACTACGGCGATATGTATCGCGTGCACATCGACAGAGACACGGCTTGCCATGCTGATGATGATCGGTATCACCTACTTTTCCCCCTCCCTGACTCAGAGGGAGGCCACTTCCCACGGCTCTGATGGGAGTGTTACATGAGATGGTGGAGGAGCACACCTGCTACGCATGGGCACCAATGTATCTGGTGCAACTATACAGAGAGCTCTGGGGCTATCGCCGTATGAGGCGATTCGGTATATGTTCGACATTCTTGTTACACTACTGGGCCTATGAGCATATCATGTGTTTACGACTAGTAGGGTTTCCCCGAGCTAGGGCCATAGAAAATTTATAGATATGGGTTTCAGAGGTGGTTGGGGGTCGTGGGCCAGCCACGAGTAGTTATCGCAGGCGGGATGTCACTTATTACAGACATATGCTAGAGGGCCTGACTACCTTAGATATTATATGGAGGCCATACAGAGGCCATCAGCCCCGTGGAGGAGCCCGAGCACAACTGCGTTGGATCCAATATATCTTCTGATATCTGACGAGACCCGGGAGTACGAGAGGATTCCTCTAGAGAGGGTACGACGACAGCTGGGATTACAACAGGATGAGCCACCTCCCTTCCCACAGTATCGAGGGAGGATGTAGAGGCACCACTACCTGTACCACAGCCATTTGACCCAGTCTGGGTAGCAGAGAGACCGGAAGATGACACAGTGGATGACGACGCCGGGTTACAGGTTCATTTTTGGTTTGGTGGGTAGGGCAGAGGGCAGCCATGAGAGCACAACCAGCACAACCAGATTTGGCAGCTGTTACAGCGGAGAGGGACCATCTCTTGGGTCAGGTGTAGTTATTACAGGGGTAGCTTGTCACTACAGTGCATAGATCGAGTGTTACAGGGGGCAGTTGGCTTGGCACAGCACATGTACACACGGCACATGCATCCCTTGTTCAGCATAGTGCATAGTCCCTGTTCAGGCTCTCGATGGCAGCTCCACCGCCACCACAGGTACAGGCTCAGGGTCAGGGTGTACAGGCAGGACAGGCCCACTTCTATTAGGAGCTCGGGACCAGCCCCACCAGCCATGGTGGCACGGGCCCGATACATGGAGGCGAGAGCGAGGCCCATTATTATCAGGACGTACTAGATGGTACCGTGCCGATTATCAGCCATATGCGGCTCACAGAGCCGAGACTTCCCGAGTCACAGGTCACAGGGGCCGCAGCCACAGCTGGTGGGTCAGTGATAGGTAGGAGGTGAGATCCGAGACCGGGGCCAGCTGAGGGACGAGCCGAGGGAGGGGGAGAGAGCTGAGTCAGTCCCCAGGAGCGGAGATGTTTTTGGATAGTTGATTTTTTGGATAGAGACACCGGTCTACGAACCGAGTGTGCATATAGAGGCCTCATGTGCCCACATAGGATTTATGTATTCATTTTTGTTGTATATACCGGCCTGCGAGCCGAGTACATTTTGTATAGTTGATACCGGCCTGCGAGCCGAGTATATTTTTGACATGAGAGACCGGCCTGTGAGCCGAGTCAAGATTTTGACAGAGACAACGGCCTGCATGCCGACTTTGTATTTTTTGGATTATAGAGGCCCCATGCAGGCAATTTGTATATTTTGACATTGATTTGAGGATATATATAGATGATGAGTTTGATCCACATGGTGTGTATAATGTTTGATTTGATACATATATTATAATGTTTCATTTGTTTTGTTGATGATTTTGGAAGTTGAGGTATATAGATGACGTTGATGATGTTTGGATTATATGCATATGTGTTGAAATGTTGATGGTATTATGATGATGGATATTGATAATGATGTCGTTATGCAGGGAAAAGAGGCGGGCGCCACCAAAATTTTGCAAAAAAACAAAGAAAAGGCCTAGGTATAAGCAAAAGGAGACAGTTTGACCGATATCGGTTAGATAACCGATGTCGGTCACTATGTGACCGATACCGGTTAGGTAACCGACATCGGTTATGTTAAAATGAGCTTTTCTAAAAATAGAAAAGCTTGGGAGGCAATTTTAGATTCTTATTTTTAGAGTCATGCAACATGTTAAATACGAGGATGCGAGGTTGTTGTCATCCATACAGGTAGTAGTACATGGGAGAATTGAGTGATAAGGAGGAAAGAGACAGGTAAAGTGATCGTGGGCTTGGATTAAGAAGGTGTAAAGGCAAGTTATAGTGAAGAGTCTGGTGAACATGGCTGAACAAGGAGAAGCATCCAGTGGGCAGAGAGGAGAGAGAAGACAGGTTCCACCTCAAGCTGCTGCATCCCAAGAGGTATAAGTGTTGGTTGGAATGAGATTTTGCATGCTTATAAATAGGATGTGGTAAGATAAGTGGGTAAAAAGGTGATAGGCAAGGGTTTGGGATGGGATGAGTGTTATAGGGTAGGTAATCAGGTGTTTTAGATATGTTTGTAGGTACAGAGAGGGGTAAACCAGCGAATAAGGTATCATAGGTGGTGTTTTTGAGCAGGATGGATATTATGAACAGTGACCGATATCGGTTTAGGCCTAACCGGTATCGGTTAGGTAACCGATATCGGTTACTGTGTAAAGTTGCAGCTTCTGATAAAAAACACTTGGGGATTCATTTGCTGCTTGTTGTTTGTTGGTTTGATGTGTGCAGGCAGAGGCAAGGTTGATGATGAATGATAGGGTACCAACATTGTTGTCACGGGTCCGAGCGGATGTAACACCAGCGGAGTGGGCATTAATAAACCGTGTGGGGTTAAGCGGAATCTGCTATTATTCACGAATCACACGCAATCATGCTATGTTGCAGGCGCTGATTGAGAGATGGAATCTAGAAAAGAATACCTTCCATCTGCCAACAGGGGAAATGACAGTGACGTTAGAAGATGTGTTTCAAATTTTGAGACTTCCAATTACAGGAAGACCAGCAGTATCGTGCAGGGGCCAACGCGGCGCGCAGCAATGATAACGGCAAAATATTTGGTCCAAATTACACGAGATTTGACACAACTGAGGCGTGACATTTACTTATGGTATAATGTTTGTGGCACACCCTGAGGCAACAAGGTTGGCCATGGTATTAATGATAGCGGTGGGGTATTATGCATTACCTAGAGCGGACGGGGAAGATTTCTAAAATCATTGATGTGTATTATTCATGAGATGATAGAAGGTAGCGTTACTTTCGCATGGGCACCCGCATATCTGGCGGAGCTATACAGGGGTTTATGGGCATGCAGGAGAAATCACAGGACTACACTGATTGTGCATACTTATTACATTGTTGGGCTTATGAGCACATTGTGTGTGTGTGACCAATAGGCCGACCAATCCAGAAGGAGAGACAGGAGTGCAGAGGTTGGGATTCAGGCGATGGGTCCAGATAGAGCAAGAGGCAAGAGCCGAGACCGTGATAGATAACACCGAGTATTATAGGTAGAAATTGGAGACGATGATGATTGCGGATATCCGTTGGAGACCTTACGGGAACTACATGGTGATGGCGAACATAGCCGAGGATTTGAGGGGTGTAGAGCGAGTGAGGTGGATCACAGGACACAGGCCAGGAGAGTACGAGAGGATTCCTCTAGATCGCGTGCGATGACAATTTGGATTTGTTCAGGATATACCCATGGATCATAGACCATACAGAAGGATCGACGCCGAGGCACCATTCTCACCTCCATGGCCAACTCTTCCAAAAGGACCAGAAGAGATAGCAGCCGATCGCAGGGTAATGGATGTAGGAGTGACAGAGTCTTATAGATTATGGTGGGCAGCAGAGATGCGAAGTACACACGAGAGGGCCGATCATCCCGACATAGCTATGATTACCACGGAGAGAGACTGCCTACAGGGTTTAGTTCACCAACTTAACACACAGGTGAACGAGACCACGGATTGTTAGAGGCTTCGCAGTCTCGAGTGGAGAGACTAGAGGCAAGAGTCCTCCACACGAGAGGGCAGATTCATATGTTACAGGAGAGATTGGTGGATCAGTGGGAGGAACCAATAGCAGTGGTACCTTTGAGTATGGAGAGGCCAGGTGAGCGGCGTCGACGATCACCATCACTACCTGGTTCGGACGAGGCGCGGGGTCTAAGTGAGTTTCATACATAGGGGTAGAAGAATAAATAAGGATTCCATGATAGAGAAGATGTATTTGTTTAACATCTAAATAAAATGGAATATGTATGTTGATTTGAGTTTGTGATAATTATAAGAATATTTGTGTTTTGAATGTTTGGATTGATAAAGGATCAAGGTGAGTGTTATCAATAAAAATACGTGAAAATATTTATATTTTTAAAGAAAACACAACACATGATAGGTTATGGTAGGGGATGGTCGAGCTAACCTTGGGAGACCCCATGTCTCCTAAGTGCTACCTACATAGCCCATTGCACAAAGCAAGGAGGGGCCTCAGACCGATGTAGTTCTCCCTTAGGACCAGGGAAAGGTGAATTCAGGAAATTTGGTTGTGGTTAGGCAATTTGTTGGTTGGTAAAAGTTTGATGTTGGTAGAGTAATGTTGTTGGTGTTGGTGTGGGTATAGGTGAAGTGAGGGTTAACTTACCCAAGCATAGGAAACCATGTCCTAATTAAGGTCAACACACAATCCTAGATTCGGGTAAAAGAGGCAAAAGTGTCCCATAGTTGGAAAGAGCTAAACAAACCACGTATCATCGTAGGATGAGCTTGAATCCCTAGGTACCTTGCATAGGCGAGAAGTCGATAGGTGAAAAGAGTTGTATAATCACAATATATCGATATACGCATGTCCCTTGAGTTTTGTTATTGTGAAGAATGGTGAGGAGAGGTGGATGGTATAGCTAGGGCGCAGAGAACTTGTTATAAGGTGATTATTCTGACGGAAGAGAACCAAACCAAAATAGACAAGTCCATGACTCAAAAGTACTTTTGAATACTACTTTGATTTTTCTGGATATAGACTGATCGATGCGGAAGTCTATATGGGATATGCATTTTGTTGTTCTTGAGGTCTTCACGAAGCTGATCAATGCGAGAAGCTTCTGATAGAGGCTGACTTTGTATAGCTGTCCTTCGAGGGAGTAGTCTACTTATAGTAGTAGACGCGGCATTACACATAGCTGTCCTTCGAGGGAGCAGTCTAGTTATAGTAGCAGATGCGGCTTTGCACATAGCTATCCTTCGAGGGAGCAGTCTAGTTTATAGCTGGAGGTCTAGATGTCTGTTTGGCATGAAGCATCTAGTTTTGCAGGAAGTTTGACTCAAGAATATCCCAGAATTGTATAATTGAGAACTTGTTATTTTGATACTTTTAAGTCATGGACCAGACTAAAAAGGAGAAGGCCTCTTTAAGAGGAGGTGATGATCAAACCACGTGGGTTTGATTTTACTTTGAGATGCATGAAAAAAGGTGTATGAGGTGGTAAAAGAGCTCAAGGGATGAGCGCAAGGTGGATAAGGAGTGATGTAACACTAAATTCAATAGTAGAATGGTCGAGATGCAAGGCATTAAGGGGTTCAGGCTCAGGTTTACCATTAAGCGAAGCTAAACGATAAGTACCTGATCCATAAGTGTGAGTGATAATGTAAGGCCCAATCCAATTAGGAGCAAATTTTCCACGTTTGCTCTTTTCTAGTTTGGTTACATGTTGATTCTCTTTGAGGACAAGATCACCAATTTTAAAGGTACGCTCATGAATTCACTTATCATAAGCACGCTTGATGCACTTTTGATAAATTTGAAGGTGGTCAAGAGCGGTAAGACGACGCTCATCAAGAAGCTCCAATTGGGCTAACCGCTCTTGGCGGAAGTCATCATTGGTGAGAATATCCTGAGAGATATTCTGAGGGAAGGGATTTGTATTTCGAGAGGCAAGATAACCTCGGTACCATACACCAGAGAGAATGGTGTGGCATTAGTGGAAGTACGAATGCTGGTACGATAAGCCCAAAGGGCAAAAGGGGATGTGATCATGCCAATTTTGACCAGAATCATTAACAACTTTCATGAGAATTTTGGTTAAGGTTTTGTTAGAAGATTCGGCTTGACCATTTTCTTGTGGATAGTAGGGTGATGAGAAGCTAAGTTTGATACCAAAGTTGTCACAAAGGGCTCGTAACAACTTATTTTTGAAAGATTTTCCATTATCGGTTATCAAGCGATGAGGAACACCGAAACGGAAAATAATGTGATGATTGATGAATTCAACAATTTTCTCCTTTTTGGTTGAAACGAGTGGAACGGCCTCCACCCATTTAGTGTAATATTCGGTTGCCGTGATGATCCAACGGTGACGTTGTGAAGAAGGTGGATGAATCTCACCAATAAGGTCCAAACCCCATTGTGAGAAAGGCCAAAGATCTCATGCGACCTGTAGCGATGGCTGGGAGTATGTTGAAGGTTGGCATGTTGTTGACACATAACACAACGCTTAACATATTCGCAGTAGTCTTTATTAAGAGTAGGCCAATAATATCCTAGGTGAAGGATCCGCTTGGCCATGGCAAAGCCACTAAAGTGCCCACCACAAATTCCGTCATGGACTTGTTGGATGGTATGAGTGACTTCAGCACTGGTTAGACATCGAAGGAGGATACCATCGAAGCCACGTTTATAGAGGAGTCCCCCCATGATGACATAATGAGAAACACCTTTAAGAAAAGTGCATTTTCCATTACTACTAAGGTCAGGTGGGAGAACAGAGTTTGTAAGGTAGTCACGAAATTGGTGATACCAGGTATCCTGCGAGTCAGCAGATGCATTATTTACCATACAAACATCCGGGACTAAGTAAGATGGGGCAAAGAGTTGTTGGACCAAGACAAATATGTCAGAGTCAGTTGGTGATGCAGGAATTTGTGAGGCCAAGCAAGCCATAGTATCCACAAATTTATTAGTTGAGCGTGGAACGGTTTGGATAGTATAATGGGTAAATAAGGTCAAAAGTGAATCTACGTAACGTTTGTACTTTTGAAGTTCCTCATTTTTACATTGGTAGATGCCAGTGAACTTGATTTACTACCAATTGAGAGTCACCAAAAATGTTAATAGACTTCACACCTAAGTGTAACGCAACGTGGAGACCCAAAACAAGGGCCTCGTATTCCGCTATATTGTTAGTGCAGGGGAAATCGAGCCTGAATGAAAGAGGCATAGGTTCACCTTCAAGAGGAATGAGAACAACACCCGCCCCTCTACCACGCTAGCATTTAGATCCATCGAAGAAGAGAGTCATCGATAAGACGCATCACTGAGTGAAAGAGTTGCGATGAGTTCATCAGGAAAGTAAAATTGGTAAATTATTCCCTAGGTAAAGGGGCTTCCGCGAGTTGGTCTCACGATAGTTTGTCCTTTGACTGATTTCTGGTGTACGAACTCAAGGTCAAGGTCGGCGAGGAGCATAAGCCATCGGGCGATGCATTGGTTTAGATGAGGTTTGGCGTACATATAATGTATGGGGTCAGCGTTGGTGATGACAAAAGTTTTGTGATTCAGGAGGTAATGTCAGAGTTTGGTGGCCACGAATGATAGGGCTAGGCACAACTTTTCGACGTGTGTATACCTAGTTTCATAATCCACAAGAGTACGGCTTATGTAATAAACTGCTTGTTCTCGATGCTCGAGTCACGATGTGCGAGCATGGCTCCTACAACATGGTCGGTGGCAGAAAGGTAAAGGTAGAAAGGGCGATCGTCCTGAGGTGGGATAAGCACGGGTGGCTGCAAGAGATAAGTTTTAAGAGCCTCAAAGGCTTTGTGGCACTCCTCGCTCCATTGAAAGACAATGTCCTTTTTAAGGAGATGATGGAAAGGTTGACATCGATCCGAGAGTTGTGAGATGAAACACCGGATAGATTGGAGTTTTCCCTGCAAACTACGCAATTGTTTTAGGTTAGTGGGTGGGGGCATTTCTAAAATAGCTTTGACTTTAGTGGGTCGACCTCAATGCCACGCAAAGAGATGATAAAGCCAAGGAGTTTTCCCAAAAGGATGCCAAAGACACATTTCTTTGGTGAAGATGAACACAGTATTGTAACAGGTGATCGAAAATAATGGTTAAAACATCGAGATGTTCACTGCGATGTTTGGATTTTCCAAGAAGATCATCGACATAATCCTCAAGGATAGTGTGCATAATGTCATGAAAAATGTAAGTCATAGCCCGCTGATAGGTCGCACTAGCATTCTTAAGGCCAAATGGCATGACACGATAGCAGAAGGTGCCCTAGGGGGTAATGAAGGTGGTTTTATGTTGATCGGCTGGGGCTACTAAAATTTGATTATATCCCGAGAAACCATCCATGAGAGAAAGCATCTCATGGCCCACAGTGAGATCGACAAGTTGATCAATACTAGGTAGGGGGAAGTCATCCTTTGGGCAAGTGAGGTTAAGATCCCAGAAATCCATACATATCCAGTCCCCCGTCACTTTAGTGACAGGTACAACATTAGAAATCCATCATGATAGTCAATAGGTAAGATGAAAGAAACAGAAAGGAGTCATTGAAGCTCTTCTTTAACCAAGAGGGCAATGCGTGGATGCATTTTTCTCAGCTTCTGTTTAACTGGTTTGGAGTCTGGTTTCAGAGTGATGTTATGGACAACAATGTCAGGATCGATTCCTGGCATGTCGGCGTAGGACCAAGTGAAAGCTTGATTATGGGCACGGAGAAAGGTAGTGAAGGTGGCTTGTTCTGATGCGTCGAGAGATTGTCCGATCTTTACAATGTGAGGATCATCCTCCATGTGGATGTTGATTTCTATAGTCGACTCATTCAACATGGTTTGGGTTTCAGATGGTAAGGTGCGTTGAATATAAGAGTCATCCGCACCAAGGTAGGTGAGGATGGAGTCATCATCCTGGCACTCCACAACATTAATCGAAGGCAGTCTTCTTCGATCATGTCTGGATACAAAAGGGGGAGAGAAGATGGGTCTTCACCATCATGTTGATAAGTGAGAGGACCTAGGAAGATAACATTCACGAAAAAAAAAAAAAAAAGTTAGGAGGGATAGATTCCGGGTCTATCGACTCCGTGGGTGAAGATGGTAAAATGGGCGATGATTGTTCGAATGGGTGACTTCATCGTCTTCCAGATACAATTGACATGAGGTTTCTTCAGTGTAGGTGGTTCAAAAATCCAAGACCACTACGATCTTTGTGTTTGCGTGTAGTCATGGGAATAACCGTATGTCGTCCTTGCTCATAAAGACCGAAACCAAAACCCTTCCAAGCACAACGCGTCAGGAAGGTGAGGGCGAAACGACGGTTGGTTAGATATTGAAAATATGATTGGAAGGGAATCACACCAAGGGGAGGTTCGGGGGTGACAGAGGATGCGTCAACACCCCCATACGTTAGGTTGGTGCGGCAATTAGGTGGTCCGTAGGAGATCACCTCCCCCACACGACGGTCATAGGTAGGATGCACCTGTAATTGTCCATACTCTTGTGGGGTATGGAAGGTGCTAACATTGTATAGGTGGTACTCCCCCAGCATAAGGCATTGAAAAACACCTACCAAGGGATCCGAGGTTGGGATGTTGTCCACGGGAAAGGAAGAAGTATTTGCGTCGGTGGTTTCATTGGTCGAAGGTGTGGGTGCGGCTAAGGTGGATGGTTGAGGCGTGGTTGAAGTAGATGGTTGGGTTGGATCAATGGGTGTCTTGACGGGTACAAGCACATCATTAGGGTGGTATAACATATTACAGGTTTTGAAGGGGGAAGCATCAGCTGTGACGGTGTATGACTTCCCTTCATACTCAAATTTGATGCATCTATGTAAGGTGGAGGGAACGCATCCCATAGCCCGGATCCAAGGGCGGCCTAACAACATGTTGTATTGGAATTCTCCCTCAAGGACATAGAAGAGTTTAGGTAAGGTACGTGGCCCTACATGAATGTTAAGGATCATGGTGCCTAGGGTAGAAGTAATAGCATCATTGAATGAACGCAACATGGTGGGGTTGGCACACATGCAACTAGGAGGGATATTCATCTGTTGGAAGGCTTTGGAAGAGATGATGTTTAGGCTAGTGCCCCCATCGATCATAACACGATGTACCCGGATGTCCCGACGTAAGCCGAGATGAAAAGAGCGGGATCAGGATCTTCTGCACCAAAGACGACAATTTCTTCTTTGGAAAAACTGACAGCAGCTTTGCTTGCCGTACAGGGACAAAAGTGGTTGTGGAGGTAGGTTGTTTGGTGAGAGAAGTGACGTGGTTGGGTGTTAAGATGGAGGCGACGGGCAAGGTTTCGTTAGGTAGGACCTCTATCCCTTGAAGGATCTCAATTAGAGCTTGTCGATGCGATTCAGATGTTTGAATGAGATCATAGAGTGTCATTTTTACAGGAGATTGGTGAAGTTGTTTGATCATAGTGTGATGGGAAACTCCATCAGAGACTGGATAGGTAGGTCCACGAATAATCACTTTAGGTGGTGGTGCGATCAGGATGGCGGAAGGAGAAAGAGAGGCCACAGTGTGCTCTCTTTAGCTTTTCCATTGTTTTTCTGACCTCGAGTAGCAATGCTAATCATGTTGATCTCATGAATGCGAGACGAGGAAGATGACAGGGATAAGTCATTGTTCTCGAGAGGTGGGGTTGCAATGATGATAGATTTTGGCGAGGCGGGGACAGGTGGTATAGGAGATTTTGGTAAGTTGTCCTTCTGAGATTTTCTATCCGAGATAGGCAACTGGTGAAGGATGGCTTTCAAAGCTTTGCATCCTTCTACATTGTGTCCTGGTGTGCGGTGGTAGGCACAGATTTTAGATTCATCATAACCTATAGGTCGAGGTTTAGATGGATCATAGGGTCTGAGTGGGGGTAGGGAAATGGTCGCATCCCCTACCAGCATATCAAGGATCTTGGCGTAAGATCCTTTGAGTGGGTCAAATGCAGATGAGGCTATTGATTGAGTGGGTGAGATCATTGATTGTTTTGGTAATGGTTGGGTATGAGTGGTTCGTACGGGTGGTGGTTTAGGTAAGGGATTTTGATGATTGGGTTTAACTAGGCATGGCTTCTTCTGACGCAGAAGTTATGTTTAGTTGGTTAGATGATGAGGCCACATATGATGACGTGGTGGCAGGAAACAACCATGGGGAAAGAGGAGTGGCAAAAAACAAGTCCTTCGATGATCGAGTTTGCTTAGGGTTGGTAGGTAGGCAAGATACTTGGGGCGACGGTGTTGAGATGCCCGTGGATTTCTGTATGGGTGTAGAAGGTGTTGGTCATGTTAAAGAAGACGTGGGAGGCATGGTGTATTGAGGCAAGGTGGAGGGGTGAGGCCCCAATATAGAAGGTAGGTGTGACAGCGAGGGTTGAAGCCATGCCTACTGTAGTGGTGTGATCGGGGGCGAGGGTTTTAGTTGTGGCGGAGGCATAGATTGGACTCGAGGAGATTGGGTCTGTCTCCTAGGTGGATTAACGGCTTTATTTTCGATAAGTCTAACCGTTTAGGTGGGTGCATCAGGTTGGGTATTGGTGAAGTCCCAAGCGTAGGGGAAGGTTTGGCTAGGTTGATAGAGGTGGATGAGGTATTTGGCAGAGATGAGGGGGGTGGAGGTGAGGACATAGGCATTTTGAGCTTTTGTAAAAACTTTGGGTATATAGTAGAGGTGTTTGGATTAGTCATCTACATTTGAGTAGAGCATGGTGTATTCAAACATTCCCATAAGAGTCGTCTATCTTCTGGGGGGTGACAATCTTCACGTATGGATGGAATTTTGGTATGGAAGAGAAGTGGGTTATGATTCCGGTCCACTAGGGGTGTGATACAGGGGGCGAATGAGGTGCTTTATCAATGGGTGTTAAGAGGTCAACCGGTCACTGGAAAGATTTAGGCGATGAAGAACTGATAGGGAGGAGGGCATGTTCTAGAGGATTCATCATGGTTAAGGAATTTGGTGATGTAGGCTCAAGGGGTTTCTCTTCTAAGGATGATAGAAAAAGTGATGATCCTTCTTCTTTTGCAGCAAGAGTGGTAGAAGGAGATGTTTGGGAAATAGATAAGTTGGATAACATCCGCTCACAGTCTTGCAGGGATGTGGTGTAAGAAGGCTCTTCTGTGAGAAGAGAACTCTGGGTGGTTGATTCCTTTATGGGTAAAGGAATAGCAGGGCTGTCCTCTTGTCCTGATGAAGGAGAAGGGGGCAAGGACTCCTGCGTCGGTGAAGAGGCTCGATTCAGAATTTCCTCGATGGAAGCCCTTGGTTGGGAGTTGAAAACCACATGGATCTCATGCACACTCTTCTCCTCGCTAAGGTTTCTTGGTTTGTGTTACTGATTAGAGGAATGGTTTGGAAATGGTTTGTTGAAGATTTTTAAATTTTGATTAGCAGGGGCATTAGGATTATCGAGGGTTATATCCCCTGCATCAACCATTTCCTGCACTATGTTTTTCAACATCTTGTAGTTTTCATGGCTATGTCCCTTCACGCGATGGAAGTTACAGAAGTCATTTTCTTTATACCAAGAAGGTATAGCACGGGCGAATCAAACCCGAGTGAGGTTTAACAGGAGGCAAGGTGATAGCTCCTGCTTTAAGCAATTTGTCCAAGATCACATCATAAGTTTCTCCCAAGGGAGTGTACTTGATGGGCTCGACTTTATACTTATAGGTGGATTTCAGCTGGGTATAAGACGGTGCTTGAGATTTGACCGTTACCGCATGTACAACTCCTTTTGATTTCGAAGCAGCCGATGCGTGAGAGTTGGTGGTGTTGGGTTTGTTAGTGGAGTCCTGGGTTTGAAATTTGAGTTTTTGTTGCGCAACTTCAATTTCTCCTCCTCTAAGGCCCGAATCTCTAGTTTCCGAGCCATAGTAAAGGCCTCATCAAAGGTGTGGAAAGTTTGAATTTGGAGGGTGGGAGAAATGTGTTTAGCGCAGGCCCACGTAAAGAGTTCGATGAGCTCGCCTGAGGTAAGGCATAAGTAAGTTGGTTGATGAGGCCCCGCCATCGTCCAACGAAATCTGCGATAGATTCGTCTTCAAATTGTCGGATGGCATAGAGATCGGTAATGGATACTTTCTTGGCAATATTGATGGAGAAATGATCCAAGAAAGATTGGGCTAACTGGTTAAAGGAGAAGATTGAGTGCTGGGCTAAAGCACTGTACCACTCCAAGGTAGGTCCTGATAAGGACATGGGGAAGGTACGGAGTAGTAAGGCATCGTCATGAGCAATCGATAAAGCAAACATGTCTAAATGATCGCAAGTGTTGTTGAGGGTCCTCCTTACTATTAAAGCGAGTAAATTTCAGTAATTCCCATTGAGGAGGATATGTATGAAGGGGGACAGAAGAATGAATAGGCTCCCAAAAACTTGCTCGTATGTCAGGGTGTTACGGCTTCCTGAAATAGAAGCCTCAAGATTTTGCATCTTGTCCATCATTTGTTTGATTAAATCATTGGTTGGGTTAGATGATGGTGTTGTCATCATAAACGGAGGAGGATTGGGCCAAGAGCCGCTACTAGACAATGGTGGGGCTAAATGTTGATAAGGTATCGATGATGAATGTGTTGGGGCGGCCGAATAAGGGTGTCCTATATAAGATGTTGAGGCCACCGGATGCGTTTGTGAAATGAAAAGGTGGGCGAGCCTGAGAGGGAAAGCTCGTGTGAATAGGTGGTAGAGAACAAGTTATGAAAGAGGCAATTTGCGAGAGGGATGAGGTAGGGGCAGTGGATGGTAGTGATATGTGGGGCCCCAGATTAACCAAAGGAAAGCCAATTGGTGTAGTATGGACCATCGAATCCACTGAGCTGGGAGACGGGGCTAAGGATGAAGACAGTGAGGCGGAGTTATTAGGTGGGGAAGGAGCTAAGTGAGTGGCTATACTGATAGGCATACCCAAGAGGAGCTGACCGTCGGGTGTACGGTCAGGGGTATGAGACAAATAATATTGTACGGTGCCAAGATTAGCATCCAAAAATTTAGCAAAATCTGGATCTCCGACAGAGATCTTGGGAAAAGCATTGGTGTCCGTAGGATTCCCCATAGGATGCGAAGGGGGTGACTCAGGCAAAGACATGGAACAAGCATGTGAAACCATGGTTATGCGCTTGTTTCTGGGTGATAACAACCATGGACAAGAGGATACAACAGGGAATTAGTCAATTAGGAATAGAAACAACAACAAAACGTTGGAATTGGTAGGTTGTTGGTTTGTTAGAATCTGAAACACAAGAATCGATATCGGTCTCAGAACCGATGTCGGTCGACGAGTAGCGGTATCGCCTTGGCGGGTAACCGATGTCGGTAGAAGAGGACCGGTGCTGGTCACTGTGAAGGCAAAGAGAGAATGTAAGAGGCTATTGGTTTGGGGATAACAAGGCTTAGTATACCCACCAAATTGTCTGAAGTGATCACTGAGATAGGGTATAACAGAGAAACAGAACTGAAAGAAAGAATAAAAAACAGGCAAGATGCACAAGAAAATCAAGAGACTAACCCTAGGATTAGTTTTAATCACTTTGGGCTTATGCCTTAGATGCAAGATGATGTCAATCCTAAACAAAAGACCTAAGGGAGATGTCAAGTTTGTTTTGGCTTGTAAGGCTACCTCAATCGGGCGGAGGAATACCACGGAAAGGGGGATGTTTGAGATGTTGTGTAGATTATGATGTGATTTGGTATGTGTTGTGTAGTGAGAGTAAGATTAATTTCTCATCAATACCGTGGATATTACCCCCACGTGTATGACCTGTTACTTAATCTACGTTCACTAGAATTTAAAAACAACAGGCAAGAATGTGATGCACGTGTTTTAAACCCAAATCGAAAATGATATTCGATGAAGCAAAGAAAGAGAAGAGGTCAAGAAGATGACTTTCACTAATGCAAAGATGCGAAAGTAAGACAAGTTCTTTTACCAAAATGACAAAATATTTTGTGAATATTTAGAAGAGAGAAACAACAAGTGTGCTCCCTACATGAAAACAAGCAAGAAAGAAAGAAACCCGAGAAGGGTCCCACCAGGCATGCCAAAATGTTTCACATATAATTTAGTTCCAGAATAGAGTTACTTCTATCCTTTCATTCTCTTGAGAAATAGATAGGGGTTAGGGTTAGGAGGAATACCTGTTGAGTGTTGGGAAGGTGTGCGTGTACCGTAGAGAGATCAGACCGATTGTGAAGAGCTCCTTTTTGTCTGGGAAGGACTACCTATAAATAAGAATGCAAGACCACCAGATTTTAGTTAGACAATAAGTGAGGGAACTGCCTTGGGCCCAAGAAATATTAGACTTCCTTTCGAAGGTGGTCAGTTCCTTTTTAATACAAATTGATGCAAATGATAATAAAGAAGCTATTGCGAACTCACGATTTAGGTATCTCATTACTAAAAGCAATAGAGACTAAACTACCAACAATAGAATGTCATGTTGTTTGTTTGGTCACTGGTTATTGATATGTTCAATCAAGTTACAGGGATAGACCAGGCTGGACATGAGATTGTTTTGAGGTGAATAGGTGAAAGGTTGGTTTTGGTATAAGTCACAGTGACCGATGCCGGTCACTGGATAACCGATCGTGGTTATGAAACCGGTACCGATAGGGAATAACCGATATCGGTAGGGGCAGTGATTTAGGGATTTTTAAATGGAGGTTGGTGTAAGGTGGTTATGAGGTTTGGAAGGTTGGTAGATGGTTGAGGGGAGTAGTAGGGTGATAGAGAAGACTCAGAGAGTGAGAGAGCTGTCTTTGGGGTAATATAGAGATGGATGACCGAAGGTTAGGTGTAGGTTGTTGCCGGGTAGTAGATCCAGGAGTGAGCTTATAATCCCTATGAATTAAAAGTTCACAAAGTAGTGTCTAGAAGCATACAAGGTGATAAAAGAGACTACTTACTAGTTTCTGATGTGGATGCAGGTCCAAAGAATGCAGTGGCGAAGGCAAGGCTCAGTTGGGATGATCCAATAATTAGAAGTGATCTGATGAAGCTATCCTCCGACTCTCCCCATGTTTGGATGAGTGTGACAATGCTCTCGTTGTCCAGTTATAGTCTTGGGCTCGATATTCCTCTTTGCAAAACTCCTCTCTCTCCTTCACTTGTCTCTCTCTTGCAAATGAATCCGGATCCTTTGGTTTTGGTTGGGGAAGGTCATTTACAGGGAACCGATGGTGGTTACGTAACCGACGCCGGTCGAGTAGGGACCGATGTTGGTTAGGTCAAAGTTGGCTATTTGTAGTAAAATAGCCAACTTTCCCTCCTTTTCTCCGAGGGGTCAGTTGTGGGCTTGGTCAAGTCATTATTAGGCTCGTTTTGATGCGGGTGAGGGGTGATGAGTCATGGGTGTGGGTCTAGACCAAGTCATAGGTCTTAATTAGGTTAGTTTAGGGTTAGGGCTAGGTCATAGTGAGGTGGCGAGGTGAGGTGGCAGGGTTGGAGATGTGGATTTATTAATTATAAGGTAATTAATAAATAATTCAGTGTGTAAGGTTTAGGTGGTGAGGTAGGGTTAGGTTTGGATGAGATACGGGTAGTGCAGGTGTCGTAAGACCCAAATTTGATACACTTTATCTAAGGGTCTACCCTCAACTATATATGAGTTTTAAGCGAGAGGAAAATTTTATGCTAAACCACCTTCAGAAAGGACCAAGGTGTTATGTTGAGAGACACCAAGGTAACACATTTAGTTGAGTGGAACTAAGGGGTTCAATAACAAGAGTTTAATACCTAGAACAACTAAGTCACAACCTCCATCTATGTCGTCTGGATCCAACAGGGTTTTCACTCAATGAAGAAATTTAATTTTTAAATCTGTCTTTGGATGACAAGGTAGTCTGCTATGCTACAAAGGAGGTGTTAGTTCTACATACTCGAGTGAAGTTTGACTGTGTCGCTCCTATCAGACAGGTTTAAGGCAATGTCACTAAACACACTGACAAGATGATAAAACCATTCTTGGGCTTTGATTTACTCAAACTAGGAGGTTCCATCGAGTGTAGAGTTTAAGTTCATTCTACGGTTTTCAATGTCTTCTACGGTAAGGAGTATCGCACATGAAAAACAAGTTATGTCCTGATATTGAACAAGGGTAGAGTGTTTCTATTTAATTCTCTTTATTACATTTACAAAGTATGAATGCACAAGATGACTCATTAATCATTTATTGAACACTAAATATGCACTACAAGATATTACTTCAAATTCATTTACCTTATAAACATATCAAATTTTTTTGCAGTGTACTATAAATCAAAATTGAACCATGATTAGATGCACATTTCCTAGATGTCCTTGAAACTAGCATGTCATACATATCAACAAATTATCAATTATAACCTTCTGTAACATGAGACTACATTATAAATTTATTCATTTAACAATGAACTATCTAAATTACAATGATAATTAATGAATTACACATCGCCTTTTCGTCATCATTCTTTCATCCTACAAAACCACGTGAGCATGATATCAGTGATAATTCATTGGCATGACATCCACCCTAATCTAACATAATTATCATTTTTCAGTTTCCCATTTACATATAATAATAATTACAATTTGCAAGTGAGAGAAAAAGTTTAGAGACATGTATTCAATGCATTTCATTTCACTTCATTTTGTAACCCAGGAGAGAGAAAGAGAAGGGAAGAGAGAGAAAACACCATTTTGTCAAAAGTTCTATTTCACACAATAGTTACACTATAGAGTTTTAAACAATTATTTACATGTGTCAAAAGTATCCACGGTGGTTTGGCAACCTGATGAGGGTCCCACAACTTCCTATTTTTACATTTTCTTACTAGCTACAAAACATTCAAAATGGTCTCAAAGGTTAAGAAACCACTTCCAAAAGTTATCTTCTGATGAGAACACACACCACGTTTAAATTTCTACATGTTCCCAGATATACCAAGAGTTCATAGAAATTGACAAAATTGGGAAATAGTGAACAATTTGCGTTTGGCGGCTAGTTTTTTGGGGCTACTGGTCGTAGTTGACCCAGATGAAAATGAACAAAGGTTAGCTCGAGGGCTCAAAAAACCACGTCCAAAACTAACGTTTGATGGATGAGAACGCAACGAGACACTTCCTACAAGTTCCCTTATATAAGCAAAATTCATCAGAGTTGACGGATCTGAGAACTAGAGAACCATTTTCAAACGGCGACAAGTTTTCTAGAGCGACAAGTCAAAATTGGTCTAGTTTGACCTCATCAAACTGCGACCAGAGGCCTACAAAATGTCGTCGCCAAAATATCTAGAAAAGTGTTTTTCCCTAAACTGAAAGTTCCATGCAATTGTCTAGTAAGAACACTAGAGGTTTGCGAAGACGGGAATAATTTCTCTATCCAGGTTTCAAATGGTGGTTCAAAATGAAAGCCAACTTTCTAGATTTAACAACTTTCTACTGCTGTAAACCAGTGTAATAGGGCTCCTATAAGAGCGTAAAAAGATCACATATGTTCATTCAGGGTAAATCCAAAGGTCAAGGTGAATCCTCACATAACAAGCAACACGAATGAAGATTAACACCTCATTTTTAGAGTTACGAAGAGTATTTAATGAGTCTCCAAAAAATGAAAAAATTAACTATTTAAACGAGGAGGTCAACATTATTACTGGAAAGTCAATTTTGTCTGGTCGATAAAACAATATTGTAGCGGTCTAGATGGGTAGGAAGTTTTCTATATCACCTCAGAATGAGGGTGGAAGTTCATGTTTTAATGCAAACGGGTTATTTTGACTTCGTGAGTTTCGACACGACATTTCATTATTTTTGCAATGAGTTGAAATAAATATTTAACGGTATTAAAATCCTAATATTTTAAAATTCTATTAAGTTACAAAAGAGAACTAAAACACAATAATTATGAGAGATAAGGTAAGATGAACCATGCCTGGAAGGATGAAGTTGATCAAACTTGCATGATTCGATTCAACATCTCACTTATGCATTTGTCAAACAGTCATGAGCGTCCACAATTTTTACCATTTCACCTTTCCTCGAAATCCTCAAGATTTCCCAACGAACCCATTTTGCACCAAAAAACAATAAAATAACATGTTTAAAAGGTGTTGGCCAATACAGTTTGCAGCTCCCTCAAGATAGCCAACATGGCTAAGAAGTCCATACACACCCGCAAAATAGTATGTTTGGGTATATTCCACAAGACCAGCAGATCGGTGTCCAACCTGCTTAGCCCACCTTTCAGCTGTAGCACCTTGGATTTCATGCAACACATGGGAGAGTATTACGAGAGGAAGGTGAACTACCTAAACAAGGTGCTTAAAAGAGATGTGGTCCAAGTAGATGTCACGGTAGGGATGAGCACAATAAGACCAAAGAACCAAACAAAAATGACCCAGATACACCATGACCAAATAACCACCACTCCACAAGGAATTATCAGCAGAGATCTGACTTTGCAGCTTCAAAGTATAGACTGTTAACATCAAATGCAGAACCACCCTCCACAAGATCTCCCATCTCTTCTCCTTTGTGGTGAGTCGAACTCACATCATGGAAACTACAAAAACTGGTAAAAGAAAACCCCATTTTGGTGCTAATCGGGGGAAAAGCTCGAAATTAAAAAAACAAATTTCCATTATGCTTTAATGGGTATCATACCCTGCTCCAAAGCTTCCATTTTGGCACACTGGAAGTACTGCTGGAAAATGTAAACTCATTAGGTTGTAGACCTGTTGTTGCATGGATGAAACAATGTGATTTTCTTCCTGAGGAAACTCTTATCTTCTATATACTACCATCCTCATATTCCATGAGAAGCTGTCTCGTTCTTTCATTTGCTCAAAAACTGAAACAACACCCCTAAAGTATTTGCAACTATAACATCTGACCAAATCCCTCTATCTTTGATGCTTTGATAGCTGTCCCACGCTTGGTATGGGGGTTCATTTTTAAGACACAGGTGGGAGGATGCCGGCACAGCCATAATAACCATGGCACTCCATGGGATGACATTTGGCGAGGCATTTATTTGACAAAAAAAAAAAATCGCCCAATGTAGAATGAGTTGAGTAAAACCTGCAACCAAGCATTACGTGAAGCCATGTTCCCCTGTCCTGTGTGTCCACTTTTTGCAACATTTTGATCAGAGACCACAGCTATAACATCCAGTAATAATTTCTCCCCAGTTCTATTTGGATTACCATGCTCCAAACTCAAATCCTGACATGGGAATAGAGGAGAGTGAGGTAAAATGCCCCTGGTTTTGCTCTGCCGCCACCCCCAAACTCGCCCATTCCAAAAACAAAAGAGACAAAAACCCTAACTGAACATTTTAGAGCTTTTTCACCCTACCTCCATTTAGTTTTATTTTATTTTATATTAAACTATAATTATATTTTGAAATATTCTCTATTGGATACATATACAAAATGGGGAAGCATATGCCTTAATGTAATCTCTCTACCTCGCCAAAGCACTTCAATGCCTGGGGACTTGGCCGAAACATAAGATATTCTTATGCACACCTTCCCATGCCATTAGATTCTCATCATACAGGCATGGTTTTCTCCACTCCATCTATTTTTGCTTTCATAACTTGCAGTCTTGAATTTGAGTAAGAGTAGAATTTAAATTAAATATTGAACCTTGCAAATCATTTTAATATATTAGAAATCTATGATGTGAACCTCTTTTAAATTTTTTTCCAAGTTAAACAAACTACACAAATAGCTCATTATGGGTAGTATGACAGTCAACTTGATTATGAACTTGTTTGCGATAAATTAAAAAAAACATGATCACCCATGTGTTTGTGTATTGGGCCTCCAACCGTGAAAGATAAACGTTGGAAAAATGTAACCCCCTTTTTTTTTTTGTTGGAACACGTTTATTGAAAAGGTGGAATAGAATGAATGTTACGTGAGGATGGATTTTTCTACTACGCCAACGAGGAGATAGGAGGGCACTACATCTCCCTCCCCTTATAAGAGCATTGTCCTCGATGCGACACAATATCAAGATAGAAGAGGTTATCATGAGCATGGAGGGAACAATCAACGTCCCGTGTCACCAACAAAATGTTACTTGATGCTAAAGCAAGACCACAAGGAATAAGGGATGTTTGATAAGTTCTTGATGTTCTATGAAGATTGACAGTTCCAATTTACCATATTACTTTGTTAACATTTTCTTTTACAATATTCCTTATCTCAAGATTATAATATTCATTGTTTAGAATTTTTCAGTTGTCTTAAGTTCGTGGGTGCCGAGCAATAACTAACATCAAGATGTCACACAAAACTTAACACAACATAAACAACCCACGATACCTCTTGCTACCTACTTTCCAGACTGTATCACATCACAAGGTCTTTTAATTCCTCCATGGAATGACAAGTAGACCACATAGCAAAGAATTTCTGAAAAATCATGTCCTAGATATAGGTCTAGTACACACATATGACTGACCAACATAATCATCACATTGATACAAAGGTAACTGGTATCACATGTCTCAAAACCAGGACTATACCCACATAGTGCCAAGACAATATCCAATAGTCCATACCAACCAAGGAAAGAGTCAATCCTCAAGCATAACAAGGTGTTAAAAAGACTCACAAGGGTACACATAACTCACTATACCAACTCCACACATCTCAAACTATCAAGAAATAACTCCATATATCTCCTAAAGTTCGAGGTACAATTAACATCCATCATAGATGGACTCAAGGAAAAATCCACCCTTGTTAAAGAATCATTGGACATGTATTTCCCTAAATGTCGGAAGAGACACCCCTTGAGAGAATGTCCTTTGGATGTCACAGATATGTGCTTAATCTGTGAAGTTACTGACCATGACACTAAGCATTGGACACTTCTACCATAGTTGAAGGGAGGTTTGAATGCCATCTCTCAAACAAGTGCTGAATTAAATTTTGTCCAAGGACCAAAAAATCAGGGTGGGTTCCCATCTAGACCAAATCAAAATCCCAGAGAATGCCATGGCCAAATCAAGCCTCTCTGTTTTCTTGGGGACAACCTGAGTGGGAAAACTCAAACTGGATGACTTATCCATATCCACCACCTTGGAAAAATCCCTACACTCAACCGGGTTGGGCTCCACCACCTGCAGCCAATCCTTGGCACAATCATAGTGGGGTCCTCAACAAAATTTTAGCCAAAATCAGTCCTAGGCACCACCACAAAATAGTAATCAACAACGTAGGTTCTAACAACCACAACAAGCTTTAATGCCTCCACCTCAAGCCTACCAAAATCAAGGACAAACAACACAAACACAACTTCCGGCTTAGCCAATATCCAATCCTAAAAATCAACAAACAACTTTGATTGATGACACAGATGTAGGTAACACCATGTAGGTTAACACTATTGGTAATTTACGATTATGATCTGGCAAAATATTGAACCCTCCTGTTGTTATCACAGAACTACCTGATGATGCTGATAAGGAAGAAAAACTTGAGGGTAACACTATTTATTCACCAATGCCGATAAAAACAATGATCAAATACCCGAACAAACTACAACCCCTTTTCTGAGTGATTAGAGGACACTCGAACTACAGATGAAACAAAAATAGTTCAGGAATTGAAAAAGTACATATTGAGGTTCCACTTCTGCGTGCAATAAGGGACATCCCTGAACTAAACCAAACCATTAGAAATGAATGTATAAAGACACCAAGAAGAAAAAATAAATACCCAAAGACTATCAGAGTTGAAGGGAATTTGGTTGATTTAGTTGCTGGCACCCTTATCTCACCAAAATATGGGGATCCTGGGAGCCCTGTCATTACTATTTATATAAAAAACCAGTCAATATCTAATGTTTTTGTGGATCTTGGTGCTACTATTAATGTCATCACAACAGAAATGTTTAACCTACTATCCTTGACAAGACTTTAACCAACCAACACTATTTTGCAGTTAGCAGATCAATCCATTGTTGTACCTGATGGTGTGGTTGAAGATATAATGGTCACTATTGAATCATGGGAGTACCTAGTTGATTTCATGGTTTTGCAGCCTAAAGCTCGAAGTTGGGATATCCAGTCATCTTGGGAAGACCTTGGTTGGCTACGGTTGCTACTTACATTGACTGTAGGTCAAGCAACATGACAATTCTAAATGGGCAGAAATCCAAACACATTTCATTATATCCTCCTGCCTAGCCTTATACGAACAATTGTGACCAGGTATGGGTGGATTCTTTGGATGCTAACTCTTTGAGTTCTTCTTTTCTAGCCACTATTGCAGTACAAAATCATATGATGGAAGGCAGTAGAGCCATATGCGGTGGTGATTCTAAGGACTCAAAACTACAGAAATCAACACTACTGCTACGAAATTTGGAATACCGGCATTAGACATTACCTCTGCTGAGTCTGGTAGGAAACTCTATGCTTATAATTCTGAACATTTAGTTCTGATTTCTATTGTCCTTTAACCAAGGTTACTCTTTTGATAACATATCCATCCTACACATGCTTCAGCCCCATGTTTTCCCATTGAATTCTTTTATCACTAGTACAGAGCTTGCTCTTGCGAATGATACTAAGCAGGTGCTTGTCAGTATGGGTAGAGAGCTGACTATAGGAAGCGACTTGGAGGTTAATCAAGAAGCTAGGGTGCTTGAGGTTCTAAAGAAACATTCTCATGCTTTTGCTTGGGATTACATTGATATGAAAGGAATTCATCCTAGCATCTATACACATCATATTTACACCGATGACATCAAACCTATAAGGCAGCCACAATAAAGAATCAATCTAGCATTGAGAGACATAGTCAAAACTGAGATCGAAAAGCTCCTAAAGGTAGGTTTCATCTATCCTATATCTGATAGTCAGTGGGTTTCCCCATTATTTATTGTTCCCAAGAAGAATGGTAAGTGGCGAATATGTGTTGATTACAGGGAACTTAACAAAGCCACCAAGAAAGATTATTTTCCCCTACCTTTCATTGACCAAGTCCTAGACAATTTGGCTGGTAAGAAATATTTCTCTTTCTTGGATGGGTTTAGTGGGTATAATCAAATTAGTATTTCCCCTGCTGATCAGGATAAGACTACTTTTACGTGCCCTTGGGGTACATTCGCTTACAGAGTCTTACCTTTTGGGCTTTGTAATGCCCCTGCTACATTTCAGTGGGTAGTCTTGGCCATTTTGTAGATCTTGCTAATGACTGTGTTGAGGTTTACATGGATGATTTCATTGTCCATGGATCCACTTTTGAAGAATCTTTGAATAATCTTGAGAAATTACTCGGTCGATGTGAGCAACACCAATTATCTATGAGTCATGAAAAATGTCTGATGATGGTTGATCAGGGAATTGTCTTAGGTCACCATGTTTCTACCAAAGGTATACAGGTTGACCCCAAAAGATATCAGTCATCACTCAGTTACCTACACCAACTAATCAGACTGACATCAAAAGTTTCCTTGGTCATGCGAGTTATTACTTGTCGATTCATAAAAGATTTTAGAAAATTTCTGCCCCAATTTTTCATTGCTAACAAAATATTGTGTTTTTGAATGGTCTTCTCGGTGTCAACGGGCATTTTATTCTATCAAAGAAAAGTGACAACAACCCCTATCTTACGTGGCCCTTGACTAGGGACAACCTTTCCATATCCACACTGATGCTTCTAATACAACCATGGGCACTGTCCTTGGACAAAAAGACTCAGAAGATCATATGTATGCAATTTATTTTATCAAAAAAATCTGACTCCTACGGAAAAGAATTACACTACTACGGAAAAAGAGTTTTTGGTTGTTGTATATGCTTTGAATAAATTTCATCATTACATCACTAGATATAAAATTTTTGTTTACACTGACCACTCTGCCATTCAATATTTGATGAACAAACCAGTGGTTGGCGGAAGGCTCATTCGCTGGTTACTCTTGTTGCAAGAATTCAATCTAACTATTATAGATAAGCCTAGGAAATCTAACGTTGTTGCTGAATTTCTTCCGAATAAATGTTTGGTGTGATGACGAAGCAGTCAAGACCAATTTCCCGATGAACACTTGTTTGCTATATCTAGTAAGATTCCTTGGTTTCTTGATCTCGTGAATTATTTAATAACAGGGAATTTTCTTGCCTATTTTACTCATAAGGAAAGAAGGTGATTGGTTAGAAATAGTACAACATATAAATGGTGTAACAGATTCTTATTTAAATGTCGTCCTAACATGGTTCTTTGCAGGTGTGTTTGAGAGGATGAGGTACATGAAATACTACGAGCATGTCATGATGAGCCAAGACGAGGACATTATTCAATGAAAAAAAAATTCACAAGATTCTTGGAGCAGGGTACTATTGGCCTTCCCTCCATAAGACTGTCAAAAAGTATGTGTGGTAGTGTGATGCATGCCAATGAATGGGAAAACCTACACTTTCTATGGAAATTCCTTTGAACCCTCAGTTGGTTCTAGGACCATTTGAGAAATGGGGTATTGATTTTGTTGGACCATTTGATCCTCCATCTTTCGGGAAGGAGTATCTCTTGGTATGCACAGAATATGTCACCAAATGGGCTGAAGTTCAAGCATTGGCATCTGCCAATGAAGATGTTGTTTCTGATTTTCTATACAATTGGATATTGCTGCGATTTGGAGCACCAAGGGCCATTGTATCTGATCAAGGTCCTCAATTTGTTTCAAATATGATTGAAGCTTTCTTAGGAATCTACAAAATCAGGCACCGAAATCATCACCATATCACCCCCAATCCAATGGGCAAGTGGAGGTAACCAATCGAGAGCTTGAGAATATTCTAACTAAGGTGGTCAATGCCGATAGAAAGAATTGGGTACCAAAGCTTCCTAAGGCCATATGGGCCTACAACACACACGGAAAAAACTACTGGTTTCTCTCCCTATGAGTTGGTCTTTGGGAAGAAGCCACTGTTACCTGTTGAGTTTGAGTTGCGCACCTGGCGAACAATGTTGGAAGTTGGGATTGATTTGGATGAAGCACAACATGAACAAGTGTTGCAGTTGAATGAATTAGATGAAATGTGGATGGAGGCACAACAACAGATTGAAATTCTACAGCATCAGTGAAAAACTTGGCATGATGCTCACATAAAAAAAAGGATATTTCATGAAGGACAGTGGGTTTTACTCTTTGATTCCTGCTATCAGTAGTTTAAAGGAAAGTTGTGTATGCGTTGGTTAGGTCCCTATCAGGTAAATCAAGTGTTTGATAATGGCTCTGTTTGATTGATACCGATTGATGGAGACAAACAGACTCTTCTGGTGAATGGGCATAGGCTCCAGTTTATCACCAACTGCTTGGATAAGAAGAATTTCATCGATGACATTCATTACATAAGAGACACGCATGCTTTGAGGAGGATCTTTTCCTCTCACGCATGGAGTAATCAATCTCTTGCAAATTCAATAAAGGAAGATGATCCTTCATTCGATCTTCTTCCCTTAGTTAGCGATTTTATTGTAATTTCCAATAAATGTAGGAATTTTCATTATTTCTACTACCACTAATCATGTTTCATCCCAAATTGTAGGGCGTAGGAATCTATGGATATCGGCTAACTAAATGTGGCATGGGTAAGTGCATTTTAACTTGCTAATGATATTTCTATGTGAAACATTTCCCCATGTATTCATTTGTCATTATGACGCCATCATGAAATGATTGTTATGGTCATTCTGGATCTCTTTCCAAATCTGGATCTATGAATGACAAAATAAAAGGAGTAATGGCTCATAAATCACCACATGCTTTGATGTGTCACTCTCTCAATGTCAGGACAGGTGGTGCTTGCTCCTCAACCATGGGATATGTGCCACCAAAAATCTTAATCTCACACGGGTGGTCGGTCTCATCACTATTTTTTCACCGTCACCTTTGCTTGATGTTGCATTACCCAAGGAATATGGTGTCATTTGAAATTTAATGCTTTTGCAACCACTTCTTCCCATTGTGGTATGCACATCAATCATGACTGGTTTTATCAGACACTAGACAGGAAGTGGAAGAAATGCTCTACTCTAGTTTTCCATTACTGTCTATTTCTCACTTTTTGGCTCAACATGGGACCACGAAAGACATCAGAACCTACTTCACCTGATGCCTTACTCCAGAATGCCACCCTTTCATAGGTATTTCATGATTTTGGATGGTTGGATTTCATTCGGAAATTTGAAGGTTTTGATGAGGGCATTGTGGAAGAGTTCTTGAATAATTTTGAGTCCACTTGCTCGCAAGTTGGTGGACGGAGAGTTGAAATTACTAGTCAGGTCATTTCTGACATGTCTGACTTGCCAAAATTTAGTTTAAAGGTTATGACGAATGCCCCTTTGAAACTTCTAATTGCTCAGTTCCACGACGAAGGAGAGGCACTCGAAAGGTCATCCTGACTCCATTGGGTGTCCAGAAGGGTGTTAAGTGGACAATTTTACCTGGAATTTGGGGTGAGATTGTGAAATGGGTCAACCAGTATTTCATATGCGATGGCTAGGCCTCTGTTCAGGTGGTGATGCACTCAAAATACTCATTCACCTTAAAAAGGGACATGTCAACTAGGCCCTTCGAGTAAATCTGCCAGAGTACCTTACAGACTCCATCATTAAAGTATGCTAGAAACATTGGTCCAGTGGAGGAAAGTCCATGATTAAGTACCCCGGGTTGATTCATTTGTTGTGTTCACACCAAGTCTTCTTTTGACTGAAGCGGGGGCTTGAGGGACGTGCTGGTGGTGAAGGGTCCAAGCCAAAGTAATTAAAATCTAGTCTCTTCTGCACCTTAGTCTACCCTTGCATCGGGCCCTTGCCCTTCACATAGCCAAGCAGAGGCAGCTGATGTTCCTGAGCATGCTGACACAATTGGTACTCCTGAGGGACCATCCCCATCCATTTCTGATTCAAAAGGCAAGTGTCCCATGGCCCCATCTTCTTCCAAGCAACCACGGTCCCGATGGCTTAGCTCATTTTTGCAGACAGGTGGTTTCCAATCGAGTCCTTGCCTGATGATACCGCCCACATTCGGGAGGAACTGCATATGGAGGATGACCTGACCGCTCCATCATCTCATTTTGTTCTATCATCTACGAAATTCACACTATAACTCTGGAAATGCTTGACACCCAAGTGGCACCTTCTCACAACTATCTGGAGGAAATTGCACTTTGCTAAAATCTCAGTTACAAGGTATGGAAGAAACCACCCTTTTATTACAAGCTGAATTTACACAAAAGACAGTAGAAAAAGTTCGGGAGATTGCTGCCCTGTAGCTTGAAGTAAGTTGTTTAAAGTGACAACGTGATAAGAGTCTTACCCTCTTGAATAGTTTCCAATAGTTGTCCCTTCAGGAAAGGGAATTGCGGAAGGAAAATCAAAAATTAAAAAAGAAAAAGAATCTATAGAAGAGGAAAAACAAAAAGTAACATCTATCTTAGACTCTGTTTGTCCTTTGGCCATCAAACTACTTGTCTTGTAGGAAACACTCCTCAGTTTATAACATGTATTTCCAAGAACAATTTTATTCTTGGCAGTTATTTCAATTGTGTTCTCAAGCCCCTCATGAAATTCCCGATGGCCCTAGTTTTTTATCAGTTTACAAGTGCAGTGCTCCGGAAATTCAAAATTTGCTCTGTGAATTTTATCTACATAACATGATAGTGACCAATGTCCCTGATTTCTTGATCAACCTATTTGTGGGTGATTTTCAAATTAAAGCCTTTCAGTCTGTATTATAGAATCAGATAATTTGGAGGTAGCAAATAGCAGTTTCAATAACACTGCTCAGTCCATCGGATTTCACATTCACCCAACTCATCATACAGATGTCACCCTATGGAAAAACTTTTGATCATTTTACTATCAGGCAGGGGTTGGGGTGAATACTTCTCAGATTTTGCTTCAGTGTGTTATTGATTTTGAAAATTATAGTTAGGAGAATTTTGGGGCTGCTTGGAAAGCTTGTGATAGGAGATGGGATACTTTAAGCCTACCTTTGAAACGTAGGGAGGTTCTCTCTCCCCAGAATTTGAGCTGGAGCATGTGCAGGGGTGATGCTCTCATCACCATTATCAAACAAACTACAGAGAAAACTAGCTAGCAATACACTGATGAATGGGTAGGCCTCCAAGTATGGCCTCCACTCCTCTTGAGCCCTCTCACGACCTGGCAAAACAATGCAGCACAGTCCCATGATAGTTTCACTACCTGGGTGGAAATTACCTCCAATACTTAGGGCTGCAAGAATACCACAAAGCAATACACTGATCAATTCGAGGAGTATGACATGGCTGAACAACTTGGAAGGTGAGTAGGGTGCATATGAGTTGCATTGGGACATGCAATAGGTAAAGTCAGGGGGAAAATGATGAGTGCATTGTTTGGCTCATTAATATCATTTCTTCAGACCGGAAATACTCTTTGTGATATGACTTATTAGTATATGGGGATGTTTTGTGTAGTCATATCTTAGTAGGTTGATGCATTTTCCTTGCTATTATTTATGAAAACCGTTTATCACATGAACCTCCTACTAACTGTCTTTATGAGATCAAATGTGATGATGTGTGTAGGGAATGATGGAAGTTACTAGTGGATAAGAAGCCCGAGTTTGAAGCATGCGGCTGAAGACTATTTCCATCGAATTGACCTATTAGCTTGGGCTTGACTCTAATGGCCCGTAGGAATCTATGAGTTTTAATTGATATTTGATGAACAATGTTTAATGCCACCTGATATGGCGGATCTTGTAACCAACATTATCTATATGAAGACTTTGTCTTCAGAACTTGGGTACCACTTTTTGATTGCTGAAGGAGATTATCTGCATATTGTTCTAGATTTATTTTTGATGTGTTATGAATTCATTTCGAAGTTAATGAAAGCCACGACATTTTGAGAAATAGAAGTTTTTGATCACTCTATCCCGAGGAAGAGCAAGGGCCCACTCAACCGAGGAGATACGAGGTTACTTTGAGTTCATGCATATAGTCCTTCGATTAGTTTTACTGCAATTATCATTTGATGAGTTTTACATGCATGCTTTGATTAACTATCTCTACTTTCTCCATTACCACTTTCACTTAGAATAGATGCTTTTGTTATGCAAATCTAGTTCATGAATAGTCTTTCTTTCTGCTAAAAATTCCATTTATTCAGTTGTGATTTAATTTGTTAAGAATAAGTGTGTGCGTATTTTATTTTACAGTAGAAGATTAGTTGCTAAAATTCCTTTCATTGCACATAGTTGAATTCCATAGACTTGTATTTAATTTCCGTAGATTTTAACTGCACTTCCATAGAATAGTCACTAAAACTAAGCAACCCCCAACAAACTCAACGTATAACTGGTTCTCCTAGACTCCATTGCATATTGCCTAGGACACAACCCTAGTTTAGAATGACACTGAAAAGATTATGTTAGTTAAATTATTGGAAGAATATAACGACCCATTAACCAACCTCCACAAGATATCCCATTTCTTCTCCTCTCGTGGTGAGTCGAACTCACATCATGGCAACTACAAAACTCATAAAAGAAAACCCCATTTTGGCACTTTGAGTAGGGGAAAAACTAGAAATTAAAAAAAACAAATTTCCATTATGCTTTAATGGGTATCATAACCTGCTCCAAAGATTCCATTTTGGCACAACTGGAAGTACACTGGAAAATGTAAACTCATCAGGTTGTAGACTTGTTTTTGCATGGATGAAATAGTGTGACTGTCTCCCTAAGAAACCCATGTCTTACGTATACTTCCATCCTCATATTCCATGAGAAGTTGTCTCGTTCTTTCATTTGGTCAAACACTGAAATAGCACCCCCAAAGTATTTGCAACTACAACATCTGACCAAATCCCTCTATCTTTTATGCTTTGATAGCTGTCCACGCGGTATGGGGGTTTGTTTTTTTTTTTTTTCTAAGACACGAGTTAGGAGGATGCTTTTGGCATGACAGCCGCAATAACCATGACACTCCATGGGATGACATTTGGCGAGGCATTTCTTTGACAAAAACAAAAAAATGCCCAAAGCACAATGATTTGAGTAAAACCTACGACCAAGCATTACGTGAAGCCACATTCCCCTACCTTGTGCGTCCACGTTTTGCAGCATTTTGACCAAAGTGACCACACTATAGCATCCGGCAATAATTTCTCCCGAGCCTATTTGGATTACCATGCTCCAAACTCAAATCCTGTTGCGTGAATAGAGGAGAGTGAGGAAAAATGCCCTGGTTTTCTCTACCACCACCCCCAAACTCGCCCATTCCAAAAGCAAAAGAGACAAAAACCCTAACTGAACATTTTAGAGATTTTTTGCCCTACCTCAATTTAGTTTTATTTTATTTTATATTAAACTATAATTATATTTTACAATATTCTCTATTGGATACATATACAAATGGGGAAGAATATGCACGAATGTAATCTCTCTACCTCTCCAAATAAATTCAATGCACAGGGACTTGGCCGAAACATAAGATATTCTTATGCACACCTTCCCATGCCATTAGATTCTCATCATACAGGCATGGTTTTCTCCACTCCATCTGTTTTTGCTTTCATAACTTGCAGTCTTGAATTTGAGTAAGAGTAGAATTTAAATTAAATAATGAACCTTGCAAATCATTTTAATATATTAGAAATCTATGATGTGAACCTCTTTTAAACATTTTTTTGTTCCAAGTTAAACCAACTATACAAATAGATCATTATGGGCAGTATGACAGTCAACTTGATTATGAACTTGTTTGTGATAAATTAAAAAAACATGATCACCCATGTGTTTGTGTATTGTGCCTCCAACCATGAAAGATAAACGTTGGAAAAATGTAACCCCTTTTTTTTTGTTGGAACACATTTATTGAAAAGGTGGAATAGAATGAATGTTGTGTGAGGATGGATTTTTCTACTACACCAACGAGGAGATAAGAGGGGCACTAAACATGGATTCAATATGTGGGTTGAAGCCCGAGACCATTTCCTGAGGTAGAAGCCACGTCTACCAAAAAACCAAGGGCCACCAAGAAGAGCTCTCGTGAAATCCTCTTTCATGTTGAAGGTGAATAGAATGAATCCATTGGGCATTGCTGTTATTTCAAGTACCCCACATGGGTGCCATTTCATCTGTGCCCATTTTTTAATATCCTCCAAAGGGGGTCTAGGGCCCATTATTTTTCCCACTAGAGAAAGGTCACGTGAAGCAGCAACAACATCAGTGATGTGAGAGGGAATGCCAAGTGAGAAGGACCCATCTATTAGAGTAGGAGAGAGCTTGTCCATATGATGAGTGGAGGTGTAACCCTCCACAATATTATTCCAGGAGTTGGGTGGCTTGGGAGAAAGGGCCTCTGACATGGGGACCCACGATCTAGACCGAAAGAGTCGACATCCGAGCTAACACCAGAGAAAACCAAGAAGATAGCGAGGGCGACAACAAGAGCTAGGGCTTAGGGTTTCCGTAAATGCTCTTCATGGATGTGTTCTTCATTCTTCTCTTGTTAATTGGGAAATGTTCCCTTATTGAAAGCAAGGAACAAAACTTATATACAAATGTAAAAATTTCAAAGTGTGGATTCTTGATAATTTGAAACGTTTTATGCCCAAAGATCATCAATATGAAAGAATGGAAGAACTAAGGAGATGAGAGAGGAAGAACATAACAATACTTTCAGGAAATATAGATAGCATAGTATAACCTTATACGTATTGATCAAAGGAGATGTAGAATGGAATCATTCATGTTTATAACAAATATAATTTCACAGACACAAAGTTCCCGAAATCATATTAACAAGAACACAAAGTTTCTTATCATGCAAAGATGGATGATTCACAAATTCGAACAAGGAAAGAAGGAATAGTAGAGGAAGAAAGGGAAAAACTTCTATATTGATTACTTTCAAATCTATTACATCTAAAGAGTACTAGGATCCAACCACGAACAATGGTGTAGAGAACCTGCTAAATAGCTTCCAAAAATGGTTACATTCAGTTACAAAAATGATGAAACTAATTCAAGAAACTGACGTCCAAAATTCTCTAATGCCTCAACCATTTTCATTCCTGACAGAAAAACTAGATGCATCATATCATAGCCGTTCATCCTGCTTTTGCAAAATTGAATTTGATCTGTCCATCCTTCTTTTGCAAAGTTTGAGTTTGAGCCATCCACGTGGGAGAGATTTAGCTAAAGTGGGTCTGGGGAAAACTTTTATATTTTGTTCCTTTTAGAGAAATGGCACTTTGGAACATTTCAGCCTACCCATCCACTTTTGATATGGGCTCTCCATGTGGATTCTCCTAGGTGTCGGCATGGCCGTGGGTAACTTTATAACTTTTATGCCTTTCCACAACATGTTGGTTGTAAAATAAGGACTTTATTGAAAGCAACAATCAGGGGACAAAAGACCCTCCTCTTTAATGGGAGAGGTTCCCTTATTAAAGGAAAAAACTTATTTACAAATGTACAACGTGTAGTTTTAATGAGGAACTCTAATATCATGAAAGTGTTATAATATAATAGATCATCAATACGAAAGGATAGAAGAATTAAGGAACAGGAGGGGCAGAAAAAATAACTCTCAAGAAATATAGATAACAAAATAATTCTTTACGCATGCTAGGAGGGAATCAAATAGAACAGAATCATTTGCATTTCAAGACCATAGATGTTATTTCATAGACACAAAGTTCTAGAGATGACATCCATAAGAATACAAAGCTTCTTGAATTAAAACAAACTTAATGATTCAATAATTTTAAATGGATAGCAATGAAAGAACAAGAGTTGGTGGAAATAGAAAGAGAGATCCTTTTGTATTGATAACTTTTTACTCCTTTACACTTTCAAAAATAAATAGAGTTCCAGCCCAAAAATGGTGCAGAGAGCCCATTATATAACTTACAAATTAGTTACACTTGGTAACTATTTCTTTTAACTAAAATGTTAATTAAGGAAGTGCTTGACACAAGATCCTTAATTAATTACAATGAGCCTAATTTGAGAAAAAGGAGGAGAGGAGAAGCTAGAAGGGAAAACGTCCACTTATTGCTGAGGAGGGCCCACCGACTTGAGGATCTGTTTCCTGAATATTTTCAATGCTTCAACTATCTCTCTGCCTCGTGGGACTGATGTGTTGGCAGTGGCTTGAGACCAAGTACCTAGACATTTCTCCATGTCCTTATCGAACTCAATATGTGCATGATATTCTTTATTAGCCTCTTCAATAGTAGATTGAAGAGAGCAAATATCCTTTATCTTCTCTTTGGTAACCAATTCCTCCTTGAACAAGTTTTCTTTAACAAATGCCCTGAACTGAGTTTTAATTTCTTGGAGAGAGAAAGGAACACCTGAATTTTCATCATGAAGATGACAGTGAATATATTTGAAGGTAGACACAACACAAGTTTTGAAGGCTTCTCCCTTCTGCCAACTGTTCCTCAACTCTCCCAAGGCTTCTTCCAGAACTTTTATTTTCCATTCCACACTGAAAACCCATGACTTTGACAAGTTGTCTTTGGCATCATCAAAAACCTTATTGGCCATCAATATATTTTCATCAGCCTATCCCATCAGGTGAAGATCCACGATGTAGCTACTCCAAAGCTTTAGCTCTTTGTCCATAGTTGCAATTGAGGAGGAGAGTTTTTGTTGCAGGTTGGCCACCTTCTCATTGAGTTTGAAGGCCTCTACAATGAAATTCAAGCCTGCAATGATCATGTCATCAACCATGGCTTCCATAGCCCTCCCATAAGTAGAATACCTATGTATATCCTTGATGCTTTGAACTTCATCTTGACTAAGAATCATAGGGGCGGAAGGGCACTCAAAGTGGAGTAGGATCCAAAACCTTGTCCTTAGCCAATAATGACTTGATGAAGCTAGAAAGAACTTGATTTTTTTCTTCCAGCTATTCTATAGTTTGTTTACCCTTTTCTACTCTCTCAATAACCTTGGTTACTATTTCCTGGAGGTTATGCACCTCACTCTCAGGGGTAGATTCTCCCATTAGAATCCTAGAAAGCTCCAGATCAGAGGCTAATAGATCTTTTTCTGCCTTATCAACCTTAGGTTTTGCAACCTCTAGAAATTGTTGGCCCTGAGCATCTGTCACTATCCTTGAAGTTGTTTTAGCTCTCTTTCTGGAGCATGAGGAGTAGTGACCAACAAGGCTGCCACAACATCAAATTTTTGTCTTATCAATTGAGAAGAAGGTTTTCTCTTCCTGCTTTATTAACCAAGGGTTGCACCCATGCAAAAGTGGAGGAAGAAGGAGGAGAAAGAGATCCAAGAGCAAGTGAACTCATGGCACTCAAAGTATTTACCACTGTTACTTCCAGTAGAGATGTGAGTGAGGTATCTGGAGCTTCTTGAGTAGAGGAACCAGTGGCACTTGGAGGTTCAGTGCTAGGCACTTCCTTCTCTTTTTCTATTGTAACTTCTGAAGTTCCTACAGGATCTGGTACCTCACCATCATCACTTTCACTAAGAAAAATAACATTCTCTGGCCCTGAAGGTAGTTCTGAATGCTCTAGAAGGGGTTCTTCCTCAATTGGCTCTTGTTTAACCTCTTTTACCTTCTTTTGGTACACTTGAGTAGAAGAAGAAGGAGTGGATGATTCAGGTTATTTATTTGAGGAAGGAGGAGGGGTTTGTGTAGGTACCTCCAAGCTAGGTGTATGTGATTCCTTCCTAGGTGTTGAAGTATCTTTAGAGGAAGATCCACTTGGATTCTTCTTAAGCTCTTTGACTTTTCTATCGAACCAAACCTTGGTTCTTATAAGGACAAGGGCCAAAATCTCAACCAAGTCATCCTTTTCCTTCTTGTACCAGTGAAGATCTTCTAAGGGAGTATGCTTGATCAATGTCTTATATTCATAAGACAACAAGTCTTCATTATCATCTTAGAACCCTTCAGGAATTTGGTAGAGATTGAGCTCTTGTATCAGCTGCAGGGAGAACCTACCATAGTGCCTCCACCTTGCTTCAAAGTCATCTAGCACAATTGGCCCAGTAGTCCTTAGTATCTAACATGTGATGATAATTAATTTTGAGATTCAACTCAATGAACTTATTTAAATCAAAACAAGTCCTAGGCCTGAAAAAGTGAACAGTGATGGGAGCGAGGGCCCTTTCTATATTTTGAGCATCCAAGGCTGTTTTGCATGTATAATTACCCAAGGAAATAGGGAAATGCAGACCAAAGATCTTCTTTTCCCTGCAGGTTCTATGCAATTTATCCAATTGCCTACACACTTCAATCAAAGCCATCTTGTCATTACAAAACATGGGGAGCTTGAGAGGTGTGTTCTCATAACCAGCCAACCTGATATATGAAAACCTCCTGAACTGAATGAAGAAGGCTCCATACTTTGCTATCAGGTTCATGGCTTCATCAAAAAATCTTCGGTAGTATCACTTTCTAAAAGCCTCACAATATACATGGTAAAGGCATCATTCACCCTCCTAAAGTTGTGATTACTAGTTTCAAGGGTGAATTGAGGACAATATGCATAAATGGGTTCATCCTTCTGACCCTCTATGTAAGTGAATCCAAACCACTACCGGGATGCTGCTAGGGTATACATGAGATAGGAAGTCATATAGAATTTCTTAATTTGTTTCACATTGGACAATTGCTCCGTCAAATTCATGTAAATGATTTCTGCCCAATTTATACTTTGACTACCTTCGCAGACGATGTTGATGAGCGGGCACATCCAAAAGTGAAATTCATTAGTAGAGGGTAGTCCCATGACATGAGCTAGTAGGATAATGAAATCAGACAGCTCTTCATTGAAATCAGCTCTAAATAATGCCTTGGAAAGTCGGGATGCTCCCTTTTTAGGGTTCTTCAACCATGATTTTGCTATCCTCACCTTATATTTATCATTGTCTTACTCGAATAGAGTTTGAGCTTAAGTCCGAGTGATAACAATTGAGTCCCCAACTTCGGAATCTATAGCATAACAACGATGGAAGTAGCATCTAGTTTAGCAATCAGCTCCCCGTGCACATTAGACAATTCCTTGGTGTCAGGGTTAAAGTGAGCCCCGCAGGCGAGCATAGTGTCGGCACATTGCACTGAGATTGGGAAACCCACGCATACGCAAGGCCACTATCATTTATCATTTGTGCCATGGGGAAGGATTAGGGCTAGTCAATTTGTGCGAAATTACCAAAATAAAGGTGTCGAACCTCACTATCTCTCGATATTAGGGCCGAGGATTCAAGCGGTGAAACATGTTCTTGACCTTGGAATTTAATCTTTATATTTGCAACGTTTAGGAAACAACTTTCACAAAAATGCAAAGGGAATGGGAGCACGAGTAGACAATCTTAATTATAGGGATTCGAGCGAATGATAACAAGTGAGTAGTGTGCCAAATGTGTAGAGGGTAGTCCCATTAAATAGCCATTTAGGAGAGAGAAGGTCATAAATGCGCATTAAATTCATATGCACCGACTCAAAAAAGGTAAGAATTGGGAAGAGCGAGAAAAAACTTTCCCAGATGGTCTTTAGTACATTCGGGACATGGGGGATGCGAAGACGCGATTCGATCGATCGCTTACGTGATGTAGGAAAAATGGGAATAGAGGGCACAAACATTTTTGGGATAGATGGGAAAAAAGTACGTGATAGACCCGATGCGGCTGATGCGGGTGATCGGGGAATGGAAAGCCCGAACAAACTTGGAACAAATGGACCAAAAATTTCTGACAGAACCAAAAGTTAAAAGATTTTCGGGAAAGTGGCTGATCGGGAATAGAAGGTCCGGTAGAACTTGGGACATACAGAAAAAAATTTCTGATAGACCGGCAAATCACCAAAATGACTCTAAAAATGTGAATTTTCACTAACTCCTCAACTTTTCACTTCATTAGAACATAAAAGGGTGTTAACTAAAATTTTTCAATTTTTTACTTTCAAAAGAGGGGAAATTTTGAGAGGACAACAGCTAGCTCTTTCTAGGGATGACTTGGCTAGATTAGAAGAATGAGACAAGGCAAGAACTCTTAGAAAGCTAGGGGAAGAAGACCAGTGCCTTATCCATTGGGCCATGGAGTCAAAAAGCAAACCAATACAGAAGACAACACAAAAATAGGGAAAAGAAACACACCAGAAGCAAGGGAAAGGACACACACCCTATACATAATATACAAAGAGATCTCCTATTCACCTAGGACTTGAACAATTTCCAGTCTTGCCCACTATAAGGAAGTGCGAGAGAGGAACCATCCATGTAACTAAGATAGAAAGAATTCTCACCAGAAAAGTGCCTGATTTGGAAAGGACTGAGCTAAAGAGAATCAAACTTACCATGGATTCCTTGAGGCTCATGTCTTTTATCCCACAGCAAAAAAATGTCTCCAACTTTGAAATCCCTGTACTTGGCCTTCTTATCAAACAAATATTTTACCTTCTACTGGTGGGAAGATATTCTATCAACAACTTGCTACTGTCTTCATTTAGCTTATGAAGGTACATGATCCTTTTATCTAAAGAATCATTGAAGCTAGTGTCTTCAATGGCCTTCATTAAATACAAAGCTGGTAGCTCCATTGTGACTGGTAATTGAGCTTCCACACCATACACCACTTGAAAAGGGGACATTCCAATAGCTCTTTTTGGTGTAATTCTATCTGCCCAAAGAGCATCATAAAGTTTCTTGTGCCAGTTCCTCTGAGATTCATTAACCAGTTTCCTTACTATAGCCACTAGATTTTTATTTGTTGATTCGCCTATCCATTCCCTTGAGGATAATAATTTGAAGAGTGAGCCAGGGAAATGCCATATCCATAACAGAAATCCATCATCTCAGCAGAAGAAAAATTTGAAGCGTTATCAGTTCACAATCTTGTTTGGTACACCAAACCTCACCAAGATGTTTTCTTTGATAAAATTACACACTACTTCAGAAGTAGTACTTTTTACTAGAATGGCTTCCACCCACTTAGTGAAGTAATCATGGCGCAGTCAAGACATGAGTATGTCCTACACTTGAAGATGGGTTGAGTGTTCCAATGAAATCTAAACCCCATTGTTGAAAGGGCTCTTCAATCACAACTGGTTTAAGTGGCAAGGCAACCAACTTGGGTCTGCCTATAAAGGTCTGACAAGCTTCACATTTATCAACCCATTTTGATGCATCTTTAAACAAGGTAGGCCAATAGTATCCAGCACAAAGAATCTTGTGGGAAGTAACAGTAGACGAGTAATGGCCTCCACATGCTTGATCATGAAAAGCTGAGAAAAGCTTCTTTTGTTGTTCTTTGTCAACACATTTCAGAAATCTTCCATCCATTCCACGTTTGAATAACGCATTCTCCCATAACACATACTAGGATGATCTTAACTTGATAGCTCTCTTCTCCTTGGCAGTCAAGTTAGGGGGACACTCACCATAGGTGAGAAAATGCACGATATTAGCATACCATTCATTAGTTGAGCTAAGAAATAGAACAATAGGAATATCAACTTTCTCCTTGGATAATTCATGACTAGTTCCTTCAGCAATGAGTTCACACAAGCCTTTACCCCGAACTATTTGGGTTAGTTTGATGTCAATATCATATTCTTGAACCTTTCTACCCGAGTTTCCTCTCTTAATTCCAAATTATTGCTTTGTGTAAGAATAGACCTAACTGATTGTATCAGGCACAAACACCACAAAGTGAGAGTTAAGAATATAAAAATGAAACTACTTGACAACTTTAACCATTGCAAAAGCATGTTTCTCCATCATCATGTATTTCAACTCATGATTTTTAAGAATGTAGCTCATGAACAAAATCGAGAGTTCATGATCATCAGAATCTTTCTGAGTCAAGACAACAGCCAAGGTGCTTTCTGTGGCATAGCAATAAATAATAAAATCCTTGCTAAAATCTGGACATGCTAAGATAGGAGTTTTAGCAATAGCCTTTTTAATACCTTCAAAGGATTCTTTCCCTTTAGAGGACCAACCAAACATTTGTTTTCCTTTCATCATTTGAGAGATATTCAAAGTTAGCTCTGTAAAATCGGGAATGAATCTTCTTAGGAAGTTGATCTTACCGAAAAAATAATGCACTCCCTTCTTACTTGTGGGAAGAGGAATCTGCTGAATAGCTTGAACTCGTTCAGGATCAATTTGGATTCCATATTTAGAGACAACATGTCCCAACAATTTTCCCTCTGTAACACAAAATATAGATTTCTTGGGATTCAAAGAAACCCCATGTTCTCTGCATTTCAAGAGAATTGTTTCCAGATGATGAAAATGATCTGCTCTAGTTTTAGAAAACATAGTCAGGTCATCTAGATACACAACAATACATTTCCCTTTTAAAATTCTAAAAGACAAGTCCGTAGCTATTTGAAAGGTGGCATCAACATTAATGAGTCCAAAAGGCATCCTCTTATAGGCAAAAGTACCCCAAGGGGTGGTGAAAGTAGTCTTGTGCTGATATGTGGTATTAACTTCCACTTGATTATACCCTGAGAAGCCATCAAGCATGGACAACATTTCAGACCCCGTAACAGCTTGCAAAACTTGATCCATCATGGGTAGAGGGTAGTTGTCTTTTAAAGAGGCTTGATTCAAATTTCTAAAGTCAAAACAGATATGAATCTCACCATTTTACTTCCTGACGGGCACAATATTGGCAATCCATGTTGAATGGTGAATGGGAAAAATAATTTTAGCCTTGATAATTTACGTATTTCCTAAAAATGGTGTCAGCAATCTTCGGATTGTACTGCCTTTTCTTTTTCTTGAAGGGTTTAATCCCAGGTTTGAGAGGGATGAAATGCTGCATTTCCTTTGGTTGGAAAGCTTTTAGATCTTCATATGAATATGCAAGAACATCCCTATATTTTTTAAGAGGTTCACCACCTTCTCCTTTTCTTCTTGCGTACAACATTTTCCAACGTTCACCATTTTGGGGTTAGCAACGCTCCCAATGTTAACCTTTTCATACTCAATGGATTTCCACACTCTAGTAGAAGCTTTAGACTTAACATACCTGTCATGTTTATCAAACAATTCCTCCAAACTCACCAGCCCTTTAGGAATCTTATTACCTTTGAGTCTAATGCACCCATCTTGATATGTCTCCTCTTTGACACCTTCCTCATTGAGAGATACACTCTCATGAGGCAAATTGTCACTGCCTTCAAAGTACAATTGTTCAAAGTTATCCCTGAGCTCTAAGAAAGAGAGCAAATGTTGATCATCGTTGAAGATTTTCCAATTACTTGCATTATCAGGCACACTGGGCCTATGAATCATTTCAATGGTAAATTTATCCTGAGAGAAATCAGGGTGAGGTATTAGCAATGATCCTGAGACTCTAGCTAGTGAATCGGCCCTGGTGTTCTTTTCTCTTGGCACAACTTCAATGGAGAAGGCATCAAGAAATTCAATAGAATCCCAAACTTGATTCCGGTAATGTTTCAACCTTCTATTATTTACTTGAAAAAGGTCTCTAACTTGTTTAACAACTAGTTCTACATCTCCATGAGCCAGAATATTCTTCACACCTTTTTCTTTTGCCACATTAAGTCCAAGAATGAGGGCTTCATACTCTGTTGTATTATTGGTATTTTCAAACTGTAGCTTGAATGAGAAAGGATGAATCTTTCCTTCAGGAGATATCAACACCACACCTGCTCCAGAACTAGTTGAGGAGTAGCTTCCATCAAATTCTAGATTCCAAACACCATTAGGATCATGAAGTACTTTGTTGGGAAGCTGAGTTTCCTCTGGAGACATAATCATATAGTTACCATGTCCAATGTCCTCATAAAGTATCTGGGCTTTGGGATCATCCATTTTTACACAATATACTCTGATTGCTTCTCAGGAAACAACTTCTTCATCTTTCCATTGGTGATATGAGGGCATGTGACCAATCCATTTGAATATATCCTCCCACATCCTTACAAAAATTCCTACTTAACATCATACCATATGAAGTAGGAATATCCGCTACTAGAATCGAAGCCAAAACCTTCTTCTCTGGTAAAGTGGAAAAAGCTACTTGTGCATCTTTAATCCTTCCGAACAGGTGCACCTCCTTACTCTCCATAGAATAGTAGGATCCATAAGTTCGTGTGAGAGTGAGACCCAAAGCATGAGCCACTTTGGCAGGCATTACATTAACTGATGCTCCTGAATCTATGACATAATTGCTAAGTTTATGTCCTACTATAAGAAGAGTCACATAAAATGGTTTGATCTTCTCATTAGGTGAGGTGACTATAGCTACAAGGTTGGGTTGGGGTACAAAGGATGGAGTAGGAAAAAGGCCTTTAGAGGTGGTTTTGGAATGGGAATTGACAAAGTGAACCATTTTGGCAAAGGATTTAGGATGAGTTTGATAATACTCAGCCTCTGAAATTTGAACCTTTGTCTTCTTAAGGTGATCAATGATATCAAAAGATCTAGAGGTGGATGGGCTATCATCACTAGGAATCTTAGGCTTATCAGGTTTAGGAGCTAGAGAAGAAAAGCTTTAGCAATAGCATTAGGAAAAGAAGAATTAGTAGAACTCACCTTCTGTGTGGATGCAGTGGGAATAAGAGACCCTCTTCTTGCAACAATGGGGATAGTCGTGGGAGGATCCTTGGATCTCTTAGTGGGTTGTATCACTTTCTCTTTCTTATTTGTCTGCTCTCGAGTCATGACAATGTATGATTCACTATTCATATCTGCTACTACTTCATCATAATCATCCTCTTCATCAACACCTTCAGTGGTGAAGAAATTAACTTGAGATCCCTCAAGTTCCTCCAGTTCTTCATCAGCCTCTTCTTCAGGTTCTTCACAATCTTCATTAATCTCCTCATCTTCAGGTTCTTCAACCTCACAAGTTACATTAACAGGGACCTTGATGGGTGGCCCCTCAATTTCCAGCCTTGTCTGAGAGGAAGGTAAATGATTTCTAGGCTGAAAATTCCTCCTTGAAACATCTGCATAAGGAGCGTGTTGAGCCAATTATTTCTTGATGGAAATGAGGTCATTTGCAAGCTTTTGTACTGATGGATCTATATTGGCTCTAGGAGTAGAAGAAGAGGAAAAAGAAACTCTAGATTTGGAAGGATATATTATCAACTTACCAGACATAATCGAGTCATCTTCAACACTAACAACTAATATCTGATCCTCAGCCAATGTTACAAGGTTGGCCCTTCTCAATGCGTAACTAACCTCAGGAAATTGAGCATTCAAGAAGAAACATTTTTGAATTTGATCTACAAGCTGAGTGTCTGGTGGGATTTTTTTAATCAACTTGTTGAATCTGGCCACAAATTCCCTCATGGGTTCTTGTGGTTCTTTCTTTATTTGAGAAATCTAGGCCAGCAAAGCATGCACATCCTCTGCAAGTTTGAAATGGTTCTAAAACCTTGTTCTCATAGTGGTCCAACTGGTAATGGCCCCATCGGAAGGTGATAGAACCAATCTACTGCATTATCTTACAAAGTTTCTACAAAAATCCTCACCGAGACATCTTCATGTTCAACTCCTAGGACTCCACATGCAACTATGAAGGCTACATATGTTCATTAGGATGCACCTTGCCGTCACCTCTGAACTTGGGGAAGTTCTTCCTGTTACCCCTGGGTAACTCATGCAAAGGTTGAGGAAGGGCGAGAGGCCCAACATGATGGCCCCAAGGTAACGAAACTGCCATCCTTGGAAATACTAGCTTGAAGGGGAATTGAAACACCAACAAGAATCAAAGCGCGGAGATTAGGGCTGGGTTGCTCTAGAGGGATACCACTTACAGGGGTTCTATCTTCAACAAGAGGAGTGCTTGTAGAACGAGTTCTTCTATTTCTTCCTGTTGAAGGAAGAGGGAAACATTTCGATTTAAGAGCCGAAACTAAGAATCTTCAATACCAGGGCCCCGTTATCCAAAATGTGCCCCTGCTCATTTTTTGTGGCTAACTCCTCTCATTTTTTCCTCTCTTGTGCCTCAGTCATAATATTTTTCTTTTCAAGCACTCAAAACCTTCTGGAAATGACACTATTGGATAGAGCTCTTTCTCAGCTTTCTAGAAAGGTAAAGTTTTCCTCCTAGCTCCATGTATTTTTGAAGTTATGGCTTGGCGGAGTTTTTGGAAAAATTTCCCTGAAAGGCCCGCGGCCAATGAGATGCTGCCACGTGGCACCTAGAGTGGCCGAGTGTGGGGAATTTTGCAAAATTTTCCAAATGACCAAAAAGGTGCAAATATTCAAATTTTTGCCTGCCAACCCGATTTGGCCCTGTTTTGTCCTAAAACTTCAAATTGCCATATCTTTTGATCCAGAGCTTGGTTTTTCGTGTTCTTTATATCAATGGAAATATGGTGAAATTCTCTACAAGATTATGGGGTCAATTTTAAATTTTGGTGGAGTTTGGAGAGAGAAAATCAAAAATACTTCTGGCACGTGGTCATGAACAGAAATGACGTTTCAACCACCGATTTTAATGAAGAATGGCTCGCATTCTCTCCCAGCATGGTTAAAAATGTCAGGGGATGGGTCATCAGGTCACCCATGCTATTTTGATGGAATTTTGGTCAATGGTTGAACCCCTTGCATGTTTTCCCACATTTCTCTCTCCTGGGGTCGTGATTTGCACTGTAAAAGCCAGAATGAGTTCATTTTTGCAAAAGAGAGACACTTTTCGCTTCTGCTGACTTCCTTTTCTTCCTCCTTGGTAGAATTTGTGAAGAAATTTTACCTTTCCATGTAATGCAGCACCTTTTCTTGCCTCTGGATCACTGTAATGTACTGTATTGGATCTGAGATGTTGATATATGTTCTGTGATTAAAATCCCTCAATCCTTTCATATATCTATCATTGCTTTCTTGATCTTTCATTACATTTTGAGCATTTGTGCATGTTTTGTGCTATGTTTCCTTGTGGATTGTGTATTTCATGCAACATCAGGTGTCTACAACTCCTTTGGTGCATCACCTATTAGCATTAGTTCTTTCTTTTTGCATTCCCTATCTCTGTCTCCTTGGAATTTAGAGTAGATTTAGGAGTTTAAACCTCTGCAATTGTGCAAGTAAAATAGTTGATCAGAGGAGTTGAGGAACTAGCCTCTAATCTGGAGATTCCTCTTCCATTTTATGAGTCCCACACTTGGGAAGAGGATTCAATGTTGTGCAATCACACTGGATGCTAGTATGATCAAACTAGAAATTTGATCAACATCCAGGGGTGCTTGCTGATTTGCCACAACAGTTTTGGCACACCCGGTGGGACCTTAGAGGTCTTCCACTTTATCTTTGACAGGTTGGTGTGTTCCTGTTAAAGATTCAACCTTTTGGAGGCACTTTCAAAAGCACATCTAGCGACTCCATTTGGTAAACAACTCATTCTCTAAGTTGCAGACCTATTTTCCATTCATTTCCATCCATTCTTCTTTCCATCATTTTCATTATTTTCCATTCCATGAAGTTGTGCAATCATGACTTCATTTCCATCATGGAATTTAGATTTACAACAGCAGTATATCACACCTCCAACATGTTTTACAAATCCTCCAAATCAGCATTTTGATCAAATTCAAAATCAGCATGTCTACCCATATGAGCAGCAGTGCCAAAGTCAGTTTGGATATGAAGCATGTCAAGCACAAGGGTATGCTGGTTGTGAGGGCAGTCAAGAAGAAAATGCAGATCTGCTGGAACAAATCCAAAAGATGGAGGTAAACATGGTGCAATCTAGGGCTCAAGCACAAATGAAAGCATTTAGAATCGGTTGTAGAGCACCTTGTCCATGGGTGGGACCTTTTCCAAGGCATTACAGCCCTTAAGAGAAGCTAGACTTCATGATTACAACACTACCATTGCTTGCAAAGTGGACTGAAGGAATAAAGGTGTATGAGAGGAGTATTCAACAACCTTTTCAATAGGTAAGCACACCATCTCATGCCTTTTCTCTCCCTCTTTCGCAATCTATTTTATCTCAGTAGTGTCAAGTTTTAAAATCTCCATCTGCTGTCCCAAGTGTTGAATCCATTTCTCCATTCCCTAGTCTTCCACCCCATCTCAATTCTTCTGTCCTTTTCCCTTCCAAACAACCATTCCCTCCAAAGAAACAAGAGTTCCTACCTCCTCCACCACCACAAAAAATTACAAAATCAATTAAGTTACAATCCACTTCTCCTCTTGCATTCCCAAATCCATGTTGGGAGGATAAAAATTAGAATGCCAATCAAGGAAAACAATAGCAGAAAGAAGAGCCAAACAAGGATGAAGAAATTCAAAGTCCAAGAGTTGGGCTCTTAAATTCGGGATTACAAAATCCCCTTGATGGTGAAACCAATAGAGGATGTTGAAGTTGGAGAAAAGTGGAAAACAAGGTTGATTTTATAACAGGAGTGAAGCGAGAAAAACAGCAGATTCGTTGGTGATGAGTTGGGTGTCCATGTTGGCACTTTGCCCAAAGAAAATGCTGATCCGGTTTGCACTTTGCAAAATCAGCCATTGAGAAGGAAGGAAAAGCATCTCAAAACCCCATTTGTGAGGAGCAAATGGATGAGGTCAAGTCAGTTTTACAACGAAGAAGAAGAAGCATTATTGATACATTTTTTCTTTCATTTGAAGGGGCTGATTTGATTGATGAAACCATTATGGAGGTGAAAAAATAGGTCCAAATTGTGAGCAAAAGGCACAAGAAATTGCATGCTTCTCTCCCACTTCATCTCTCCAACAATATGATTTTTGGGATTGTTTGGATTGATAAGTTTCATGTTTGAAAATGAAGTTATACAGGGTGAAGAAAATGCAGATTTGGAGGCCACCATACAAGAGGGAGAGACTTTGCTACAGCAAGACATTCAAGAGTTTGATTTGCCATCAGACTTAGAAGAATGTTTAGATGAAGAGCTAGCTGAAATTACCATGTTTCCTTCTTCACCATTCGTTCTCCAACAACAAGAACTTGCTGCCATGGACAAAAGAGTTCAAGGACAATAGCCTATAGTTTGCAACATGCCTCTTGAATCAAAGATGGAAGAATTTGATCTTCCAAAAGCTACAATGGAGGAGCTCCAAAGCCAACAATGTATTGCAGCAGGTAACAACAATGCAAAAGCAACTTCATTAGATGTTGCAATCAATAACGAGGAGTTGCACACTATAGAAGAGTTCCATGTTGCCATGAAGGAAGAGAAAGGGTAGAAAAGTCCTACCATTGCTTCCACATCACCCACCCAAGAGGGTTTACAAGAGAACTCCATTCTTGGAGTTGAAAATCAGAGCTATGGGCATATCAAACGGATCATACCTTGCCCAATAAGGTATTTGACTTCATTGGAGTCAAAGGAGAAGTCACAACCAGTCATGCTTGCTTCTAAGCATGAGGGTGAGCTACCAAGTACCAAGGATCAGCTGTCATACCTCTTCAATCCAAATGCAAATCAACTAAAAGAGGTATTGGATTTGTTTTCAGTTGACACCTTAATGATTTGGGTAGAAGACCAGCTTCTTGTTGATTTTCCACTCATCCAATCAGCCATGTTCAGTGCCAAATCAGTTGCATGGTTGAAACTTTTGAGAAAGGGAAGCTATTTCTCCCAACTAGTTGCATGATTTTTTTAGCCCACTTTTTCTTCCAGTTAGAGTAGGATAGGTAGTTTTTCTTTCAGTAAAAGAAGTGCTTGTGCACACTCTTCATGTTCCATTTTGGAGCATGTATGACCTTTAGTTTTGTACATAGTTTTTGTGGTGCTGGTTTTCTCTTGCGTAGTCCATTTCAGTGGGTTTCCAAGTATCTCAGAGAGGAGGTTTTCAAAGTTTAGATCAGTTTGCAGGCTTTCTTATGACTCCATGCCCAATGGATTGCTAAAAGGCAACTGGTAACTTCATCCAAGCAGTGACGAGATGACCCTCCGAGTCACCAAAATTGTTATCCAAAATGTGCCCACTCATTTTTTGTGGCTAACTCCTCTCATTTTTTCCTCTCTTATGCCTCAGTCATAATACTTTACTTTTTAGGCACTCAAAACCTTCTGGAAATGATACCATTGGATAGAGCTCTTTCTTAGCTTTCCAGAAAGGTAAAGTTTTCCTCCTAACTCCATGTATTTTTGAAGTTATGGCTCGGCGGAGTTTTTTGGAAAAATTTTCCCCTGAAAGGCCCGCGGCCAATGAGATGCCACCACATGGCACCTAGAGTGGTGGAGCGCAGGGAAATTTTGGAAAATTTTCCAAATGACCAAAAAGGTGCAAAAATTTGAATTTTTGCCCGAACCCTATTTGGCCCTGTTTTGCCCTAAAACTTCAAATTGCTATATCTTTCGATCCAAAGCTTATTTTTCATGTTCTTTATATCAATGGAAAGCTGGTGAAATTCTCTACAAGATTCCGGGGTCAATTTTGCATTTTGGTGGATTTTGGAGAGAGAAAATAAAAACACTTCTGGCACGTGGTCATGAACAGAAATGACGTTTCAACCACCGATTTTAATGAAGAATGGCTCGCATTCTCTCCCAGCATGGTTAAAAATGTTAGGGGATGGGTCTGTTAGGTTGCCCATGCTATTTTGATGGAATTTTGGTCAATGGTTGAACCCCTTGCATGTTTTCCCATGTTTCTCTCTCCTGGGGTCGTGATTTACACTGTAAAAGCCAGAATGAGTTCATTTTTGCAAAAGAGAGACACTTTTCAGTTCTACAACTTCCTTTTTCTTCCTCCTTGGTAGAATTTGTGAAGAAATTTTACCTTTCCATGTAATGCAGCACCTTTTCTTGCCTCTGGATCACTGTAATGTATTGTATTAGATCTGAGATGTTGATATATGTTCTGTGATTAAAATCCCTCAATCCTTTCATATATCTATCATTGCTTTCTTGATCTTTCATTACATTTTGAGCATTTGTGCATGTTTTGTGCTATGTTTCCTTGTGGATTGTGTATTTCATGCAGCATCAGGTGTCTACAACTCCTTTGGTGCATCACCTATTAGCATTAGTTCTTTCTTTTTGCATTCCCTATCTCTGTCTCCTTGGAATTTAGAGTAGATTTAGGAGTTTAAACCTCTGCAATTGTGCAAGTAAAATAGCTGATCAGAGGAGTTGAGGAACCAGCCTCTAATCTGGAGATTCCTCTTCCATTTTTACGAGTCCCACACTTGGGAAGAGGATTCAATGTTGTGCAATCACACTGGATGCTAGTATGATCAAACTAGAAATCTGATCAACATCCAGGGGGTGCTGCTGATTTGCCACAACAGCCCTCCTACCACAAGTAAATTGTAGAGTCGCTTAGATAAAAGAATGATCAAGAAATTGTTCATAAAACTTGAATACGTTCAAAATGAATCCTAGTGGAGTCGCTAAAAAGCTGTTGGTTGTCAAATAACAACTTTATTGAAAGAAACAGTTAGAGGAAAAAAGTCCCTCCTCTTTAATGGGAGAGGTTCCCTTATTAAAGGAAAAAACTTATTTACAAATGTACAACGTGTAGTTTTAATGAGGAACTCTATTATCACAAAATTGTTATAATATAACGGATCATCAATACAAAAGGATAGAAGAATTAAGGAACGGAGGGGCAAAAATTACTCTCAAGAAATATAGATAACAAAATAATTCTTTACACATGCCAGGAGGGAATCAAATAGAACATAATCATGTGCATTTCAAGTCAATAGATGTTTTTCCATAGACAAAAAGTTCTAGAGATGACATCGAGAATAATACAAATCTTCTTGAATTAAAACAAACTTAATGATTCAATAATTTTAAATGGATAGCAATGAAAGAACAAGAGTTGGTGAAATTAGAAAGAGATATCCTTTTGTATTGATAAATTTTACTCCTTTACACTTTCAAAAATAAATAGAGTTCCAACCCTTGAAAATGGCGCAGAGAGCCCATTATATAACTTACAAATTAGTTACACTTGGTAACTATATCTTTTAACTAAAATGTTAAATAAGGAAGTGCTTGAAACAAGATCCTTAATTAATTACAAGGAGCCTAATTTGAGAAAAATGAGGAGAGGAGAAGTTAGAAGGGAAAACATCTGCTTATTGCTGAGGAGGGCCCACCAACTTAAGGATCCGTTACCTAAATCTTTTCAATGCTTTAGCTATCTCTCTCCTTTTGGGAATGATGTGTTAGCGAGTCCCGAGACTAAGTACCTAGACATTTCTCCATGTCCTTATCAAACTCAGTATGTGCATGATATTCTTTATTAGCCTCTTCAATAGTAGATTGAAGAGAGAAAATCTCCTTTATCTTCTCTTTGGTAACCAATTCCTCTTTGAACAAGTTTTCTTTAACAAATGCCCTTGAACTGAGTTTTAATTTCTTGGAGAGAGAAAGGAACACCTAAAGTTTCATTGTGAAGATGACAGTGAATATCTTTGAAGGCAGACACAACACAAGTTTTGAAGGCTTCTCCCTTCTGCCAACTATTCCTCAACTCTCCCAAGGCTTCTTCCAAAACTTTTATTTTCCATTCCACACTGAAAACCCATGACTTTGACAAGTTGTATTTGGCATCATCAAAAACCTTATTGGCCATCAATATATTTTCATCAGCCTGTCCCATCAGGAAAAGATCCAGAATGCAACTACTTGAAAGCTACAACTCTTTGTCCATAGTTGTAATTGCGGAGGAGAGTTTTTGTTGCAGGTTGACCACCTTCTCATTGAGTTTGAAGGCTTCTACAATGAAATTCAAGCCTACAATGATCATGTCATCAACCATGGCTTCCATAGCCCTCCCATAAGTAGAATACCTATGTATATCCTTGATGCTTTGAACTTCATCTTGACTAAGAATCATAGGGGTGGAAGGGCAGCCAGTGGAGTAGGATCCAAAACCTTGTCCTTAGCCAATAACGACTTGATGAAGCTAGAAAGAACTTGATTTTGTTCTTCCAACTTGTTCTATAGTTTGTTTACCCCTTTCTACTCTCTCAATAACCTTGGTTACTATTTCCTAGAGGTTATGCACCTCACTCTCAGGGGTAGATTCTCCCATTGGAATCCTAGAAAGCTCTAGATCAGAGGCTAATAGATCTTGTTCTACCTTATCAACCTTAGGTTTTGCAACCTCTAGAAATTGTTGGCCCTAAGCATCTGTCACTATCCTTGAAGTTGTTTTAGCTCTCTTTGTTGGAGCAGGAGGAGTAGTGCCCAACAAGGCTGCCATAGCATCAAAATTTGGCCCTGTCAATTGAGAAGAAGGTTTTCTCTTCCTTCATTAACCAAGGGTTGCACCCATGCAAACATAGAGGAAGAAGAAGGAGGAGAAAGAGATCTAAGAGCAAGTGAACTCATGGCACTCAAAGTATTTACCACTTTGTTGCTTCTAGTAGAGATGTGAGTGAGGTATCTAGAGCTTCTTGAGTAGAGGAACTGGTGGCACTTGGAGGTTTAGTGCTAGGCACTTCCTTCTCTTTTTCTATTGTAACTTCGAAGTTGCTATATAGATCTATTACATCACCATCATCACTTTCACTAAGAACAATAACATTCTCTAGCCCTAAAGGTAGTTCGAATGCTCTAGAAGGGGTTATTCCTCAATTGGCTCTTGTTTAACCTCTTTTACCTTCGTTTGGTACACTTGAGTAGAAGGAGTGGATGATTCAGGTTCTTTATTTGAGGAAGGAGGAGGGGTTTGTGCAGGTACCTCCGAGCTAGGTGTATGTGATTCCTTCCTAGGTGTTGAAGTATCTTTGGAGGAAGATCCACTTGGATTCTTCTTAAGCTCTTAGACTTTTCTATCAAACCAAACCTTGGTTCTTACAAGGACAGGGGCCAAAATCTCAACCAAGTTGTCCTTCTCCTTCTTGTACCAGTCCAGATCTTCCAAGGGAGTATGCTTGATCAATGTATCATATTCATAAGACAACAAGTCTTCATTATCATCTTGGAACCCTTTAGGAATTTGGTAGAGATTGAGCTCTGTATCAGTTGCGGGAGAACCTGCCATAATGCCTCTGCCTTGCTTCAAATTCATCTACACAATCGGCCCAGTAGTCCTCAGTATCTGACCTATGATGATAATTAATTTTGAGATTCAGCTCAATGAACTTCTTCAAATCAAAATAGGTCCTAGGCCTAAAAAAGTGAACAGTGATGGGAGCGAGGGCCCTTTCTATATTTTGAGCATCCAAGGCTATTTTCAAGGCCTGCGCACACTTCAATCAAAGCCATCTTATCATTACAAAACATGGGGAGCTTGAGAGGTGTGTTCTCATAACTAGCCAACCTGATATATGAAAACCTCCTGAACTAAATGAAGAAGGCTCCATACTTTGCTATCAGGTTCATGGCTTCATCAAAAAATCTCCTAGTAGTATCACTTTCTAAAAGCCTCACAATATACATGGTAAAGGCATCATTCACCCTCCTGAAGTTATGGTTACTAGTTTCAAGGGTGAATTGAGGATAATATGCATAAATGGGTTCATCCTTCTGACCCTCTATGTAGGTGAATCCAAACCACTGTCAAGATGCTTTGCTAGGGTATACATGAGATAGGAAGTCATATAGAACTTCTTAATCTATTGCACATTGGACAATTGCTCTGTCAAATTCATGCAAATGATTTCTACCCAATTTATACTTTGACTACCTTCACAGACGATGTTGATGAGCGGGCACATCCAAAAGTGAAATTCATTGGTAGAGGGCAGTCCCATGACATGAGCTAGTAGGATAATGAAATTAGACAACTCTTCATTAAAATAAGCTCTAAATAATGCCTTAGAAAGTTGGGATTCTCCCTTCTTAGGGTTCTTTAACCACAATTTTTCTATCCTCACCTTATATTTATCACTGTCTTGCTTGAATAGAGTTTGAGCTTGAGCCTTAGTGATAACAATGGAGTTCTCAACTTTTGGAATTTGTAGCGTAGCAGCAATGACAGTAGCATCTAGTTTAGCAATCAACTCCCTGTGCACGTTAGACAATTCCTTGGTGTCATGGTTAAAGTGAGTCCCAGGTGAGCACGATGTCGACACATTGCAATGAGATTGGAAAACCCATAACATACACAAGGCCACTGTCATTTATCATTTGTGCCATGGGGGAAGGATTAGGGCTAGTCAATCTATTCCAAAAATCACCAAAATCCAGGTGTCAAACCTCACTATCCCCGATATCGGGAATAGAGGATTTAAGTGGCAAAACGTGTTCTTGACCTTGGAATTTAATCTTCATATTTGCAATGTTCAGGAAACAACCTTCACAAAAATGCAAAGTGAATGGGAGAACGAGCATAATGTTAACAACAGGGATTCGAGTGAATGATAACAAGTGAGCAGTGTGCCAAATGCGTAGAGGGTAGTCCCATTAAGTATACGTTTAGGAGAGAGAAGGTATTAAATGCACATTAAATATGCATCGACTCAAAAAAGAAAAGAATTGGGAAGAGCAGAAAAAAGCGCCCAGAGATGTTCTTTGGTACATTTGGGACATGGGGGATGTGAAGACGTGATTCAGCCAACGCATGCAATGCGGGAAAAATGGGGACATAGGGCACAAACTCTTTTGGGACAGATCGAGACAAAAGTATACAATAGACCCAATGCGGGCGATCGGGAATGGAAAGCTGAGCGAACTTGGAACAAACAGGACCAAAATTTCCAATAGAACCAAAAGTTAAAAGATTTTCGGGGAAAGTGGTTGATCGGGGAATAGAAGGTCCAGCAGAACTTGGGACATATGGGACAAAAATGTCTGACAAACCGACAATCACCAAAATGACTCTAAAAACCCAAATTTTCACTAACTCCTCAACTTTTCACTTTACTAGAACAACATAAAAGGGTGCTGAACTCAAAATTTTCAATTTTTACTTTCAAAAGAGGGGAAATTTTGAGAGGACAACAAAACAAAACAAAAATTCCAGAAGTGACCCAACGATACACCTCCTGCTTTGACTTTTTCCTGTCCCGATAGAGTCACGACTCATTTTACAACTTTAATCCCTTTTGGAAATAAAACCAAATTTCCAAAAGTGCTTCAATGAGCCACCTCCCCACTTTGAATTTTGAAAATAGCCACGTGTCCTTTTGTGGGGCTGAAGTAAGAATTATTTTTTCACCACTTCATAATTTCGAAAATCTAATCAGGATCCAACAGAGACACGAGAGTATTTCAACATTTTTGCAAATGTAACAAAAGTCACAAGTTCATAAAAAGACCCACCACACCACATCCAATTAGAGGTGACCATGTATCCATGACGCTGGAAAATAATTTGACAGGAAGATGGCCGTAGAAAAATGCGAGATAAGGGGAAAAATTCCACCATTCGCACTTGAATCAAATATTTTTCCTACAAAAAGATAAATGCAAGGAATACAAGGCTCGACACGTCCACAACCATAGAAAAATATTGATAAATTCCATGCATCCATGAAAGGAGATATAAAAATGTTTCAAAATGCACAGATTGAGGAATTTTAAATGGAACTGTGGGATTAAAAACCAAGTAACAACACTTGGGACCTGTAAATTTGTCTTTCACAAGAGGGGAATTTTAGGGCGACAACAACTGGCTCTTTCTAGGGATGACTTGACAGAGGAACGAGGAAAGATCAAGAACCATATAAAACTCGGGAAAGTAGACCAATGCCTTATCCATTAGGAAAATAGAGTCGAAGGCAACACAAAACAGAAGACAACACACACGAAAGGGAAACAAACCAAAACAAGGAAAGCAAAAACAAAACATTGTACATAATATATAGAAGGACTGCCTAGTCACCTAGGACTTGAACAACTTCAAATACTACCCACTATAAGGAAGTGGGAGAGGAGATCCATCCATATAATCCAAATAGAAAGAATTTTCTCCAGCAAAGTGCCTGATTTTGAAAGGACCAAGCCAAAGAGAATCAAACTTACCATGGATTCCTTGAGGTTCATGTCTTTTGTCCCATAACAAAACAATGTCTCCCACTTGAAAATATCTAGGTCTAGCCTTCTTATCAAAAAAATATTTCACCTTCAGTTGATGAGCTAATATTCTATCAAAAACTTGCAACCTGTCTTCATCCAGCTTCTGGAGATACATGATCCTCTTGTCCAAGGAATTGGTAAAGCTTGAATCTTCAATAGCCTTCATTAAGTGCAAGGCTGGTAATTCCACTGTTACTAGCAGTTGAGATTCAATACCATACACCACTTGAAATGGAGACATCCTAATTGCTCTTTTAGGTGTAATTCTATCTTCCCAGAGAGCATCATAGAGCTTCTTGTGCCAATTTCTTTGAGATTCATTGAAAAGCTTCCAAACGATGGTTACTAGATTCTTATTTGTTGATTCTGTTTTTGTCCATTCCCTCGAGGATAATAATCAAGAATGAGAAAGGGAAATTCCATATCTATAGCATAAATCCATCATCTCAGAAGAAGAAAAATTAGAATTATTATCAGTCACAATCTTGTTTGGTACCCCAAACCTTATCAAGATGTTCTCTTTAATGAAATTACACACCACCTCAGAAGAGGTGCTTTTGAATGGAATAGCCTCTACCCACTTTGTGAAGTAATTTGTAGCAATTAGCATGTGAGTATGTCCAACACTGGAAGGTGGATTAAGAGTTCCAATGAAATCTAATCCCCACTGTTGAAAAGGATCATCAATCACTATTGGTTTGAGTGGTAAAGCAACCAACTTAGGTCTCCCAACAAAAGTCTGATAGGCTTCACACTTACCTGCCCATTTTGTTTCATCTCTGAATAATGTAGGCCAATAGTACCCTACACGAAGGATTTTATGGGTAATGACAGTAGAAGAGAAATGCCCTCCACAAGCCTAATCATGAAAAGATAAAAACAACTTCTTTTGTTGCTCTTTGTCCACACATTTAAGGAATCTTCCATCTATGCCTTGCTTGAACAAAAACATTTTCCCATAATACATACTATGCAGACCTTAGCTTAATAGATATATTTTCCTTAGCACTCAAGTGGGATGGACACTCTCCATAAGTAAGAAAATGTGCAATACTAACATACCATTCATCTATTGAACTGAGGAAGAGGACAATAGGAACATCAACTGCTTCTTTGGACAATTCTGCATTAGCTCCTTCAACAATAAGCTCACATAAGCCTTTACCTCGGACTAGCTTAGTTAGCTTGATATCAAGGTCATATTCTTGTAATTTTTCTACCCAATTGCCTCTCTTAGTTCCAAAATCACTGTTGTGTAAGAATAGACTTGATGGTTGTATCAGGTACAAGCACAATAGAGTGAGAATTAAGAATATAAAAATGAAACTGCTTGACAACTTTGACCACTGCAAAAGCATGTTTCTCCATCATAGTATATTTCAATTCATGAGCTTTCAAAACATATCTCATGAATGCAATTGGAAGTTCATGATCCTCATAATTTCTCTAAGTTAGCACATAGCCAAGGTACTCTCCATAGCATAGCAATAGATGATAAAATCCTTGCTTTGAAATCAGGACATGCTAAGATGGGAATCTTAGCAATGGATTTCTTGATACCTTCAAATGCTTCTTTACCTTCGGAAGTCCAACCAAAAATTTTCTTTCCTTTCATCATGTGAGCAATGCTCATAGTCAGTTCTGCAAAATCAGGAATGAATCTCCTCAGGAAGTTTATCTTACCAAAGAAAGAGTGAACACCCTTTTTACTTGTGGGAAGAGGAATTTGTTGGATTGCTTGAAATCTTTCTAGATCTATCTTGATTCCTTCTTTGGAGATAATATTCCCCAATAACTTGCCTTCAGTAATATAAAAGACAAACTTCTTAGGATTAGAGAAACTCCATGTTCTCTACATTTCTGGACAACTACTTCAAGATGCTAAAGGTGATCTTCCCTTGTTTTGGAGAAAATAGTCAAATCATCAAGGTACAAAACAATACACTTTCCCTTTAGACTGCCAAAAGCTAAGTCCATTGCCCTCTGAAAGGTGACACCAACATTGAGAAGACCAAAGGCATTCTCTTGTAGGAAAAGGTGCTCTAAGGAGTAGTAAAAGAAATTTTGTGTTGACTGGGGTATTGACTTCCACTGATTGTACCAAAAGAACCCATCTAGCATAGATAGCATCTCGAGCTGTGACACTTGTAAACCTTGATCCATCATGGGGAGAGGATAGTTGTCTTTCAGAGAGGCCTGATTTAAATTCTTGAAATCTACACAGATGTGGATCTCACCATTCTTTTTCCTGACAGGCACAATGTTGGAAATCCATGTAGAATGATGTATAGGGAAAATAATATTTTCCTTTAGTAACTTCTGGATCTCTTGAAAAATAGTGCCAACAACCTTAGGATTTTATTGCCTTTATTTCTACTTGAACAGTTTGACCCCAGGTTTCAGAGGGATAAAGTGTTTCATTTCCCTTGGCTAGAAAGCCTTGAGATCAACATATGAATAATAAAGAACATCAACATACCTTTTTAAAATATTTACTTCTTTCTTTTTTTCCTCTTGAGTGCAACATTTTCCAATATTCACCATCTTGGGTTCATCAAGACTCCCAATATTAATCTTTTCACATTCAATAGACTATCGAGATCCTTGGGAAGATTTAGAATTAATGTACCTATCATTCTTATCAAACAGATCTTCCAAACTCACCAGCCCTTTAGGGATCTTGTTACCTTTCAATTTGATGCAACCATCTTGATCCATCTCTTCCTTGATATCTCCTTCATTAGAGGATACACACTCTCTAGGAAAAGTCTCACTTCCTTCAAAATATAATTGGTTGAAGTTGTCCTTAAGCTCCAAGAATGAGAGAAAGTGTTGATCATCATTGAAAACCTACCAATTGCTTGCATTATCTAGTACACTAGGCCTATGAATCATTTCAATGGTAAATTTCTCTTGAGAGAAATCTAGGTGAGGAATCAACAAAGATCCTGAGACAACTAGAGAATCAACTCTAGTATTCTTCTCTCTTGGCATAACTTCAATGAAGAAAGCATCAAGAAACTCAATGGAATCCCAAACAAGATTTCTATAATGCTTCAATCTCATGTTCTTCACTTGAAAAATATCCCTGACTTGTTTCACAATTAGCTCTGCATCTCCATGAGCACAAAGATTCTTCACTCCCATTTATTTTTCCATGTTCAATCCAAGGATGAGAGCCTCATATTCAGCTGTATTATTTGTGTTTTCAAAATAAATCTTGAAAGAGAAAGGATGAATCTTCCCTTCTGGAGAGATCAACACCACTCCAGCTCTAGAACCAACTGAAGAACAACTTCCATCAAACTCTAGAGTCCAAATGCCATTGGGATCATGAATCACTCCCTTAGGAAGTTTTTCCTCATCTTGTGACATAATCATATAGTTACCATGCCCTATATCTTCATAGAGTATTTGTGCTTTTGGATCATTAGTCTTTTGCACAATGTATTCAGTCTGTTTCTCAGGTAGCAACTTCTTCATTTTTCCATTGACTAGGATCAAAGTGTGCAACCAATCCATTTGAATTTCACCTCCTACATCCTTACAAAAATTCCTACTCAGCAACATACCATATGAGGGAGGAATATCAGCTACCAAAATAGTGGCTTTAACCCTTTTCTTTGGAAAAGCAACAAAGGCTACTTGTGCATCTTTAATCCTCCCAACCAAAGGCACTTCTCTACTCTCCATGGAATAGCAAGAACCAAAGGTACGTGTTAGAGTCAGGCCCAAAGCATGAGCTACTTTTGCAAGAATTACATTGTCTAATGTTCCTGAGTCTATAACATAATTACTGAGTTTATGGCTAGCTATGAGGAGAGTCACATAGAATGGTTTAATTTTCTCAGTAGGGGAAGTGACTATAGCCACAAGGCTTGGTTAAGGTGAGGAAGAGGGAGTGGGAAAAATACCTTTAGAAGTATTGGATGAAGCTTTGGATTTGGAATTGATAAATTTTACCATTTTAGTAAAGGATTTTGGATGGGTTTGGTAAAACTCTTCCTCTAAAATTTGGATTTTGGTATTTTTGAGGTGATCAATGATATCAAAAGACCCAAAGGTGGATGGGGCATCACTACTAGGAACAGGAGAAACTTTTGATTCATCAACTTTAGGAATTAAAGGACAAGAAGTTTTGGAAATAGAGGTAGAAGGAGGAGGATTAACATTACTCACCTTTTGTGTGGAGGTAGTGGGAAAAGGAGCTTCTATTCTTGCAACCACTAGAATAGTTATAGGATACTCTTTGGATTTCTTAGTAGGCTGCATCACTTTTTTTTTTTCATTTTCTCTGAGTCATAACAACATATGACTCACTATTCATCTTTGCCACTCTTTCATCATATTCATCTTCATCATCCATACCTTCAGTGGTAAGGAAATGAACTTGAGATCCACCAAGATCCTCCAGTTCTTCATCAACCTCTTCTTCTAGTTCTTCATAGAGTTCATTAAACTCCTCATCATCAAGTTCTGAACTTCACAAGTTGCATTGAATGGAACCTTGATGGGTGGGCCTTCAATAGCCAATTTGGTCTAAGAAGGAGGTAACCAGTTCCTAGGCTGAAAATTCTTCCTTGGGATGTCTTGGTAAGGAGTATGTTGAGCCAATTTCTTTTAATGGAAATGAGATCATTTGCCAACTTCTACACTAACTAATTTGAGTTGGCTCCAGGAGAGGGAGAAGAAGATGCCTTAGACTTGGAAGGTTCTCTTTTCAATTTACCAGACATGATCAGGTCATCCTCAACACTAATAGCTAACCATTGATCAACCTCCAGAGTTACAAGGTTATCTCTCCTTAGTGCATAACTCACTTTAGGTAACTGGGCATTGAGGAAGAAGCATTTTTGGATTTGAAATACAAGACATGTGTTATGTGGAATTTTATGAATTAGATTGTTGAATTTAGCCACAAAATCTCTCATGGGATCAAATGGTTCCTTCTTGATATGAGATATTTGAGCTAATAGAGCATGCACATCTTTAGCAGGTTTGAAATGCTACTCAAACTGAGTTGTCATGGTGTTCCAATTAGTGATCAACCCAACAAGAAGATGATAAAACCAATCAGCAACATTGTCCTGTAATGTCTCCACAAAAATCCTGATAGAGACATCTTCATGTTCAACCCCAAGAATCCCACATGCAACAATGAAGGTTGTAATGTGTTCATCTAGATGAACCTTCCCATCACCCCGTAGAATTTGGGAAAACTTTTCTGTTACCCCTAGGTAACTCATGCAATGGTTGAGGAAGAGCAAGAGGCCCAACTTGTTGTCCCTAAGGCAAAGGGGCTGCCATCTTTGGAAAAATTGACTAAAGGGGAACTGAAACACCAACAAGTATCAAAGCACGAAGATTAGGACTGAGTTGTTCTTGAGGAATGCTATTCTTGGAATTTCTATCTTTAACAAGAGGTGTTCTTGTAGAATGAGTTAACAAGAAGAGATAAGTTTTGTTTATCCAAAAGTTGAAAATTGGAATCCTCTACCTCGAGATATTTCTTACCATGAGTATATCTTAGATTCATCATATCAAAAATGATCTTGAAATTATTCTTTTAGAAAGGGATACATTTGAAATGAAATACCCAACAGAGTTGCCAATTTTTTTGGGTTTTAAATGATACTTTAACAAATCACAGTCAGGGGACAACAAGTCCCTCCTCTTTAATGGGAGAGGTTCCCTTATTGAAAGAAAGCAGTAAAACTTATATACAAATGTATAACTTTCAAAGTGTGGATTTTGATACTTTGAAACGTTTTATGCCCAAATATCATCAATATGAAAGAATGGAAGAACTAAGGAGATGAGAGAGGAATAACATAACAATACTTTTAGGAAATATAGATAATAGAGTATAACCTTATACATATTGATCAAAGGAGATGTAGAATGGAATCATTCACATTTATAATAGATATAATTTCATAGACACAAAGTTCCCAAAATCATATTAACAAGAACACAAAGTTTCTTATCATGCAAAGATGGATGATTCACAAATTCGAACAAGGAAAGAAGGAATAACATAGGAAGAAAGGGAAAAAATTATGTATTGATTACTTTCGAATCTATTACATCTACAAAGTACTAGGATCCAACTAAGAACAATGGTGTAGAGAACCCGCTAAATAGCTTCCAAAAATGGTTACATTCGGTTACAAAAAAATGATGAAATTGATTCAAGAAACCAACATCTAAACTTCTCTAACACCTCAGTTGTTTCCATACTTGGCGAAAAACCAGATGCATCATATCACATCCGTTCATCTTTCTTTCACAAACTTTGAATTTGATCCATCCACGTGGGAGAGATTTAGCTGAAGCGGGTATGGGGAAAATTTTTATATTTTGTGCCTTTTAGAGAAATGGCACTTGAACATTTTGGCCTGCCCATCCACTTTTGATATGGGATCTCCATGTAGCTTATCCTGGGTGTTAGTGTGGCTGTGGGTCACTTTATAACTTTTATACCTTTCCGTAACAAAACCAAAATTCCAAAAGTGACCCGATGATCCACCTACCTGCTTTGAATTTTGATGCGTGCTCGATATTTTACTTTTTCCCATCCCGACGGAGTCACAAATCATTTTACAACTTTAATCCCTTTTGGAAATAAAACCAAATTTCCAAAAGTGCTCTGATGACCCACCTCCCCATTTTGACTTTTGAAAACAGCCACATGTCCCTTTGCGGGGCCAAAGTAATATTTTTTCGCCACTTCATAATTTTGAAAAGCTAATTAGGATCCAGTGGAGACACGAGGTAATTCAACATTTTTACAAATGTAACAAAAGTCACAAGTTCACAAAAATACCTACCACACCACATCCAATTAGAGGTGACCATGTATCCATAGACGTTGGAAAAGAATTTTATGGGAAGATGACCGTAGAAAAATGCAGAGAAGGGGAAAAATGCCACCATTCGCGCTTGAATCAAAGATTTTTCTTACAGAAAGATAAATTCAAGGAATACAAGGCTCAATACGGTCCATAGCCATAGAAAATATTGATAAATTCCATGCATCCATGAAAGGAGATAGAAAAATGTTTCAAAACACATAGACTGAGGAATTTTAAATGGAACTGGCGGGATTAAAAACCGAGTAACAACACTTGGGACCTGCAAATTCAACTTTCACAAGAGGGGAATTTTAGGGTGACAACAAGCTTCATTGTCTTGATTCTTCCACTTGATTAGATACTTAGTAATTACTCTCTTCTTTACCCTTTTAATGCACATATGAAGAATTTTCTCTTGTTTCAAATTGATTCACCATCCTTACCCAACTTAGGTAGCTCTCTCTAGGCTGATTTTTTTTTACAATGACATTATCCAACCTAGAAATGTGCTCGGTATGTGAAAGTCGAAAACTCTCTTTGAGACTAGAGAGATTCAAATATTCAAAAATATGAATATCCTCACCATACAATTGAACTTTATATATTTTTTCTAATGGATGTAATTTTCAAACTAAGATATTGAAGCTTCATCTTTGGAGCTACACCATATGAACTCTTATTCTTTATTTGTTCTACTCCTCTTTTTTCCACCTAGACAAGAAAATGTGTTCTATTTCCTCCCAAGACCAATTTTAACTCTTTAAAATGAAAACCAAGACCATTTCCATCTATATGAAAAATAAGTCTATTTAAATATGACTCACCATTCCCTAGCATCAATCTCTACATTTCTATAGAAAGATCACACCACCATGATGCACAAAAATTAGGATTTCAAGAACAAAATCCTTTAACAAATATTTAAGTGTCTAGTTTAAGAATTATTTCGGCCTTAATTCAAAAAATTTAGAGAATAAATACCCTTTTATTTTTAGCTCTTTTTAAAATGTAAATAACTTTGACAATTTCAAAAATTGTGGCTTGTAGACTAAATTTATGAACCCTAAAATGGATGTGTAGACACTAGAAAACACACCTTGCGTATAAGGTCTCCTATTTAAAAATATCAAAAACATTATAAAACACAATAATCCCAAAAATCATAAAACCCCACAAAATGGTGATAAAAGACACCTCATCACTCATTTACTAACCCTCACCCACTCACATTTAATTATATCCATCCCACCTACCCATTTGCATGCCTAATGCACTATGGACCCTTATCATCTCACCCACCTATGCACATTGCACCCATATGTGTCACATTCTTCTATGCACTCAAAAAATATAAAACACCACTCATCCCATCATTCCAACCCCTTGAATCTTTGTGCACTTGAGCCCATACTTGATTTTTACTTCTTTTCTTACATATTTCGGTATTGTAGGTTTTGGAGAGGTGAAGGAGGATCAAAAAGGACTAGTGCAACTCACAATATCACTGTTTTGGAAAACATTCAACACAACACAATCAATCCTATAAATGGCTTTGACCTCCATGCAATTTTAAGAAAATTGCACTGTGGACTGGATTGCAACTAAGTTAGGTATACCATTAATTTTTATGCATTATTTTGTCATTTTTATACAATAAAATAGCTTTTATATCCTTAAATTGTTAGGGATATGATTGATGTAGGCCCTCATTATCCATATTTTTCCCCGGAAAAATATTGGATTAACCACGACCCCCACGAAGGAACCGAGAGAAACCACATTCAAACTTTGCAAATAGGTTACAAAGGGACTCTACATGGAGTGGTGAGGATTACAAAAGATCAAATGACCTTGTCTAAGAAGAAATTAAAGAAATGAATCTTTCGAGCAAATATGTTCCTTAAATCCATTAAATAGATTACAAGGCGGGCTCAGAAATGGAATAACAGGGTCGGGGAAGGAGAAAATAGTGTCAAAAGAGGCCAGAGGCTCAAGGAGAAGAAACGATAAAGGTTCGAAGTCTTTGGGCTCTGGAATAGTTCAAAATGAGCTCAAAATCAACTAAGTATGGAGGAGATAGTAGACACTACCAAGTGTCCAAACGATGCATCTTCAAAGTTGAATCCAAAAAGGAGGCTCAAACAAGCGCTAGGCCTCCATGTGTCCCAGGCCCAAAACAGAGGAAAAGTCAAAGCTAAAAGTCAAAAGGCGGGTAGGGGGCCTAAAAAAAGGCTAAGTATAGAAGTGCTAGTGGAAGCTGCCACGCGTCAACTTGGCGCATCTCTAAAAGTTAGTCCAAAAGTAGAGACCCAAATGAGCGTGGGCTCACCACGTTGTCTAGGGTCCGAAAAGGTAAGGGAGGCCATTGAAAAGTCCAAAGAACCTACGGAGGCTTCCACATGTCAACCCAATGCTCCTTCAAAGGAAAATCCTGAGTGGGATTTTAAGTGAGCGCGAGCCTCCACGCATCTAGTTTCATAAAGGGACAGGGTCGGGTTGAATAGTCAATGCATTGAGATAGGCTAGTGGAGGGTACCAAGTGTCAGCACGGTGCTAATTCAAGAGTATAATTAAGGGAGGGTTTTCAGACAAGTGCCAGGCCACCACATGTCCCCAGTCAGATATATGACCTGCCAAAGCAAAGGACTTAGCCAAAAACATAAGGAAATTAAGCAGGTCATGGAAGAAGCCACATGTCAACCCCATGCCACTCAAAAAGCAAAATACAGAGGCTTCCTCAGACATACACCAGTCCTCCACATGTCTAGTTTCAAAAGGGGGCCCATTTTTGAACTGGGTTTCTCACTATTTTATACAGACCTGATCCAAATTTCAAATGGGCATATCTTTCGACTCGGGGCTCAAAATCCAAAAATCTGGCACCGTTAGAAATATCTCGGCCTTGTCTACGCCATGAAGATCTGAAACTTTAATTTTGGAGAAGTTAGGTGGGAGAAAAATGGAGAAACATCTTTGGGCCTTTAATACAAGATCTATTTTCCCCAACAACCTGATCAGATTTGATCTAATCCATCATTTCCCCATCCTTCGAGGCACCAAATAGTAATTGATGCAGTCAAGATAGATTTGGGGTGGATTTGAGAGAGGCATTGATTGATAGTGGTTGAGATTTCAAAGTAGGATTCAATGTGTCTCAAGGTGGTTGAAGTAGGATACGAATTTTTCCCTCTTCTCTCTCTCATTCTTCCTATATATTGTAATGAAGGGGCATATTCAAAGGGTTGGTCATTGTTTCTCTCCTACCCCCTCTCTATTTCTTCCTTAGGGTAGAATGCGAGTCTAAGCCTCCTCCCATGGCTCTGTAATGGAATTTTCTTTCCTCTTGCCCACTTGATGATGTACTGTGTAACATTTTGGAGCAATAAAATCTATTTCATGATGCATCTATCCATCCTTGGCTTATTTTTTTGTCTCTTCTTACCTCTCATTGTTGCAGGGTATACTATGCATATTTTGATGTTCATTGCAGGTCCTGGGAGCTATGTTTAATACGTTTTGAAGTGGTGTCATGTGAAATCCATCTCTCGGTCCGTGGCGCATTCTCCACCCTCTCCTCTGCTCACCTCTCTCCACTTCAGTTGATCGGGTATGTGATTCAACCACTTCCTTTTTGGTGTATCACCACTTAGTGTAGGATCTTTCACCCTCTCTCTCTCTCTGTCCCCTTGGAATGGTTAGATTAGGATAGAATAGGTTACTCCCTGCACTAGAGTAGCTTGTGGTAGGTAGATTAGGAAGCAAGAACCGACTTTCTCTGGAGGTCCATCTCAAGTTTTGCAAGTCCCACAACTTGAGAGATGGTCCCATGTTGTGCAATCACACCGAATGCCCCACTTCACACCTAGGCCATTTAGGGGTGTTTTGATTTTTCACTAACAGTCCCCTAACCAAATAAATAACTAACATTTTTCTAAGTGTGTTTGTGTGTAGGTTATATATTCAGATCATGAATTTTACCCACTTTATTTATTGAAAGAACCCATAAATGTCCTCTTTTAAATGGTAGTGGAAGCCCTTATATTTAGTAGCATAGAATTGGAGATTTTATATATCTACTAACACATCTTTTAGGTGATCCAAATATAGGCATACATTTTGGTGACCACAGTGGACCATTTTGGTTATGGGTAAATTACTTTGTTTTCTGAATCTAATCATGTATTCTTTAGGGTTTTATAGTCCTTTCAATTTGGTTTTATTTTGTTTCTAATGTTTTGGTTACAAATATAACACTTGGTTTTGCACACCTACTAAAAATCTTGTCACATGCCGGATGCAATCTGATTGTTTTGCATTTTTACGTAAATAATAAATATCTAATAATATTGTTATAGGGTGGTCAAAATTGTGACTATTTTATGATTTTGTTTCTGAAAAAACACTATATACAAATTTTGTTTCTTTTTAAGGGAAAGAATTGGGAAAGGAACTTTACTACAAACACATTACATGTTCAAATAAGGGTAAATACCCATTAGCATAACTATGTGAATTACTTGGAAATAATCCTAAAAATAATTTTGAGAAGTACCACAAGAACCTTGAAGTAGTTGGCCCATTTAGAGGACCTACTTTGGTAAAAAGGAAACACCCGATCCAAATTGACTAGTTTTCACTTGTGACGTAAACCAAGTGTTTTCCGTTATAATGGCCCATCTTGATTGATTAAGTGGTGAGTACGTGACCATACATTTTCTATTGAGCAATACTCATTCAAATAAAATTGGTAGCTAGAGATAATACTCCAAAACCCTGGTATCCTAAATGACCAGGGCCCATATTTGCATCCATATCACAACATATTGCACTTAAACTCAAAAACACAAAAAACAAAAAAATACATATATTTTCCAAAAATAACACCATACTATTCAAAATACCTCATTTTAAATATCTTCTTCATATTCAAGTCGCATGTAGACTATTTAGGTCATCTACACATTCATTATACTACTTCATTTGTTTTCAACATATTTTTGAGTCCATATTTTTCCTAGTCTCGATTCTGAAGCATGACTACACAATGAATTTTCATTTCACATTTTTCTAAAGCCAATCATAGGCACAACTGGTCTACATTTTTTGTTTCCCAGTTAACCCATTCTACATTCTATTTCATTGCCCAAAATTTTGTCAAACCCAGTCCACAACCAAAATTACTCTGCAGTGACTTATGTTTAATCGAGCCTTCATATTGATAGATTCCCTTATTTTACACATTATATTATGTATCCAAGATTATTGCCATACTTATTCACCCATGTGAATTTTTTGTGATTTTCCATTCATCTATTCTAATAATTGGTATTGTCCCATGTGCCACTATTTTGTACTTCATTGACATAATCCATATTTTTGTCTTGAGTTGGTCTAATTTTGGAATACCTTGATCATTTCACATTATCTTCAAACAATATTTTTCTTACCTTTGTATGTTTACTACTCACACATGTTCATATGAATCACCTCACACCATGGACCATGCTTCCCAATCACATGATGATATATTTTGCCACAAGAGAGTAGTGGGAGACTCTACCATGTTTGGGAGTATGTTTGGTACCCATATTGAAAAATTTCCTACATCCACTACTCCTCCTTCTGATGATGATGATGTTTACAAGATTCCACCTTTTGATCCTAAGTTTGAGGAGGCCTTAGATTGTAATCCGAAATCCCTTGCAAAATATATTAGACAATACTATTACAATCTAGATGCTTTCAATATGAAGATCTATTTTGTAGACCATGACCCTTCATCATCTACCACTGAGGTACCCCATACCACTACTATCTCTACTAGTCCTACACCATCTACTATTGTCCACACACATCATATCCCTTCTACAAGAACCACATAACCACTTGAGTCTCATTCTAATGTGATAATTCCTCCTTTCACCCACTATACTCCACCTAATTCCTCATCTTTTGCTTATACATCCCCTTCATTCTCTCATACTTACACCCATATACCACATAATAATTTTGCAAATTCATACATTTAATCACTCTAAATCCATCCCATGGTTCATTTTAAGACCCCCTTCTTAAAAAATTAATTTTTTTTTTTCGAATATCCAAAAATTGACTTTTGAAAAAATGGTGAATATTTAAAAATACGTTTCATGGAAAAGTAAATTCAATATGCCAAGATATTTGTAGTTTCACAAGGTTGTTAGATGTGAGCTAGATGTTTGGCCAAGAGAAAAAGTTAGATATTTTCTTAACGAATGTATATGTAGCATTAGATGGGGTTGTGTTAGATGACCATCTCCTATCTAAACCTCTCTTATAGGAATAGATGCACGTCTATTACGTGACTGTCTCTTTTGAAACTAGATGGTCATCTCTCTATCTTAGATGACACTATATTAGATGATCATTTTCCATGGCCATCTCCTCCATGTATAGACTGTATCTATTTTCATGGCCTTTGCTTTCTTGGTCATCTCACCTAGGAACAAATGTGCATATCTTTCATGTCTATATTTTCCATATTTTGGCATCGTCATTACTATAATTAGACACTCTTAACACATAGGTGGTTACCATGTGTCCTAAACCATCCCTTTATTTAGTCTTGGCGTCATATACTAAACACCCGTCTTCATGCTGTGTTTCCTTAAAAATCTCCACCTATCATTTTCTACCATGCATCCTCACCAGAATCCTTGCCCTTTATATATCACTACAAGGTTCATATCTTTAATTTTTGTGAAAATGTTTACGAATCTACAACATTCTATCAAATCCAATTTTTTATGAAACCATCCATGTGCGACGCCCGACACCCATAACTAATGTGTTGCTTAAGTCTTAACCTACCCTCTGGACCCTCCCTTTCATGTAACTTTACAACAAATATTTTAACAATGGCTAGTTCCACAGACTACTTCGCCCCCAAATTACAGTACAAAAATATCATGTGTCCTCAAATCACTACACTAATGAAACTCAAAGATACACTTAAATACTGGACGCAAAAACACAATTCATGGGGTTTTTCAACATGCCCCAATTAAAAATAGATACTCCTATCCTCGATTACATGATCAATTCTTACTACCTAGCAGATAGAAGGTCATGGATCCCATAGACATCCATCGATTAATTGGTTTACCATATCCAAACCAGATGGTCATGACTACAAAGGCTATCTTAACTAATGTAGACAAAAATATTTGGAATCTCATTACAATGTGCAAGTTGATGGTAAGTTAAATTTTATTTTATTTTCTTAATATCAGTTGATTATCCTAACATCTAAATTTTATTATGTGTTATTACAACTGCAGTTAATCGTTCGAAAAGAGGCCTTGTTATACAAGGTGTTACACATAGTTTATTTCTTGATTTATAAATTCCACTCATGAGTGATAAAAAGACATATTTTTCCATCTAAAATATGATATCAGACAATATGGGGGCCATAATTTAGGAAGTGGTTATGTCAGATGTGGAATTAGTGCACAAGTGGGAGTATAGGGCCAAATTTTTGATTAAAGAAATAAATACCCATTACCATAATCATGCTCAAAGGAATTCATTGTTCACTTCCATAGAGAGCCAACCAACAAGGCTTGACATTTTGCTAAATAAAGCTCAGTTTGGTATAATTTTGTATAATAATGATTATGATGATGAAGTTTTAGATATAATGTTAAACATGTTGGAAAATCTTAATGTTAAAGCCTAGACATACTACAAAAATGGGCTAGAGACAAAAATAATGTTTTAATTGCAAATACAAAAAAATATGTGGTAGGTCATTTTTTACATGTGAAAATTTGTGAAATTATGAGTATTGCAATAAATTATTTATAACTTATCTAATACATTTTTTTATACGGAAAAAAATAACAATTTCAAGAAAGATGCTCTCTGTATTTGATGCACATTTAAATAATTCTCGCTTAAAAGCTTGAATGCATTTATATAATTGAAAGAATTTTAATTATTATTAAATAAAATAATAATACATTGAGAAAGATAAGCTATGATTGCAAAAATTTCACCTGAAATCCCTATTTTTTTCTTTTGGCCCTCATGATATGTTGAACCCTAACCTTCAAAACAAAAACTCTTTGTATATCGAAGCCTATGTAATGGATCAAAAGGTCAAAATATTTCTCGTAGACAATGTAGTAGCTCTTAAAATATGCTCTATGAAAATTCTATGTCATATTGGTCATATAGAATATGATTTAGATGTTGACATTATTACCATTTGTGGTTATGATAATAATAAGCACCGAGTCCTCTAGTACCATTACTCTACCCATACAAGTGGGCCCATAACTCCTTGAAACCATATGTCATGTCATTGATGTGGAAACATCGTCTGACACCTCATTTTGGGTAGACCTTAGATACATGCGATGCAAGTTGTGCCTTCCACTTTCCATCAATGTATAAAATTCCCATATAATGGCAAAGAGTTCACCTTGCTTGGTGATGCCAACCCCTTTGAGTATTGTAAATTTTTCAAAGAAAAGTACCAAAATGTAAATTATTGCCCATATGTTGATTACATAGTTGAGCCTCATGTCATCCCTATTACAAACAACCATGTTGATCCCAAAACTCTTCTCTACCCTCATGCCTCTATGTATTATTCGAAGCATCTACATCTAAATCATCACTTGAGATTAAGTTCTCCCATACAGGTATTGGCTAATAAACACTTTAAAATTAGTCAACTCCCATTATCACCTTGCATTTATGGATGCCCTAATGCTCCCCATTTACAATAACCTCCAGTTTACTATCCCGAGGACTACTCTTTGGAGATGATATGGATATCTAGAAGATGAACATATTCAAGGCTCTGATGGATCTTGGCTATATGAAGATAATATGGAAGAATGCTATGAATCCACTGAATATACCAAGGCACATCAAATGATGAGAAACATGAATTGGAAAGGAAGAGGGCTAGGCCCATAAGGACATGACACCCTCAAACCTGTGGAAATAAAATCTAACCTCTACACACATGGTCTAGGATATGATACCTTTGAGAAGAGGCCATTTATATTCATGTATTAACTAGCAATGAGGACTCAAACTCTAAATTTGAGACTAGTTCCACACATAGCCTCTTTGAATACATATCTGAAACCACACTTTTCCTCAAAGACTTTTTAATCGTAACCCTTGAAATTGTATGCCCTTCCCTTATTGATAAGGATAAAAAAATTCATATTTCCATGGACCTATTTCAAAATGACGAGGCAATCCAAGAGTTCCTCGAGGATCGATACCCTTTTCCCTTGTTGTATCACTAAAATGGGTTCGATATAAAACTTGACGCTACTACTTACTTTGCCAAATAATTTGAAATATCTAGTCCAAAAGTAAAAATAAGTTAAAAATAAAAAAGAAAAATCATATCTCGCATAGTAAAAACCTTTATGTGGCACTATGTGAGAGATAAAAAATGAAAAATAAAAAGATACAAAGGACACATCCTAGTGAAAACCTTTTAGAGGTGCTAGAGAGAGAGATTCAGATTTGGAAATATCCAATGAAATACATAAAACCTTAGCATCATTTCAATAAAATGACACTTCTAAGTTGTTAGTAGAAGAAATGACCACTATCAATATTGACACAAAAGACCAACCCAAATTGCTACAACTTGGTGTCAGTCTCTCAGACACTTGAAATAAAGGTCTTCACAGAGCTTATGATCGAGTTTCAAGATGTATTTTCTTGGTCCTATAAATATATATCAGGCCTTGATCCTTCTCTTTTGGTTCATCACCTTGTGGTGTGCCCAGATACCAAGCATGTAAAGCAAAAGTTGCGTAAGATGCATCCCAAAGTCACATTGCTTGTCATCGATGTTGAAATACAAAAATTTCTAAATCCAGGATTTATAAATTCTATTGATTACTCAGAGTGGATATCAAACATGGTCTCGATTATAAATAGGAACCCCAAAATTTGTATCTACATAGACTTCTGTGACATCAAAAAGGCATGTCCCAAGGATGACTTCCCTTTTCCCAAAATCAACATGATCGTTGATTCTATTGTGGGAAATTTTTTTTTATCCCTTATGGATGGATTTTTAGGATATAAACAAACTAAAATTCTTGAAGAAGACCAACATAAGAAAAATTTCACAACCCCATGGGGGAAATTTTGTTACAAGGTCATGACTTTTGACCTTAAGAATCTATCAATGTGCAATGATTGTTATCTTCCATGACCTTCTTCATGACATAATGGAGGACTATGTAATTGATATTCTTGCCAAATAAAAGACCAAAGTGGACCATCCAATAGTTCTTATGTGTATCTTTGAGTGATTAAGGGAATACAAGGTTCTCTTTAATCCAAAAAGTGTCTCTTTGGTATCACTTCAAGAAAACTTATGGGATTCATTGTATCACAAAGAGGAATTGAAGTGGACCCTATTCAAAACTATAATGGATATACCGTCTCCTCGAGAATCTGCGTTAGCTAAGAGGCCTACAAGGAAAAATACAGTCTATTTGACAATTCATCTCTAAATTAGAAGACAAGTGACATCACTTTAACTAGTTGCTTAAGAAGGGTGTCCAATTAAAATGGACACAAGACTATCAAGTATCCTTTGTTAAATTGAAATAGTATTTGTCCTCTCCGCCGATCCTCATGCCACCTATACAGGAAAATCCCATGATGTTGTACACTCATGTAACATAACATGCAATTGGAGTGTTATTAGCACAACATAATGATAAGGGTTAGGAAAAATATGTGTACTATTTGAATATGAATCTTCTTGAACATGAATTCAAACACTCACATGTTGAAAAATATTTCTTAACATTTTCTTACATTATCGAAAAGTTGTGATACTATTTTTTGAATCATATAACCAAGTTAATTACTAAGGTTGATCCTCTTAAGTACTTACTTTCAATACCAATAATAACAGGATGGATGTCCAGCTAGATTGTACTCCTCGTGAATTTGACATTGCATTTTTCAATAAGAAATCTATAAAAGGTAAAGCACTGGAAGATCAATTGGCTCTGACAACGCCACTACTAGGTTCACAACCATGTAAAATTTACATTTCCAAATGCAAATCTATTATACATAGAAGAAATCCCCTTATAGCATTTATTCATTGATGGATCTTGCAACATCCATGGTTCAGGAGACATAATTGTCTTTTGTATACCTGATGGGGACCTCATACCTAAATCTTACCACATAGACTTCCCTTACACAAAAAACATAACAAAGTATGAAGCATTGATCATAGGCTTGAGCTTTGCTATCTCATGACACCTACAAGAATTGAAAGTGTTTAGATATTATCTCCTCATCATCAAACAAGTCAATGGTGACTATCAATTTAAAGATGAGAAACTTATACCCTACAAAGGAATGGTTGATAGTCTCAAAGGATATTTTTAGATGATCACTTTTGAACAAGTTCCTCATGTGCAAAAAAAAATAGAAGATGCCATGGAAACTATCACATCCCTTCTTGTGTTTGAATTTAATCAAACTCATAATGAGTTCCTTGTTGAACATATTTTGGTGCCCACATATGATTTTCGAGTCCACCATGGTATGTGAGATTGTTGGTCCTGATCACCCACTGGTATCATGATATATACACCTTAATTCAAATAAAATCCTATCCTCTGACATGATCACAACAAAAAAAGAGCCTTGATACAATGTGCCTCATGCTACACTATCCTCATAGACACCCTATATCAAAGAGGCTATGATGGGACTCTCTTAAGATGTCTCAATCAAGATGAAGCTACTCAAACACTAGCTAAAGTACACTCAGGTATATGTGGCACAAACACCAATGAAATTTTCCTTGTAAAGAAGATCTTACGCATTGGGTACTAATGGCACACAATGGAAATGGATGCATGTATTTATGTAAATAAATGTTAGGTTTTCCACAAGAACGATAATCTAATTCATGTAACATCCCAAGCCTTGCAACCTATCACCTCACCATGGAATTTTTATAAATGGGGCCTCGATCTAATTAGTAAAATAAATCCCACATCTTCCGACAAACCATACTTTCATCATAACTACCATTGAATATTTCACCAAGTGGGTTGAGGCTATGCCTCTTACCTATATTTCTGGGTGCAATATTTCTAAGTTCATCTTTAACCATATCATCTGTCGTTTTAGCATTCCTACTGCCATTTTCACTGATAATGGTGGCTCCTTCAAGAATAAGAATGTCAAATAATTAGCTAAAAATACCATATCCACCTCAAATGGGACACACCACAATATCCACAATGCAATGACCAATCCAAAGCTATTAACAAAACCATCAAATATATTCTAGAGAAGACAGGTTGATAAACATAGATGTAATTAGTATACGTAATTATATCTCGTCCTCTGGGATTACCACACTTATTTTCGAAATCCAACTGGAACAACCTTGTTTTCCATAGTATATGGATTTGAAGCCATATTACCCATCGAAGTTAAAATCCTTTCACTATGAGTCTCCCTCTAATACCTCGTACATGAATAGGATTACCATCATGAAGCCTAAAAACTCAATCTTTTAGATGAAAGATGTGTATGTGCCTTGGATCATCTACAAGTGTACCATAATCAGATGCACCTGAACTATAATCACAAAATAAAACCAAATTTTTTTGAGATTGGTGACTTGGTCTTAAAAGAAAATCATAAAATCACAACCAATCCACATTAAACATAAGGAAATTTGAGCCTAATTAGTTGGACCCCAATGTCATTACTATAAAATTTGGATATGGAGCATAAAAATTATCCATTGAGGATGGAAAAGAGTTAAAATATCCTATGAATGTCATTCATCTATAAAATTTCTATTCCCAAGCCTTTATAGAGTAATCCTTGTGCTTTGGGCATATTAGTGTGCTTGCTTGCTTCACCGTTTCACCTTGTGTCATTCCACCTCACCTTGTGTCATGTGTTCTCCTTGTCAAGTCATCATGCCCATGGTCTACTACTCTTGTTCTCCTTTTGTTATACCTTTTTTTTACCTTGTACATGTGTATCATGTTGGTTAAGGCCCAAACCCCTTTTCCCCATCTTCTTTAGCGTGTGACCCAAAACTCCAAAAAAATAAAATAAAATTTAATTTTTTCACAAATTAAAAAACATTCAAATATGTTTCCCAAAATACAAAATTTTCTAGAAAACTAAAAAACAATATAAAATTATTCCAAAAGTACAAAGAGAAAATGTTCCAAAAAACACTCACAACTATATAGCTTAGTTCATCAATTTCATCATCTGATTGTTCCAAATCATTTACATTCTTCAAATCAATCATGTTATCCTTCATGATGATGCTTGGGGAAATAATAAACTACGGACGAATATAGATCACACTTCAATGGATTTGACAAGAGTTGTTTGGAGTATCTAAGCATCACTCCACTCTTCGGCCTGATTCAATCCTCTCATTTCTAAGTTATCTCCTAGGGGAAATTGAAATCTATCTATCTCTTCACTTTGGAACACATTAGGAGTGTCTTCGAACATTGTAATTCCAAATTGTGTAATATTGCTGCTTACTAGTTAGTTTAACATTAGAAATCCTTATTTGCTTACTTATTTGAGATTACCTTGTCTGTTAGTTGAACTGTCAAATGTTGTCTTGTGTGTTCTTAGATCAATATCTTGTTTAAATTAGCTAGATTAATCAATGTTATGTGTTCCTATAATTTTATTGCGATTATATACCAATTTTAGGATAATTCTTGGCATCTTAGTTCACAAATAACTTTGGTGTCATTCATTTCTATTCATATTAGGTTTTCTTGCATACTTGTTTTGTGTCTTTTGACCACTTGCATTGTTTTGTTTTCTTCCCAACTTATTCAATAAGCCATGGTATGTTTTAATTTTTCTATGTATTCAAATTTTTTTACATTTCTTTGTATTTGTACTTAACATTTCTTAAAACTTGCAAAAATTCAAAAAAATCATTAAAAAATCATAATTTTTTGGAACAAACATTCACTTCTCACAAAAATCCTACAATTAAAAAACCCTTGCAGTGAATCTTTCAAAATTTCAACACAATCTTGATAAATTCATACCTTTATCTACTACCCTAGTGATCATTCCAATCTTACGACTATCACTTTCTTCTCTTTGCATGATTACTTACTCTGTTTGGGGCAAGTCACAATTTTTTTTTCCCTTCACGATGTAACTTCACATGGGGAAATTTATTTCAGATCATTTGTAAAATGGATCCAATAAGAGTGTCATGAGGAGTATCTAAGTATATTCTACTCTTCACTCTGATCCTATTCCCAAGCCTTTCATAATTTTAACATTTTGAGGCATTTACATCTACTTAATCATCATTGTGGCACACATTAGGGGCATAATTGATTGTATTATTTTTCAAATTTGTGTTGCATTGTTGATGTTTACTTCTTGGACCAATTACAAGTAGTGTGATAACATCTTGGTTCCTTTATAACCATGATGCCTACACCTATTGTTCATATTGGGCTTGTTTTAATTTTTATCTTTTCTTCACTTGTGTGTGTTTTTTTATGCACATATAGGTTACCCATACTTATTAATTAATAATAATGATGATAATTATATTCTGTAACAACAAAATAAAGGTTTCTCTTATATTCACACTCTCCAAACACCTCTCATGCTATGAGAAAAATTCCTCATATCCTTGTTCAAATCCCATGTTTCCTTCCTATCAAGCGATCGTCCACTTTGCCTTGTTACATCATCCACCTACTTGAGGGGCATTCCTCTACTATCCTAATCACTGGGGAATCCAAATGCTTCACCCCTTCCTACTTGCTTTGGGGCATCCAAGTGCTTCACCGCTTCTTACTCGTTGGGGCATCCAAGTGCTTCACATATTTCTATTTGCCACTTTGCATGTGTCTACTATCTTTAAAGCACTATTACTTCACAATAGCACTTTAAAGAGGGGAAAATGTAGACACCCCAAAAATTACACTAGTTCCCAATACTATCCTAGTTCACTTCCTAGTTCACCCCCTTTGTGATTGATTAATATAATTAATTAATCAGGTACATTCACCCCCTTTGGATTAATTAAATTAGTCCATAATACACTTTACCTAAGTTAATTAACATTTATTAAATAAATGATTAATTAATTATGTTGCACATTGTAACAGTTACTTAATTGGGGAAATGCACCTATTTTCCCCTAGTCAACAACCATTTCCCCATTCCCTAGTTAACTCAACTTCCCAACTCAACTTTAACTCCACCTTTCTAGGGTCCACCCTCCATGGCTCTATCCTCAGCTATAAATACAAGCCATCCCCTTTGTAAAAATGATCCTTGGAGCTTTGAGAAAATTGCATCCCACCTATGCTAATTTGATAATTGCATCCTTGTGATCCAAGCTCGTAGCATTTACAAATCCATTTGAAGATCGAATCAGGAGTATCCAAATTCAGGAATGTAAAAGATCACATAAGTTCAAAGTCTTCCACGATATTATTTGATGTTTGCAAATGAGACTAGATGGGAAGGTTTACAATTGTTGTTATTGATTGTCTTTTGTTTTAGTTGAGTTTTTCCATGCACACAATGTCAGCTGGTTTTATTATTGTTGGCATGTTTGTAACACATCCTTTTGAACTTATTTTAACAAGGTTATCAAATTTTAAGTTTCTTAGCATTCTATGCCATAACGAATCGTAATCTTCCTTGATTGTATATAACTTCTCTTTGTGGAATTACTTTAACACATACATTTTATTATTGGTTCTATTTTATTTTCTAATCTTCTTTCCTGATTTTCTTTCTTTGATGTCACATCCTTTGTTATGTAAAAGTAGTGTGTATCCTTGCTTACACATTTGGCTAACACTTAGGAGATTGTTATTGAGATCTTCCACACATAATACATTTTTAGTGAATTATCTTACGTTATCAAGGATTAATGATCCTTTACCAACAATGTTTGTTGAGTTGTCTCCAAATATGACATCTCCTGAGGCATTCTTAGACAGAGAAATGAACTTGTTCTTATCACATGTCATGTGACTTGAGTAGCCACTATCAAGATACCATATTCTTCCCTCATCTTGAACATGAAATGTAGTTTGTGATATCATAGTTTGTTCTACCTTCTTTGTAGGATTTGAATTTACTACATATATCTTTCTATCTTTTGTCAAAGTATTCTTATTGTAGGCATTTGATATGTGTCTAGTATTTTGGCAGTTTGTAACAAATTACGCCCTTATATCTTCTCATATTTTATGAATTCTAGTGCCTATCATGAAATTTAGCATTTTTCTTACACTTGATATCTTTATGACCAAACATGTTGCATGAAAAATAATAACCATAAAAGTAGTGGGAGTACCTGATTGCATAACAGTGTTTGAAGGGATTGGTCCATCTCTTAGCATTATTGTTGATATTCTTATTGATGGTGTAAGATGGTTCTAGAGCACTCTTTCCATTTTCTTGATCTGTAGTTACAACATCCTTATTTTATTATTTATATCCTAAACCTAATTTATCACTTGCATCTCTTTGGCTATTTAGAATATCAGTTAGATAATGTGTGCTTTTGTAAAAACTTCTCAAATGGCTTCACCTTGCTTGAAATTTTATCTAGCCCAGTCCTTAGATGTTATATTTCTAATTTGAGTATTATACACTCTTCTTCTTTATATGTGAATGATAGTGACATTATCTCTAGTTGAGATTTTAATTCCTTAAACTCATCTTCTTCCTCTCTCTCCTTCACAATGAGTCTCTTTTCATAAATGCTGATTTTATCTTCGTAGTCCTTTAGTTTAGATATTAGCTTGTGGTTTTCCTTTCTTGAAGTTTGTAACTCTTCAAGAGAACTTATTAATTTAGCTTCAAGATATATCACAACACCTTATTAATTCGAGTCTTCAATCTCAACATGGTTCTTTCCTTTAGAGTTATTTTCATGTGATGTTTCAAAGGCCATGAACAAGGTTTCATTATAAGCTTCATCATTCTCACTCTCATAACTGTTGCTATCAATTGAATTTGATGAGCTTGAATCCTCCTTGGCGTAGAAGTTTCTTTTGATTTTGAATAATTTCCTCTTACCTTCTCTCTTAAAGCTATTTATATGTTTGATATTATTTTTATCCTTTTCTTCATGTTCATCTTTCTCCTCTTTGTTTTTGTGAGGACATTTAGATGCAAAGTGACCTACTTGGCCACAATTGAAATGTTATGTTGTGGAGCCTATTTTTCATGTGTGGAAGTGTTGTAGACTATACACTAAAATTGTAAACTATCCACAATTTTATCATTGGTGTTTGGGGTGGGCCAAGCCCCGAGTGGGGTTCCAGGGTGGTAGCCCCTAGTAGTAGGGGTTTGAGGTGCATCCTCGAGAATTTTTTTGGCCTTGAAAAATGTATCTGATATCTCAAGAAACATGCTCTTCTCATATGGGCGGGATTTTTGACGCATAGGTTTATGGGGTGGTTTTGGCCCATGGTATTGTAAAATTGCTTAAGCAATTGCCTATTAACGTGCTTTTGATAAGTGAGACATATTATTATAGGCGTGTGTGAATTCAGATGTGAATTCAGGAGAGTTTGTTGAGCACAACTCCAAACAGATATGGATATTGTATTGAGAGAGAGGTGGCTTGTAATAAAATATGAGAAAGTGATTCTTGGTGGACATAGCCTAAATTGGGTGAACCACATTAAATATTGTCTCTATATTGTGTTATTTTATTTCTACACTTTTATTTCAGATCTGTAATATTTTTGCATATTAGTTTCTATTATTTCAATTATGAGTGGGAATGTTTCACATATTTTATCCCTTTATTTCCTAACATGAAACACTTAAAAGGTAGTTTTCCCTTCTACTTACCCGAGCCTTTCCCAGAGTCTTGTCACCAATATGGCCTCTATCTTCTCATAATTAATTTTCACATTAGATTCATCTTTATCTTTAATCTTCTCTAGGTTTGGTTCCTTGTCGGCTTTGAAGGCATCTTCTTTCTTAGCTGATTTTTCTCTAATGGTTTTTAACTCATATGCTCCTAGGATGCCATGTAGTTCTTCCAATTTTAGCTTAGTCGTGTCCTTTGCTTCATCCACTTTTAAGACATTTGTATCATATTTTAAATGCCAAGGACCCTAGGACCTTTTGAAAAATCATCAATTCTTCTTTATTTTTACCTATTCCTCTTATAATGTTTGTCACCTCATCCACTCTTTCTAGATAAGAAGAAGTACTTGTCATATTCCATTTTAGGCTTTCAAATTGTGTTCTATAATTCTGTAATTTGGAAATTTTCACTTTTTCATCACCCTCATATATGTTCTTTAGTTTTTCCCATATTTCCTTAGTAGTTTTTATGCATAGCCTTAACAAATTATCTCGATAATTCACAAAGAATGGTATTCATAGCTCTTTATTTGTTCTCATGGGCTTGTTTGTTAGCTACTAAAGTGATAGGTGTACTTGGAATGTTGTATCCATTTTAAACCACATCCCATAAACCATATCCAAGAGACTGAAGGTATGTCCTCATCTTGACACTCCAAAAGGCATACTTAGTTCCACTTTGAATAGAGATGACTTGGTGATGGTGAGACCACTTTGTGCTTGATTTTTTTCCATGTGTATTAAGGATCTCATTAAAGTGGTTAGAATTTCTTCAAAATGTACCTACTTTGATACTAATTATTGAACATTCAATATCTAAGAGGGGAGGGGATGAATCAATTCCTTCTAAAACTTGTGAATTTGAACTTAAAAATCAATACAACATTCATTTAATATCATTTCAAACAATGAACTCATCAAAGCATGTTATCATAATAGAAGAGACAAAAACACATGAGGACACAATATTTAAGGTGGGAAACCCAATAAGGGAGAAAACCCACTAAAATTAGAGAAATATCAGGGACAAATGTCTTGCAACAATTACAATGATCTCACCATGTGGTGAGCACCCACTCACCCTGAAGCACCCACTCCAATTTTGAAGAACCTACTTCAATACAAGGCCAAACACCCACTTGAATGCTATTTTGCAAGCACCTACTTGCAAGGAAGATCACTCCCAAATTATTGAGCTACAACTCAGACTTTCATAAATGAATTTTGATCACCTTCACCTTATTTGCTTACATCAACACCTTGTGATCACTGTTTTAGCTCTTCACTTCATGTTGCACCTATCTTCACAAATTTTCACACCATCATTCTTCTCTCTGTAGAAAGAAAATTCAAGCTCAGAAAAATAATCTTTATAAGCAACCATCACACTCATAAAAATGACTTTTCCTCTTCATCTTCAAAGGATCTTCATCTTATTACCTTAACTACTCATACAAAAGGTAGTTGGTTTGTCTTCCAAACTTCCTCAACTTTGTCTTAAACACTTATGACATGTTTTAGTTATGTATTTTGATCTACATACTCTTGGAATATTCTTTTGAGGACAACTAAGATGATAAAAGTATCTTCAAATCTCTAACATCCAGTCATAACTCATGACATTCTATTCAAAACTCTAAAAACAAGCTTGTAATGGTTCATATAACTCTTGATCTTTCCTTCAATGAGAAAACACTTGTCTTATAGTACAATAACTTCTTTGTCATATTTTTGAACATTACCAAATCTTCTCAACTCCTCTAAATCCTTAGCACTACCTCCTTCTTCGTACTTTATTCTTCTACCTTCACCATTTATCTCACATTCTTCATTTCGACACAAAATTAAGTTAGGCTCAAGGATGAATCACCACAGTTTTTCTCATGAAGAATGAACATACATATAAGCTCAAATTAAGCTTGTAATCAGGGTATAAGGACTGTAGGAGGGTCTCACCAACATTCAAGACTTGAAGATCAAAAAGAGGAAGAAGTATAGAACTCTTGATCATTGTTACTTCAAACCTTTCAGCTCATATTCATAAACCACACTATCTTAGTCAACAAAGAGCATGACACTCCACCACGGATGAGCTTTCAACATCTACATAACTTGAAAATGGCGACATAGGAGAATGTTACCATTCACCATGCTCAAGAGGTCAAGTCATCATAGGAATACTTCATTACACAAGCTCTAAGATTGGGAATTCACTATTTTCTCAACACATTCTTGAAAATATGAGAGATTATAAGAATATATGAACATTATTAGTCAACCATGGTAGTAGGAACATCTTTCAATGATAATATGAGTACTATGAAACTTCTCAGGCCCATTGTCTTTTCCAAGAACATGTCAACAGGATCAAACAAGCTAGTTTTCCCAAAATTGTGCATAGTGAGGGTTTTGACACACCAAACCATAGCTTGAAGAATTTATTTTATGTCCATATGTTGTGTATTTCTTCTATCTCTCAAAGAGAGGGTTATGGAGGATTTGAAACCAACTTAGAAAAATGGTTAGAACTTCTTTATTTCACCATCATTTGATCTCAGACCTTTTGCATTATATTTTTATCCCAATTTCCTCTAAAAAGTATCTTATGACTTATCTGAAGAATCCTTGTCAATTTATAACAACTGCTAAGAAGTTTAGGTGCTCAATTTACACTTCTCAAAAACCCAGTTTTGAAGAATGTGACTCCACATGCTTGGTTTTCACTTTCTGACCCTGAAATTTTGCTCACACCATGAGAACTCATGCCTCCAACATCTCCCATGGTTTTTTTCATGAGGCACTCTAAATTTTCTTGTCCCATCTCATTTTCCTATGACTACTAGGCATGTTCTCAAGCCTTCATTTCCACTTGACCAACTTTAAGCTCCAAATCCCTAATTTTTGATATTTTGCACCTTCATATGCCTTGAAAAATGCTTCTCCACACCTCAAAATATTGGAATGTCCTTATAAAACCTAAAATCCATCATACACCAAGACCTACCAGGAATGTGCCTTCAAGCTAGACCCAGTTTAGCTAGATTCACCCATATAGCACCAAGTTTGACATGTACATCTTCATGAAACCTTCTTTGCATACTTGAGACACCTCCTAAAACATGTGAAAGAACAATTTGGTTCATACCAAGACATCTCAAGATAATACAATACACAAGGTATGACTAGAATTCTCAAAGTGTCAAATTCACTCACCAAGACAATACACACTAAAATTTGAATTCACATGACCAAATTTGAGACACAATGAATGATTACATGACAAGAAATAATACAACTCATAAAAACATTCTACACACTTTTCCACTTTTCCATCACTGACATCAATGAAAACATCAATGGTCAAGGTTCAATAAGATGTTGATCATCATTGAACACTTTCGAGTTATCCACATTGTCTAGGACACTTTGGGTTGAATATCATCTCAATAGTAAAAATTTCTTGGGTGAAGTTTAGATGAGGGGTAAGAAGAGAACATGAAACTAATAAGGCATATGATCTAGAATTGTTGTCTCTTGTTACAACATCAATTGAGAAAGCATCAATGAATTCAATTTAATCCTATTCCTTGTTCTACGAAAATGCTTTATCATTTCATTCTTAACCTGAAATGAACCTCAAAATTACTTAACTATGAGTTTTGTATCTCCTTTTCACGAAGGTTATTTATTCCCATCTCCTTTGTTGCTTCTAGTATAAGAAGAAGGGCCTCATACTCAACAAAATTGTTGGTATTGACAAACTACAATTTATAGGAGAATGGGTGATGTTCATCAATGGGTGACATAAGGAATACTTCTGCTTTAGAACCTATTGTAGAACATCTTCCATCGAAATCAAGGTCCCATATATCATTCGGGTCATCTTGAATAACCTTAGGAACATTCAATTCGATCCAGACATCACCATGTAATTCCCATGTCCAATGTATTCATATAAGATCTGCATTTTATGATCACCAATCTTTTAGAATATGTATTTAGCTTTCCTCTCAGTAACAATTTCTTCATCTATCCTTTTACTAGGATTATTATATGAGATCATTCCATTTTAATCTCACCTCCTACATCTCTAAATAAATTTCTATGTAAGAGCATCCCATAAGATGGAGGTATGTCAATAATAAGGATGATGGCTTTGAATCATTTTTCAAGAAAAGAAACAAAATCCACATGAGCATATTTAATTCTTCTACCAAAGGAACCTCCTTAGTCTCCATAGAATAACACAAACCAAAATTTTGAGTTAATATGAGGCCTTATACATGGGAAACTTGTGTGGGCATTACATTATCCAATGCTTTGGAATCAATAACACAATTTCTTAGTTTATGCCTAAATATTAGAAAAGTTACATAAAAAGGTTCCTTCTTTTCAGAAGTAAGAGTGGAAGCCATTAGATTTTGTGGAGAGAGATATTTGGGAGTAGGAAAGAGTCCTTTAGATGAAGGAGTGGTCTGAGTAGAATTAACATTTACAAACTTGACAACTTGAGAAAAGGCTTCCAGGTGGGTTTGATAGAATTAAAATTCAAAGATCTGAAATTTTGTATTCTTGATATGATCTATGATATTAAAAGATATTTAATATGACAAGGGATCTAGGTTTGTAAAATTTTAGATCTATACTTGGTATAGAAATAGTAGTTGAAGAGGAAGGGGAAATTGAAGGTGCAGTGGCACTTAATTTTTGGCAACAAAATGAAGAGGTGATCCTTTCTTAGAAACAATGAGGATAACAACCGGAGCTTCCTCAGCCTTTTCTTTCTTATCTAGTTAAACAATGCCCTTCTTCGTTCTAAGTTGTTCCTTGTTCTTAATAGTGTATAAATCACTATTCATTTCGCCACTATTTCCTCATAATCTTCTTCCTCAAAGTCATAAACAAAATAAATGATTTGAGATTCTTCAACCTCCTCATTAACTTCTTTAGTTTCTTATTCAACTTCTTCTAATTCTTCATTATAATCTCATCCTCTACTTCTTCCACTTCACATGTTTCATTGAATGGAACCTTCACAAGAGGAGCTTTAATGAAAATTTTAGATTGAGCAACAGAAAATGATTCCTTGGTTGAAATTATTCGTAGGAATATACTTAAATGACACATTTTGAGAAAGATTTTTTTATAGAAATCAGATCGTTAGCTAGCTTTCAAATAACCTATCAAAGTTTGATGAACCTGAAGTGGAAGCCTTGGATTTAGGAAGTTATTTCTTTATTTTACCCGACATGGCCATACCATCTTCAAAACTTATGGTCAAATCTTGGTCTTGTTCCAAATTTGGTAATTGTGCTCTTCTCAATGTAAAACTTACCTCGGGGATTTGGGAATCGATGAAGAAAAATTTCATATTTTCCAAAGTAGGTCAAGTAGTAAATGGGATTTTGTGAACCAATCTATTAAATTTCTATGAACTCCAACATCAGTTTATATGGATCCTTCTTCATCTCGAGAGAGTTGGGAAAAAGTGCATGTGCATATTTTACTAGATTGAACCTTTTCTCACATTTAATTTTCATTATTTTTCAGTTAGTGATATAACCAGTGGGAGATGATAGAACCATTCAACGAAATTGTCTTGCAATATTTCAACAAATAGCCTATGATATACATCCTCATGTGTAATTCTCGAGGACCTCATATACAAAAAGAAAGTTGTGAGATGTTCATCTGGTTGAACCTTGTCACTTCCTTTGATTTTTGAGAATTTCTTCAGACTTCCTTTAGGAGAATAATGGAGAGGTTATGCAAGGGATAGAGGCCCAATATTATATCCCTAGGGTATAGGTGCAGCCATTCTAGGAAAAAACAATTTTTAACAAAAGAGAAATGCCTGCTAGAATCAACGCTTGAGTAGTAGCAATTTCTTGATGAATCATGTCTCATCTTTTCTAGAGGTGTGCTTGTTGAAATCTTACTTCTACGCATATTTTCTAGAGATAAATGAAAAGAAAATTGTTTCTGCAACTAATAAGTAGGATCTTCAACACCTTGATCCTTCTAACCTCAAGTGTGTCTCCACTTAACTAGTGTGACAAAATATATTGATTATTCATGGTGAAAAGTATTTTGTGTATGTCATGATACGTTCCTAATACTAGATGCTAAAAAAATTGGCTATAAAATTGGTTGTTGAGGAAAATCAAAAGTTTTAGGGGACATCAGTCCCTCCTCTTTAATGGGGAGGTTCCCTTATTTAATAAAAATTTGAAAATATCAGAATTTACAAATATACAAACTAATTAATTCTTGATGAGGATATTGGTGATCACAAATGGATTCATAGTTCTCAATACAAAAGACAAATGAAGAATAACAATGCAGGAATTATAACAAGATGATTAGGGTAAGACAAGTTGATCAGATAAACGTAGTTACAACTAACCGACTGATCAAAGACACCTTGGTTTTCCAAGATTACCAACTAACTATATGAGTGAAGGAAGGAAGAATCACAACTTTCAAATAATAATTTTGGAGAACTATATCCTACTTATGCATGCAAATGGAACTAATGATCCATAGGGATCCATAAAAATACACCACTTCACTAGTTCCATCAGCACCAAGAAGGACAAATAAGAAAAGTGAGAAAAATGAGGTAAACGAAGGTTTTGGAAGGAACCACCACTGCATGTGCGGGGTGGCGGTTTCAAAACCACTACTCTGCAAGGCAGTGGTCTTGAAACTACCACCCAGATAGGGAGGTGGTCTTGAAACTGCCACCCGGATAGGGCGATAGTCCTCAAACCGCTGCCTAGACAAGATGGTGGTCCCGAGATCTCCGGTCTCTGCATGGGACGGAGGTCCCGACACTTTCAAACATAAAATAAGAATGGAACATGAACTTGAAGCACCCAACCATGTCTCTTTCCTTGTATGCCCTTTCACGTCCTCCAATGCACAGGAGGACATAGGAAGGCCTATAAATGCATGAAAAGAGCAACGAGATAATCATTTGATATCTAGAGAGATCGAGAAGTAGAGTTTAATGAGAGAAGTGAACAAGATCTTTAGTGCTGGAATGGAGTTGTAGGAGCAAGGTGTAGAAATAGAGCAAGAAAGTAATTGGAGAGAAGGTTTACATTGTTGCTTCTTTTCATACTTATTATAATATGTAATTGTCTATATTAGAGCAATAAAAGTGGGAAGAAAGAGCAGTTTCCCTTCCCGGCTGGTTTTCCTCCTTGGAGGTTTCAAAGATAAAATTGTTGGTGTTGAAGTTTTGAATTATTTCCTTCTCTTTAATTTACTTTCTATAACACTAGATAATCAGTCACAAAGCTCTAATTTTCAAGCAAATATGTCCTTTTCCAAAGTTGAAAGTAGAACAACATAATTGTGTGATTCATAGAGTTCCAAAGTAGAAGTTTATAGATAAACTAAAGAACATGAGTTTTTACATAAATTAAAAATCCAAAGGACATAGAATACAAATTGGATTAAAGTTCAACACATTTTATTCCATGGATTAGAACACAAAGTTTCATATTTTAGATAGAAAAAACACCACATTAACAAGATCAAGAAAGAGAAATGGAAAGAACTTGAATGGAGAAAAGAGGGTTTTCTTTTGTATTTCTCAAAATTGATCTTATACATTTAGATACACCAATATTCATATTGGATCTCAACCTAATTCCTTGGATTGAGCTAGTATTTTTCAATAGAATTCCTGTGATTTAACTAATTTTACACTCTTTATATTGTTCCTCACACTTCAAAGATCAGGTTTGATTCAAGGAGAAGTGTCAATTTGTACTATATCTTGTGTCTTAGAAAGATATATCAAATTATAAGATATTCAAACTTAGTATTTCGTGGGTTCTCCTAACCTACAAAAATAAAGGAGCATCAGTTGGGCTTAGGTGGGTTTTTAATTAAACCTGCGGGAAGAAAGTAAAAGCCGCACAACAAAGAATAGCCATGGGAAATTGAAAAGCCGCAACCAATGAGAGACCAACATGTGGTGGGATTTTGAGGCTTCTTGTTTCGTTTGGACTCGATGGATGTCAAGCCCGAGATGAGATGCAATTCATAAAATGTTCAAGTCTAGGTTTGGGTTAGGGAAAGTCAAAGAAACATGGAGGGTTCGAATCGACACATGAAACGATCTTAAGAGATAAAGACAGAGCATGTGTTGGTATTATGGAAATAGTCAAGTAGATGGGCTCCGACGAATTCAAGTCCATGAAATGGACAAATTTTTATAAGGCTTCGGTCCGGAAAGTAAAGGAAGGTCAAGGTAGGATATGTGGTAACCTTTTTAGGAAGATAAAGTTTCTACATCTCCCAAAAGGAAAAGGTTGTGATGTGAAGGAGCATCCTCGAACCAATGAAAAGAAAGCACGAAGGCAAGAGATACTTTGAAAAACTTTAGCTAGGTGGAGTTTTTCTATTGGCTTGAGTTTTGTGATTGTCATTCGAGGTTAAGGAAAAGGTGAAATGAAAAGTAAGTATGGTGTTTTCTCATTTGTTGATACGTTACACTTTTTCAAAAGAGATAAAAGAAGGACTGACATTGTGAAGAGTGTGGATATTTCAAATTGGCTCATGCTTCACAATGGTTAGTTAGGGGCTATCAAAGGACTGAATTGGGTAGTAATGTGGATATTTACTATTGGATCATACTTCCTTGCTATCAATCAAAGTAAAGGATAGTCTGACATTTGCTAAGAAGCATGGTAATTTCATATTGGCTCGTATTTCATTAAGGAATAAACCTTCCCATAAAGGAAAGGAAAGGAAATAAGTGAAGCCCGATCTCATGAGCCAATCAAATCTTGACACATAGAAAAAGGAAAATTAGTGCAAAATTTGGTAGAGGAAATCCCCAAGCTAATCAAAGGTTGCCACGTGTCACATTATTTTTCATCCCGACACAAAAAACTTCATAAGGCCATATATTTTGATTCCCTACTCCAAATATTATAAAATTTATATCGTTAGAAAGATCTCTTCAAGCATTTCACTTTGGAGTCGTCGGTTTCAGAAATTGATGATAGTTAGTGGGAGAAAATTAGAAAATGATTTTTTATTCAAGTTGTAGTCCCAATGTTGTTCAATCACCCAAATCGATGCATGTAAAAGGTTTTGTTAAGATGTGCCAGATACCACCGAAAATACAAATGGAACCTAACCATACATGTCCTCCGATTATATCTTCTAGATTGTCCACGCTAACAATCCATCCCTCTCCTCCAAAAGGAGACTTGAGCAAATAACCAAATATAGCAACTGGGTTAAGTGTGTCAATAGAGTTCCTTGCCCCAGGGGCTGACTATCTATCCCATTCTATAAAGAGGGGAAGTATGGCATCTATTTCTTCTATGAACACACAAGACATAAGGAATGAATGAATTTGAAAGGATTCCCATGCTCTTTTGTATAATTTTAATGCACCTTATTGGTGGGTGAAGGGGGAAATCAAATTTTTCTTCTCTCTCTCTCTCTCATCTTCTATATATTATAATAGTTTTCCATTTTGTGCAAGGAGGCGGATTGGGGGTAGTTATTGAATTTTTATTAAAGTTTTAAGTTCCAATTTCTAGTTTCTTGTAAAGCATGTGTTTGTATCTAGTATGTAAGGAAGAGCTAAGGTGGTTGCATTGTACAACCATTAATAGGTTTTGAGGGCATTTGTTTATGTCCCCTAGCCAAAACTTACATGAATAGATCCTCTCTATTTTGATCAAGCTATACTTTCCCATTTCTCTTGTTTTAAAGGAATGAAAGAGGCAATATTGGTTCTGTTACTATCTTGCATTGGATTTACTTTGTTAAGTATGCAAGTTTCTTTTTTAGTTGTTATATTCTTAAGTCACTGTGATTATTTGCAGAGTAGTGTATACTTTATAATAGTTCATCTCAGTTGTAAAATCCTAAAGACACAATCACTTTTGAAGATATTATTTTCATCCCTTAAGGGTATTCTAGGTGTATAAGACAAATATAGAAAGTGATTTATCTCATATCTAACTTCATGATTTGTAGTTAGGATTGTGAAGATTGTAGACAACATTTGTGCACATTGAGTATCAATGAATGCAAATGTTATTTCACAGATCATGTTAAATTGATTTTTCTTTTCAAGCATCATAGTTAAGGATGGATTATTTCCATGGGAACACTAACATACCAAGGTCATAAAATTAACTACCCTCCCCTTAAAATATCAATTAAAAACAACCAAGTGATCTTCATACCTACTAAGCATATCATACCTACAAACCATATATATGCTTATTCTGTAAATCTGAGCTTAAAATTTTTTCATTACCAGTAAGATTTGCTAAGAATCCCACCAATTTTGTGATCCAATATCATTTAAAGAAGCCTTGGTCAATAATGTTATGAAAATAAAATATTTGAAGTTGTTCATTATCTATCTATTAGATTTGTATTTGATTGTCAAGTGCTTACAATAAATCAAGTGACAACTCTTTTGAGAGAAGTATTGTATCTGTGGCTACACTTTCTTCAAATTAAGTTGCACCAACCATAGATGAAACCAACCCATGAAATATTTTACTTTATTTAGATTCCCAAAATAGGTCCTCTCACCTTGGTCCAAATAGAGCTAGAAGTTACAGGTAAAGCCATCCCCTTTGTGAAGGTGCCTCCTGATCACCTCCTTGATTTGAGTCATTGAGTTGAGTGTTAAACAAATCCTGATTATCAATGAAAAGAAGTTTTCATTGATTGTCATGGATTCGTTTAACACTCAACTCAATGACTTAAATCTAGGAGGTGATTAGGAGGTACCATCCCAAATTTGAGTCATTGAGTTTAGTGTTAAAAAATCACGACTATCAATGAAAAAGAATATTTCATTGTTCATCATTCTCTTAAATACAACCCACTCAAGTTAGCTACTCATATCCTAGGGGTGCTATTTTGGGAGCCAACACCCGAGTAACATCATTGCAGTAAATTCTATAAATTATCTTGTTTATTGATTGATATATATTCTACTAGCCTATCAACAACACACCGAGTGGCACGCTTTCTAGGGAAATTCTTTAAATTATCCTGGTTATTGACTAATATGTGTTCTAATAGCACTTGTCAAAGACACTCGAGTGGTATTATTGCTAGGGAAATTTTTAAAATTCTCATGGTTATTGATTTATATATGTTCTACTAGCCCATCAACAACACCCGAGTGACACCATTTTCGGGAAGGAATTTTAAGGTTCCATATATTTATATAATTTGATATTCTAGTGGTGACTCCATAAATAAAAGTTGGGACATAATAGTTTCATCTCATTGTAACTATTGATCTGATTTTTATTTTTGCACACTGGAAGGATTACGGTCTTATTTCAAGTCTGATTAAATAAAGAAGTTACTTCTGAGTTAGAGTCATGCTTTCGCAAATAAAATAGACATGGAATCCTATAACTGATCAAAGTTTAAAGAGTAGCTGCAATCAAGTTGATAAGCTTGATATTCCACTAGTTGAGGACTACTATAACACATCTGACAATTCTGAAGCATCTAATAAGCCTAATACTATTCTTTCATTTACTAAGGGGAACCAGGGAATTGATTTAAAATCTAATCCTCCCTTAAGCTTTCATCAACCTTTTTAAGATCTGTTTGATCAATAAAATTCTGTTCAAAATTGGATACATCATCCTTCACCTACAAATCTTGTGAAAGATAACATGGCTAACCCCCCTCATAGAGAACCTTTGAGATTTAACACTTATAAGCCTATTGATTTTAATGACATGGATGATTATCAAAATGAAGTCCCTAATGAGATCAGAATGAAATTTCCCAAGTTTTAGGAAATAATGATATCAATGGTGATCATCATTTAAAGCTATTTCAAAATCTAATGGATGACTATGAGATGGAGTTTGAGGATGTATGTGTGAAGTTGTTTTTACACACTCTAGAAGAAGATGCTCGTGACTGGTTCAAATCCTTTCCTGATGGATCAATTGATTCATGATAGGAGATGTAAAATGCATTTAGAGTTTCATATGGTGATATAAATGATCCAATATTTATGTTCTCTAAGTTTGATAACATTAAGAATAATCCCAATGAGTGTTTCCAAGACTTCAATACCAGTTTAATAAAACTTTGACAAGATTTCCTAAAAGTATAACACCTGTGATGAATCTTATCTTATTAAGTCTTGTGATCTAAAATTTACCCCAAGGTGAATTTTGATAACTTGCATAATTTTTAAACTTGAATAGGTAGAAATGGTGAAAACACAAAAATTGGATTTTGGAGGCACCCCCTTGCTTTTCTCTAACTTCCCTATTCAAGAAAAATATAAGGAGTTAGTGAAAATTTGCTAAAATTTTAGAGAAATGGGGAAAAGGCCTATTTTATTGTATTGTGGGTTTGGGGCTGTGGGTGGAACAACTACGGATGGAACTAGGGTTCCTCGTCCTCGACTTGGGTCCGAAAATGATAAGGAAACAATGATTCACGATAAATTGGGTCCCGATAGCCCAAGTGGCATAAGTTCCATCGGGCCATGAGTTCCCCGAAAATATGATTTACCCAATTTACAAAGGAATTGAAGTGGATTCAATGTATTATGGAAAAGTTAGAAGTTTGTGGCCCAGGTGGTCCAAGTACTATGGGGACATGAGTTCTCTGTAGAGGAAAAATTGTTGCACATCAAGGAGACAGAGTGCATCGCAGATGAGGAAGAGTTTGGAGGCCCAAGTGGCCCTTATAACCCAGTGCCATGAGTTATACGAAAACCCACAATACCCACATATCAAAGTGAAGGGGGTAAAAGGCCAATATTGTAGATTATGAGAGCCCACGTGGAACACCCCAACCCTGAACTTCAAATGGGCATAACTTTTGACCCGAGCTCCTATTTTGAAAAAAATGGACTTTTCTGAAATATCTTGACATCTTCTACACCAAAAAATATGGATTTATTATTTTTAGTAAGGGTAGGTGGGTGAAAAAAAAAAAACATATTCAGATACAAAAATTTAAATGTCCAGTCCCGTAAAATGCAAGAAATCCCTAGCAAACTCTAAATAGCTGCTCACACTCGGAGGTCAAAACCTAAGCAATTTTCAACGGATTTTCAAAAATTAATCTCGTTGGAATCATAGTTCCAAGCCTAACACATAAAAATTAAGAAACGCATAAATTGATGAATTTTAAATTTTTATTTTTAATGAAAACAAGCCTAATTATGTTTGGTTCTTGAAAAGTTGTTGAAGAATTTAATGAGCATGGGAAATCATTATTCACTACTGTAAGTTATGGGAAACCTTGAGATTGCTTATGCAGGTCCAAAACCACCAACCACACTCATTTATCATGACTTGCAATTGATGGGAAAGGGAATTTTAGGAATTACATCCCCTCTCTCTCTCCTCTCAAAATTCTATAAATTGATGTGTTGGGTTCATTCTAGAAGAGGATAGTTTGAGTATAAAAACTCTATCATTTTGGTTTTGTGAAGCCAATGTGTTACAAGCCTTTATAGTGGACTCCTTACATGGTGATCTAGGCCTTCCCTTTGTAATAGTTTGGACTGTGCATATTAATGAAGCAATAGATGCAAGTTTGTGGATGTATCTTCCTGTACTGTGTTTGTTTGCATTCTCCTTACCTCTCTAATATTATTGTAGAAGTTTGTGTCTACTTTGTGCTCTTGCAAGGATCTATTATTATTGTGTATGCATGAAAATGTGTTGTGAATGTTGTTATTAGACTGTGGATAACTGTTATCACCCTCTCTAATCTAAAATTTGCTTCCATTTTCACACATTGGAGACTGTTCTCATACTCTCCTTTTCTGGTGTATCACCATTGTTAGTGTAGGCTTTACTTTCATGCACTCTCTCTCCTGGTCCCTTGGAAAGTTAGATTAGGATAAGATAGTTTTTCCTACATTAGGAGTAGATTGTGGTAGGTAGTTTAGGAGAAAGAACCAACTTTTTTTGGAGGTATATATAAAGTAGTAAGTCCCACACTTGGAGATAATACCCATGTTACATAGTCACACCGTGAGCTCAAGCACACACACTTGCACAAATCGGAGGGTGTTGTGATTCAATGATAAAAAGTATTCGAGATGCATTTGATAAGAAAGTAACATACTAATTGAGAGAAAAAAAAACCTAGATCCCAGGGTTAGGATTTTATCATGGCTATTCAGATTGAAAATAATATTAAAGCTGTTAAAAAGATACCAAAGAGGGAGGGTGTGAAGTTGGTTAACCCAAAAAATCCTCAGACTAGCAAGACAATTGACCTTGAAGAAGTTGTCAAAAATTTGGCAGGGGTTGTTAAAGAAATTTCTTATAAGTTAGCAAGAGTAGAAAAGGGATTATCTCCCAATCCTCAAAATCAACATCAAAACACTAGACACAATAGATTTGGAAATCAAGCTAGAGGAGAGCACTGGGATGAAGATAGAGGAAAAGGACATATGGGTTCAGGTAGAAAGCAACAAAATTATAGAGATAACAAAACAATCCCTGACCCTTTAGTGGGAAGAGTAACTGCTATTGAAGAAGAACATGGCATTGATTGGTGTGATAGATGTTTTTGCCCCATGTGCCTTGTGATCCACCTGTAGATAATGACAATGATGAAGCTGATTTTAGTGATGTATGCATGATGGAATGTCAACCAAAATGTGAGCAAGATGTATCTTCTACTAACCTCCTCTGTGCCCAAAATGTGAATGAATTATGAAATTATATTAACAAGATTAATTTCCCCATGTTGAAATAAATGTTGAGGCTGATATGGCCTAAGATTTTGAATTGCCTAATGATCATTTTGAGTATCTAAGAACTTTGATGATCAAGAAATATGATGGTCATGTTCCTTCTAGTGAGGATATAAAATTATTGATCAATGTTGTAGTTGCTTAGAAAAAGGAATATAATAAGTTCTTCCTAAAAACCCACTAAAAAGAATTTTTTTCTGAGATAAAAATATAAAAGTGCCTTCCAATACTCTTCCCAAATATAATGTATGTAATATGGCTTAGATTTTAAGTCAAAAGAAAATTATATCTTCTATTGTGGAACCGTTAAGAATCCCTGAGCATAAGAAGTGGGCCTTTGAGTATTTGGGCTTCAAAGAAGATGAAGTTGTTACCAATAAAGAGCCTATTGATGAGGACTCATCTCCCATAATTTCTGAAGCTAAGGTATAAGAAACTAAAGAATATATGGAAAATCCCCGAGGTATATCACGGGAACTACTTTAGTGGAAAAACAATTAGATGTTGACCCCTTTTTCACATCCCTTATTATAAATGGGTGGCTCTTGCATAATTGTATGTTTGATTTTGGAGCTTCATGTAACATCATGCCTCTTGCAGTCATGAATGAGTTAAACCTTAAGATAACTACTAATTTTGGGAGATGCTATGCTATGGATTATAGAGAAGTACCTATGGTGGGCTATGTGAAAGGGTTGATTGTACAAATGGTAGCACATCTAGGGAAGTACTTGATTATGAATGTTGTCATTGTTGATTGCCCTGCCAAATGGGGAATGTTGTTGCCAAGAAAGTGGGTAGCTAGTGAAGGAGGCGGTTTACGAATGTATATGTCTCATGCTTCCATACCATTGGAAGGGAAATTGGTCAAGTTATACAAAGAAGATAAGATGTTACACCTCATTGAAGATCCTAACAATGCTTCTTATAAAGTGATTTTTACTTGATGTAGACATGGATAATTTTATAGGAAATTCTGATTTTGAAGATTAGTGTTTGGATGTAAATACTCGGTTTAATACCCAGAGGTCCCATGGACCATGACCTTTGATGGAGCTTTCTCAAGTAGTGGTAATGGGGCAGGAATAGTTTTGAGTTCCCCAAGTAGTGTGTCTTTCAAATTTTCTTTTGAATTGACTTTTGAATGTACCAAGAACATGGTGAGTATGATACACTCTTGTTAGAATTAAATTGCTTGGAGACATGGTTTTATTACAAACACTAAGAATATTTATTTATAGTAGGGATTCATCCTACTCCCATTGAAGTAACTAGGAAACATGGTGTCATCCAATACCTGCAATTGACATGTGCCTGATTCAAGTATCTTGGTTACTACAAAAGATCCAAACCAATGCACCTTCAATTTTCCTATGTGGTGCACAAACTTGGAGTCATAGATGAGGACCATCTTGTCAAATACAAATTTCTTGTTCTTAATGTACCTATCATGTCATTCCTTTTGTCTTTCCTTCTCAGTATTCTAGATCCAACATGCACTAGTGCTGCCCCATCTAATTAAATTAGTTTATCAATTCCCTCTTCCACATCTTGTTCATCTAGTAACATGAATTCAACTAGTAATAATGCTTCCATGTCAAACACCAATTGAAATGGTGTAGGCTTGTTCAACCTTTTATAAGTGGTCCCGTATGCCTAAATTACATCCAATACTTTATCATCTTATTCTTTTCTTCCAACATCACAATTTTTGTCAATTTCTCCCCCATAATCTTGTTGAAATATTTTTCAGTACCATTAGCCCATGGGTGATAATGAATAGTCTTATGGTGTGCCACCATAAAATTTACCAATAGAATTTTGATTGTCTCATTCAAGAAATGAGTTCTTATATCCATTTTCAAGCTTAATGGGCAGCCGTACCCACTAATAATAATATCCCATAAGAACTTTGTTGTTGTGGTCTGTTGCACAATCCTTTATAGGTATGACCTCTACCCACTATGTTAGATAGTATGTGCAAGTAATAATGTAGCGCACGCTAGTCCTATACACAATGGTCAAATAGGACCTAAAAATTCAATGACTAGTTAGGAATATTAATGTTCACATGAATATTGTGGGTGATTTACCATTTGGTAAATTAGTACTTACTAGTTTGTTAGTAAGATATTTGTTAGTAGAATATATTGTTATAATAACAATATATTCTGTGGTTATACCCGTATCACTATTAATGGGTTTATTGTTTGTAATACATCCTATTTTATAGGATGTTTTGTTACCTACCTTCTTGGCTATTTAATAGCCCTATGTAATGTATGAAATATACAATGATTATTATTATATTCATGTGCAAATCTCTCTGATAATTTATATGACCCGATTTTCAAAAGGATCAATGGTTGTAATTGGTCGCAACAACATCTCATATTTTTCTTCAAGCTTCCTAAGATGTTGAAAATGATAATATGCCTTGATATATTCCCGATTATCTTTGTACAATGTCTCCCACCAAAGTCTAGCCATTAGAATTTTATGCATTGTGGCATCACCAAAGTGTAATAACATCCTAGTATCCCACTATGAGCTTCTTCCATAATGGCATTGCACTCATGCTCTAGAACACAACAATGCAAAATTTCATCACTTACCAAATTGTACAAATGTCCCCGAGTTAGTTGATAAGGCGTCACACGTATAGCAAGCTTATTTTTCTCCAATGTCTTCATTCCTTCAAGTGATTAATCGGTGCACAAAAATACTTCTATATCCTCAAATTTTGTGAGCACGCAATTTAAATTGAAAAATTGGGCATATTGCGTTGTGTCCTTAATTATCTGCTCATCTTCACCAGAATTTATCCTTGATAAATGATCAGGCCTTGAATTGCTCTTTCCTAGTTTCACAATAATTGTGAAATCAAACTCTTGAAATATAAGTATCCACTTGCATATGCACCCTACAAAATAGGCTTGTTGACCAAGTACTTGAGTGCCATATGATCTGTATAGAAAATAAATAGATTTTCCAACAAGTATTATCTAAAATTGTGTAGTGCATAGATCATAGACAATGCTTCATGTTCATTGGTCGTATAATTTTGCTCTGCTGGTGTCAACTTCCTTCTTGCAAATAAAATGAGATGATCCACCATTCCTTCCCTAGTTACACCAACAAGGCACAAATTTCCATGCCAGAGGCATCAACATGAACATGAAAGGTTTTTTCCCATGAAGGAAAGTGCAAAATAGGTGCAGTGGTGAGCCTCTCCTTCAATGTTTCAAACACCTATTGTTACATCTCTCCTAAATAAAATTTCTCCTTAGCCTTCAAAAATTCTTCCAAGCGTGTAGAAATATTTGCATATCATTTTATAAATTTCTTGTAGTAAACAATGTTCCCCAAAATTTTTTACACTTCACTTTGATTGGTAGGTTCTTCCAAACCCAAGATCACAACTATAATAAATTTCTTGTAGTAACCAATAACCCTTCCTTAAAATGATGTGCCCAAGTAAAGTTCCAATAGATGTAGCAAAGATGATTTTCTTAATGTTAAGATAGATGTTCAAATACTTGCACCACTCAATCATGAGCCTTAAATTATCATAGTGATCCTTAACTAAGCCATATACTATCCAATCATCCAAATACACCTGCAAGAATTTATGAATAAAATATTGAAAGGCCTGCAAAACAATGCACAAGAACACTACTAGCATGTTTTTCAATCCAAAGGGCATAAATGTATATGCAAAAATTCCCCATTCAGTGGTGAAATTTGTCTTCTCTTGATCTTATTTCGTGATGTGCACTTGGTGATAACTTGAAAATCCATTTGTGAAAGAATATATCTCGTGCCTAGAAACTCCTTCAAGAATTTCTTCTATGAAAGGGGTGGGAAAAGGATCTATAACACATGAAGCATTGAGTTCTATGTAGTCTAAAAAAATCCTTATCCTCCCATCCTTATTAATACTTAAAACCATGAGTGTAGTCATTTTTGCACCCACCAAGAACAAGGGAGCCTCATGTGCGCCAGCCTATCACCCAGTGGGCGCTGGGTGCTCACCCGAGGCACACGAGAGGGAGCCGAGTCTCTCTTTTATGTGAGTTTAGTGGAAGGCATCATTCATGATCTTGAATTAGTGATTTAAAGGACATGAAAAAGCTATAGAGCTCAAAATGACTTTTATACCCTTTCAGTCATATCAAAAGTAAAGGCACTTAACAGAATTAATAGAACTAGGAAGTTGTAAATCCACAAATAGACTTAACATTCAAATAAGGTTCATGATTATACAAGAACAAAAGCATAATAGAAATATGTAGATAATATAGAGAGAAGATCTTAATACAATTGTCATGGTAACCTTATCATATTCATTCATAGTATTACTACAAAACATCACAAAGTGGCGGACCACATTCATACATCATATTTGGATCCCTACATGTATGCTCGAGAAAAAAAAATCATTCCCCATTCCCTCATTACATCCTTCCTATAATCATCTACCCTTTTTATCCCATAGTTCTCACAGTAATTCTGTAGAGCTCTGCTTCCTCCCTTATGTTCTCCTTTTTTTTTGCAAAGGGCGCGCATATATATAGAAATCGAGCTCCAAAAACTCCTCTACAACCTCAAATCTAGCCCCAAGTGTCAAGGTGTGGATCGCCTCAGGCGCATGCCTCTCCATGTCATGATTAGCTTTTTGGATCTTCTTATCACAAGGTATATTCCTTCTAGGACACCTGTTGCCAGGCTGGAACCTTATCCAAATGGAACATGTTCTTCATGTGTTCTGTCCAAAAGGCTGAAAATGGATAAGTCCCGAATTGTGCTTTGTGGGCGCACGTCCTTGGTTCTCTAAGAACCCTTTTTGAATCCTGCCTTACGTGCCTTAACTTGCACGCTTCCTTCGGCCATGTGCACCTATGCACCTTTAATATTTGGTAGTTCTGAATAGGGTCCCAACATTACCCCACACTTCACCTATTCTCCACCCTTGGGAACCTCTTCAAAGAATGCAGTACAAAAAAAGTAAAGGCCCTACCTTGGAAAGAATGGAGGAAATAATAAAGAATGGGGGAAAGAAAGAATAGAAGGAAAACTACCTAAAGAAGAAGAAGGGGAAAATTCTGCCACAGGTCAGCCTCTAGTGTATTCCAAGCACTGACTTCATCCTACGCTCTTGTGCAAAGGTCACCAACCAATGTGCTCACCTCGTCAAAGGTTAACCCTTCCCCTTTTGTGTTTATGGTCTCTACCACCATCTCCAGTTCCTTTTCTTGGTCTTCTAAGGCATCCATTTTCCTCATAATGACCTTGTAGAGATCTTTTAGCCAGGTTTTGATTGAGACCCATAGGATCTCAATAGCTTCAGACTTATTTTCCACTTTGGCTAGGATATTTTCTCGCTCGGCTCTATTGCCTTTATTATTTTCCCTAAAGTCCTTCAACTCGGCCTCGTCACTGGTAAGCAACATGCTTGTCACCTTGTCTTGGTCTGCGTAATGGTAGTATGTGTGACCTCGGTGGTTTGTGCTATTATTTTTACATCAGCGAGCACCTTGTTGTATTCAGCTATGAGCATTATGACTTTCAACTTGTCCTCCCGCCCTCATCAAGAAGATCATCGTCATCAAAATTTTAATCATGTTGATCTTGAATCTCCGGGGTCCTCATCAAAGGTGGCATGCTAATTATAGGATCTTCCACGAGTGAAGGATAAAATGAAGGGGTTTCCTATGTGGGTGGAGGAGTAGATGAAATAGGTTCTTGTGCCGGTAGGGGAGCTTGGGCTAAGATTTTGTCTATGGAAGGAACATGAGGCAATTCAGAAGAAAATTGTATGTCATCAAAAATAGCATGGACCTCGTGGACAATTCTACCATTAGTTAAAGTGTCATCTACTTCGTTGGAAGATGGGGCATGGTTAGGGAATGGATTGCTGAAGATATGTAGGTTTTGGTCAGCAGGTGCATTTGGGTTATCCAAGACTAGATATCCGTTGTCTAAAATTTCTTGGATGATATTCTTGAAGGTGATGAAGTTATTGTCACTATGACCTTTGACACAATGATAGTTGTAAAAGTCATGTTCTTTATACCACACGGGCATGGGATGCTCGAGTCAAAAATAGTGTATGGTTTTATAGGCGGAAGGGTAATGGCACCGACCTTAATAAGCTTTTCCAAAATGGAAGAATAAGGTTCTCTATTGAATCGTACTTTTGTTTCCATCATTTATACTAGAAAGCTTGGATGGGAGAGAGATTAGAAGGAGGTTTGGCTGGTTTGATGGGTGAGGGAGTCCAAATTTGAGAACTACGACATTGGAAGATCCTTTGGGTTTTGAATAGTTGTTTTGGGGTTTCAAAGATGAATAATCATCATTTGATTTGAACGTGATGTTCTTGTTATGTAATTAAATTTTATTCTCTTTGATAGCACAAATTTCCAATTTCCGTTCTATGGTGAATGCCTTGTCAAAAGTGTGAAAGGTCTGCACCCACGGGTTAGTGAGATTTGTCTAAGGTAATCCTGAGTAAACAAATCTATGATTTCAGTTTGAGGTAATTGAAATGTGAGCTGGTTAATTAGGCTGCACCAATGAGCAAAAAAATCAGCGATAAACTCATCGTCGTAATGTCATGTGGAATAAAGATCAGTCATGGTGACTTTCTTAACAATGTTGATTGAGAAGTGGTCTAAGAAGGCTTGGGCTACTTGATTAAACGAGTAGATGGAATTTCTAGGTAGCCCACCGTGCACCCGGTCAATGTAGGTCCTATCGGGGACATCAGAAGGTCTCAGTAGCATGGGCGATCAAGTAACACCCATGTTTAAAAGACTGCAAATGCTGATGCGGGTCTTCTTTACTATTGAAATGGTTAAATTTTGGCATTTACCAATGTATAGGGTATGGGTGAATAGGGATGGATAGATGAATGGGATCATTACAGATTTCATCATAGGTGAGAGAATTACATGAGCCGAAAACCGATGCTTCTAGTGTTTGCATCCTTTCCATCATCAATTTGATGAGGTCATTGGTAGGTTGTGATGGAAGGGAACCTCTTGTGGCGTAAGGGGCTGGTACTAAACATGCGATGTGAGCAGAATTCTAGTGTATGGTGATGCTAAATAGGGTACGATGTAGAGGGCATATATCCAGAATGGGTGACGGATGAGATAGGGGGTTGTTGATAGTATGTGTATGTAGGTGGGATGGTCACAGTGACTCTAGTAGTAATTGGGGACAAAGATTGTGGGATGGAGAGGAAAATATTATGGAATGGAGTAGGGGTCATCGACACCACGAGAGGTTGTGTTGCAATTGGTATCTATGAGACAATGGGTGTGGATGGGGTTATGGTTTGGGTGGTCAATGAGGGGAAACAGATACTACATGTGCGACTGATACTATAGATGCAACAATCATAGCGGGTATGGGGCATAGCTTTGAAACCACTTGGGGTAAAGCAGGTGAAGGAAACGCTACATTAGTAGGGACTGATGTAGAAGTGGGAATAAGGGCAGTGAGATGGATACAGGCATGCCATATATCACTTGACCTAAGGATTCCCTGAAAGAGTGGGAAAGGTAGAACTATAAGGCCACAGGATTTTAATCGAGGAGTCGTGAAAATTCCTCATCACCTATGGAAATGGTGGTAGGTAGGGTTAGATCCATGGGTGACAAGATAGAGGGTGGTGAAGGACTAGGTGGAGTGGTTGACAAATAACATGGAATATAAGAGCGTTAGCTTAGTTGCGAGTCAACACCATGTGAATGAATGTATAGCAGGAGATGTTGTATCCTGCGGATGACACAGAGAGCAGTAAGAATGAAGAAAATAGGTGTTTATAGGTGGATTTGGGAAATGTATCAGTTGAGATTTAGTATAGGGTAACCAGTCTTAGTTAAGGATGACTGATGATAGTTCAGGGGTAACCAAGGCCTTCTTCGTGAGAAAATAACAGTTTGACCAAAGGGGGCAAAACTGATGAATTTCAAGTAGATAAGCTATATGATGAAATTTTATGAGAGTAAAGAGAGTGCAGAGACTTAGAAAAACTCACAACAATGAAGAAGATGAGAATAAGCATCCCTTAGGAAATTTAACCAAAAGGACAGGAACGACAACGGTTAGGTAGAACCAATGACGGTGAGGTGTAAACGCGTTGGTGAATAAACCAATGTCAGTTACTATGAAAATTTAAAGAATGCAAGAAAATAGATTATTGTGAACTAAAATTTGATGAATGATCAACCCAAAAGTCCTGGAGATGATATAATGAGGTCCTGACACACCTAAAAGAAGTCGAATACTCCAACTGTGATTGTGTGTAAGGTAAAAGAATGTAAAATGGAGAGATGTATCCTCACACCTCAAAATGCATGTCAATAAAATGCTAAAAACTCATATCTAACAAGTGATTTAAATGTGTTGAGCTTATGCTATTTAGAAAGACTGACTCATGAATTTAGATTAGAGTTTTTGGTGAGGCGAAAGCTTCCTACGAAGAAGGATATCTAAAGGGAGAATTTTTAGGTTTGTTATGGCGGGGCGGGCTGTCCTATGAGATAATGACTGGATAGGAGTAACCAACTGGGTGCCCACTATAAATCCACGATCGTGTGATCATTGACATCTTCTTTCGGTGAGATTTTGTTTAAGAAGATGTGTATTTTTTCAATTTTGAGCGGTGTGGTAGAAGAAGAAGAAAGAGAATGCTTTCTTTATGATTCTTTGTGTCAACCATCGGCTATGCGTGACTTCCAAAGATATAGGTTTCCCTCATTTTGATGTGATCTATAATGCAATAAATCAGAATTCAATGCAAGTGTTTTAAACCAAAATCGAAAATGTGATATTCGATGTAGCAAGTGATGAATAGGAAGAAGGATGTTCTTTCATTAATGTAATGCAAGAAGGAAGAAGTGTTCATTTTAAGCACCGGAAAATAGATGTTGTTTTAGACAATTAGAAGAAGAGAGGATTACTAGGGAAAGAAATTTAGTGTGAATAAGTTTAGAAAATAAACAAACACACAATATTTACCTAGGAATGAAGAAAAATGTAAGGAACCTGGATGGGTCCCACTTTGGGCATGCCAAAATGTTTCACAAAGGTGGACTACCTAGCGTATGCTAGATCTGGGAAGTGTGATACTCCCTAGATGGTTTTCAATCCACTGTTTAAAAAAACTTAATGTGAGAGATAAGAAAATTCATACTATAGTTGATATGATTTAGGTATTTCATTCAAGAAAAATAAGCAAATCTAACATAACAGGCTAGGCTATAGTCAGATCTGAAGGGTAGGTAAGTGTTAGGGTACTGGGACTAGTCAAGGTTAGGTTTTGGGTTGTTTAGGTCACTTGGTAGAAGGTTATTTGGTTATGTTATTGGAAAAAGGTATGAAACACAGAGACTGATGTTGGTCGGGTATAACCAACGACGGTTTAGAAGGGACCGATGGTGGTCATGGATAAATAGCATCAATAGGGTCGGGGTGAAAGGAACTTAATAAAATTTGATTGTGCGGATTGAACTAGAGCTAAACAGAGATGGAAGGGTGGATGGAGAGGTTTTTAAAAGTCTCAGGTATACTCAGAGGTGGGTAGCAGGTGAGAATGGGTTATTTGGTGGTATGGGTAGAGGAATGGCTGAATCTACAAGTAGGTAGGAGATGGGAAATAGAAATGTAAAGTATAAACTGATAACAAAAGTAATAAAAGCTATTATACTGAAATGGACTATGCTGGTAGAAACTATACTTACTATGATAAAAGTTTGATGGCTGAATGGTGATGGTAGTTTATCAAAAGAATGATGTTTGGTGCTACTATAGTGCTTCTTGGAATGCTTCCATGAGTGTAATACCTCTGGATCTGTCTTGGTGCTGGCTGTGGATGTCTGGGTGCGTGAAAAGAATTTGGTTCTGCTTGCATGTAGCTCTCTTCTCGTCTCCTTGATCTCATAAATGTGCCAACCCAAAAAAAAGGTTACTAAGGTGAATAAATGGTAACCGACAACGGCGGTTCCGGGTTGAATGGCATCGGTTTAGGGGTGACCAACATCGGTTAAAGTTGGATTCCTAGGTTTACTAAAAATAACATATCTTGGAAGTCATTTCCGCCAGATCTGTCTATCCTCCCAAATGAATTTTCCTTTTTCATGAGAAGGAATATGGTTAGAGAGATAATATGAATTGATTTTTAGGGTTGAACTAAGTCTTAGCTCATTAAGGTAAGTGGGACCAAGTCTTAGTTAGTTATGGAAACATGCCAAGAATAGGTCTAGGGTAAGGTGGCTAGGTGAGGTGGAGGGGTGAGGTGGAAATTAGCTTAATTAAAATAATTAAGTAATGAATATTGTGAGGATGGGTATTAATTTAATTAAGTTAATTAAATTAATATTAGTGTGGGGTGGAAGGGGTCATGGTTAGGTGAATATGTTTGAGTTGGTTATTTGACGGGGGACCAAGGGGAGTGTGACCCAATTTTGGTGTCTACAGTAGCATGTGAAATCATCTTCATCACTCGGTGAGAGTGGGTGATTCAAATTGGGTTGTTCGAGTGAGTTAGATGATTCAAGGATTTCATCAACCAAGTTTCAAGGAGGGTCATCATGGGAATTATATGTGTTCATCCCGATCTCACTTTGGGAAATCTCATAATAGTGTTTCTAAACACTCATTCTATGGTCCAGGCCTGTGCATCATATGGAGGTTGTGATCGTCATCGACAAGATCTTTATTGAAAGAAAATCTATCCATACTCATGGTTTAGAGCATTTCTTCCTTTCTCTCCTTCTTCATTCTTTCTCATCTTCTCTCCCTCTTCTTTCTAATTCTTCATTGTGAGCAATCATGGCACTTTTCTTATTCATTAAAGTTACTATAGTCTAAAATTTAATAAGCTTCCCTTATTTAATAAAAGGGGAATTAATGTTCTTTAAGAATTCCAAAAGTCATGAATGGAAAAGACAAATGAAAGGTCACCATGGGGGTAGATGAAGAGTCATTTTGATTCTATATAATGTGATGACACCCTCATTCTTAAGGGTTGTCAATTTTGTACTCAAGAGAGAGATCTATTGAGAAAGATAAGAGAGATAGCATTCTTCCATTCTCCTTCACTATTTTCCTCCATTCCTTGCATTGTACAACTTGGTAAAAATGCCAATCAAGAAAGGAATTGCTTCTTTTCATGACTTATGAATGTGTACAACTTTGTGTGTATGGTTTCCTCTAGTCATTGGCATAGTAAACTTGTTGTTTCTTTTTGATTAATTGTGAATGTGAACTTTCTAATCAACCCGGCAAGAATCTGATTTTCTACTCACAGAGTTGGTTTTCCTTATCTAATTTCCCACTCCCTTTTCCTAAATTTCAGAAAATTCCTTTCTTACACCTCGTTGTAAGCATTTATTGTGGGTATAGTGGAGTGTACCTATTGAATCCCTAGCCTCTTTTCCAAAAACATTTTTCTAATTTTTTCATTCAAATTAAAGTAAAGCTACACCACCCAAGTAAAGGGACTTAGATTCCTAGAGAATTGGCTAGAAACCCACCAATTGTTCCCCCGACAAATTTTCTCACCAACAGCTTTTGGAACCCACCTTGGGGTAGACCTGGCAACAATATGCACCAAAAATATGACCATAAGGTCCAAAAGTACAAAAAGAATCAAATATTGGAAAAACACAAAAAATTTCATGTAAATCCCTTGCCAAAAGACACACTATTGATTTTTGCATGTGACCTTTCGTATTCCATAGTGTCTTTCCATATTCCCATTACAAAATTTTCTCAGAGCTGGATGAAGGAAGATATACCAGGTTGAGAAGGTCGGGAGGTGTTGTTGAATCCAATTTCAAGGCTTTACAAAATAAAAAGAATGAATCAAAGATAATCCATACTTCTTCTCTCAAGTCTGCTCTCCATCTGGGTTTTCAAGTAGTTCACTTGAAAATCCCATTCAAACACCTACTAATAATCCCCAAAAAAATCTCCCATATTTCAACCACTATTGAATATTGAATTTCCTAGTGAGGAGGAAGAAGAACTGGGAAAATAAGTAGAATAATAATTTGGAGAAGAAACAATGTTAGATGAAGTAGAAATACCTTAGCCCATTGTTCCATGGGGAAGAAATACAGGCCTTCTCACTCTTGAACCACATCTTCATAATCTACCAATAGATTCATGCAAGAAATCCCCAAAGTTCAAAGGTGATGACACATAAAAATTGAAGAACACATCGCCACTTTCACCACATCATGCGAGATTCTTTAAGTCGCGTATGAAGATGTTGCTGTAAGATTTTTTGTGGAATCTCTCCAAGAAAAAGAAACATAATGGTTCTACCTCTTTTCTGCTAGATCAATCACTCATTGGAATGATATCAAGTCCAGGTTTGAGGAAATATTCAAATCTAATGATGATTTTCAAGACCTCCTTGTTCAATTGGCACAAATTAAGAAAGGAGAAAATGAGACTATGAGAGAATTTGTGGCTCATTTCAGCCAAGCTGTTTATGAGATACCGTAAGAGGATTCACCATCTGAAAACAACATCAAGAGATTATTCATTAATGCTCAATCACTAGAAGTAGGATTTTTCCTATGAAGAGTTCAATCAAGGAACATTGTAGAAGCAAAAAGGATGGCCATTAAACTTGATGATGATCTCATCCTCTCTAGAAACATAAATAACCCTTTAAAGGATAAGGCTCCGTGTTTTGTAGATGAGAGAATAAATCCGTAGATGAAAAAATTGGAAAATGAAATGGTGCCATTGAAGATGGAATTTTTTAAACGAGTATATTCTCAAAGAAACAACAAAAATCATATTGTAGGATCACCCCAAAGGTTTTCCTTGGAGGACCCACCTGTCAATGCTCGTTGCAGGACTCAAGAAGATGAAGAAGGATTAGAACAAGAAAATGAAGATAACAACCCTCTGGAGGTCGAGGAAGTAGACAATGACCCACAAATCATATTTTTTGAGTATTCTGGAGGTGATGAAGATGATGACAATGAGGAACCTAGTTTCTCATGCATGGTATTAACTCATTCTCGATCGAAATGGTAGCCTCTTCCACCATTGTTGCAAAGAAAAAGAGGATTGAATATCCTCCTATGGTGACTCCACAAAACAAAATAATTAGTCAAGGATCTCCACTCCCACCTTACATGGAGTCTACATTGGAGAAACTTGATCCTATAGAAAGCACGAGGTCACCCACTATTCTAAGTAAGTCTTTTAATGTTTCTTCCAGATTCTAAATCTAAATCTACTCCTATAAAATATGGTGCTTCAAAATTTCCTAGTGTGCCTTTCAAAATACCCTTTGTTCCCCAAACACTTACCTCTGCTTCCAAATCTATACCAGTTCCAAATTCAGTCCCTTAATTTCCCTTGTCCACATCTCCTCCTTTTGAATTTAAAGAATATGTGAACAAAGCCAAGGTGCAGATTACTAAAACCAAATATTTTTGGACTCACCCCAAATAATTCGATAGATTTACTTGATATATCAAGAGTGGTAGTTTAACACCCAATGTTGTAACTCCTAGTTCTAAAGGAATACTACCAAACCCACCTACACCTCCATCATAAAACATTCTTTCTTTGAGTGCATCCAAGACTGATAAGGTTGAACCTTTTTATGTCTCCCTTCTCATTGGAGAATATGTATTGAACAACTACATAATATATTTAGTGCCTCCGACAATTTAATTTATTTAAAGGTCACCAAGGTTCTCAAACTCACCATGACTCCACCTGGTGGCTCTTGTTACTCCTTAGAGTCAAAATAGTTCCCACTTGTAGGGAAGGTCAAAGATGCACAAGTGTCTCTTGCCAAATTTAAAGATAAGAAAGTTTCAGTGATGATTTTCGTAGCATACATTCTGAATTAATTTGGAATGTTGCTAAATAGGAGTTTTTGTCATAATTTGGGGGTAAGATCCAAATGAACTAGTCTTCCACAACCATCCTAGTTAAGGGAGACATGGAAAAATTGCTTCTGAAAAGAAGATGAGATACATGGTTTAAAAAGAAGGAAATATGAAAGCCAATATTTTGTATCATGGTAGCAGGAAAATGAATCTTTTCATAATGAATAAGGAGGAAGAGGATATTCCCATCTTGATAGGACCAACAATTTCTTCTCAGAGAGGTATGGATCTTGAGGAATAATTGATGAACTTTGAGTTCTAAGAGGATATACCTTATTTTCTGGATTGTGTGAGCTAGGAAGAAGAGGAAATGGTTCTTGATGATTTACAAATGGAGAAACCAGCTTGTATGTTCATCCGTGAAGAGGATATTTTATCATTCCCATTTAGAGATGAATATGATCTCAATCATGCCAACTATGGAGGGACAAGACCATATCGTGATGAGCCTATGAAAGGTTTGAAAGAATGGTCTATATAAGAACAACTAAGATATGTGGAAGAAACAAAATACCTTGAGCTTAGTCTCAAACTTTTATTACAATCCATGAATATTCAAGACAAGTATGAATCTAATTTGGAATCTTCAACCAGTGTGAAGGTTGGCCATTTTGAAATAAAGTAAGATGAGAAATCCTATGTCTCTCCCAAGCAAATAGTTGATGGATACAATGACGAAATGGAGGTATTTTCTTTCCCATTTGAAGAAGAAAACTCTTTCCATGATGAAAAATCTGAAATAGATGGTGTTGAAGTCATTGAAGGCAAAGATACCCTAGAGAAAGAAGTAGTGGAATGTAATAAGTTTCAAGGAAATGAATTAATCTATAAAGATAGTTTCCTTGAGCTTCAAAATGAATATTCTTTAAAGATGTACAAAGATGAGCTGCAGGAAGCAACAAAGGAGAACTCCATGCAAGAAATCTTGGATGTGATAGAAATTTTGGAAGATCCTAAGCTAATTATTGATCTCTTAGCTCATCTCATGGCCATACAGGACAAATACAAGGTTAATTTTGATCCTCTATTCAATCTTCAAGCACCTCATAGTGGAGTAGAGAAAAAGATAGGGTCGGGGTTTCTCATGGAAAAGAGGTCAATGAGCATAGACCTGGGAAAGAAAAGAACCCAGAATATTCAAGAAATTTAAATGAAAATCATCCTTGGGACAACATTGGGATGATCAATGAACAATAAACTATGTGGATAAACACAAAAGTGTAACTAACTAGCACTATGAAACCGATTTCAAAGGGAATAAGGTAATGGAATTTCTAAGAAAAGTTTTGAGCATCAAGAAGCTCATGTAGACTCACTCCTACAAAGTACATAGGAAATCATGAAAGCACCCAACTTTTATAAAAATTAAGGAGAGGAGGATACTTTCTCAAACATTTAAATGACTTCGTGGAACAACATCGCTTAGTGTTGCCCACTCGGGGTAACATCCGAGAAGTTAAGATCACTACAACGAAAGTGGGTTGTCCTCCACCTTGTACTATAAGTGATTTAGGTTTGTTTCCCCTTTCCCTTTTGTGTGTGTTTTCCCTTTGTTTTTGTTAGGGAATAAGGGATAAAATATGTGGAATAATCCCTCATAAAATTGTAATGAGAAACTAATATGCATAAAATACTACGGATCTCAAATAAAAGTGTAGAATAATAATAACACAACACAAAGAGACAATATTTAACATGATTCACCTAATTTGGGATACATCAACCAAGAATCAATTTCTCATATTTTATTACAATCCACCACTCTCTCAATATAATACCCATATCTATTTAGAGCTATGCTCGACAAACTCTACAAAATTCACACCCGAATTCAAAACACATTGATAAAGTTACAAAATGCCTACCATATGCACAAAACCACCTAAGTAGACAACTTCTTAAGAAATTTTAAAAAACCATGGGTGAAAACCATCTCATAAACATATGGGTAAAAATCCCATTCATATGAGAAAAATCACATTTCTTGGTATATCGAGCACATTTTGTTTTGATGCCAAAATTTTGTTTTTCGCGGTGAGACAAAATTTTACCTAAACAACTCTAAAATTTTACCTAAAGAACATTCAAGGCCCTCCTTCATGTCACTCTAATCCTTGATTTAGTTTCCCTATATGTTTTTAGGGATACCTAGTCATTCTAAGTGTTTTTCAGGGTAGGATCCATCATAATAGGCCTTTGACAAGTTTGGGAAAGACCATGTTCTTACCTTCTCATAGCTAGTGCACTCTCCCAGAATGGAACAAAAGGCATAAAATCATAAATGAGGCATATCAAAGAGTTAAATACATTTTGAAATTAGTTTTGGGAGGTTTTGTGAAGATCCACAAGTTTTGGAGCAAGATCAACAAAAGTAGGTCTTGGAGGTCTAAGCAAGCGATCAAAGGGCCAAAAAGCTAGTGAGCTTTGGGAAGCAATTCTAGGAGCTCCGAGAAGGATTTCAGAGTAAAAAAATACATCATCGGAAATTTAATTCATATCTATACAAGATGGTGGAATCATATTCTTCACAACACCTTGGTGCATTATGTCCCCATTCAGTTTTTCTCATGCATAACCTTGAAGCTAGAAATAAAATCCTATTTTTTAGAGACCATATGGATGAATCGAAAGACTATAATACCACCATTGGATCTATAATTCCATTTTAAGTTAATATAATATAAAATTTCATCAAAAAAATCCACCAAAATCTCTAGATATGATCTCGACAAGTCACTCTCCAAGGTGAATCTCTAACAGTTAACCAATTTTTGAGTCAAAAAAAGCCAATAAGAATTTGGCACAATTTTTTTGCACCAATTACACCAAATATTTGGTACAATAGGTGAAATAAATATCTTCCCTACCTAATTTGATCTCATGGACCCTCAGGTGACCAAGTTTAAGCTCCTCACAAATAAGCCCATCATGCTCCATTTCCCAGCCCTCGCTCCATGCAATCACGCTCTGCCACTTGTCAAGCTAGGGTGAGGGAGAATTTTTATGTCCCATGTGCACCAAATATTTGGGATAGTTGGGACAAAAACTCCCCAGCCATCCCATTTAGTCCCTTGGTCCCCCATGTGACCCGTTTCATCCCAGGGAGAATGGCAATCAAAATAAGCACCTAATCTTTGGTGGAAATTTTGGGATCCTTGTATGGAGTTATGAGGAAACAAAATACTCATTAGAAATATAATATAATCCTATACAATTTTGAATCATAATATTTTTCATAAACCCTTAGAGATTTTCATGGGAGCTCATTCTTCACATGGATAGTTGTCGGTCTGATCAAAATAGAGTTATTTCATGAACTTTCAGGAATAATAAAGGTATGAAAAATTCACCATTCTATTCAATAGTAATTTTCCATGCAATTTAATATAAATAAGTGTGCAAAAATATGTCTCGAGAGCTCAAGTTATGTGCCCGACAAGTTGCTCCACAGGGTGAAGGAGTTAGCCATTTTTTGGTGAAATTTTGGACCAATGGGAGAGTGGCACACTTTTTGCACCAAGTGCACCAAATGCTTGGTGAAATAGGTGCAATAAAATGTGCCACCCTTCCATTTAAGCCCCTAAACCTCAATGTGACCTCCTTTAAGTAACCTTTCACAATTTAAGTCCCTATGCTCACTTTCCTAGCCCCCACTCTGTCCAACTAAAATCCACCAAGTGGCCCAATGGGGATGGGGCACAATTTTTTTCACCAAGTGCACCAAATATTTGGTTTAATAGGTGTAATAAAGTGTGACACATTCCAAATCATGAAATTTTTGCAATTTTTCTAACTGTCGTGTTGCCATGGTTGCTTCTCTTTTTCCCTTCATGCATGCACATGAAATTTTAAATGGTCAAAAATCCTTCTCCTTCTCCATTTTCATCGCATCGAGAACTTCCATAGCATCCTCGTAAATCATTTATCCACCATTCCTTTTTGTTATGAAAATAGAAGATAATATTTCAAGCCAAAACCATGCCCGTGTGTTGCCAGAAACCCTCATCGGCAAAATCAAAGAAGTATTCATATCTCATGATCTAGAGCATGGATTGAGATGAAACATTTTACGAATTTATAATTTTTAGAGGCCATCAAGAAAAAATTCACATAATTGGAATTTATGTCCCAAATTATTTAATTTAATAAAAACTCCATTTTGTGCCCTAGCTTCTATTCGTAATATTTCCCATCGATCTGGTAGTCGGATGAAGCTGGAATTGTGAACATAAAATCCAAATGAAAAACCTATCCTAATGGAGTTGATTTCATCGCAATCGGAGGTGAAATTAAAAACTATAAAAATCTCTGCAACTCCATTAATGGCTTCCTTGGTAGTTACTGTGCCTATAACTGCGCTATTAAAAAAATTCATTTTTTATTTCTAAGATTTCTAGTGAGTGAAACACATTGAAAATTAGAGCATCGATTCACGACAAAGAGCCAAATCCAAAAAAAAATTCCATGGTAAAATGAGGCCATTTCCATCACTTACTAAAAATAACATATTATATGCTTCCCTATATGCTTTAAATGGTAAGTCTCCCCAAATGGCAATATCTATCACTTAGGATAATCAGAAAATGTGTAAAATTGAAAGTCGGATAGAAAATGACTTTTTCCCAAAATAACAGGTTCTCGAAAAATAACTCCGCTAAACATAGATATATGATAAAAATAACAATATCTCAAGAACACATGAGGATGGAATATGGAATAAGGTTTAGAAGGTGAAACTAGAGAAAGACAGGTGATATGTTTAAAAATAGCAGGGCATAGTCTCATATTCTAAAAATAGAAAATTTTCATTTTGGGAGCAAAAAGTTACATATGGCTTTGTTTTCACTCATCTTACTACTTTTTGAACTCTCCTTTGGATAGTGCAATGGTTTTTGGGTTAAACATAGTAATGAGAACTTCACGAGAGGTCTTAGAAGTATCATTCGAGAGTGCAATGGTATATAGAGGTGAAACGGGGCATCACAAAATGCAACATGTGAATTCATCTTCGTCACTCAAGGAGCTGGGTGATTCAAAGTGGGTTTGTTAGAGAAATTTTGATGAGTCAAGGAGTTCATCAACAAAATTTTAAGGATGGTCATCATGGGAATTGTATGTGTTCATCCCAATCTCTCATCGATAAATATCATAATAAAGTGTTTCAACACTCGTTCTATGGTCTAGGTGTTCGTGTATCATTCAAAGGTTGTGATCGTCATAAAAATATATTCATTAAATACATAGGTATCCATAGTCATGCTTTAGAGAATTTATTCCTTTCTCCTCTTTTCTCCCCCTTCTTTCTAATTCTTCATTGTGATCAATCGTGATATTCATCTTATTCATTAAAGTGAGTATAGTCTAAAATGTAATAAGTTTCCCTTATTTTATAAAAGGGGACTTAATGTTCTGTAATAATGCCCAAAGTCATGAATGGAAAAGAAAAATGAAATTTCACCATGGGGGGGTAGATGAAGATTCATTCTGATTCTATATAATGTGATGACACCCTCATTCTTAAGGGTTATCAATTTTTTTCCCAAGAGAGAGATCTATTGAGAAAGACAAGAGATAAAATTCTTCCACTCTCCTTCACTATTTTCCTCCATTCCTTACATTTTACAACTTGGTAAAAATGCCAATCAAGAAAGGAATTGCTTATTTTCATGACTTATGAATGTGTACAACTTTGTGTCTCTGGTCATTGACATAATAAACTTAGTCATTTCTTTCTGATTAGTTGTGAATGTGAACTTTCTAATCAACCATGGTGAGAATCTAATTTTCTACTCACAAAGTTGGTTTTCCTTATCTAATTTCCCACTCCCCTTTTCCCACATTTCAACAAAATCCTCCCTCACACCTTGTTGTAACCTTTTTTTGCAGGTATAGTGGAGTGTACCTATTGGATCCCCGACCTCTTGGCCAACAACATATTTCCCATTTTTTTCATTCACAATAAATTGAATCTGCACCACCCAAATAGAGGGACTTAGATTCCTAGAGAGTTGGCTAGAAACCCACCAATTTGTTATTGGTACAGTAGGCTTGTGACACAGGAACAATTAATTGATATTATATTCAGCATCTTAAGTCATTTCATACATTCAGAATAACATATATATAAGAGTATGCTTTCCTATAAATATGGAGGTTGCTCAACAACACTCCTATTCTACGTGAGTTCACATAACAAGAATATTGTTATGATTTGTTTATAATAACAAATCTATAACAATACAACTATTTATGGTTTACACATTACACATTAATAATAATCACAAAAATATATATTTGCTCAAATATGTGAGCACTACTCCATTTTCCTAACATTCCCCCCCTTAGTGCGAACACGGGGAAAACACCATCTTCAACCAAGCAGCATGCCACTCCGTAGCTTGCACATGGTCTCGATCCTCAACACCGACTGTGGGAACTACATCATCCAGGGACCGTTCAACCTATTAGATGAATACATGAATTGGGACCATTCAACCAATTCACATCAACCATCAAATCAGTTTGATCAAGAACACTTCCTGCAATAGTATCAATGGTACAATTTATCATCACGGGGGACACACAAGCACAACATGCGCACACACAGAACAGGGGATGCTCATCTGTTCTTATTCATCACACAAGACACAAAGATGTCACTAAAGTAGTTTGCGGCCTCTGAGGTAGTGACAAACTCGAGGACGCTGACTGTCCTCCTACCTCCGTTGCCTCCATCCTCCAATAAGAGGATATCAAAATAGATAATCTTCATCACTTGAATAATTGATAGGTTCATTGTCACTTGCAGGATTAGAATAATCATCCCAATCTTCTTCAGCAGCTAAAGCCTTTTGTTCCAACTTATCATCTAAGAGATCTTGAGCTCTTTTCTTACAATTCACAAAACCATGTCCTGGTTGTTTACAGTAATGACACAAAAGACGTGTCTTTGACGATACAAACCTTTTTTTACCTTTATAGAATGATGATTTATTGTTTGCAACCATGACACTTTCTTCTTCTGGTACAGACCTTTTGGTTTTTTCTTCCTCATCAAGCAAAGAGGAAATTAAATTTTCCAAACTGGGATTGATCTTACTAAGAGTAAAAACAATACTCGAATATTCTTTTGGCAAACTATTTAGTAAGATTGCTTTAGCATCTTCTCCATCTACCTCTACTTTTATTCCTGCTAATTGATTTAAAATGGATCGAAACTTACTGATATGTTGAACCATATTGTCATTTTCTCCCATCTTTAGCCCAAAAAGTTTTTGCTTCAGCGCCATTGCTGCACTACCTGCTTGAGATCCAAATAACTTGTTCAATGTCACCCAAATGTTATTAGATGACTTGGTTAGATCAATATGATGCAAATATGCATCGGAAAGACCAAGGCCGATAATTGCTATTGCTTTCCGATCCTTACTTTCCCATTTCATTGCTTCATCTGCATCATTCGGTTTTTAAATTTTCCTTCGACAATGTCCCATAAGTCTTTATCAATCAATTGTAATTGGGTTCGTACTTGCCACGTGTGGAAGTCTTTACCATCAAATCTTTCAATTACATTTATCTTTTCCATTTTGAAACTCCACAAAATCGAGAAACTTGAACCGAACAATAACAAACTCTTTATACTGGTAGAGATACTTGACTTTAATAAAGAAAATATATCAAACTTGGGAGATAACCGACTACATACTTACCAAATTAATTTGCAATCTTCATCCATGCAAACAGATAAAAAAGGATTTCATAACATTTCGGCATGAATGTCAAATAAATCTGTACCTTTCCACCGAATTAATACAATTCCCCCAATTTACGACCACCACGATGTATGCTTCTGCTGCGCCCATTCTGATTAGATTTCCTGTTCAATACGTTCATTCCAATAATGCAGTCAGAGGTTGCCGACTCACCACCGCCAAGTGAAGATACAATGGAGGCCTGAATTCAGGAGGGAAACAGTGATAAAGACGAGAGATCCCAAAAAAAAATGCCAGTTGGGAGAGAGATCCGTGATTTTAGATCCAAACTGCTGCGCTCAAATAAACTGTCGATCAGGAATATTTGATAGAGCCAAGGATTTTTGGCTCGTTTTCTCAACCGCTTAACACACTGATCTGCACACGCATACTGATTTAATATAGAAAAGACATTGAATGCGTGGACACCAAACTCAGCAAATAAACTTGCAATACGGCTCAAATTTAATGCAAACAACTGAACGCCCTCTCCTTATCTACAACACGCGTCCATCTCCAGGTTTGCAAATAAATAATACTCAGGACAAATTATGCATGCAGACTTATAAGACTCTCATTCAGATGTTCTCGCTCTGATACCAAATATTGGTACAGCAGGCTTGTGACACAGGAACAATTAATTGATATTATATTCAGCATCTTAAGTCATTTCATACATTTAGGAAAACATATATATATATAGGAGTATGCTTTCCTATAAATATGGAGGTTGCTCAACAACACTCCTACAAATAACTCTACACTCCTATTCTACGTGAGTTCACATAACTAGAATATTGTTATGATTTGTTTATAATAACAAATCTATAACAATACAACTATTTACTGGTTTACACATTACACATTAATAATAATCACAAAAATATATATTTTCTCAAATATGTGAGCACTACTCCATTTTCCTAACGTTTTTACCTTGACAAATTTTCTCACCAACAAGCTAATAATAGATTATCCTATAAATAGAAATTTCTTTAACGCTAATAATCGAGTGATCCATGAATGAAATTTAATATTCACTTTGCATGTGCTTTTACTGAAAAATAGATTTTTCTTGGCCACCAAGTCATCCCCGCATTTGTCCTATGCTTGGTTTTCACTCTAACTCTATTGTTCTATTTTTATCCTATAATTGAAAAATCAGCTAAGTCCTGAGTTTTATCTTCCTTGAAGAGTGCCACTAACTAGCCCTTACATGCATAGCTATGCCCCACTTGTGCACCTCATTATCCCGTGTGCTCTTCATAATTATCCATTTTTTCCACCCAACACTATGCTTATGTTTGATTAAAGCATGCAATTCACACAACAATTTTTTTTTATCTTGATTATCTTAAGATGTGGAAAGAAAAGAAAAGAGCTTGATGGGAACCTAAGAAATGACAAGATATGGATGGTTTGAGGTGGTTTTAAATGTGGAGTATTTGATGTACCCAAAGGTACGTGAGGTCCAAAGCTTTGTAGAGTTTATAACACATCCATAACATCGCGGTAAATTTCCTGTTGGGTGATGAAATCCCAACAGTTCCACCTAGTAAGGAGTGTTTGCATGTGTAATTTAGTATGTGTGTTTGGTTATGTGTGATGGAGTGAATGCCACATGTTAAACCCCTAGTTAGACTATATTTCTAAACAATAACTAAAAGGGTTCTTTTTAGATCCAAAGAAAAATGTGGAGATTCGATGAGGACAAAAAACAAGTGATGTAATGCGATAAAGAAAAATATGGGGAAAAAAGGAATACCTGGAATACACTTTTCCTTTTTATTTGATCTTCAAATAAAGTAAGAAAGAAAAGGAAAATCCAAGAAATCTATTATACAACATGATTAAGCAATAAAGAAGAATCCAACATACATCCTTCCTTTGCAAGGTTAGTGGAAATGAAAGAAAGAAAATGAAAATAAATAACAAGACTTGCCTAGAAAGGGTGGGTCCCACCGGCATGCCAGAATGTTGACCAAGTTTCTTTTCTTGTTTAGATTCATGAACTAGTAATAAAAGGAAACAAGTAACTCCAAATATGAAGGTTTTATGGTACCTTAGGATGGGATTGATGGATACGGGTGTAATATAAACCCCTCTTTGTTGCGAGCTAAGTGAATTACACAACAAAGAAGACTAAGAAGAAAAATGGATTAGTAGATATATGAAGGGCTTCTTGATAAAGTCCATCCCGAGAAGTGTGAGCTTCCTAGGATGGATGTCAACCCTCTTGTAAACAAGATAAGATAAGAATTAGATATTGATAAATTGGATGTAGCATCTATGCAGAATCTAAAGTAAAATAGAAACTGAAAGATGGATCTAAGATGATAAAATCATATCTGATCTAAATACGACAAAATAAATCAAACCCGAGAAGGGTCTACAATGACCAAATACTATAGAGGTCTAGTCAACAAAGCAAAGGGCCGGATGAGAAGAAAGTGTAGAAAAACATCCCTATAATTCCTCATGTAGTTGTATCTAAAGCTGATGATGCACTTTGATGATTAACATGAACTGCGGAGAATCGGAATAAGGGGAAACAAAAAGGATGCAATAAAATTAAGAAAAACAAATAGTAAATCTTACGAAACAGTTGATTTGACAAAAACTTGGCAGGTTCAACGGTGTCCTGGAGTTGTTTAGGGCTTAGAGGGTGAGATGGGCCAAATGACACTTGTAGATAAAGATGAAAGATAACAGAATGTAATAATAGGGCATTAGGATGACTGCAGAACCTGCAAACACAATGAGGATGGCTACAAAAGAGTGATGATGATGGATCTAAGCATGTAATGAAAAGAGGACTCCAAAGCTCCAAAAATGAACAAAAGATCTCCAAGATGGATTCCAAATGGCTTGACAATTGCAAAAAGAGGTCACAAGATGAAGGAAAGATCACAAGAGCTTAGAAAATCTCAAAATTACATCCTTTTGCAAGGAGGGGTAAAGGTGGCTTTATAGGGTCAACAAAGGTGACCCATATGGGTTCTTGCCGATCATGTGGGGACCCATCCATTTGGATTGTGGAATGATGCCCAACTTGAGGCAAAATGGGTCTAAAGAGGGCAAATTATGGTTTTGGGTGATAAGGACGAACTAAGGTGCATAGAATGGATAAATGGGTAGGTGGATGGTTGAAATGAGTAAATAAAGGCCATGGGTGGGTAAAAACATTAAATGATGGCCTAGGGATAAAAAATTGGGAGATTTAGGGATGAGAAATAGATTAAATGAGGATTAGAGTTAATTAAAGATGATAAGGAATAATGAGATGATGATTAGAACTAATTAAGAATAATTAGCATAAATGGGATGGGGTAATAAGATGAAAAATATAAGAGCAAAGGTGGGAAAATGATGATTGATGGGATAAATTGAATTTAGGAGGGAAGATAAAATTTGAATGGATGACTATAAGGAAAAAGAGAGTGAACGTGGGGTGAAGGGTAGTGATACAAAATTTTGGTGTCTACATTGAGCTTTTGATGATGTTACGATCGTCGAGCATCGAGGTTGACTAGGTTCAAGATGGTGGCGGTAGCCATGGCAACATAGATGAAAAATGAGTTGGAAAGTGTGATTATTATTTTTAAAAATGATGAAATTTTCTCATTTTTGTCGATTTTTTACAAAATTTTGATTTTTGAGTTTTGGGTGTTTCGACCTAGGCAAAAGCATCCAAGGTGCTAAAATCCTTTGGGATGTCAATGCCTAGTTCTATGTCTTTGGTGACTTGCTCCTATGTGCCTACATCCCTGTCCAGGCACTTTGATGACCTAGGAGGTTATTTTGACCGTAGAGTGTGGAATATGTGGCATTTGATGACTTTTTGTAGTATGAGTGATTGTATTTGCATGTATATGAGGTGATAATATCATGGTTTTTTTTTTTTGTGTTGTTCGGAGGATAATCATTTGAGGGAGTTTCATGGAGGTTGAAACTTGAGTATGTTGTTAACTTTGGGCTTATCTAACACTTTGATTGGGGTATACTAGACCATTCTTACCTGCAGTACATAGCGAGGTTGGGGAAGTTAGCCCATAATATGTCAATGATCACTTTGCATTATATGAGAGGTGGTGTGTAAACACTTGTACATTTTGGTTACCTACTGGGGAGATGACTATGGCCCTAGAGGATGTATATCACATATTGAAACTACCAATTATGGGTGAGAGAGTATAAATAATGGTTGTAGAGGATGCTAAGAGGCGGATGAGAGTAACAAGGTGATACTTCACGGGGACACATGTACATAAAAATACCCATATTAGCCTAGATGTCATATTGAGATCAGGTTTTACATAGTTGTGGAAGTTCATTATAGTAGTTATTTCATCATTGGTGGCGGTGGCGGGTGGTGGCATGGACATATTGTATAAGATGTATGACATTTTTTAGCATATAGAGGAGCAAGAGATGAGGTTTGTATGGGCATGATGTGTATTAGCACATTTGTATAGGGACCTTTACATGTTTACACATGAGGACCATGGTGGGGGACTTGGAGCCACCACATTGTTACATGTATGGGCCTATGAGCACATTGTGATATTGAGGCCACTCAGTGGGCCATGGGCCAATTAGGCGAGCCCCGATATTTTTGTATCATGATGGATAGGAACATATAGTAAGAAAGTGTATACTACTACCTATAGATATATGCTTGATCGTATGGGTCCAGAGGCCATTATATGGAGGCCATATCGAGCCTATGGAGGGTAATCGAGAGGATGGAGTAGAGATACGGTGTGTCCCGATGTACAATTTTATTAGAGGACCACTTCCCTAGGGTAGCTGAGCTATTTCAGGTAGAGAGTGTGTCATGATAGTTTGTTATGGCTCAGGATGTGCCCACTGAGCCTTATGTATGGATGAGAGATACTAGAGCACCGAGGATGCTAAGAGAGAGACCCAGGGACCTAGAGGATCACAACTAGTGCCTCATGGTGTAGATGAGATGGATACGGCCATAGAGCCAATATAGGTGGATGATGCAGGATGTACCGAGGCATATAGTGCATGGTGGGAAATGCACCGATGGGTGCTATTATTTCCATTTTCATAGATGCAGAGGGTTCTCCACCAGTTGGAGGAGTAGAGGGTAGGAACTTGCCCCGATGGTGATGGTATAAAAGTGGTGATAGTGGACCATGAGTATTTTTATTGAGATTTTGTGATTATGACTTAGTTTTTCTAGTGTGATAAAATTTTGTGATAACCAATGTGGTGTTATGTGGTTTCAAGTGTTGCGTATTGGTCGAGTGGTCATTGATTCATTGATTTGTACATTGACATGGAATATACCACCAAATTTACTTGTGGGAGGTGGTATGTTGGAGCAAGTAGATGCTATTGCAGGTGAGCATGCCCTTTTTTCAAGCCGAGTAGTGATAGCATTAGCTACATGTACCATATTGTTGAGTGAGCGTGACGAGGCACAAGTGGAGACTTAGTGAGCTAGGGAGGTTGTAGGAGGAGGATCCCTAACATAAAATGTGTTCACAAGGTATGTAGAGTTACAAGGTCAATTCACGGAGTAGTCGGTCGAGCTGGATTTATTACACGGACATGTGGAGAGATATAGGGTATGCAACCAATGACGTATATTGAGTAGTGAAACATCTATTTCTAGAGCTCCCATAGTTGTATATAGTGTGTTGTCCACTCAAAATTCCCCTACTCTTAAAGAAGTGCAAATTTTAAAATTTTGAGTTTGAGTGTCTTCTCTGTTGTACTTAATGTTAAAAGTCGAGAAATTGAGAAAATCTACGTTTTTGGGTCATTTTGTGTCTTTTTCGGGCCTGTCGGACATTTTTGTCCCACGTGTCCCAAGTTCAAACGGTCCCCCTGTTCCCCGATCGGCGGTTTCCCGAAGTTGTTCCATTTTCGGGCCCGTCGAAATTTCTTGTCCCAAATGTCCCAAGTTCAATTTGACAAGTTGTTCCATTTTCGGCCGAATCACCCGAACCGCGTACTTCGCGCTTTCACGTCCCAAATGTCCCAAGTTCAATTTGGCAAGTTGTTCCATTTTCAGCCGAATCACCCGAACCGCGTACTTTGCACGCTTTCACATCCCAAATGTCCCAAGTTCAATTTGGCAAGTTGTTCCATTTTCGGCCGAATCGCCCGAACCGCGTACTTCGCGCTTTCACGTCCCAAATGTCCCAAGTTCACCCGGACCTGTTGTCACATTTTCGTCCGATCCAGCCGAGTCACGTGTTTCGCGCACTTTTGTCCCGCATGTCCCAAAAGGCATTTGTGCGTCTTTTCCCACTTAAATCCCAATCGGTAGAGCCGCGTGTTTGCGCATTCGCGTCCCACATGTCCCAAATGAACCAAGTGTCATTCGTGCTTATTTTTCCCGCTCTACCTGAATATCTTGCTTATTCAAATTGGTAGGTATGTATTAAATGCACATTCATTATCTTTCTCTCCTAATCGGCTATATAACGAGCATACCCCCTGTGCATTTTTCACACTGCTTCCATGCTATCCTTTGCTTGAACCCTTGCAATCTAAATTCCTGTGCGTGTATCCCTTCCCTTTGTAATTCCTTCCCGAGTATAGTTTGCGGCTCTGCCCTCCGAATTACTATCAATATGAAGATCAAAGTCTTGGAGGAGGCTTTGGGAGAGCTAAAGAATAGGCCGGCGAGAAGGGTGAGGCTTTCAAAACACTGGTTGTATCTACTTTCAAAGACATACACTGTCATCTTCAGGATGAAACTTCTGGTGTGCCTCTTTCCCTGCAAGAAATCAAAGCTCAATTCAGAGCTTTTGTCAAAGATAATCTATTCAAGGAAAGCTCCATTTCCAAAGAGAAAATGAAGGAGATCTGCTCTCTTCAATCTGCCATTGAAGAAGCAAATAAAGACTATCATACTCATGTCGAGTTTGATAAGGAAATGGAGAAGTGCCTCGGATTTTGGGCTCAGTCTACAGCCAACACGTCAGTCCCTCGTGGCAGAGACATAGCCGAGGCATTGAAGAGATTCAGGCAGTGAATTTTGAAGTCAGTGGGTCCCTCCCATTCATAACCACCTGTCTTCTTCTCCTTATTCTTCTCTTCTTTTCTAATTCTTTTTCTCGGATTCATTGTAATTAGTTGAGGTATTGCGATTGGCAATCCTTAATAATCTTTAGTTAAAAGAATTAGTTCTGAAAAGAGTAACTGATTTGTAAGCTATATAATGGCCTCTCCACGCCATTTTGAGAGGAGGAAGAACTTGGCTTATTTTACGAAAGTGTAAATAGATCATAAAGAAATCAATACGAAGGGCTTTTCATTCTTTGTCTATCGATCTCTTTTATCCCAAAGCTTTCATTTAATTTTGTGAAGATCATTTATGCATGTTATGTAAAGAAACTTTGTGTTACGCGGATGTTATTTACGAACTTTGTGTCTTTAAATTCCATCTTATTTATATGATACAAATGATCTTGTTTCAATTCACTTGTAACCGCATACATAGAGAATTACTCTGTTATCTATAATTACGAGTGTTGCCTTTCTGCTCATTCTCGTACTCTCATTCCTCAGTCCTTTTGTAATTGATGATCTTTATAGAAAACACTTTCGTAATATCCAAGTTCAACCAGAAAATCATGTTTTGTATATTTGTAAATAGGTTCATTTCTGAATAAGGGAACCTCTCCCATTAAAGAGGAGGGACTTCTTGTCCCCTAACTGTTGCTCTTCGTAAAGTCCTATTTGACGACCAACAGTTTTTTGGCGACTCCATTGGGAAAATCATATTCCAGTTCTGTAATTTTTGATCATCCTTTGATCTGGCGACTCCACGTTTTACTCGAGGGAGAAGGGCCCTTGGTATTGAAGATTCTCAGTTTCAGCTTTTGGAGCAGCAGGGTTTTCCTTTCCCTTGACAAGAAATAGAAAGACTCGTTAAACAAGCACTCCACCTGTTCAAGATAGAATTCCTATGGGTGGTATTCCTTCAGAGCCAGCTAGTCCTAATCTTTGAGCTTTGATTCTTGCTGGTGTTGCAGTTCCTCTCCAAGCCATTTTTCCAAGAATGGCGGTACCATTGCCCTGGGGTCATCGTGTCGGGCCCCTTGCTCTTCCTCAGCCTTTGCATGAGTTACCCAGAGGTAACCGGAAGAACTTCCCTAAATTCAAAGGCGATGGCAAAGTGCATCCTGATGAACACATCGCAGCCTTCATAGTTGCATGTGGAGTTCTAGGAGTTGAACATGAAGACGTCTCCGTGAGACTGTTCGTTGAGACTTTACAAGATAATGTTGCTGATTGGTTCTATCACCTTCCGGCTGGTGCTATCACTAGCTGGGACACCATGAGAACTAGGTTTGAAAACCGTTTCAAACCAGCAGAAGATGTGCATGCCTTGCTAGCCCAAATCTCTCAGATAAAGAAAGATTCACAAGAGCCCATGAGAGAATTTGTGGCCCGATTCAACAGGTTGATTAATAAAATTCCACCAAATACTCGACCTGTTGATCAAATCCAAAAATGTTTCTTCCTAAATGCCCAATCGCCTGAAGTTAGTTATGCGCTAAGAAGGGCTAATCTCGCAACATTGGCTGAAGATCAAACTCTTGCTGTTAGTGTCGAGGATGATTTAATCATGTCAGGGAAGTTGAGGAGAGACCCTTCCAAATCTAAGTCTGCTTCTTCCTCCTCTTCCACCCCTGGACCTAATACTGATCCATTGGTTCAAAAACTTGCGAATGATCTCATTGCCATAAAGAAACAATTGGCTCAGCATGCTCCCTATGCAGACGTTCCAAGGAGGAATTTTCAGCCTAGAAATCATTTGCCTGCTTCTCAAACAAGATTAGCGCTTGAAGGACCTCCTGTTAAAGTTCCTATCAATGCAACCTGTGAAGTTGAGGAACCAGATGATGATGAGGATAATGAAGCTTGTGAGGAATTTGTGGAAGAAGTTGATGATGAAGCAGATGAACTTGAGGGATCTCGAGTTAATTTCTTCACCACTGAGGGCATTGATGATGGAGATGATTATGATGAAGTAGTAGCGGACATGAATAGCGAATCATTCGCTGTCATGACTCGAGAGCAGACAAATCAGAGGGAGAAAGTGACGCAGCCCCCCAAGAAATCTAAGGAGCAGCCGACAACTATCCCTGTAATTGCAAAAAGAGGATCTCCTATCCCCGTTTCATCTACACCAAAGGTGAGTCTGTCAATCTTGCTATTAAAGTTACTTCTTTTTCCCCTAAAGTTGATAAACCTAGGATCTCAAGTGATGATGGCCGTCCATTCAGGTCTTTTGATATTATTGATCACTGAAAAAGACTAAGGTTCAAATCTCGAGAGGCTGAGTATTATCAAACCCATCCCAAAACTTTTGCTAAAATGATTCACTTTGTCAATTCCCATTCTAAAACCACCTCTAAAGGCCTTTTACCCACTCCTTCTTCTGCACCACAACCTAGTCTGGTAGCCGTTGTCACCTCACCCAATGACAAAATTAAACCATTTTATGTAACACTTCTTATAGCTGGCCATAGGCTCAATAATTGTGTCATAGACTCAGGAGCCTCAGACAACGTGATGCCTGCTAAAGTAGCTCATGCCTTAGGCTTGACCCTCACACGCACTTATGGATCTTGTTACTCTATGGAGAGTAAGGAAGTGCCCCTGGTCGGAAGAATTAAAGATGCACAAGTGGCTTTTTCTACTTTTCCTGAGAAGAGAGTTTTGGCTACCATCTTAGTAGCAGATATTCCTCCTTCATACGGGATGTTGCTAAGTAGGAACTTCTGTAAAGATGTGGGTGGAGAAATTCAAATGGATTGGTCACATGCACTCATACCTATTAATGGACAAATGAGGAAGTTGCTTCCTGAGAAGCAATCTGAGTATATTGTACAAAAAATGGATGATCCTAAAGCACAAATACTCTATGAGGATATGGGGCATGGTAACTATATGATTATGTCCCCTGATGAAATTCAACTCCCCAAAGTGTCACCTAAAGATCCTAATGGTGTTTGGATTTTAGAGTTTGATGGAAGTTGTTCCTCAGCTGGTTCTGGAGCTGGTGTCCTACTGGTGTCACCTGAAGGAAGCCTTCATCCTTTTTCATTCAAGTTGCAGTTTGAAAATACTAATAATATAGCAGAGTATGAGGCTCTCATTCTTGGACTACAAGTGGCCAAAGAACAAGGTGTAAAGAATCTTCTGGCTCGTGGTGATGCGGAATTGATTGTAAAGCAAGTTAGAAGCCTTTTCCAGGTAAAAAATGGAAGGTTGAAACATTACCGGAATCAGGTTTGGGATTCCATTGAATTTCTTGATGCTTTCTCCATCGAAGCAATACCTAGGGAGAAGAACAAGGGCTGATTCACTAGCAGTCTCAGGGTCACTATTGATTCCTCATCCTGACTTCTCTCAAGACAAGTTCACCATTGAGATGGTCCATCGACCTAGTGTACCTGATAATACAAATAACTGGCAAAGTTTTCAATGATGATCAACACTTGCTTTCTTTCTTAGAACTCAAGGGTAATTTTGAACAGCTATATTTTGAAGGAAGTGACAACCTGCCTCGTGAAAGTGTGCCCTTTGACAAAGCAGTCACCCAAGGAGAAGAAACGGATCAGGATGGATGCATCAATCTCAAAGGAAACAAGATTCCTAAAGGATTGGTGAGTTTAGAGGAACTATTTGATAAACATGACAGGTATGTAAAGTCTAGAGCTTCTACTGGACCTCAACAATCAGCTGAGTATGACAAGATTAATATTGGGAGTTCTACTGATCCTAAGCTCGTGAACATTGGAAAATGTTGCACAATAGATGAGAGGAAGAAAGCAATTGATCTTTTAAAGAGGTATAAGGATGTTCTTGCTTACTCTTATGAAGATTTAAAAGCTTTCAAACCAAAAGATATGCAGCATTTTATTCCTCTCAAACCTGGAATTAAGCCTTTTAAGCAGAAATAGAGGCAATACAACCCCAAAATAGCTGACACCATCTTTCAGGAAATACAGAAGTTGTTGAAGGCCAAAATCATTTTTCCCATTCACCATTCAACATGGATTGCTAATATTGTGCCTGTTAGGAAGAAAAATGGTGAGATCCGCATCTGTGTTGATTTCAGGAATCTGAATCAGGCTTCCTTGAAAGATAATTATCCTTTGCCTATGATGGATCAGGTCTTACAAGTAGTAACAGGATCTGAAATGTTATCTATGCTTGATGGATTCTCGGGATATAATCAGGTAGAGGTTGATACTGCAGATCAACACAAAACAACTTTCACTACTCCTTGGGGTACCTTTGCTTACAAGAGAATGCCTTTTGGGCTCATTAATGCTGGTGCCACTTTTCAGAGAGCTATGGATCTGGCCTTTGGAAGTTTGAAAGGGAAGTGTATTGTCATATACCTTGATGACTTGACAGTGTTTTCTAAAACAAGGGCGGATCATTTTGACCACCTGGAGATAGTTCTGCTAAGATGCAGAGAACATGGGATTTCTTTGAATCCTAAAAAATATGTCTTTTGTGTCACAGAGGGGAAATTATTAGGGCACATTGTCTCCAAAGATGGTATTAAGATTGATCCTGAGCGAGTTCAAGCTATCCAGCAAATTCCTCTCCCAACCAGCAAAAAGGGCGTGCACTCTTTCTTTGGTAAGATCAATTTTTTAAGAAGGTTCATCCTGATTTTGCAGAGTTAACTTTGAGTATTTCTCAAATGATGAAAGGCAAACAAATGTTTGGTTGGTCTTAAAGGAAAGGAATCCTTTGAAGGTATTAAAAGAGCTATTGCTAAAACTCCTGTTTTAGCTTGTCCTGATTTCAGCAAAGATTTTATTATCTATTGCTATGCCACAGATAATACCTTGGCTGTTGTTTTGACTCAAGAAGACTCTAATGAGCATGAACTCCCAATTGCGTTCATGAGCTATATTCTGAAAGATCATGAGTTAAAATACACCATGATGGAAAAACATGCTTTTGCAGTGGTCAAAGCTATTAAGCAATTTCGTTTTTACATCCTCAACTCTCACTCCATGGTGTTGGTTCTAGATACAACTGTTAAGTCAATTCTCACACAACAGGAATTTGGATCCAAGAGAGGGAACTGGGTTGCTAAGGTCCAAGAATATGATATTGACATCAAACCGACCAAGCTTGTTCGTGGAAAAGGTCTTTGTGAGCTCATTGCTGAAGGAGCTAAACATGAGTTGTTGGAGGATAAAGTTGGCCTTCCTACCGTTCTGTTTCTTAGCTCAGTTGATGAATGGTATGCTGATATCACTCATTTTCTCACCTATGGAGAATGCCCCTCTCATTTGACCACCAAAGAAAAGAGGACTGTTAAACTAAGGTCAGTGCAATATGTGTTGTGGGAAAACGCCTTGTTCAAACGTGGGTTAGATGGAAGATTTTTGAAATGTGTGGACAAGGAATAGCAGAAAAAGTTACTCTTAGCTTTTCATGATCAGGCATGTGGAGGGCACTATTCATCAACGGTCACTGCTCATAAGATACTTCGTGGAGGATATTACTGGCCTTCCTTGTTCAGAGATGCATCCAAGTGGGTTGATAAATGTGAGGCTTGTCAGACCTTCGTGGGAAGACCCAAATTGGCCTCTTTGCCTCTTAAGCCAGTTGTAATTGAAGAACCTTTTCAACAGTGGGGTTTGGACTTCATTGGAACACTTAATCCCACTTCTAGTGCTGGTCATACTCATGTATTAACTACCACGGATTATTTCACCAAATGGGTAGAAGCTATTCCAGTTAAGAGTACTACTTCTGAAGTGGTGTGCAGCTTCATCAAAGAGAACATCTTGGTAAGGTATGGTGTACCTAACAAGATTGTGACAGATAATGCTTCGAATTTCTCTTCAACCGAGATAATGGATTTTTGCTATGGGTATGGCATTTCTTTGGCTCACTCCTCAGATTACTATCCTCAGGGAAATGGGCAAGCAGAATCCACTAATAAAAATTTGGTGACTATTATAAGGAAATTAGTCAATGAGTCTCAATGAAACTGACACAAGAAGCTCTATGATGCTCTTTGGGCAGATAGGATTACACCAAAGAGAGCTATTGGAATGTCTCCTTTTCAAGTGGTATATGGAGTAGAAGCTCAATTGCTATGTAACATAAAGGAGTATCGACCTTGCATCTAATGAAGGCCATTGAAGATACTAGTTTCAGTGATGCTTTGGATAAGAGAATTATGTATCTTCACAAATTGAATGAGGATAGATTGGAGGTTGCTGATAGGATATCTGTTCACCATGAAGGTAAAGATCTGTTTGATAAGAAAGCCGAGTTCGAGAGATTTCCAAGTTGGAGACAACTTTGTGTTGTTATGGGATAAAAGGCATGAACCTCGTGGCAGCCATGGCAAGTTTGATTCCCTTTGGCTCGGACCTTTCAAGATCAGACACTTTGCTGGTAAGAATTCCTTTTATCTTGATTACATGGATGGTTCTCCTCTCCCACTTCCTTATAGTGGGCAGTACCTTAAGTTGTTCAAGTCATAGGTGATTAGGGAGTCCTTTGTATATTCTGTACAACATTTTGTTTTGCTTTCCTTTTTGTTGGTGTGTTGTCCTCTGTATTGGTTTGCTTTTTGACTCCGTGGCCCAATGGATAAGGTACTGGTCTGCTTCCCTGAGTTTGTCTAAGTTCTTACCTTGTCTCATTCCTTGAATTTATGCCAAGTCATCCCCAGAAGGAGCCAGCTGTTGTCCACTCAAAATTCCCCTGCTCTTAAGGAAGTGAAAATTTTAAAATTTTGAGTTTGAGTGTCTTCTCTGTTGTACTCAATGTTAAAAGTTGAGAAATTGAGAAAATCTACGTTTTTGGGTCATTTTGTGTGTTTTTTGGGCCTGTCGGACATTTTTGTCCCAAGTTCAAACGTGTCCCAAGTTCAAACGGTCCCCTCCGTCCCGATCGGCCCAAGTTTCCCAAGTTGTTCCATTTTCGGGCCCGTCGGAATTTCTTGTCCCAAATGTCCCAAGTTCAATTTGACAAGTTGTTCCATTTTCAGCCGAATCGCCCGAACCGCGTACTTCACGCTTTCACGTCCCAAATGTCCCAAGTTCGCTTTGACCTGTTGTCACATTTTCGCCCGATCCGGCCGAGTCGCGTGTTTCACGCACTTTTGTCCCATGTCCCAAAAGGCATTTGTGCGTCTTTTCCCCGCTTTGCCCGAATCGGCCGAGCCGCGTGTTTCGCGCATTTGTGTCCCACATGTCCCAAATGAACCAAGTGCCATTCGTGCTTATTTTTCCCACTCTACCCGAATATCTTGCTTATTCAAATTGGTAGGTATGTATTAAATGCGCATTCATTATCTCTCTCTCTCCTAATCGGCTATATAACGAGCATACCCCTATGCATTTTTCACACTACTTCCATGTTATCCTTTGCTCGAACCCTTGCAATCTGAATTCCTACACGTGTATCCCTTCCCTTTCTAATTCCTTCCCGAGTCTAGTTTGCGGCTCTGCCCTCCGAATTACTATCAATATGAAGATCAAAGTCTTGGAGGAGGCTTTGGGAGAGCTGAAGAATAACTGGTAGAAGGGTGAGGCTTTCAAGACACTGGTTGTATCTGCTTTCAAAGACATACACTGTCATCTTCAGGATGAAACTTCTGGTGTGCCTCTTTCCTGCAAATCAAAGCTCAATTCGAGAGCTTTTCAGTCAAAGATATTCTATTCAGGAAAGCTCCATTTCCAAAGAGAAAATGAAGGAGATCTTCTCTCTTCAATCTGCCATTGAAGAAGCAAATAAAGACTATCATACTCATGTCGAGTTTGATAAGGAAATGGAGAAGTGCCTCAGATTTTGGGCTCAGTCTACAGCCAACACATCAGTCCCTCGTGGCAGAGACATAGCCGAGGCATTGAAGAGATTCAGGCAGCGAATTTTGAAGTCAGTGGGTCCCTCCCATTCATAACCACCTGTCTTCTTCTCCTTTTCTTCTCTTCTTTTCTAATTCTTTTTCTCGGATTCATTGTAATTAGTTGAGGTATTGCGATTGGAAATCCTTAACTAATCTTTAGTTAAAAGAAGTAGTTATAAAGAGTAACTGATTTGTAAGCTATATAATGGCCTCTCCATGCCATTTTGAGGGGAGGAAGAACTTGGCTTATTTTACAAAGTGTAAATAGATCATAAAGAAATCAATACGAAGGGCTTTTCATTCTTTGTCTATCTGATCTCTTTTATCCCTAAGCTTTCATTTAATTTTGTGAAGATCATTTAATACGTGTTATGTCAAGAAACTTTGTGTTCTAGCGGATGTTATTTACTGAGAACTTTGTGTCTTTAAATTCCATCTTATTTATATGATACAAATGATCTTGTTTCAATTCAACCGTAACTTCCATACATAAAGAATTACTCATTATCTATAATTTTGAGTGTTTCCTTTACTGCTCATTCTCGTACTCTCATTCCTCATCCTTTTGTAATTGATGATCTTTATAGAAAACACTTTAATATCCAAGTTCAAACAAATCATGTTTTGTATATTTGTAAATAGGTTCGTTTCGAATAAGGGAACCTCTCCCATTAAAGGGAGGGACTTCTTGTCCCATTGCTCTTCGAAAGTCCTAAACCATCATGTTGATGTGTGACATGTATGATGTAGCCAATTGATTGGTTATTTGATATGTGATGTGATGGATGTTGTTAATATGTAGTTGTTTGATTTGTATTGTGTAAATGATTATATTGACATAGTATAGATATTGGTAATGTGTGAAATAGGTAATGGATAGTATGTATGAAGAAATATGTGATAAATGGTAATATATGTATGTATGTGATTAAAATTATTGTAAAAATGTATGTAATTGCATGTAAGCATGATGAAAGGGGGAAATAAGAGTGATGCCCCAGCGTATGTGTAATAAGATGAGGTTCATTTATATAAGACCCCTTGGAAATCAAGAATGAAGTATAGAACAAGAGTATGTCATAAGGAAATAGTTTTATAGTGTACGATAGATAGATAGATAAATGAAGTGTATATAAAAATATGGAGCGAGGTTCTTATTATAACGAGATCCATCAATAGTCATGTAAGAACCATAAGAATATGATTACATCATCGGTGTAATGAGGTGAGAAAAATCACCTAACAAAGAGGGTGGCGAGGAGCCGTGGAAGAATGTGAAGTGGCAAGAGCATGAGTGTATGAACGAAACGAGTGTCAAATGAGATGGTGCCAAAGATGGGATATGTATTATTAGGAAGCACATATGCCGACATATTAGGAAGCCAATGTGAAGTAGGAGCACTTTGCAAGAGATGAGATGATTCATCGGTGGATGAGTGAGGTGGAGGCCGTGCATGAATAATGAATTTAGGTGGTGGACAAATGACGACCTTAGAAGTGGGAGGAGGAGATAAGTGAACTAAATTAGTAACATGCTTGTGTGGAATTGGAGAAACATACCACTCACTAGAGTGAGATCCAAATTCAATGACACCCTTTTCTTCTAATTATTAGAATTTTTCATGAAGGGTGCAATAGTAATTTTCACAATGGCCATTGATGTAGTGATAATTATAATAAGGAGGATTGCGCTAGTGACACAAGCGATGTAGATGATGATGTTTTTAGAAGGAAATTGAATTAAGTGATTATTAATAAGAGCACATAATAATTTAGGAGGATTAACATCATGTGAGAAATGCAAAGGTAGCTCTTGAGTAGGTGATGGAAAAAACTTCGGTGGAGACCGATGCGGTGGCGGAGATGGAGGATGCTGATGTGGTGGAGGGAATGGAATGTTCTTAGAAGGTGGAGAGATGGAGACCTTGAAGGACACTTTAAAAATGGAAGAGGTGAAGAATTAGAAGATAACGTAGTAGCATAGATGGAGTAGAAGGATGATCTATAACATGTAGAGAAATTAAGTCTTGTTCTAGATCAATGACCTTATAGCATAAGATTTTAAATGAGTCACATCTATCATATTGTAATTGTTATTTTAAAGTGTGAATCAAACCATGAAAAAGATAAATTTCTTCTCTAGATAAATAGGCTGAAATATTAACTGATACATGCAAGAATTGAAGCATAAATTGTAATATAGAATAGGTTATTTCTTTCCCTAATGAAAGCTAGGTAAGCAATCATATGTGACTCTAGGACCATTGTTTAGCATAAAGCATCTAAGAGAAGCATATTCCATTTCACAATATGTACTAATAGATCCAAAAGGAAAACGAGTGTACCATTGAAGAGCATCATCGACAAGACTATGACGAAGGATTTTAGTAATAGTAGATCATTTGAATAAGAAGCCATAGCTAAACGATAATTCTTAAGATGTAAATATGGATTGCTAGCTCCATTAAAACATGAAAATATAGGTGGATGCAATGGAAAGTTGCAAAGCTATGGAATGAGGCTAAAGAACCTCAAATATTAACTAAACTCAACCATGCAACATGAGATAAGAGCTAAACAAGAGCTAATCCTATACATGCATCATAAATTTTACAAAAACATCAAAATATAGCATATATACTACTCTTTACTCTTTAGATTACTTAATTAAGAAATTGAACCTAAAAAGATCAACTTAGCAATCAAAGGTGTGATTAATTGTTTATGGTTTTCAAGCTTTCAAGAATGGAGTCTCACCATTAATGGCTTCAAGGCCAATGGTTCTCTCCATATTACTCAAAACTTGGTTTAAGGATGCAAATGGAGGATTATTATCTCAATAATAGAGGAAGGCAAGATTTAGATCAAATGTCTAATTATATTAAAGCTAATACAAATGAGATCCAATCTTTATTAGGCTTGTTTTTGTTTTTGTGTTATGTAAAGTTGTAAGTTTGAATGGGTAGACTTAGACTTGTATTTATAGTTTTTGGTTTGGAAGAATTTGGAATTTGGGTGCATGTGGGACTAAAGCTCAAAAACACTTTTAGATTAGATTAGGATAAACATACTTTAGGCTTATTTAAGCTTGGTTTAGGCTAGTTAAACTTGATTTGCAAGTGATTAGACACTCATTGAGAGTTGGGAGGAGTACGATTAATCATTTTTGACTAATAGATAGCCTACAAAGTGGTTTAGAGAGAACTAGGAGGTTCTCAATGGTTGAAAGGAGGAATGTTTAGCTAATAAGAGAGATACTAGCCAAATAAGTTGATTATAAGAGGAATACGATCAAGATGGTTTTGTAAATGGGTGTCACGAGAATGGAGTAAAGAATACAAAATTAACAAAGTGTTGTTAATTGACCAGATTGGATGAAATGCTAAGTGTAATCATATTTTAGGTGTCTACAAGTAGGCATGATGAAATCCTTAGGGAATACCGAATTGTGAATTTCCTTTAGGATAGGATTTTTGTGAAGAGATTTATTATTGATAGAAGCATAATAGGATTGAACTTGAGATCGTAACTAGCCAACAAAATTCATGAGTTTCAAAATATCATGCGGAGGAATCATAGAAGATGTGATAGGCACATTAAAAGGTTGAATCTTGTCATTAAGGGTGATCATGGTAGTGTGAATAGAATTGGAAGAAATAGATGCTATGGTCATACTATATGTAGATGTAGAAGAAATAAGAGGTGGTATATTATGAGAAATATAATAAGTGGCATGAATAAGATCGAGATACGAAGAGGAAAGAGGCAGAGAAGAACATGGGATATTAACTAAAATGCTAGCAGTAGTATCAGAAGAAACCATAAGATGTGAGCCAGTAGGAATGGAAGAGTCATCATGAATTCCATTAGAAACAATTTCAGAAGTAGATGAAAGTGGAGTGGAAAATTCACATTCATAAGTCTTAAAAGAAGTAGATCATTACCAACATGGTCTTGCTCATAAATATAATCAGTATCAAAATAAAATTCACATGAAAGTAATTCATCAATCATTTCATTAACATTTAGAGAATTAGGAGAAGAAATATCATAATATTTATCCTTTCAATTATTATAAACATTTTCAGAAATAAAATAAGCATGAGCTACAACTTTACATTCATCCTAACTAGTATGAGAAATAACATCATGTGAATGTACATTTTCATCATTGGGAATAACATGATTTTTATCTAAAGTATTACAATCAAGACAAAAATATAATCGATAATAACATCATCAAGAAGTATAACACATGTAGAATAAGGTGGAGTAGTCTTGGTGGGAATGGAATAACAAGGATTACATCCAAAAAGTTTCTCCATAAAAAAATGTTGAGAGTAGATTGGGTAAAACTAGTAGGAACTTTGTGTTCATTAGCAACAAGAAATATTTGAATGTTGTCATTAAATTAAAAATTATGATAAAGAGTAAGAATTTAAACCTTAATAACATCATCAAGGATAGGATTGACACTCAAATGATGCATATCTTGCATAGGAGAGGAAGATCTACTTTGAGCCATTAGGGTTTTGTGGATCCTAGGAAAGGAGTTCTAAGAGAGGGGTTCACCAAATGATTTAATAAAAATATGAATTATTATTAAATATAATTTTAGAGTCACTAAAATGATATATAATAAAAACAAATGCTAAGCACTTCAAATATGTAATTATGTAAGAAAATGAGAGAGATAGGGCACTTATCTGGTACTATCTTGAAGTATACCCAAACTAGAACAACTGATGAACAGGATGGGAAGAGCACTCAAAATTATCAATATTATTTCTGGAGCTTTCATAATGCCTGGATAGGGGTGTTCGGGTAAGGTTGAGGGCACTTTGTCACCAGAGACCTTCTATAGGTGCCTGTGATTTGTGTAGAGAGTTGAAACATTTTTTTTGGGTGTCGTTAGGGCTTTGTTATCCTTCATTTTTGATCTCCGTAGGTCACTAAATGATCACCAAATTCACGATAACTTTAAAAACATATAATATCCTACAAAATCCCCAAACTACATCAAATCCTAAAAATAAAGATGTAAATGGGGATTCAAACTGACCCCGAAGGTCACCCAATAGAGTGAACTTATGACCAAGCATTGCACTACATCTCAAAATCCATGTAGTTTTATGTGCGTGTATGTAGAATCATGTCCTTAGGTTTCCTTCCCTCCAATGACACCAAGATAACAAGTTGTAGCTAGATAGAATGTAAAATGTGTGGATGGAATTAAGAAGCATACCCTTCTTATGCATAGTAATAAGCCTAAAATGTAGTCCCTTTGATAATATGTAGATAGATAGCCCTTGATAAAATTTCCCACCCTTATAACATTTTGTAGGCATGTTGTGTTTATATAGGGATATCTTTCTTGAATTTTGACACTAGTTACATGACATGCCAACTAGGACCTCAAGATAGGAGTAATAAAACTGAAAAGGCCAACCACAAATGTCAAAAATGTGAAAAAAGGACAAGAGACGAGCACACTGGGTGTTAGTGTTTAATCTCAAAGTGCTAGTGTCTCAAGAAAACTAATGAAAAATGTGAGAAGACCGACAAACGAGGATCCATGTGACTGACTAGAATTGGGTCTAGAAGTGACAAATGTGAGAGATAAAAAAAACGTAAACAATCGAGGTAAGTGGATGGACTAGGATGTGTGTCACCAAAGTGAATACTATTCTTACTCAAGATCGATACATAAAACAACATACTTGGTGATATAGTAAAATAGTGGCGTGTTCCTTATTTCATGTGTATAGGGGTGATATAGATAGCCCAAGGGCCCATATCGTAGAAGGGTGCATAGTAGTAGAATTTGGAATAGGTAATACAATAGTTAGGTCTAAATGGCAATATTGGAATGGATTATTATCAACAGAATTGTCTCAAAGCCCTCATGAAAGAATTTAATGCATCAATTAATCAAGGAGGCAATTTGCTTGAATTTTTGAATCCATAGCCTACCGAGTAAGAAATTATATGGAATTGGGATATCAATAACAAATAATATTGTAAGAACCATTTTTGGCAAGTGTGATAAGAAAAGTAATATTTTTGGGGCATGGATGCTTAGTAGAATCATATGCCCGGAGAGAAATAGATGTTGGGTTAATATTAGCTATGGAAAGGCCTATATTATGAATGAATGATAAAGTACAAAGATTGAGCTTTAATACATTATTGACTAAAGTTCGCTTAACACCCAAGTTATTGATGTATACTTGTATATATAAGGGAGGATCATTGTCATAAACATAAATATTGTCATCTATAATAGATGGAAAATTAATTTGTTGAGAAAATGCATCTACAAATGTCTAATAAACAATGTCCGGATGAGTAGTAGAAGGAATACGAGTATTAGCCAAAAGAGTAATGCTTTTATCTCAACAATCGATTGGACAAAAAAATCATCAATGGATATATCCATGATAAGAGGGGGAAATAATTGATGAAATGAAGACCAAAGAGTGTTTAATGAGATGGTTTCACCAAATAATTTAACAAATATAGAAATTTGTAAAACCCTGGATATTTCAAAGTCACATGCAATAGATAAAATGCTAAAGTATGGATCTGACCTAAGTAATAAGCAAATGAAAATTGAAACCCTAAGTGTAAGAGATGGAATAAGAGACTTAGTTGATTCCATAATAAATCCTTAGGTGTGTCGAGCTAGAAAACTGATGGAATAGGATGATAGACTATTGCAACCGAGCTCAAAAAATTACAAAATGTCAAGACTAGGGCACCCAGTCTTGGGTCGGGGGTGCCTAGGTGCCTAAGATCTTCTGTAGGCACCTATGACTATGAAAAACCTCATAAAATGATTTTTTCAAGTATCACAAGATGTTCTCTAATGTTCATTTTTAATCACTTGTAAGTCATTTGAAGATCACCAAGTTCTCCTATAACCTGCAAAACAAATGACCTCCTACAAAACCCCAAAATATATAAATTCTAAAAATAAAAATATGTAAATGGGGAGTTGTACTAACCACAACGATCACCCAATAGAGTGAACTTATGATCAAGCATTTCACTCCATCTCAAACTCCATATAGTTTTGTGTGTGTGTAGAATCGTACCCTAGGTGGCTCTTGTGAAAAATGCACTAAATACGAGCAATAACTACATGTAGTAATATAAGTAGATGTGTGAATGTAAAAATGAACTTCACCTCCTATGACATGTATGTAGAAGAATGCATTACCTTTTCCCTTGAATGAATCTAGATGGATGCTTTTATGCTCTTGAAATGCCTTTGGATGCAACCTTAAGTGATAGTAATAGATGCTTAGAGCTTGGTCCCTTATTATGATCACATAGATTTGTATTTATATGATTCCCTTGTTTGAATTTTGTAATTAACATCTAAAAGGCCGACCACCAAGAAAACAAGATGCCCAAAATATAAAAGAGGCCCAAAATGGGTGAGTAAGATAAAAGGAGGTTGGGGTGCCCGGAGGGGACACGGGTGCACAGGCACTAACGTCCTAGTTGGGTGCTAGTGTCTAGAGAAAAGAAAGATAAAGCAGTGAAAGTCACATTAGGAAGTGGGGTGTGAAAGATCATAGATAAAGAATGAAAGAAAAGAAAGATGCCAAAGATATATGTAAGTTACTAGTTTTCTCACTCAAGAACCATATGAATCGTGGTATGTGATTAGGACCTAGAAATGTACCCAAAGTGTGTGATTTAGCGTCTACAAGGCCCAATGAAAAGAATCAAGGAGTTTATGGATAAGGGTATGTCTCATGGATTAGTAGGATATATGTAATATGTGTATAGAGCTCAAGACCATAAGGAATATGTTAGCTAGTATCCCCGCATATGGAGAGTAATTTGTAGTTATTAACTAGATAATATGCCGATTACAAATTTTTTTATAAATGTATACAAAATTGTCAACATAGATTCCAAGGGTAGGGGCCCCTATAGAATCCCCATTTTGTAATTGGTATATACATATGTTATAAATTTCTTGCAAATTTCCTATTTTGATTCCACCTCAATTGATACATCTTTGTTTGATTCATTCAATTTCTCATTATATACATCAAATCTTGTGAACATGTTAATAAGGAACTCATCATCAGGTCCAACATGAAATTCAAATATAAGTCCCTATTCTCTTAATACTTTGTCAAATTTACTTATAATACTTTTATTCTTCTTCACTTTCTTAGTCAATTTAGTTGTTACTCCTTCCAAATGCACATACCTCTAAATGGTAGAGTAATTAAAACATGAATGACTAGTCTCTAACCCTCCTATAAGATGTTGATGAAATATTTGTATCAATTCATCCATATTCATGTTTCCATATGTGATATGGTATGGAATTAGCACTATTTTCCCAATCCCAGAATCGAGGTCATCAATATATTCCCCTATTTGATCTTTCATTGTGGTGATCTCATTAATGCTTTTATTTAGATTTTTATTCTTAATTGGATGTCTCCCTCATAAGTATGTTTCTCCCCTCTTTGGTTAGTAGGAAAAATACCTTCATCTTCAACCAACTAATCATCCATTTGAGTCACTTCTTCAAGTTTAGGTATATGTATTTCCCAATAATGAAGCTCATCCTTACATTTTTATATTTGATCATTTGCTTCATGCATCCACTCCGAGAATTGCTTGTAGTAATCCAAAGTATTTGTATGGATTTTGTGCATTTCTTGGTAAATTCATTTTTACATTTTGTTTTAGCATTGATTATTTATTTTGACTCATCATCTACTACCAAGTCCTTTAGGGTTATTGCAGTGGAAATTTCATGTCCTTCAGTAGGAGGTTGCAACAATTTTTACACTTAAGTTGATAAAACATCAACCTTCTCTCTTATTTTTTTAGTTTCCTTATCCTTATCAATCTTCTCTCGATAATCCCCCATATGACCATTGTAGCATCATGTTTCAAAGCATCTATGTTTCGCTTCCCTAATGGAATATGTGTGACTTGATAAGTAGCCACATATTTTAGTATATCTCCTTTAGGGGTAGAAATTTCCAATGTCATGTTCCCTTAAGGATCCACAAGGGTTTTGGATAGTATTATCGATTTCTTAGGGGATCTTGAGGGTCTAGAAAATATGAAATTTTCAGTATTAATAGTTTCTAATTGGATTGTTTCCTTTTATTCCCTTGGGAGAATTGATCCCAACTATCCAAAGTGGTAGGGAATTTCCCCCTTTTGGAGCTTATGGTGTCTGTTTGGGTGTGCCCAGAATAAACCAAAATTTATTTAGAAGTATCATGAGGCATCTCTAAAACTTGAAACTATATTTATGGGAATTTAGTCCCTATCACTACTTTCTTTGGTTCAATCTATGATGCACTTGTTCCTTCATGCCCCTTCTTTTGTTCAACACCGTAGAATCATTAGTTAACACCATTGTAGGATTTGGTTCTTGAAATTCATTGCTAGCTTGTTCATCCTCCTTGTTTATAGCTACCTCATGAATTACAATAGCATTATTGACATTTTCTAATGCTTATTCCATGGGGTAAATAATAACATCTAGCTTTTCTTTTGTTGTGGTATTTGCATCTTATTTAGGCCATACCTTTGTGAAGATAACCATCTCCTTAAATTATTATTCTATAATAGTTAACTCCATTGGAAATGTTTTAGTTGTGGGTACCATGACCTCAATTTTTGTACACTTTGAGTTTTTTTACTTACTTCCTCACCGTGTATTTCCAAGGTTTCCATTAGCTAGCGGTCTAAGGGGATAACATCAACATATTTTTCAGTTACTAAAATTTGTAACAAGTTCACATGGACATACATAGGTTTATTTTTATTCATCCACATCTACTATCTAGATTTATGAAATTATTCCTTCTTGAGTTGGTGATGCAATATGAGCTTATTATAACTCATATAGTGAGATTGAATCAATCGTGCTTCAACTTGTGATTTTTCTCCTTCATGAGAAAATGTTACATTAATAACTTCTTTCTCTTCATTTGGTGGAACTAAATCAATCACTTCAGGATCCTTCATTTATTTTTGATGTCTTCCCCTAGTTGGGATGTCCCTCGCCTTTGAGGTCTTATTATCTCTCTTCAAGGGGTATACAACTCTGGAATTTTTAGGACTTTTGAAATACTTGAGGCTAGATTCATTTTTCTCTTCACCAATTTGGACTTTTAGCTTTGGGTTAATATCAGGTAAAGACCCCTCATTCTATTGAATTTACTAGATTATCCTAGAAAATTCACCACAGAGTTCTAGGATTTGAAACACTTGTTTCCTTGACTTGTAATGGGACTGCGTGAGTGATGGGGAATATTTTATGGTTTTCATTAGTATCTCCTCAGCCTTTTGGGTCAAGAGGGACATGGAGGTACCTATGTTACTTGTAGTAGTAGTCCACTCTTTCTATTATCTCGGTGTTGGCTTCTTGAAAGGAAGCTAAGGTGTTTTACCCTCTATGGGATCCATTTGTCTTGCTCCTTCCTTTAAAGGAGGAAGATCTTCTTTGAAGAATTCTGTAGCACTATACTATTGTAGTACCTTAGTATTCTATAATGATTGAAGATCCTGTTGTAGAATTCTTGTAGCGCTATACTATTGCGGTACCTTAGTATTCTATAATGATAAATCCAAACCCTTTCTTTTCATCCATGTCAATGTCCTTCTCATTATATGTGTATTTCTAGTATGTAGTAACATTGTTTCTTTTTTATTTCAATCAAGTGGCTTAATTGGTTTCCCTACCAGATTCATTTCAATGTAATATTAGCTCAATACTTGTTGAACATCTGCAAAGTCTTGAGGTACAACTACAATTTTGTAGTCAATCACTTGTTGTAGAGTCATTCTAGAGAAGTCTCTTAGTCTAACTTCTTCTTCATCTCTACAATTCATCCAAAAATATTCATAATGTGATTCATGCTCATATGAACTTCCTAGGACTGAGCTCATCACCCATATGATATCATAGTTAGGCCTTGGCTGAAAATTTTCCATCTCTAGTCTATTCATCTCTTCATCTAGAAGCCCGACCTGCATGACTATTGTGCATGTTTATCTCCTTATTGAGATTAGGAACCTAATATCAGTATTGTGTTTACTGTGTATTAACTTATGTACTTCTTCCAACTACCTTGAGAACTCCAAATGTGCCCATTTTCATATAAGTATGTAGGTGCATGTAAGGGTTCCCCTGAAACCACTTACCCTTATGTAAGTAAAAACTAAATTGGATAAAGTAGCACCCATAATCATTGATTTCTCTTTTGGTAGCTGTAGATATTATAAATTGTTCCCATTCTAGTTTGAAAAGGCATATAATGGGTGCAAATAAAGCATCATTTATATTTCTAAAATTTCCCTTGTGATTCTCCAAGTTCAACTGAGGGTATACATCATACACCTTATGGGTGGTGAAATTTTTCATTCTTGGGATTCCTGGGAGTTTTTGTGGCATGCAATATTACAAAACATTAAGACATCATGTAAAATTCACACCTGATTGCAGTACCCTCTTTAATTTACACAACCATCTTTATGAGTTGATCATGGATAGATGTGCTTATAAATTTTTCCCAACAAATCTTCTCAATACTAAATAGAATGATCTATATATAGATAAACATCCACTCTTGGAATTCATAATCATCCTTCAAGAAAATTATTCTACTTAGTAGAGTGATGAGGTCTTCAACCTCTTCCAAAAAGTGTGAATGAACTAACTTTTTTAGGACCCTGGTAGAAGAACCTCTATTTTTTATCAACAATTGACTATTCATAATTCTAGAATATTCTACATGTTTGGTGTTCCACAAGCCTTGTGTTGATTGTATGTCAATTTTCATTGCCCTCTCAACTTTGGGTAATACCATTTTTACTTGAAATGTTATAGGTGATCATGAGAGATGTTGGTATCCAGATTTAATCTCCTTCACAACTTGAACAACATCATGAATTTGCACAAGACACTCAAGGATGGATAGGTGTTTTGTATGTCGTTTGTAGCTGGGAAGCACACCTATCTTGCTTGTTTACATTCAAGAATTGAGGGAGTGGATAGCACCTTCAAGAGGGTTTTGATCTAACCCTCACTATTTTAGGTTGTTCCTATCAACCAAGGCAAGAGAACCTGTATTGCAGCCCCTATATGGTAAGGAGATGGAGATGTCCTTGTGTTTTGCATATGACATAGAAGAGGCCTTGTGAAAACATGATCAAGTATCCATTATCCAAACTCAAAGGAGTTGTCACTACTAAATGATGGAAATGTTCTCAAAACAAAGCTAGCGCTGCTAAAGACATGATAAAACCCTGATCAATGTTGTGCATTTTAGTGAAAGGATTGAATTCTTTTGTGGACACATAATGCAAATGCAGGGGTATTGTAGGTAAGAAGAGTTAGTTTAAAATGAAATTCGATGAAAGATTTTAGAACAAGAGTAGTTAGGAGTCATCACCTTCTTTGGGAAACTTTGCAAATGAATTACAACACCTAAACAATAGAGATGTTTCAATGAATTTGAAGTGCTCTTTCAACCAGGATGTGTGCACACATGGATGCCCAAATTTGCACTATTTCATACAAACTTTGATAACCTGCCACAAAGGCTTGAAGAAAAATACCAATGAAGCATCCAGGAATCCCTATTTAATCATGACCTAAGGTGCACCCAAAGGTTTACAGATAGTCTCATTAATCAAGGATAGTAAGATGATTTTAAATCTATTTATCTTCTATCAGATGAAATCTCTTCTAAATACAAGATTGCAAATTCCATTAAACCATCAACTAGAAATGAGACCATGTATGATCAGAGAGATCCTAAACACAATATTGCAACATGAGCATGAAACACAAATTAAAAACATAGTGAAATATAAGTGTATGCAAGCTTTGTCAAGATATAAAACCAGTTAATCCAAGAGTTTGATCAGATGTATCAGCAAGGGAATGATATTTAGACAATCTCAAAGCTTTTTGATGGCTTTACAGCTTGAAACCAACTCAACATGATGAATATTTGATGCAAACAAGAATAAAAATGGTACTCAGTGCGGTTCCTCCAAAACAAAATGGACCTCTTCCAAACTTTCGTTGTGAAAATTCTTTTCTCCTCCTCCAAAATTTTCAATAGACTTCACAAAATGCCTCCAAAATACATCATATACCCCCGCCAGCTTGGATCCTTGCATCCCAAGAAAATAATATGCCAAAGGGATCAAATTTGTTACAAAACCCTATCCATTTGATGAAAAATGATATAAAACTATAAAACAGCTCGCCAAATGCCAGAGATGCACAAATATTTTAAAATATTACATGAACTCAGATCCTTATCCATCCTAGGGTCACATTTTTGGCATTCCACCATGCCAACATGCATTTGCAATCATTTTCTACCTTTTTCCCTCATCTTTTTAACTCTGTAACTTTTCATTTTTTACCTTTCACGTGTTTTTCACGGGCTGAGAAAAATATTTCATGAAAAACACTATAGGGCACCGAATCAGCTCATAAAAATGATGCCATTGCACTCAGAAGGCCGAAAGGATGTGAAATCATATAAATTTTCATGTGATTTGGTGCAAAAATAATGATTCCATACTTCTTGGAGCTTCCATGGCACCCAAAAATGAAACTACACAGCTTCCGTTGATTAAATCAACTTTAAAATTCCGCCCTCCATGTGTCAGATTCAAATCCCTTTTAAAAATGCTGAAATTACCTTTTTGCCTTTGAATAAAGTGGGACACGTGTCTAAATACGATTGGATTGGACCTTTGCCTTCAAAAATGCATTTCAAACCTTTTTGACTATGGGAAAAGTTTGAAAATTTTCTTCGCATGCCCCGTGAATGCACCACGTGTCCTCATGTGGGCCCCTACCAAAACCGCGAGCCAATTTGATGATTTTTTCCACTTTTTTGAGAAAAGGAAAATTTTCTCAAACGTCTCTGCGTCCCTGAACACCTGACACTTCTCTGCCATGTGGCGGTCTCCCATTCACTGCAAAGCCAACCCCTCCTTCTTTCCTTCATTTCTCCATGAGCATTAAAACTTCATGCGGGCCCGAGCTTTCTTTTCTACCCTTTGAAATGTACCATGTGTCTCCCCTAGTAGATCCATTTTTGACTTTGAGATTTTTTCCAAAAATTGTAAAATTTTGAAACACTTCCCGCCACCCGAACCTCCATTACCCCTTGGACACATGTTCAAAAATGATTGGCGGTAGAGCCAATCCTCATTTTTTGCCTTTTAAACCAAGGGCAAAGATTCACAAAATTTTCTTCGGCCCCCATTCCCATTTCTCCTCCCGGACACGTGTCACTTCGTGATTTGCGTGGAGATCTGCTAAAATTTTAACTCTGAAATTTTTCCTCCAAAGGCAAAAAATCCAAAAACATGCACAACCCCACTCCTCCCTTGGCTCCCCTAGACACGTGTCCTCTTCCCATTGGATGTAGACCCCTAGGCAAATATTTTCCTTTTGCATTTTGAAACCAAAAACTTTCAAATTCTTCTAAGTTCCCACTTTTCCGATCGATCTCCCTGGACACGTGTCGCCTTTCCATTGGGCACTGGGCCTCTAAGTTGAAATTTTCCATGACATTTTGAGCCAAAAATTTGAAAAAATTTCAACTCCACCACCACCCACTTGATCCTCCCGTGCCACGTGTCATCATACCATTGGGCATGGGCCCTCGGAGCAAAATTGACATTGAGAATTTTTCAAAAATTGAAGGAAATTTTAAGTGACCCCGCCACCTATCGATTCATCTGACCAATCAAATCGTGCCATGTTGGAACATCATGCACAAAGATCGCAAGGGCGCAGCAGACACAAAATTTCCTTTCACCAAAATTTCAAAAATAACAAGTTATAACATTTTTTTGACCTTTCCCGGCCAATGAGAGCCTGCCACATCACCAAAAGCCTGTAATGATTAATTTGACGGCCCGAGAGCCCATCAAAATGTGAAAAATATAGAGGATGCCCCAAAATTGAATTTTTACCCAAGGAAGGCAGATTTTTGGTTTTGAATCCAATGAAACATGATTTTTCAATGATTTAGGCCTGGGGAATGAGATTTTAACAGCAAACAACTCGGGTTTGATCTGTTTCAATTTCTTGCACGTTTTGACAAAGAAAAAAAGAGGCAGCCCGTGGGAAGGAAAAATTTAGGCTATAGAAGGGGGGAAACTTGGAAATTTGTTCAAATATAGGGCAACACAACAACATTGAGGGCATTTTCAAAGCATTCAACTGGAAAAGATGAACCTAAACCCCAACTTGAGAAAATGAACGTTTCTTGACAAATTGGGCAAAAATGGATATAGAAAATTAGGGCAAATTGTGAAAACTCGAAATTGCACCAACAAGAGAAATCTAGCACCACTTCCATAAATTAATTCCTTGGTTTATGGATTCTAATTTTAGCACAAGTCCATACCAATTATGGGAAATGTATCAAGTGTAGGAAAGCAACAACTAAGGAAATACCACTAGCATCAATTTCCGCCATGTGATCACTTCTATTTGAGGCATGGAATCTTTTCAGGGGAATCCCATAAGTTCGAATTCCCTAGGTTTTTGTTTTTTTCTTCATCAAAATTTCTCATAATATGTGAAGTAACGGGGTTCCAGTTTTTTTTATCTTCATCTTGCTTGATAATAAAATGAAATTGGGTATCCAATTACTTATGGGGATCAAGGAAAGAACCATGTGTAAGAGAAGAAATGAAAATGGTGATGCTTCTTAAAAACCCTTATGAGCAAATGAAAATATCAAGTAATCTATTAAATTTTATGGGGACTTACCCATGTTTGCATATTTATTTAATATACTAGCCATATATGTATGTTGATCACTTCAAATTTCCTATACACCACTCGTATGATCTACTCCCTCAATCTTGCAATCAAAATTCATAATTTTAGGGCTCTAGAGTGCTCATTTTCATCGTGAGAATGTAGAAGTGTAAAATACCTAGAAAATTTTTGAACCTATTATTTCACCTTATTCTTAGAACATTTCTTGGAATGTAAAAAAATAGATAAGGGTAAAAAGGCTAAAAGGAATACCTGTTGAAAGCTAGTTGAAGGTTGTTGCATGCACGCCGACTTCTTGATCAACAACTAATCATGAGAGATTCCTTTTGGTTAGGAGGAACTACTTGAAATAAACAACAAGACCACCAAATGGAAGTTAAATAGCATATGCAATGGACTGCCTAGCGTATGCTAGATCTAGGAAGTGTGATACTCCTAAAAGACACAATCCACCGTTTTAAACAAAATAATGTGAGTAATAAGGTAAATATTGTCCTACTTTTGTACTAAATATGATTTAGGCATCTCATATAAACACAATAAGAAAAATCTAATCTAACAGGCTAGGTTAGGATAAGATTCGGAGGTCGGGTAAATGGTTCTAGGTTTCTGCAGGTCTGACAGAGATCTGATGAAGATCACAGGTGATTATAGGTAACTTGGGAATAAGTAAGTAGGTTGTTAGTCTCAGTGTGTTGATGACATAGAGATTGATGCCAATCTAGTCTTGATCGATGTTGGTTAATTGTGACCAATGTCGGTCACTAAAGAAATGATAGGGGGTCAAGAACAGGGTTTTCCAGGTTAATGGGGAGCTGGGTGAGGTGTCTACGAGGTGTGGGTAGGGATGCAAGTTAGTGGGCAGGTATGGTGGGGTTTTGGTGAAGCGGGAGGAGTTAGAGGTTAAGTTGGTGAATGGTAGCAAAGGGCTAGTATCGGGTAGGTAAACCGACGCTAGTATAGGAGTGACTGATGGCGGTCTAGGATGACCGACGCCATGATCGTGGGAAACTGGAAATGCTACAGAATGGGTTTTGGGTTCCATTTGTGATTACAAAAGGTTTGGGTAGGTTGGAATGAGATGTTGGGTTGTCTAAACAGGGTTTTGCAGAGTTTTGGCAAGGGTATGGAGGGGTAGCTATCAAAGGAGATCAATGGGTGACTGGGAGAGAAAATAATACACCAAGAGAAGTAAATACTAAGAATATCTAAACAACAGGGATTGAATAGAAAAAATTACTTACTTGTGAATATGCTTCCAGTCGTCTATGGGTGAAGGTTGGAGAGGATGGCTGGAGATTTCTTTTCCGAAGATCACCAGCTGATGGGAAACTCTTGCTTGAGCTACCTAGGCTTTCCTCCTTGCTTGGTTGGGTCAGCTCTTTTTGCTGGGATAGTTGTTGGATGTTTGGGTGAGAAAGAATGTTTCCTCTTGTCGCATGCATGTGTGATTTCCCTCTCTTGCTCTTAAAATGTGCCAACCTTAAAATAAGGTTACCAAAAAGGAATAAAAGGTGACCGATGATGGTTCCTGGTTGACCAATGTCGCTTTAGGGGTGATGGTGTCGGTTAAGGTGGGATTCCTAGGTTTATTAAAATGGGAAAATATTCTTGATTTCTTGGGCCTAGTTAGTTTATTGTCGCGGATTAGAACGGAAGCTTCCTTTTGAATGGGCGGGAATGTGGTTAGAGAGATTGTAGGGATTGATTTTTAGGGTTAGGCCAAATCTTAGCTCATTAAGGAAAGTAGGATTAGGTCTTAGTTAGTTATGGAAACATGTTAGGAATAGGTCTAGGGTGAGGTGAAAATTAAGATAATTAGATAATAAATATTATGAGGATATATATTAATTTAATTAATTTAATTAAATTAATAGTGATGTGGGGTGGAAGGGGCCATGGTTAAGTGAATATGTTTTGGTTGGTTATTCGATGGGGTGCTAAGGGGAGTGTGACGTAATTTTGGTGTCTACATTTTGACCTCCGTTTGTTACGTAGCTTGTATTGGTAAGCAATGCCGATACAAAATAAGATGTTTTTGCCCCATGTGTGGGTGAAGGTGATCCCCCTCAAACTAGGAAGTCATGAGGCAAAAGGTGGAATCAGTGAGTGGGTTGATAAAAGGTGAATGTGATGAAGAAGAAGGTAGAAAATGGGGGTAAAGGGATAAAGGTCCAATCAAGTAATCCGTAATGGGTCAGGGTCAAAGGTAGTAACAGTCAAATGCATGCACACATATAAACTGCAGCATGGTACCAGGTTGAAGAGAATGCAAACTCTACATTGTCTAAGGTCGATAAGTTTATCCAAATAAGGTTGTGGTGAGTTTGGTATCCAAGGTATAGGATATGGTGTGGAATCACTTTGCAAGTCAAAGTGCAGAATGTTTAGATATGTTCGATACACCAAAGGTTGGGTCGGGATAAACAATATGACAAGAGGCAAGGTAAGGTCATTAGGTCAAACAATAAGGGTAACATGTCACAAGGTATAGCTAGCACATAGGTTCAAAGGTCACGAATAATGTTCTAGGTCTAGGTATATAGGTCGTGGGCATAGGTAAGGTAAGGTCATTAGGTCAAACAACATGAGTAAATGTGTTGCAGAAGGTATAGAGTGCACGTAGGTTCAAAGGTCACAAATAGTGTTATGGGTCTAGGTATATACATCATGGCATAGGTAAGGTGGGGTAGGGGTAAAATAACAAGTCCCCAAATGATGATGAGGTTAGGTGATAAATGATGAGGTCAGGAGGATAAAGTGGAGTGTCCAAGTCAGGTGTGGGTGAGGTGGAAAGGATTCGTGCAAGTAGATTAGGGGTAATGGGTAAGAATGAGGATGATTAGGATAACCAACAATGATTAGAATTAATTGATGCTAGTTGTCGAAATGACCATGGTAGGATAGGGCACGTAATCGATGTCGGTCTCGGTGAAAATGTCGCCAATCAAGTTGGGAAGGTTAAAAAAGAAAAAGTTTCACATTTTTAAAAATCATTTATCATTTGCCACATAGGAGAAAATGACAAGAGAGAGAGAGAGAGAGAAAGAGGTGGAAAGAAACCAAGTGATATGGAGAGTTGAGTTGGCAAGCTGCGAGCTAGCGATCGTTGGTTGATATGTGGTTCTACGAGCTCGGTGTGATTGATTTGATTGGGTGGATAGCCAGAGGGCGATCGGATGATGATAGAGGCTAGAGAGGGATCGGGTGGACTGTGTAGTGGGCCGAAGTGTCACCATGTAGATGAAAACATGATGAGGTAAGAGTCAATTCCTATTTTTTTTTGTTTGAGTAGGTGGAGGATAGAAATCGGGTAGGAGGAAAGTGGGTTTTTGGGGGAAAAATATTAAAATTTGAATGTGGGGAATTTAATGAGAAAAGGGGAACAAGGGAGGGTAGATTTAGGTAAATGAGGGGTGGGAATAGGTGTTGGGTAGGCATTGGTGGGGAAATGAGTAGAAATGAGAAATTTAGGTAGAAATAGGGTCAGTGTCCTGTGTTTGTCACCGTGATGTTGGATCGATGTCGGTCCAATGTTAGCCGACATCGGTGGGTGAGGACCGGTATCGGTCACATATGCGGTGACCGATGCTAGTTGTTTTTGGACCATGGTCGATTGATGATGACTAGTGCCAATTGACATGCTAGAGAGGCAGCCTGAAAGGAAGTAAAATAGATGGGGTGTGGACATATAGGTAGGGGTATGGAGAGTTAGGTAGGGGGAAGAGTTATGGGTATTGGTAGGTGGGTGAATAAGTAAGATCGGTGAGAGGGTCAAAATGAAAATAGGTGAGGGTCCAAGGTGTGGGTAGATAGGTAGTGTTGATTTAGGGCATAGTTATAGGTGAAAGGTATAATGCGAAGAAATATAGGTAGGGTAAGTGGTATAGTGGGGGTGGCAAGGTTGAATGCAGGTGTGGGCAAGTTTTAATAATATGATTGGTTGTTGGTTGTAGGTGAGAGATCAATTACGGATGAGAGATAGGGTACCGCCACTACTGGTGGAGGTACGAGTGAGCATGACACGTGAGGAGTGGTACCATGTTGTAGAGGTGGGCCTGATTGGGGTCAGACGCTACCAACACATAGTCCCAGAGGTGATTTTGATGGTTTCCCTCATCGATAGATGGGATTCGGTGACCAACACATTTCATCTACCGATGGGTGAGATCACGATCACCCTAGAGGATGTCTACAGGATCTTGCGACTACCTATAGTAGGTATACATATTTATTATATCTCCTCAAAGGCATCCGAGGAGTTACTGTTACTAGTGTTTGGAGAGGGGATGGAATTGTTAGGATTCCACAATGCCAATATGAGCTATGAAGTGATGTACCGAGCCTACCCCGAGGAGATGAGGATGGTAGTGCTTTTGATGCGGTAGTCTACTATTTTATACCGCTGGATGTAGAGGGTGGGAGATTCCCACAGTCACTAATGGGTGTTCTATATGACATGTTGGAGAGCAGGACTTAGTTTACATGGGTTCCTACATTCTTGGTGTAGCTATATAGGGAGTTGTGGGCTTATGGGTGACTACGGTGGTTCAACCTTTGTTGTACATTCTTACTACACTATTGGGCATATGAGCATATTATGTGTGTGCACTCAGCTTGATATGCCCTGTGCTAATGCATTCGAGCCAGGTTTTGTTTGGGTGGGCTACAAGTGATGGGTGCCAGTTATTGGGGAACACCAAGCTATGAGAGATACATGTTATGTAGCCTATTACAGGTGATTACTAGAGGGTTTGTGTAACATGGACATCATTTAGAGGCCATATGTGGGCTTTCCCTCATACGCACAGTATAGTAGAGGAGCTAGATAAGTTCTGTATATATAGGTGGATAGAGGGTGGCGGGCGGGGGAGCACGAGATGATACACTGTAGACTAGGTTAGATGATAGTTTGGGTTGCTGCAGGATATACCCCCACCCTTCCCACAATATAGGAGAGATGATGTGCAGAGGTCTATGTCTCCACCATGACCTATAGTATTGACTGGGCAGAGGAGGATATGGTCGATCAATAAATAGATGATGCCGGGGTTATAAACCGATATAGATAGTGGTGGGTTGCACAGCTATGAGCATTACCACCAAGGCCGGGGCAGCTGGATTTAGCCACCATCACAGTTCAAAGAGACACCCTACATGGGTAGGTGCTTCATGGGTGTCAGCATTCCCTTCATTTAATAAACTTCTTGTTGATGTCATATCAAACCAGGGGTGTGTCTAAAGCTATATGCAACAAGAGTAATTTTATCGATCTAGTAGTTGACTGTAGTTATTTTTGTATTTTATGGGGGATCTCTTCAATGTCTTAAGGACTTGTTGGTAAAACCTTTTAAAATTTAAACTATGAAAACTTGTTGAAAGTAAACACACTAAAAGCTTTGTTGAAAGGAAACACACTATGCAGAATGGAAACACACTTGCTTCTAAAAGTAAACACACTTTCTATTGGAAATAAACACACTCAATTTAGAATTCTTGAAAACAATTGCAAGAAATATAAGAATCTATCTAAACACCTATAGGAACAAGTATACAATAGAGTTTAACTAAAAGAATTAAAACAATACAAAATTAACAGATCTAAGCTATTTGATGAAGAAATATAAATACCAAATAAATGAATATCCTGGACCTTCGGGGAGTGGGCCCTTACTCCTTCTCAAATTAGGATTTAACAACTCAAAATTCTCTCAAATAAGAATGGCTATTTTATTGATAAAACATTCGGTATTACAAACGTACTAGATCTGAGTACTTAGTCTATTTCTCTTCTTTGTTCTATATCTATCTCATATCATATTCTATATATCTATCTATTTACCGCAGTATGATTTTATATACATTTTACAATCACAATCGCCTCAACGATTTTGATGAAATCAAATCATTCCCAAACGAGATGCTTTGAGTCGAGATTACGGTTGATCGGATATCATGTAGGATAACTCTCCATGGATCTATGTTTAGAAATATTCTCATCCTTTCCTAATTGAAAGGGTTATAGATGCAAAATCTCTGGATGTGGTTAGAATAGATAACTCCCATTAGTTTCGAACTTCGGAGAAGTTCTAGAACCATAGGAAATTGTTAAGGACCAAAACTATGAGAATTTCGAGCTATCCTCGTGGAGTTACGGAACTAATTCTAAAAATTCCGGAACTAAATACTAGAGTTTTGGAACTAAGTCTGAAAGTTCTAGAACTAGATGATGACTATGTGATGGAGTTCCGTAACTAGCTTAGAATTTTCAAACTAAGTTGTGTGGGAACAGATGTTGCTGAAAACATACTGAATGCTTCCTACTTCATTTCCTCGACTGACTAGACCTGTTTTATTACAAAACTAAATTCAAACACACACTTCATTAGGAATTCTAGAGCTTTTAACATTAGAATCACAATCAATCAAAATATAGACAATTACATCCTAACTCATATCAGATCAACTAAAAGTCACAAAATGCAATCAAACTTAATAAAAAGGAGAGTAAGATGAGATCATATATTATACATTAATTGGACATAATCTAGCCTCATCATTTCCCCCAAACTTACTTGTTTGTAAGTCCCTTTACAAAATTCATTCTTCAAAAGTGGGGTGGTATGTTCTGCATTCCATTTGATTGCTCAGATCAAATGGCTAAAACTAGATTTTCCAATGTTTAAACTTAGATATATTGTACCTCGCTCCCACTTCTATTTTCCTCTCTCATTGTTCAAATTCAGTAGGGTCTTGAGTTTCTCTATTTTTCCCAAGAGATATGGGGGTGAGAAGTAGAGGGGACCTTGTTTGCATTCCCATTCATATTTTCCCGTAGGTTTCATTGACTTGGGGAATTATTGTGCATAACGCTTTTTCCCTTTCTAAACTCTAGATCAGATTTGTTGGGGAAATTACTTCCCTTCTTCTCAAAGAAATAGTAAGGAGTTCCCACCTCTTTGAGCATCCTTCATAAATATCTTCAAAATTTTTCTCCTCATGGGAGGTGAAGGCATCAATACTATTTTGTAGAATGGCAAGATAGTGTGTCTTGAATCTCTCATCAAAGGCATGCATTCTAAAATGTGTGAGAAAGGTAGAGGGTTTACCATAATGAGCTCTCATGCAGAGACCTGTTGAGTGGCTTTCAATAAAAATTCAGATTCCCTTTCCTTCCATGCAATTTGGTTTTGCAAAAAGACACAAATGCATTGAGATAACTCTCCCTACATATAAATTGATCATAAATCCTATGTTTTTCTCTAGCATAAAATTGTAAAGATAAAATTCACACAGAATATTTTTATGTTTAGGGCTGGATAGAGAGTAAGTTGTCATGAATTCAGATTCATATATTAGTTCATGTGGAAGCCCACAAGAAATCCTTAATAGTTGTTAGTGAATGAACTACTCTTCTAAAAACACACTATATGCAGGAGAGGGCCTCCCGCAACAAGCAATATTTCACCGATAATACGTACTCATATGAATTTTTTTCAAGACATTTATATTTATTTCCTTCCTCCTTATAAAATTTTTCTTCCCATTATTTTCTTTCCTTAATCTCTTCTTCCATCTTGGTCTTCAATTCTTCATTTGATGTTTTGGCTTCTCGATTTCCTAAGTTTCATTCCATAGCTGTTTGAGTGGCAAATAGGTTACCTCATTCTATGCAAAGACTGTGGACACAACACTTTGTTTTCTAGAAGCTTGAAATTCTTCCTCTTTTTCTATCAGTTATTTCTTGGTTGCTGATAATTCCTTAGTCCTGGCTATAAGTTGAGTTGTTAGCTCTCTAATGAGCATTTCCCTTTGTTCCAATTTGAGTTTGAGGAAATCCAATTCCTCATATTTTTCTCTGATAATGAGCTCTGCTCTAGACAAGAACAAAGCTTGTTTAACTTGTTGTCTTTCTTCTTCCTATGAAATTACTTGAGGAGTTGGGCATTCTTCCTCTATCAAAGGAAATTTTCCTTTTCTTATCCTGGATGCCAACTCTTCTTCTTCATGTGGCAATACTGATGGTTCAACCAATTCCTGAAAATCCTGCTCTTCAAATCTTTCTTCTCCTCTAGTCCATTTCAGCTTGACTTGGCTCAGGAGGGGTCATGGCCATGCTACCCAAAATATCAACAACTTCCTTTTCCATCCTTTCTTGCTCACTTCTTCCCTCTGGGGTTTCCCTTGACCTCTTATGAATTTTTCTTATCTGGGGAAGTTCAACATGCCTAGCAGTGAATTTACTTCTAGAGATTCTTCTTACTATTCTTTACTCTTGTTTTGGGTGAGCTATCACCATCGTGAGAAAGATATTGGCTCCCGTGAAGTTGCTGCAGAAGAAGGAATTTCCTTCACAGGTACAAAAGGCCTTGTTGTTTTGATCTTTCTCACTGACCTTATTCTTTTTGTACTTTTTCTCTTCCATTTCCCTTTTTCTTCTTGACGGGCATCAATTTCTAGATTAGTTAAAGGAGAGAATGGGGATGGAATTTTCCTTCTGATAATATTAGGGGTTTTCTTGAATTTACCAAGAAACTTATCCCAAATTTATTCTCCATTATTCTTTGATAGAAAAAGGTGCTGGCATATTAAATGAATTAGACCATGATGCCTAATTTTCTAAACACCACAGAATACCTCCGATCCATAGTTTGATAGAATAAAAATAAACTCGAAGGTTTATTATGTACTCAGTTTGGTGGCTCCATACTTCGATATATGAGCATTTTTAGGACTTATTTTCCCACAGACCCAAATTGACCATCACAGGCTAAATATTTCACTATCCAAAACGCTACCCTGTCAAAGGGTTTGGGAAAACTAGCCCTCCTAACCTCTTTTATGATTTTATTTGTATTATAGATGTAATAGGGTTTATTTTCTCCTTCTTGCAATAATAATTCAACTAGTTCTTTCAAGGTCCCCTTGGCAGGTTGTGGGACATGCACAATTGGAACTCTAGACACATTACTTATAGTATTTATAGAAAAAGGAATAAATATATTTCTCACCTTTGTCCTAGATTGTTCTAGGTTTATGAAAAATTCTCTTACTAATTTTTCATTATGTGTTGAAAATTTCTTTAAGAACAATAGCCATCCTGCATGCTCAAAGATGGATGCCACTTCTTCATCTTCGAGCATCTGGGAATCATCATCTGGTTCTGATTTCTTCTTAATCCCCATATCATCTTGAGTTATGTCTCTTTCGATTTTGTACGAATTAGTTGCAGACCCTTTTTCTTAGCTGTAGAACTGATGACTTTGGCCATGGAACCTCTGTTCTTAGCTATGGAACCTCTGTTCTTAGCTACAGAACAAAACTTAATTCGATGCTCCTTCCTCAAAATCTCTGCAACTTATTTCACTTGAGTTTGCAATAATGATTATTAATGATAACCATGCCACCACTTATTCCATCCAAATCAACTTCATGATTACACACTTGTAATCATAATGTATAAATAGATGACTCATCATACCTACTTTTAAATTAAGTCAAATCACACATGCAAACATTTAATCAACCCTAAATAAGTTAAAATATATAATTACTGTCCTTGATGATGTAACCATTTTTCTATGATGACTCATCATTCCTACAAGTGGAACAAAACATGATTAGATAAGATAGCTAGAATTCAAAAGAATTCCCTTATTTGAACTAGCCAAAAGGAGAGGTCAACCGCCATTTGCTGGTTTTCAATTGACCTTTGAGAGAATTTCTTCTTTTATTTTATTTTTGGGGAAGAAAACACCATTTGTTGGTTTTCATCTTCTTCCCTTTATTCTAGATCTATCATCTAGTTATTTGATCATTTTGGAAGAACTAGGTTCTTCCATATGATCAAATTATTTGTCTGATTCAATCTTCCTCAAGAAGTCATCCTTAGTGGGAGGCTTCCTATAGAGTTTGAGCCTTTGGCCATTGACCAAGAGTGTTCTCTACACGCCATCAATGGGAAGTAACCGAATATAACCATTGTCAAAGATCTCATGACTGATAGGGTCCCAACCATCCGGTTCTAAATTTTCCTCAATTGTTGGTACTTAGCGTTGGTGCCCGATTTAATCTCCTTCACAACTTGAGTAGCATCATGAATTCTACAAGACACTTAGAGGTAGATACATAATTTATATGTCATTTTGTACTGGGAAGCAATTTATCCGACTTATTAGCACTCAAGCTTTGAAGAAGTGGGTAGCACCCTGAAAGGATTTGATCTTATCCTCACTATTTTAGGTTGTGTCTCTCAACCAAGGTAAGAGAACCTGTATTGTAGCCTTTTTTTTGTGAAGGGGGTCAAGATATCCTTGTATTATGTAGATTGTATGGAGATGGCCTTTAGAAAACATGATCAATTTCTCATTATTCAAACTCAACAGAGCTATCACTACTAAATGATGGAAATGATTTCAAGACAAGGCTGAAGCTACTAGAGACATGGTGTGATCCTGACTACTTTGTGTAATTTTGTAAATGGATTATAATCTATTGTTAACACAAAATACAACATAGGGGTAGTATAGGTGGGATTAGGTGATTTAAATGAATTTTGGGGTGGGAGATTTTAGACAAGACTAACAAGAATTTACCAACTTCTTTGAGGACCTTTGTAAAACTTGAAAAGAAAACCCAAACAACAAAATGCTTCAAAGAGGTTAAGGTATTCCTTCAACTAGGATATGTGCACCAAATGGAAGTGAAGATCTGCACTCTTCCACGCAATCTCCGATGGTCTATCACAAAAGCTTGAGCTAGATGAATCAGCTTAAGCATTTAGAAATTTCTATTTTATAATACCTAAGGTGCACCAATAGGTTTAGAAACAATCTATGTATCAAGGAAGGTAGAGTGAATGAGACCAGTATGATGAAATAACCTCTAAACACCATATTGCAATAGGAGTAAGAAACAAAAATTGAAAGCATTATGAAATATAAGCGTATTCAATTTTTTCCCAGAGACAACACAAAATAATCTAGAAATGACCAAAATTATTAGCAAGGGAATGTTACAAGAAAAATCTCAGAGATTTTTAGTGTCTATACATTTGCAACCAACCTAACATGATACAAATTTGATGTAAAAAAGGAATTAAAATGGTTCTCAGGTGGTTTCTCAGAGAATGGGCTTCTTCCATGATTTTCCCTTGAAAATTATAAGTTTCTTTGACCATTTGCATGAAAAATTCATGCAATATATACCTTTTACTCACTCACTCACTTTTACCCTCAAATATTCCCTCCAAAAGTGGAATATTCAAAGCATATTTGCTTTGCAATATTTCTAGAAAATGACATTTAACAAACTCGCAAAAAGTTGCCAGTTGTTCTTTCAAAAGGTGAATCATTACAAAACTTTCATCATTCTTCAAAGTGGAAGAACATTTTTCATTTCCCACACATGTAGATCCCTTTTATTTCATCATTTCAATTTTTCCTTCCCAATTTTTACTTTGTAACTTTGGATCTGGTAATTCATGTTTTTCACGAACCAGAGTAAAAATTTATTTGAAAAATGCCTTGGATTCACAAATTGAACCCCCAAATTGATTAATCCGACCCTACAGGCCAAAATGACACGAATTGGAAATTTTTTTGATGAAGATTGATGCAAAAAATGCATCTCCACACTTCCTGGAGCTCAAATGGCGGCCAAATTGGTGAAATGCACAACTACCATCGATCTGTTCCTCAACTTCAAATTTGAGCCACAGACGTGGCGTGATACGGGTAAAAATGGGCTTGAACATATTTTTACCTTTTTAATACTTTTGGAAAATTTGCACAATTTCTTGATTTCCTCCACCACTCCACCGATGAGTTTTGGACTTGACACATGGTTCAATATGACCGATACGAAGTCACACTTAATTTTACACATTTTGCATCTTTCTAGAAAAAAGGAAAAATTTCATTTTTCCTCCACGGCTCCGCCCTTCTGCTTCAAGTTTCTAAAGTGGGTCCCAACGGAACCCTGGGTCCCTTTATGCCTTTAACTCCCTTTTCCCTCAAAGGGAAAATTTTTCACTTTTCCTCCGCTAGCCCGCACCTCCGCTATTGACTTCTCAAATGAATTTTGACTTTTACCCTTGGGCTTGTGGGTTAGTTTGATACTTTGAGTCATTTGAATACAAGAGGAAAAATTTCCAAGTTGCCCCCGATGGTCTACCTCCCTACCTCTTTGAATTTTCAAACTACCACGTGTCACCATAACGCACCTTGAGGCGGTCCCAAAAATTTGATACCTTGAATGAGCACGGGCTCGCCACGTGTCCTATTCCAGTGAGATTTTTCTGAATGCTTGAAGCTCAGTGGAAGGCACCATGTGTCATACTCCAAGGTAGTCTCCTTTTGGCTGTTGAAAAGTCTAAGTAAAATGCAAAGCAAGCGGAGGCCTCCACGTGTCATCCTGGTGCTTCTTTAAGATGGTGCCCAAAGCAGAGACCCTGAATGAGCGCGAGCTCGCCACGTGTCATGTTCCGCCAAAATACTCCAACTGCATAAAATTTTTGTCCAAGTCTAGGCCATACATTGAAGCCTCCATGTGTCCTCTCGGCACTACTTCAAAGTCAGACCAAAAATTTGATTCTCAAATGAGTGTCATTCACCCACATGGACATATTTATGAGTTGAGGCATTTTATAGAATTTTTGAAGTATTTACCTGAGCCACATCTAACCAAAAGGTTCCACATCCCCTATAGATGCAAGGATGCAAGTTTGAATGGGAGAAAATGCTCATCAAATGTAAAATATAGAAACACGAGCATTTGAGCCTAAAAATGAATTTTTCTTCAATGACAAAGAGTTTAGATTGTTGCAAGGATAAAAAACAATCCTTAGGGACACATCAACTCATCCTTTTCAAGTATTTCAATACGAAATGTCAAGAACACAAATTCTGACTAAGGCAATAGAGGGAACAAGAAAATATAAGTTTTTGAAAGGACAGAGCATGGGGGACTCAAAATATAGACCTTTCTAGAGGAATAAAGAAACTAGGAGACAAATATGGACCCATACATGATCTTTGACCCAAGGGAAAACTAAAAATGGAAAAAAGACCAGCCAAGTACAACATGGGGAAGGATAAAATGAAAGAGGCCATAAATCAATAAATTTCCAAGGGCACAAATGGGGCAAGACAATTTTGAGCACCAACACAGGCTCCGACTCAGGGATGGGCACTCCCAACGAGTGCCACAAGAACAAAAGTAGACCAAGTGCCAAAATATCCATTGGGAAAATGGAGTCACAAGCCAAAACACCCAAAAACTAGCTGATAAACCGACCAAAACAACAAAAATAGAGCAGAAAACAAACAACTGTACACTATACAAGTGATATGCAAACCTCAGTTTTGGGGATCAATCCAAAAAATGCTTCAAATGTCTACCATTAACAAGAAGCTCAAGAAATTCCCCATCCAAGTCCTTGAGGAAAAAGGTATTCTCACAAATTCTTATGTCAATGGAATATGGGCCCATCTATAAAGCATCAAATTTACCATGATTTCTCTTATCTTCATGCATGTTATCCCACAATAGCACAAGATCTCCAATACTGAAATCTTTTGGGGTTACCTTCTTATCAAATATCTTCTTCATCCTCTCTTTGAATTTTACATGCCTCTGGTGGGATGCTCTTCTTGCTTCATCAAGCTCAACAATCTAATTAATCCTTACTTCATATGGACTGATTTCTGGTCTTAAATTTGTTGAACAAAATGAAATGAAGACAATTGCAAATGAAAGGGTAGTAGAGCTTGTGTTCCATATACCAATTCAAATAGACTTTTAACAAGTAGCTCTTTTGGAAGTGATCTTGTCAGCCCAAACAAAAAAATTTAGTTACTCACCCCACTTCTTGTTCAATTCCAAAGTCCTTTTAATGATCTTCAATAGGTTTTTATTGTTGGACTCATCCTGTCCATTTCCTTGTGGATTGTAGTTAGAAGCATATGTCAACTTTATCCCATACTCTTTACACATTGCCACTAAATGTCCAACTCTGAAACTCATGGCATTATCAACAATAATATTGACTGGCACTCCAAATCTACATATGATATGATTCAATATGAAGTTTATACAACTTGGTGCATTTCCTTCCTAGTGGGGATTGCTTCCACCCATTTTTTGAAAAAATCAATAGCTACCAAAATCCATTTGTGTCCAGCACTTGATGAATAAGAGATTTCACCAATGAAGTCTAGCCCCCATTGTTTGAAAGGAGCTTCAATTGATACAGGTTACAAAGGAAGGGATCCTAAAGCTTTCAATCTTCCATAGAAATGCTTGACAATCTCACATTTTCTAACCAACTGAATTGCATCTTTGAGAAGAGTTGGCCACCTATAACCAGCCCTCAGAATTTTGTGTGTAGTAACTCTTCCAAAAATGTCCTCCACAAACTCTCCCATGGAAATTAGAAATTATTTTGTGAGCTTTCAACTTCAGTCACACATCTCAAGAGGATTCCTTGGTTTTTCCAAGCCAACCCAAAGTTTGTAATGATATATTTTTGAGAAGCCAGCCTGAGGGCTCTTTTCTAATTTTTATTCAAATGCCCAGGGCAGCATAAGTGTCTGAGATAAAATATTACATCCTTGTACCATTCAAAACTCAACAATTTCTCAAGAACATCTGTCCTTTCTTCCTCTACCTCATTTACTTCAGCATTCTACAAATTGCTTTCAGCCATGAGCTTGGCAAGACCCAAACCTCTTACTAGCTTTGTGGTCTAGATGTCCATATCATACTCCTGCAATTTGTTGACCCATCTACACCTTTTGCTTGAGATCTCCATCTCTGATAAGATGTCTTTCACCATTGTGTGAGGAACATAAGCAACAATTTTGGAACTCAAAATATAAGGCCTAAAAACTTTTGCTTGCTTTTACCAAGGAAAATTCTTATTTGTCCATGATTGTGTATTTCAACTCAGCTACTTGCAATGCCTTACTAAAGAAGGTAATATCTATTTCAGCTCTCGGCATCATCCTTTTGCAACAAAGCAGATGCAATGGTGTGTTCGTAAGCAAAGGAGAAGATTTGGAAAGGTTTCTTTTAATTTGGCGCTGCTAGAATAGGAGCATGCTTCAATGCTTCCTTGATTCCATCAAAAGCTTTAAGGGAAGCCTCTTACCACTTGATATTCTGGTCCTTCTTCAACATGCAAGTAATGGGGAGAGTCAACTCAGTAAAATTAGACACAAACCTTCTAATGAAATTGATTTGACCAAAGAAGGATTGGATTCCTTTCTTAGTTTTTGGAATCGGGATCTTGCTCATAGCTTCTATCCTTTATGGATCAATCATAACTCCTTATTTAGACATAATGTGACCAAGTAGTTTTTCTCTTTGCACTCCAAAATGGCACTTATTTGGATTGAGTGAAATGCCATATTCTCTACATCTGATCAAAATTATTTGCAAATGTTGCAAGTGGTCAATTATTTTGCTAGAAAAAATAGTAATATCATCTTGATAAACAACAATAAAATCATTCATATAGCCAACGAAAGCAATGTCCATGGCCCTTTGAAAATTAGCTCCAACATTCATTAAACCAAAGGGCATCTTGACAAAAACATATGTTCCCCACAGAGTAGTAAAGGTAGTTTTAATCCTCTCTGATTCTTTGACAACAACTTGGTTATAACCAGAGAAACCATCCAAAGTAGAAAGCATTTCAGAACTAGTCACTAATTGTAGCATGTTTTCCATGTTTGGTAGAGGATACTTATCTTTTATTGATGCTCTATTTAGATTTCTAAAATCCACAAAAAGTCTGATCTCTCCATTTTTCTTTCTCGACCGGCACCATGTTTGCAACCCAAGAAGAATACCTTGTGGGTTGAATGATTCCTCCATCTCTCAACTTTTTCAATTCCTCTTGCATTTTGAGAGAAAGGAGTGGATTAATTGGCATTTGCTTCTGTCTAAATGGTTTTGAATCTTTCTCAAGAGGGATTTCATGTTGAAAAAATTCTTCTCTATATGATTTCATCTCGGAATAAGACCAAGCCAAATAGTCCCGATATTGCTTGAATAATTGGATATAGGACTATTTTTCTTCCTTGTTTAAACCACTCCCTAACCAAATCTTCCTTGGTTTCTCCTTTTTCCCAAGTCATTATCTTCAACATATCTATATGCAAACATGTTTCTATTGATTATACAATCAACATTGTTAAAATTTGACTCAAGAGTAACCAACCCTCTAGGGATGGTGTTAGTCTTAAATTGAATGATATCCCTGCCAAACAAGGTTTATTTTCCATCAAAATTACAGACCAATGGTTCCAAATCAATATGTTGATCCAAAAACTCACCTTGGTTCTACAAAAACCTCTAAACTTGAGCATCATCATCAAATACTTGCCAATGTTTGATGTTATCAGGGACTGCAGGCCTAGTGAGTATTTCTACATCATATTCACAATATGGAGAAACGATACAATTGTCAAATCTTGACCCCAACACTGCTAGCCTATCTACAATCATATTTAAACTTCTGTCATGATGAACAATGTTGAAGGAATCAAACATCTCAATCAGATCCCAAACTATGTGTTTGTATTGTTTCATTCGCTGATTTTTTGTTGCATACAATTTTCTAACTTGTTTGACAACCAACTCAGAATCTCCCTTTACAATGACATCCTTTACACCATACTTCCAAGTAATCCTCAGCCCTAACAATAATTCCTCATACTCAGCTATGTTATTGGTGCATTAAAAGTTAAGTTTGAAAGAAAAAACAAATTCCTCTTTGCTTGGAGAGATCAAAACAACACCAGCACCATTACCAAATTTGGAGCAAGCTCCATCAAATAACAAATTCCATGGAGAGCCTACTTATTCAAGACACTTAGACTGATCCATCTTGTGCTCCTTACCATCAGAAAATCCAATAAAATTATCAACATCAACATCAGCAAATAATACTTCATAAGAAGCATTGTTTAGATCCTCAATTATATGTAACATCTTCTTCTCTCCATATAATTTTACAAGGCTAACTTCAATGGGAATGGTGGAAAAAGACATATCCATTTGGACACTCCCTCCAACACTTGTAGCCCACTTTCTTGACAACAACATACCCCATTTGGCAGGGCTATCAAAAATTACAACATCAAGTTTCAAATTCTTACCCGAATAGGCTGCAACTTGCACCACCAAACCTTTGACACATCCAACAACTAGAACTTACCTAGAATCCATGGTAGTACACTTGCCATATGATACTGTTACTTTGATATCTAACTCATTCATAACTTCCAAAGGCATGAAATTGCATGATGCCCTGGAGTCAAACATACATTTATGTAGCAACTCGTACTTGATGATAAAAGTTGTGAAGAAAGAGTCAACACTCAACTAAGATTCAACTAAGGATGTTCCCAAATATACCTTCAGTGGTTCACTAAATTCTTCCAATTCTCGTGTCTTTCCTACCTTTGCAATAGAAAGTGGAGATTCTACAAAGCATTCACATTCCTTTTCATGACAGCCTTCTCCTCCTTACCTCCCAAATACTCAAGTGCTCTCTTCTTGTGCTCAAAGATTCTAAGCATCTCAACAATTGGAACACTGAACTTGATTTGGCTCAAAACTTGAGCGATGTCATAGGGAATGTATTTAGGAAAAAAAACAGTTGAATGAGGGATGAAAATTTCATCATATGGAACAAGATTTTTAACAATTTGAGCATGGGTGAAGCATAATTTTTACTTGGGACAACAGGGCTCTTAGCAGATGTTTCTTTCTTAGGAACCTCTTTTGAGATATTATAAAGCAATGGGGTTTTATTTTTGGCCCAAGGACCAGCTCCCTTGATAGCCTTACTTCTTGTGTTATACTCTTTCTCTTGGGCCACCACAACATTCATAAGCAGCTACCTATCCTCTTCCGAGGATATACCTCCATCATACTTCTTGATCATCAACACCCTCAAGTATTCAAAATCATTATTGGGCAGCTCAAAGGCTTGTACATTATCAATTTCTAAAACATGAGAAGGAGGAAAAAGATGTACCCATTGGATGCAATCCCAAAATCTAGCAAGATAGTCCTTGCACTTATCACTTCAAAGGATTTCACTCCTTGACATGAGTTTGTAGGGCGTCCATTATGCAAGCATCATCTTCCTCTTTAATTTGTTGATCTGCTCCATATGGAGGATGGGGTAATAAACATCTATCACACTAGTCAATTTGATTTTCATCATAAACAACAACCACTCTAGCATTTAACGGATCAGGAACTACCTTACTTTCCTTGGCCTGAGATTGCCTATTTCCAAATCCGATAGGCTCCTTACCTTTGTCATCAAATCTCTGCTCATTCCTATGGTGATTGCTAAATCTATCATGTTCTTGCTGCCTAGGATGACCTTGTGAAGTTTTTCCAATTCCCTTCTCATCTCTTACTAATTTGTAGGAAATCTCTTTGATTACCCCACCAAATTTTTCACCACTTCCTCCAAGTCTACACTCTTGCTTGTTTGAGGCTTCTCGTGGTTTACCAATTGAACTCCATCTCTCTTAGGAGGTTTCCCAACAACCTTGATATTGTTCTCAATTTGAAGTGCCATGATGAAGGCCTTCCTTAAATTTCCAGGTTCCTTTCCCTCAAGTAATATGCAGCCTTTTTATCAAATGCATCAATATTTTATCAAACAAGATTCATCACATGGTCTTAAATTCACCGAAATTTCCTCAAAGTTTTATTGAACCTTTTTTTTGAATTCAATGAAGAATTCATTTGGGTTCTTCTTGATATTATCAAACTCGATAAAAGGAACCCGGATCACTCTTGTCACCATATTGCAGCCTGAATGCATTTTGCATTTCAGCCCATGGATCAATAGAAGTATTTAGCAAGGCCTTGTACCAATCCCTAGCATCCTCCTCTAAAGTGTGGAAAACAATTTAATGTACACATCCTAAAATACAATTTCAAAATCCTCCATCATATTAATAAAGAGTTTCAAATGCTTGATAACCTATTATGGCATTATTCCCTTGAAATTTGGAAATCTATTTCGACATCCTAAGGTACAGAATTAGGATAACCAACCATTCCCCTATAATTTATGGGACCAATAGTGTTGACCACAAATGGAGGCCTAGGTGGAAGCTGAGCCATGTTGTCCTGTGGAGGTGATCTTGGGGGGTGACACAAGCCGGTGAGGAGTGCAAGGTCTTTGGGGTAAAGAATGTGGTTCACAAGATTGGTATTCTCTAGGTGTTGATTTTCTTGGAAAGTTCTATTAGAATTGAAACAAACAGTGCAAATTAAAGAAGGAACTCACTAGGTATAATAAAGGACTTTCACTAGTTGAAGTAAAGAAGTTTATGAGAATATTGCTTGAATAAGAATCACCGGAAGAAGAGTGATAATCCTCTATTAAAGGTTGATCCTCTCACCAATGGATATTCATTTTCTTGATGTCTAACCTTCAACAACCTTCCAAACTTTTCTTTCCTCTAAAATTGTCTTTCCCAATTCTTGAAATAATTTTCTACTTAGGTCTCTCCTGAAGAAATATCTTCTTCCTTCCAGGTTTGCAGATTTTATGTGACAAACTTCACTTAATGTATGATAAGGTACTGGTATTTATCAAAAATATAACAACAAGGATTCACCACTAAGGACTTTCACCCTAGTTTGTGCAAATGCACTATGAAGATCTATCAAATGACTGCAAATATCAGCACTATGCAAAGCTTTAACAGATTTGATCTTCTTTTATTCAATTTTTCAACTATGGTGCAAATTTTGAAACAACAAATTGGAGACACTTGAAAATATTAAACTCAAAACTATAATCTTCATTCCAACCTTATAAATCTGACTAGAAAATGATACTCAAAGAATGTAGTTACACATAAATCACATAAATTGTATTACCAGGGATTTGAAATATCTGAAATTCTCCTTGCAACAAAGTGCGAAGCGTGTTGGTATTCGATTTAATCTCTTTTACAACTTCAACAACATCATGAATTTTACAAGACACTCAAAGGCGGATAAATAATTTATATGTCATTTTGTAGTCGGGGAAGCAATTTATCCGACTTATTAACACTCGTGCTTTAAAGAAGTGGGTAGCACCTTAAAAGGATTTGATCTTATCCTCACTATTTTAGGTTGTGCCTCTCAACCAAGGTAAGAGAACCTGTATTGTAGCCTCTGTTTTTGAAGGGGGTGAAGATATCCTTGTATTATGCAGATTGTATATAGATGGCCTTGAGAAAACATGATCAATTTCCCATTATTCAAACTCAACAGAGCTGTCACTACTAAATGATGGAAATGCATTCAAGACAAGACTGAAGCTACTAGAGACATGGTGTGATCTTGACTGCTTTGTGCATTTTTGTAAATGGATTATATTCTCTTGTTAACACACAATGAAAAACAAGGGTAGTATAGGTGGGATTAGGTGATTTAAATGAATTTTGGGGTGGGATATTTTTAGACAAGACTAACCAGAATTTGCCAACTTCTTTGAGGACCTTTGCAAAACTTGAAAAAAAAAACCCAAACAACAAAATGCTTCAAAGAGGTTAAGGTATTCCTTCAACTAGGATATGTGCGCCAAGTGGAAGTCTAGATCTACACTCTTCCACATAATAGCTGATGGTCTATCAAAAATCTTAAGCTAGATGAATCGGCTTAAGCATTTAGAAATCTCTATTTTATCATAACTAAGGTGCACACATAGGTTTACAAACAATCTCTCGTATCAGGAAGGCAGAGTGAATTTAAATTTGTTTATCCTTTTACCGGATGAAAGTTCTCCTAATCTTGGGATTGCAAATACCACTAAGCTATCACAAAAATGAGACTTGTATGATGAAAGAACCTCTAAACACCAGATTGTAATAGGAGCAAGAAACACAAATTGAAAGAATTCTGAAATATAAGCGTATGCAAATTTTTCCCAGAGACAACACAAAATACTCTAGAAATGACCAAAATTATCAGTAGGGGAATGTTACAAGAACAATCTCAAAGATTGTTAGTGTCTATACATCTGCAACCAACCTAACATGATACAAATTTCATGCAAAAAGGAATTAAAATGGTTCTCAGGTGGTTTCTTAGAGAATGGGATTCTTCCCATATTTTCCCGTGAAAATTCTAAGTTTCTACAACCATTTGCATGAAAAATTCATGCAATATATACCTTTTACTCACTCACTCACTTTCCCCTCAAATATTCCCTCCAAAAGTGGAATATTCGAAGCACCTTTGCTTTGCAATATTTCTGGAAAATGACATTTAACAAACTCACAAAAAGTTTCCAATTGTTCTTTTAAAAGGTGAATCATTACAAAACTTTCATCATTCTTCAAAGTGGAAGCACATTTTTCATTTCCCATGCATGTAGATCCCTTTCATTTCATCATTTCAACTTTTCCCTTCCCAATTTTTACTCTGCAACTTTGGATCTAGTAATTCACATTTTTCACAAACTAGAGTAAAAATTTATTTGAAAAATGCCTTGGATTCACAAATTGAACCCCCAAATTGATTAATTCGGACCCTGCAAGCCAAAATGACATGAATTGGCAAAATTTTTGATGAAGATTGATGCAAAAACACATCTCCAAAATTCCTGGAGCTCAAATGGTAGCGAAACTAGTGAAATGCACAGCTACCATTGACATATTCCTCAACTTCAAATTTGAGCCCTCCACATGGCAGATCCGGGTAAAAATGGGCCTTAGGACGTCTTTTTACCTTTTTACTACTTTTGGAAAATTTACACAATTTCTTGATTTGCACTTTGCTCCACCGATGAGATTTGGGCCTAACACGTGGCATAATATGACTAGATACAGAGTCACACTCAATTTTACACATTTTGCATCTTTCTAGAAAAAAGGGAAAAAAAAATTTCCTCCATGGCTCTACCCTTCTCGCTTCAAGTTTCTAAAGTGGGTCCTAGCGGAACCCCGGGTCCCTTTATGCCTTTAACTCCCTTTTCCCTCAAAGGGAAAATTTTTCACTTTTCCTCTGCCACACTCGCACCTCTGCTATTGACTTCTCAAATGAATTTTGACTTTTTACCCTTGGACTTGCGGGTTAGTTTGTTCCTTTGAGTCATTTGAATACAAGAGGAAAAATTTCCTAGTTTTCCCCAATGGTCTACCTCCCTACCTCTTTGACTTTTCAAAATGCCACGTGTCACCATGGCGCACCTTGAGGTGGTCCTAAAATTTGGATACCTTAAACGATCACGAGCTCGCCACATCTCCTATTCTAGCGAGATTTGTCTAAATGCTAAAAGCTCAGTGAAAGGAACCACGTGTCATACTCTGAGGTAGTCTACTTTTGTCTCATTGAAAAGTCTAAGTAAAATGCAAAGCAAGTAGAGGCATCCACATGTCATCATGGTGCTTCTTTAAGATGGTGCCCAAAGTGGAGACCCTGAATGAGTGTGATCTCACCATGTGTCCTGTTCCACCAAACTATTCCAACTACATAAAAAATTGTCCAAGTCTAGGCCAAGCAACAGAATCCTCCACGTGTCTTCCTAGCGCTACTTCAAAGTTAGACTAAAAAGTTGATTCTCAAACGAGCGTCGTTCACCCACGTGGACATATTTATGAGTTGAGGCATTTTATATAATTTTTGAACTATTTAGCTAAGTTACGTCCAACTAAAAGGTGCCGAACACAAATTTTGACTGTGGAAATAGAGGGAACGAGAAAATGCAAGTTTTTTCAAAGGACAAAGCATAGGAGACTCAAAATATAGACCTTTCCAGAGGAACAAAGAAACTAGGAGACAAATATGGACCCATACATGATCTTTGACCCAGGGGCAGACTAAAAATGGCAACAAAGACTAGCCAAGCACAACATGGGGAAGGATAAAATGATAGAGGTTGTAAATCAATAAATTTCCAAGGGCACAAATGGGGTGAGATAATTTTGAGCACCAACACATAGAATCAAACATAAATGCCCAGATCCTAATTTGAATTTCCTTTTCTTGATATGTGTGTCATGCCATTGCTTCCTTTGCTCTTGAATTATCTCTATCTATTGAAGTGCTTCCAACCTTAATTCATCTAACTCATTAAGTTGAAGGATTCTTTCTTTTTGAGCTACATTCAACTCAATTCTCACCTTCACTACTGTCCTCAATGTCTGAAGTTCAAACTCTATAGGCAATAAGGGATTTTTCCGATAGACCAATTCATATGGTGAAAACCATGTTGTAGTTTTCCAAGTTGTATTATAAGCCCAGACAACTTCAAGTAGTCTCTTTACCCAATCTTTTCTCCCAGCTTCAACTATTTTGGTAAGGATGTTCTCCAATTCTTTGTTTGTTACTTCAGCTTGTCCATTTGACTGTGGGTGGTAAGGAGATGACTTCCTATGATTGATTTGGTAATACCTTGTGAAAGATTGGATCATATTAGACATGAATTGTGGTCCCTGATCTGAAACTATGCTCCTTGGTGCTCCAAATTTTATCATAATTTTGTTCCAAAGGAAATCAACAACTACTTCCTCAGTGGCATTTGTCAATGCTTGCACTTCTACCCATTTTGTCACATAGTCAGTACACACAAGAATATATTCCTTCCCTTGTGAAGGAGGATTAAAGGGACCAACAAAATCCAATCCCCATCTCTCAAATGGTTCAACCACAACTTGAGGCTAAAGAGGCATTTCATTGGTGAAAGTTGGTTGTCTCATCCTTTGACAAGGATCACACCTCTTGATATATCTCTTCCCATCCTTGTAGAGATATGGCCACATAATAACTAGTTCCAAGTATCTTATTAGCTATTATTTTCCCTGAATAGTTTCCTCCACTTGGTTCATCATGACATGCTCTAAGGATGTCAAAGATTTCATCCTCTCTTACACACCTACATAAAACAAAATCAAGACCACATTTAAATAGCATTCCATTTAACCATTTGAATTGTGCACTATTTTTAATTAACTTCTTTATTTGTTTCTTGGTGAAAGAAGGAGGAAACTTCCCTGTTGCAAGATAATTTTCCATATTAGAAAACCATGGTGTTCTTGCTGAGATTGCAAATAGTTATTCATCTGGAAAGTTATCCTTGACTGGATCTTGCTCCCCAACGTGGTGGTTAGTATTGACAAAAATCAGCTACCACATTAGATTTACCTGGGTTGTCCACAATGGAAATATCAAATTCTTTAAAAAGTAATAACCATCTAATTATTCTTCCTCCAACCACTGGTTTGTTCATTAAATACTTAGTTGTTGAATGATCTCTATGTACAAATATCTTGTACCCTGTAATGTAATGTCTGAATTTATTGATTGCATAAATCACAACAAGAAATTCCTTTTCAGTGGTGGTGTAATTATTTTCAATGGGAGTAAGATTCTTGCTAAGATAATAAATGGAATACATCTTTCTGTCCTAATATTGTACCAATGGCATAATTTGAGGCATCTGTTTGGATATGAAATGGCTTTTCCCAATTAGGTCCTCTCAATATTGGGGCACTGATTAATTTTTCCTTAATTTCTTCAAAAGCATGCTGACACTTTTCATCCCAAATAAATTCATAGTTCTTGGTTAGTAAATTAAACATGGGGAAGAAATTTTATTGAAATCTTTATAAAGTGCCTATAGTACCCATCATGCCCTAGAAATGATTTGATATCTGTGGGGTCTTGAGGAATAGGTAAATTTGAAATGATCCTAATTTTGTTTTGATCCACCTAATTCCTTTTTTGAAATATGGTGTCCTAATACAATCCCCTCATCCACCATCATCATGTTGGTGTGAGTGGCATTTCATTCACCTCTTATTTATTTAATAGGTGTATTTCTAGCTCATCAGTGAGTCATCTCACTTAGGTGAGATCATAGGTCTTAGGTGTCATATTAGCTATGACGGATTCTCTTACGAATCATCATATGTGTAAGATTGCATCATAGGAGTTACATTCCCATTTGGGAAAGTAACTCCTCTTCTCATTATAGAGGAATATTTTATTACATGGGAGTAACACATTTACTCCCTATATGTACACACCTTTCCTTATCTATAATAATGGAGTATGGGTCTCTTTTGATCCATTTTCCTCAATGCATGCACATTGCTTTTTGGGTGATTTATTTCTTCGATCTTGAAGCTACGCTATTTCCGCGGTTGAGTGCAATGTGTCGATGCTCACGGATTCCCTCCAGATCTTCGTCATTCCTCGACATGGTATCAAAGCTCGGGGATCATAATTGTGTTGCTCACCTTGGTTTCTTACTACTCTCTGCCTCATAGTTTCTTGTGCAAGTTCTCATCCTTGCTTTGTGCTATACTTGCATTTTTTCAAGGGTTCTTGGTTGTGCTTCTGGACAGCTCGTGTATTACTATAAGTAGCTCATATTTCAAACAACTTGACTCAATTTTTCCACTTATGTGAATGTTTTTGCATTAGTATTTTGGGATCTTGCAGGTCTTCCACTCGGTGCTTTGGTTCTACACCTTGGTTGTTTCCCTCAACTCATGCACAGTTCATTCTAGTGCCTCATGCTTGATCTTCATTCGATGTATTACTGGTGTCTCTTCGTCTGTGTGGTGTTTTCTAAAAACTCAGCCTTGGTCAACTTGTGTTTTTCTAGCTCGAAGTGTACTTCTACGTGGTTGTTTTGTTTGTGGTTTTGATATTTTGTGGGATATTTTACATTGGTAGATTGGCTCATGTTTTATACATGCGGCTTGTTCATGGTTCCCGCATTGCCTTCATAATTGTGCATTGTTCTACCACCTGCATGCTAGCCCATGTTCACAGTCCACCATTTTCATTCATGACCGTGGCTTACTATTTTGTGTTCACCTCAATTTCACATGATCCACAAAGCATGCATGCATTAGAATCTCCTTGCGCGACCGGTTCTCTGTCAGAGCACCAACTTGATCGATTCACGACGCAAATCCCACATCCAAATCGGGCCTTACAGACCTCTACATGCTCTATAGCTCAATAGTTCCTCTTTTATTTGGATTTTTGCCATGCATTCTATGATTTTTCCATTTATTTGGTATCCTTGATCCTGATTTAGAGTTACTCGTTGCATTATCAACATGTGCGTTCAATTCACTACCTATCAATCTAGCCCAAGACTCATGTATTACTCACTAGATACCTTGGTTGTTGAGTGAATGTGTCTACACTTGCATTGGATTGGGTCTACATCATTTCCTTTCTAGTCTTCCTATTGCTTGGGTTGGGGCGTTGAATCCATTCCATGCCACTACATTGCTCCACCGCCGACTCTACCCTATCCAGCCATCTTGAGCCCTTCCTTGGCATTACGGAATTTCCTACCTACTCTCTGCTCGAGTCATTTCTTGTCTATAGAGGATCTTCATCATTCGATGGTTACATTTCCTTCTTTTGATGTTTCAGACATGCAACTCTACATGGCATCAACACCATTACCATACAACTTAGGCAGTTAACTCTACTCGGTGCATTGGTCACTTGCCCTCGTAGCTCCTCAACTCGCGTGAGCTACCCACCTCCTAGCTCAACACACCACCAAAGCAGCTCCTTGCACCACATGGACACCACAACAACTCAACATCATCCCATTGACTCCACACTGCTCGTGTGTTAACACCGACGTAACTATGTACTCGGGCTCCGTGCAGCATAACTCGACTCGGTGCATTTGCAAAGTCACAACTTGGGAGACTCACCCACCATTTCCTTTTAAAATTGTTTATAGGTCAAAATAATTCCTCATTTTTAATGTTTTGAGGAAAAACATTTATCATCATGGCATGTAATTGATTTTTGGGCTTCTATTTTGCTTGTTTAAATACCTTCCTACAAGCATTAAAGACGGAGGCGAGGTGCAGGGTTGGCAGGAGGCTAATACCCCTCTCAAGCAAAACCAACCCTATCTCAAATTCCATGTTGTTTACAACGAATTAGTCATCACATGATACCCTTTGCACTCATTTTGAGCACTTTTTTAATGCGTTTGTAGCGTTTATTGACATTTTCTCATCAGTTGTAGGAATTGTTTTTTGCTATAACTTTTGACTCGTTGCTTGATCTGAGCACTTCTTTAGTCAAAGTTGCATGTTTTTTTGCATTCTACATGATGGGATTATCATTTTTGTAAACACACTACTTTATAAAGTGCCACATTCTGGGGGTTGACTGCACTCTTGGGCTTTCACACGTAGACGCATTATCGGCCGAGTCGATGTCTTTCTTGTTGTGTACTCTACACTTTTGATTCCACATCATGCAGTGCTCTTTCCAGACTTGAGCATCATAGAATAACCTTATAGCCTCCACCACTTCTCACCAGAGAGGGAACTATTCAGCTTGGTGTGCATCCATGGAACATTACTTCACCCACGAGGTCTTTTACCCTTCTTGCTTAGGCCAATTCCTGCACTGCACCGATCATTGTCATCCGGAGGAATTCCTTGACATTTGGGACCATGTCTTTGGTCACATGATGATGCATATCTCTCATTCTCTTTGGTTTCACGTGCCGACTCGATCCACCTTACCGTGTATGGAGCATTCTTAAGTCCCTCTCCCGAGACCCTTCACATACCGCGCCATTGTTGTTGTTGTTGATTCAGTCATCTCCTCCATTTTTTCATGTGATGATAGTTCCACCGACATAGATTCACTTATTTCTACTTCGATGATGAGGATTGTACACCCAGCCTCGATGTCGAGAGCATTACAGAGGACTTCTCTCCTCTTTCTCTCACTATTCCAGATAGTATTGTCACATCCCAAATCTCATCGATATAATGAGCTCATACAATCATCACACCCACCTCCTTTCCACTTCTAGTGTACAAGGCCCATTTCACTCCTCCACCTTCATTGGATGATTCATACCTATCCGACATCACTCTTCTATTTTTTGAGCCCCCTCATTGGGATGAGTATATACCCGACCTTAGTCATCTTTTTTAGGAGTCCTCTTGTGATGCTCTACAGATCCCTCATCCATATACAGTGTTTTAGAGGAGTTCATCATCTCTTTGTTAGGAGTGCCTCTTCCAGAATCATATCACTTCCACATTTCCAAAGACCTTCATTGATCCACCCTCACTTATGGATCCCTTTTCTATTGTGGAGGATGTTTTTTTCCCTTCACATCACTTGGACATCCTTTCTATAGGTGTTCCTCTTTTTCACTCTGATAGTTCTACGCACATGGCATTACCTTCGGTTCCTTGGCACTCACTCGCTAGACCTATGTCACACTTCAGTGCACTAGACTCAGAGTTCTTCGTGCTACTGCCTTCAGTTTCCGTCGTGGAGTGGGTATACTTTCAACACGTCTTTTATGTCCTTCCCAAGGGTAGGCACACAGTTTGATGTGGGTGGATCTTCTTCACCTAGAGGCATAGGATATCATCATCGACATTCTTCTAGGAGAATTCCTAGAGCTACGAGTTCGAGATCCATCCATGGAATCTTCTCGCATCCCTCCCATCTCCCTCTTCTTCTCTCTTCTTCTTCTTTTCGAGAGATTTCCTCTTTGTACATGGGTACCCTTTCAGGCTCGTCTATGGCCGGGACACATATTTTGCATCTTTCTTAGATTAGAGAGTGTGGTTTTCTCTTTTGGTGGATGTTTCTCCCACCGGGTTTCCTTCACTAGTTGGGATCTTTTTCTTGTATGTGGGTACCTTTCATCAAGCCTTGTGCAGTGGCCCACTTTTCCTCTTTGAATTTCTACCTCATCCTAAGTTATGATGAAGGGGGTGTTGGTGTGAGTGGAATTTCATTCAACTCTTATTTATTTATTAGGTGTATTGCTAGCTCACCAGTGAGTCATCTCACTTAGGTGAGATCATAGGTCTTAGGTGTCATATTAGTTATGATATATTCTCTTGCTTAATTTGTCATATGTGTAAGTTGTGTCATAGGAGTTACATTCCCATTTGGGAAAGTAACCCTCTTCTCCATTATGGAGGAATATTTTCTTACATGGGAGTTACACATTTACTCCCCTATATGTACACACCTTTCCTGATCTATGAATAATGGAGTATGGGCCTCTTTTGAGCCATTTTCCCTCAATGCATGCACATTGCTTTTCAGGTGATTTCTTGCTTCGATCTTGAAGCTACACTATTTCCACGATTGATTGCAATGTGTCGATGCTCACATATTCCCTCCAGATCTTCGTCATTCCTCCAACACATCAAACACTTTTCATCACTAAGAGACGAGGTTGTGTTATTCACATCTTGTTAACACTCTATGTAGATTTCTTAAATCATCTTCAAATGTATCTCCGTGTATAGTGAATTCATCCATATATACCTCAACACAATCATTTTTTAGAGCAGCGAAGACTACAAGTACAACTCTCTGGAAATTTACAGGAGCATTGCATAAACCAAATGGTAACACCCTAGACGCAAAGGTTCCCCATGGACATGTAAATGTAGTTTTGTCCTGATCTTCAGCAGAAAATCTGATCTGATTGTCCCCACTAAAGCCATCCAAGAAAGAAAATTATTGTTTACCTGAAAGGTTATCTAGGACTTGATCTATGAATGGTAAGGGAAAATAATCTCTCATTGTGGATTTTTTCAGCTTCCCTATAAATAACACATGTTATCCATTTTCTGTTCTTTTTGGGAACAATTACAAGAGGAGATACCCACTGGATATCTAAGATAGGGTAGATGAAACCTACTTGTAATAGTTTTTCAATTTCTTGTTTGACTATATCCCTTAAAGTTGGGTTAATCCTTCTTTGAGGCTGCTTAACTGGTTTAATGTTTTTAGTATAGATGTGATGAGTGCAGATACTTGGATGAATCCCCTTCATGTCTTTGTAATCCCAAGAAAAATATTTAGTATGATTTTTTAGAACATCAAACAATTTAGCTTCTTCATCATCCTTCAACCAACTATTAATGTTTAAAGTTTTACCTAGTTGAATTTCAACATGCTTGGTTCCAATATGTGATGAAATGATTTGTGGGAAGGGTTTCATTAAATTATTTAATGGACATGCATGTGGTAACAACATATGGTATGTAGTAACATCTCCAAAAGTTCCTTGAGATAGAATACTGGAAAAAGGATAGTAATGAGAATTATGATACTTATCTCTTTGCAGGCCAAATTCTTCGTCACTACTACTTTCTAGAAATTCTTCACCACTTCCTGATGTACTTGAAACTGAAGCTACCGATTCATCCTCTCCCCATGATAAATCTCATTCCTTAATGAAATAATTTTCAATCAAAGAGAACTGTTGTTGTTGTGGTTCCAGAACTAAATGTGGTGGTTCGGAACTATAGCCGTAGGTTCCGGAACTAAGTTTGTGGTTTCGGAACTAAGTTTGGAGGTTTCAAAACTAATTTTATGGGTTCTAGAACTAATTTCATAGGTTTCATACCTAAGTTCATAGGTTTCGAAACTATTTCTGATTGCTTGGAGGATAACAGGTTCTTATCCAATGGTGGATTAATCATCTCTTCTACTTCTCTTACATGATCCTGGAATGTGATCATAGCCAAAGAAGAAAAAATTTTCTTATCAATTTCAGGAGAATCAACCCACAATTGTTCATGATTGTCAGTGAAAGGTCATACAGTAGGATATAAGGAAATTTTTTAGAGTTCTTACCATTTGAGATTGTCATATCACCTGACTTGCAATCTATTAAAGTAGAAATTGTAGCTAATCATGGTCTACCCAAAATAATGGGATAACCAAATGTTTTAACTTTTGGCTGCAGTATAAAGAAGTCAATTGGATATTCCCATGACTCCACCATAACTACCACGTCTTCAATAATTCCTTCTGGTTTTGCTACAGACTGGTCTGCCATCTGCAATATGGTATTAGTAGGTTGTATACCCATTAATGGTAATGTTTTCAAAGTATCCATTGTCATTACATTGATAGTAGCTCCCAAATCTATCAAAACATTATGTACATCCTTATTTCCTATAGAGATAGAAATAACAGGACTTCCAGGATCTCCATATTTGGGAAGTAAAAGTTTTCCTACTAATAAATCAGCAAGTTTCCCATCTACTTTGATAGTCTTGGGGTACTGTTTCTTCCTTCCAGGATTTTTCATATATAACATTTTGATTAATTTGTTCAATTCTGGAATATCTTTAATTTCTTGTAATAGTGGTATTTCAATATTCAATTTCCTTAGTTCCTATACCATTTCGACTTCTTGATTTCGATAGCTTCTTTGAATCTTTCTCGGAAATGCAGTCTTAGTAGTGTTGTTATCTGACTCCTTTTATTTTCTTTCTATATCCTCTTTTGGAACAACAGTACTAGGGATTTCATTTTATTCCTCCATTTAAGTGATTATAAGGGGTGGGCTGTTAATGATTTTCCCATATCTACTTTGAATATCCTTGCAATCCATAGCTTGTAAATCAACCGATTTTTCTAGTTTTGTTCCATAAACAGGAGTTATTTGTTTGTTTATTGGATTTTCTACCTTTGGATGTGTGTTGGCATTTGTGTTTGGACTACATTTTCTCGGTTGTGAATTCTATGTAAGAGATCCCATGATGTCCTATTGGTTCTGATTTGGGTATGTTCTTCCTTGAGAATAATTACTAGGGTTCCATCTAAGTTGTGACCAAGCATAAGTATTTCCTTGACCACACCATGGTTTTTATGTCCTTGAGCATACCAAGCTTGATTTTCCCAATCTTGAGGGTTCTAAGTTGGTTGAGGTACCCAAGGTGGTTGTACCCAATTTTTTTGTATTGACCGAGTAGCCCATGGCATCGTCCAAGAATTAGGAGATGATCTTAGCATAAACCGCCCTTGGTTAGGTTGTCTCGAACAAAATTCAATTCTTCCGTTGTAGATGAGGCACTTTGGTTTGTTTAAGCTGATTCTTAATAATGGGAAGTAAAGAACAAACATCGTATATTGTTCTTTAGATTCATAGATAAGACACATTTCATTTTTATTCAAGGACAGTCTCTTAATGCATGCTTCTTCCCGCATCTAGGACAATACATAGCCAATGGTTCAGTTTTGGATTTTGCTTTAGCTTGTAACCCATCCATAGTAGATTTTAATTACACTAAAATATCTATTTTAAAGTTTGCTAACTCATCCATTATTTTGTTCATATCTGGATTCAGACTTTTCACTGATTTTTCTTTTCTAGGTCCACCTCACATTCTAGAATAGATTCTACAAATCTCTTTAATTCCATTCATTATTATCTCGATTAATGTCTCTATCTCCTATCAAGTTAATGGCTTCTCTAGATTTTTCATCCAAACCTTTAAGAAAAATGGTTTTACTTAACTCCTCAGAAAGTACAAATCCACATATTTTGCTAACAAAGAGGAATCTATCTAAATAGTCTTCTATGTTTTCATCATCCTCCTGCTTGATTTTGAAGAATTCTTCCTTCCTATTTCTCCCTCTACAATAATCCTGGTATTTATCTAGGAAGGCAGTCTCCATTTATGCCCAAGTGCTAATAGAGTTGGATGGTAATCCCATGAACCACCTCATTGTTGCATCCTTCAAAGTGGATGGAAACAACTTGAGTTTTTGATTATCTGTTTTATAATCATAGGTCTGACATAGTACCTTGAATTCAAACAAAAATTGGTTAGGATCTTCATATGACATCCCTCTAAATGTGGGTAAATGTGCAGGTGAGATATTTTTCATTGATGTATCATCATATCCCAATTGGATTGGATAGGTAAAGGTCCTATCAGGTTCTCTCTCAACTTCTCATGCCATTTTAAAAATATTTTCTGAATTTTCCTCCCAATCAATGTGGTAAGTGGTATGCCTTGGGGAAGGTGAAAAATCAAGAGTAGGAGGTTGACTACTCAATTGAGAATCAAAAATCACCCTAAATGGATCTTGAGTAATAAGCCTTCTCCTAAAATTTCCACTTCCTTCAAGTGACTGATCTAAGAATTCCAAAAATGGAAATTTTGTTTCTTGTCTGACAGGGATGGTGGTGCTTCCAATTCTTGATCAATTTCCTTACTTTGACTAGAGGATGTTATGAATTCTTGTGAAGATGTTTTTGGGAGGAATCTACCATGTGAGTCTCTTGGTCTACTCATATATTTTGTGATATAGTAGGGAAGATCCTTCAACTACTAGATGTATGTTTTGTTGCTCTTGCTAACACTTAATTAGAAAGTTCCAACTAGTGATCCCCTGTAATGGTACAATGGCTGATGGGTGTCATCATTCCCTTCATTTAATAAAATTCTTGTTGATGTCATATAAAACTAGGGGTGTGTCTAAAGCTATATGCAACAAGAGTAATTTTATCGATCTAGTAGTTAACTGTAGTTATTTTTGTATTTTCTGGGGGATCTCTTCAATGTCTTAAGGACTTCTTGGTAAAACCTTATTTAAATCAAACTATGAAAACTTGTTGAAAGTAAACACACTGTGTAGAATGGAAACACACTTGTTGGAAATAAAAACACTCAATTTATAATGCTTGAAAACAATTGCAAGAAATATAAGAATCTATCTAAACACCTGCAAGAACAAGTATACAATAGAGTTGAACTGAAAGAATTAAAACAATATAGAATTAACAGATCTAAGCTATTTGCTAAAGAAATATAAATACCAAATAAATGAATATCCTGGTCCTTGGGGGAGTGGGCCCTTACTCCTCCTCGAATCAGGATTTAACAACTCATAATTCTCTCAAATAAGAATGGCTATTTTATTGATAAAACATTTGGTATTACAAACGTACTGGATCTGAGTACTTAGTATATTTCTCTTCTCTGTTCTATATCTATCTCATATCATATTCTATATATCTATCTATCTACTGCAGGTCTACTTTTATATACATTTTACAATCACAATTGTCTCAACGATTTTGATGAAATCAAATCATGCCCAAAATAGATGCTAAGTCAGATTGCGGTTGATCAGATAGCTATAGGATAACTCTCCCTGGATATGAGCTCAGAAATCTTCTCATCCTTTCATGATTGAAAGGGTCGTAGATGCAAAATCTCTGGATGTGGTTGGAATAGATAACTCCCATTAGTTTTGGAATTTCGAGAAGTTCCAGAACCATAGGAAATTGTTAAGGACCAAAACATGAGAGTTCTAGAGCTATCCCGGGAGTTGCGGAACTAAGTCCGAAAATTCTGGAACTAAATAGTAGATTTCTTGAACTAAGTCCGAAAGTTCCGGAACTAGATGATGACTGTGTGATGGAGTTTCGAAACTAGCTTAGAAGTTTCAAAACTAAGCCGTGTGGGAATAGATGTTGCTTTGAAAACGTATTGAATGCTTCCTGCTTCATTTCCTTGATCGCTGAACTAATTTATTACAAAATTAAATTTAAACACGCACTTTGTTAGGAATTCTAGAGCTTTTAACATTAGAATCAAAATCTATCAAAAGATAGACAATTACATCCTAACTCATATCGATCAACTAAAAGTCACACAATGCAATCAAATTTAATAAAAAGGAGAGTAAGATGAGATCATATATTAGACATTAATCAAACATAATTTGGCCTCATCAATGGTTACCCTAGTGACCTAGTTGGGCTTAGTATAGGGACATATGACACGAGGCAAGGCACAAGTTACGACTTTGCAAGCGTAGGTGGCTACTTTTCATGCACATGGAGTACAAGGACCAATACCCGCATCGAGGGGAGAGGGAGAGTGTGGAGATGGAGATGGGGTTAAGGTAGCCACCCTACAGGCATAGGTGACAGGTTTACAAGGCCAGTTGGCCACGAGGCGGGACACAGTTACAAGTTTGTAGGGCTAACTAGCCATTGCACGTGAAAAGATAGTGGTCCTCCGAGACTAGGTATAGGTTCAAGTTCCTGAGGCCGATGGCACCACCATAGGGGTAGGGACACGGTCCGTTGTTCGTGCAGGAGAAGGGCGAGTAAGAGGTCGATGGCACAACCATAGATAGTACCTACAACTAGGGTAAGATACATCATGGGTGAGGTGAGGTACTATAAAGATCACTTGATGGCAGCATGGATATATGTCCTATCATATGCCGAGCACAGAACATAGCATGCCTTAAGTGAGAGGAGAAGATCCCATACACATAGTGTGGAGAGTACAAGGGGACGGGGATCCTAGAGACTAGGTCAAGGTGAGGCCACTAGTGTACGGAGGCCAACTCTAGGGGTAGGACTATCGGAGGCCGGACCGGGGTGAGGTAAAGAGAGGTCGCCAAACGCTAGGCTAGAGGATCGAAGGAGGAGAAAGATGATACAGGCTTGTATATCAGATGGGGAGATTATTAAGCTCCATGTATGATTAGTTTATTTTTGACATATATACCAGCATGTGTGCCAAAGATAGTGAGGATGTGTATGAGATTTTTTGAGATTTTGTTATATATATCGACCTGCATGCCAAAGATATTTGAGAGTCATGTATATGGATACTTATGTTTGGATAGTTTATTTATAGAGATGATGGTGGTTATGGCATGATGTATATATGGTTGTGTGTAACTTGCTATTATGATTGAGTCGGTTTTGGTTTAGCCATGGATTGAGTTAGATTTTGGTTTAGGCATGGATGGAGTCAAGTTTTGGTTTAGATTACAAGTAATTGGTGATATAGATAACAAATGGTAATGTAGATATACGTGATGATGTATATTTCCAAAAAAAAATTGTGTGTGGAAATATGAAATGATGAATTGCGAATGTTATGATGATGTTTAAAACATGGATGGTAGATATGTGTATTAGTTATTATGTGTTGAGATTGTACTTCTAGTTGTCGATATACAAAAGGAAAAATCAAGTATAATGTGAATAGGAAAATAGGAGAAAATTGGTGAGGGTAGAGAGTGGCCGAGCTAACCTTCAAGGGCCTCATGCCCTTGAATTGCTATCTACATAGTCCCGAAAAAAGGGGACCTCAAGACGATGTAGTTCACCCATAAGCTAGGAAAAATTTGAGGAGGTAGGAGAATGGGTCCAGAGGTTATAGGCATGATTGAGTCTAGGTTATTTAGGCGTGGTTGAATTGTGGGAAAATATTAATGGATGATTTTAAGTTTATTTTGGTGAAAGATGAAAATTTCCTAGAGATAAGCATCAAGGGTCTAGTCCTGTATAGGATAATCAATACGTAATGAAGAAGTTAAAAGATAAGAGAAGGTAAGAGAGCCACCTTATTGGTGAGGATCATAATGGGTTGACCATACCTTAGGTAGGATGGTGAACGTAAGACCCTAAATAAATTACATGATTGATTATTCTAAAGGTGAAGAATAGTCACATGATCACCAAATGTCACAGTTCAAAAGCAGGTCCCTTGAGGTGGTAGGAAATGAAGGTGCAAAGGGTGAGAAGGTGAAAAATGGTTAGGTTATATGGTATGAGGTAGCATGCCTTTTTGCAAGAGATCCAAGATTACAATGAGCAAGTCCATGATGAAATTTTTTTCTTTTTGACATTGTATTTGAGATAGACTGATCGATGCAAGAAGTCTATATGGGATGAGGAAATTATCTCCTTGAGGTCTTCGTGAAGTTGATCGATGCGGGAAGCTTCGGGTCTTTTTTTTCTTTTTTCTTTTTAAGCGGGATTTACATAGTTTTCCTTCCAAGGTGCAATCTATTTGTAGCAGCAATGTAGAGAGAAATATGTCCCTTTTGAGGGAGTCATCTTTTTATTGGAAGTTTGACTCAAGGAGTTGGATCCCATGTGGAAATTATTTGAGGGATTTTAATTCATGGACAAGACTAGGGTGAAGAATTGGATTCTTGTTCAGAAAGCAAGGTGAAATGACCATGGGATCTCATCGAAAAAAGACAAAAAGTATCCATGAGAATCATGCCATGTGCAGAGCCGTGGTACACATATTTAAGAGAAGGTAAAAGAGTGATGGGTATGCACATGATTCTTGTTTAGTTGTTGGGGATGGCATAGTGAAAGGAGGGAAGTGAATGGTGCTCAAGGGACGAGCATGAAAAGAGGCAGAAGGTGAGGTAGGACTGAAATTCAATAGTAGAATGGTCGAAGATGCAAGGCATTAAGGGGCTCAGTTTGGGTTTACTATTGAGTGAAGATAAACGATAAGCACTTGATCCATAGGTATGAGTCACGATGTATGGTCCAAGCCAATTAGGAGCAAATTTTTCCCATTTACTTTTTTCTAGCTTTGGTTACATGTTGATTTTCCTTCAGGACAAGATCACCAACTTGGAAGGTTCATTCATGAACACATTTGTCATAGGCATGTTTGATATGTTTTTGGTAAACTTGAGATGGTCAAGAGCATTAAGATGAAATTTTTCTAATAACTCAAGTTATGCTAAACAGTCTTGGTGAAAGTCATCATCATTGAGCATGTCATGGAGAGAAATACAAAGAGATGGAATATGAACTTTGAGAGGCGAATAGCGTACTGTATTGTAGACCAGAGAAAAAGAATTGACAATAGTGGAAGTGTGAATAATAGTATAGTACACCCATAGGGTGAAAGGAATGTGTGTATGCCAGAGTCCTTCCTAGTATCGTTAACCAATTTCATGAGAATTTTGTTCAGGGTTTTATTAGTGGATTCAGATTGGCCGTTGGTTTGTGGGTAATAAGGTGACGAGAAACTTAGCTGAATGTCGAAGACATCGCAAATTTTTTGCAAGGTTTTATTTTTGAATTGTCTTCCGTTATCGGTGATGAGGCATTGTGGAATGCCAAAGTGGAAAATAATGTGATGATTGATGAACTCACATATTTTCTTGGCTTTCGTGGAGATGAGAGGTATGGATTCAACCTGTTTGGTGTAGTATTTGGTAGTGGCGATGATCCATTTATGTCTCTCGGGAAGAATGGGGATTAATTTCTCTCGACAAGATTCAAAACCCATTGAGAGAAGGGCCAAAGGTCATGGGCGGCTTTGTAAGGCATGACTAGGTGTATGATGAAGATTGGCATGTTGTTGGAATTTTACACAACGCTTAATGTAGTCGTAACAATCATGGTTAAGGGTCGGCCAATAATAGCCTAGGTGAACAATACACTTAGCAACCATGAGACCACCGAAGTGACCTCCACATGTTCCATCATGAACTTCCTTAATGGTATAGGGAATTTCAAACTCGTAAGGCACCGTAAGAGTATCTTATCAAATCCACACTTATAGAGGAGGCCACCCAAGATGATGTAATGAGAGGCCCTTTTGAGAAAGGTGTGTTTTCCATTATGAGTGAGGTTTGGAGGTAAGATGGACAGGGAAAGGTAATCTGCAAGCTGCTTATACCAAAGGTTAGGTGGGTTGTGTTCAAGAGTGCCAACAAAGTTGACATCATGGTGTGAATGGGAAGGTAATTGCAACCTTTGTACTATGACAAAGATTTTAGAATCGGAGGGTGAAGTGGGTATCTGGAAGCGATACGAGGCCATGGTATCTGTGAATTTGTTAGTGGAACGTAGAATGGTTTGTAGTTCATACCAGTCAAAGGAGGTCAAGAGGGTGTCAACATGATTTTTATACTTTTGAAGCTCTTTGTTATGGCATTGGTAAATACCATTAACTTGGTTTACTACCAGTTGAGAGTCACTAAAGATGTTAATAGATTTGACATCTAAGGCAAGGGCGGTCCGAAGGCCTAATATGAGTGCTTCGTATTCGAAATGTTGTTAGTACATTTAAAATCAAGCTTTAAGGATAGTAGCATAGGGTCACCATCCAGAGGAATGAGGATAATCCCTGTACCTCCCCCACGTTGACATTTAGAGCCATCAAATAATAAGGTCATCTAGTAAATGGTATCGTCTAAGGAAAGGGTGGTGATTGATTCGTTGGGGAAATCAAAGTTAGAGGGTTGGTTTCCAAAAAGAGTTACATCTGTGAGCTGGTCGATGTGGCCTGGCCCTTGATAGATTTATGATGAATGAATTCAAGGTCCAAATCAGCCAGAAGCATGAGCCAACATGTAGCACATTGGTTTTGATAAGGTTTGGCATACATGAAGTGTAAGGGGTCAATGTTGGTCACAACATAGGTTTTTTGGTTAAGTAGGTAATGGAGGAGTTTGGTGGCAACAAAAACTAAGGCTAAGAAAAGTTTTTGGCATGGGTGTATCGATTTTCATAGTCTAGAAGAGTACGGCTTATGTAATAAACTACCTACTCCCTATGTTGTTCATCATAATGAGCGAGCATGGCCCCTAAGGAGTGATCGGTAGTAGAGATGTATAGGTAGAAGGGTTGATCATCTTTAGGTGGAATGAGTACGGGTGGTTGGAGAAGGTATTATTTTAAGGCCTCAAAATCTTTGTGGTAGTCATCATCCCATTTGAAGGAGACATCCTTCTTGAGAAGATGATGAAATGGATGACATCGATTGGAAAGTTACGAAATGAAACAAAGAATAGAAGGTAACTTACGTTGTAAACTATGGAGTTTCCACAAGGATAGTGGGTAGAGGCATTTCGATAATTTCCTTGACTTTAGTAGGGTCAACCTTTATACCATGTAAGGAAATGATAAATCCTAGGAGATTTCCCAAGAGAACTGCGAAGACACACTTCTTGGGCTGAAGGTGAACACAATACTTAATGAGGTGGTTAAAGATGGTCTTTAGGATGACGAGGTGCTCGTGAGTGGCGTTTATATTTGCAAGGAGTTTGTTTACGCAATCTTCCAATATATGGTACAAGATTTCATGGAAGATGTAAGTCATAGCCACCGATATGTGGCACCAACATTTTTAAGGCCAAAAGGCATAACTCGATAGTAGAAGGTCCCCCAAGGGGTGATGAATGTGGTTTTTGTTGATCCTCTGGGGCAAGCAATATTTGGTTATAACCTAAGAAGCCATCCATGAGTGATAGCATCTCATGACCAGTAATAAGGTCAACCAGCTGGTCAATACCGGGTAGAGGAAAATTGTCTTTTGGGAAAGCTAGGTTGAGGTCATAGAAGTTTTTGCGAAATGCGAAGTCCTCCCGTGTAGCCTTAGTGACAGGGACAATGTTAGAAATCCATTAGGGATAATCAATGGGTAATATGAAAGAAACGGAAAGAAGGTGTTGAAGTTCTTCTTTGACTAGAAGAGCAATGTGCAGTGCATTTTCCTTAGCTTTTTCTTTTTACAGTTTGGCATCGAGAATGGTTACAATATTGTGGACCACTATGGTGGGGTCGATACCTAGCATATTGGCATAGGACCAAGTGAATACGTCGTTATGGTCCCAAAGGAAAGAGGTGAAGGCCTCTGCTCGAGCGTCTAAAGATTGGCCGATATTTAAAATGTGCGAGTCGTCTTGGGTATTAATGTTGATTTCAATGGTTGATTTGTTCAACATGGTTTGCATCTCGAGGGTAATGATCGGTGAATACAAGAGTCTTCTACACCAAGGTAGGTGAGTATAGACTCATCATCCTAACATTGAACGATGTTAATAGAAGGTGTATCATCATTAATCATTTCAGGATACAGGAAGGGAAGAGTAGTGGGAGCCTCACCCTCGCATTGATAAGTCAGAGGCCCCAAGGAAATGGTGTTTATGAATTATAAAAGTTAGGAGGAATGGATTCTTGATCCATCGACTCTGCATGGTGAAGGTGGCAAAGGTGATGAAGAAGGTGGAGAAGGTTTGATATCCTCAATGTGTTCAATGTGGGCCTTCTTGGTAGGTAGTTCAGAAAATCCAATACCACTACGGTCATTATGTTTATGGGTAGTACATGGAATAACAGTGTGATGGCCTTGCTCGTAAAATAAAAACCAAAACATTTCCATGCACATTGGTGTAAAAGGGTGTGGGAAAAGTGGCAATTGGTGAGTGATTGGAGGTCGACAAAAAGGGGTGGGTTTGCGATGTTGGTTCAGTCTGTGTGTATAAGTGGAAGTATCAAGTTCCCCATAGGTGAGATTGGTGTGAATGTGGGGAGGACCATAAAGGAGATGCTCTCCTATGTGGTGATCATAGTGAGGGTGTTGGCGAAGGCTTCCATACTCTTGTGGAGTAAGGAATGTGTTGACATTATATAGGCAATACTCCCCCAGAGTGAGGTGTTGAAAAATGCATTCCAAGGGATCAAGTGATTGATATGTAGGTAGCTGGGATAGGTGATGTGGTAGAGGTTGGATCGAGAGATAGAGCCATTGATTGGGAGGCTAACGGGTCGGCCGTGAAGGTTGTGGCAGGCACAGAAATGGAGGATTTAGGTACGGTTGAGGTAGCGGTGGCACTGGTGAGTGGAGGTGTGGGTGAAGAGGAAGTGGTCATGGAGGTAGACACCTTAATGGGTACAAGCACATCATTGGGTCGGTAAAGCATGTTGTAGGTTTTGAAAGGTGATGGGTCGGCTAGAATGGTATAGGTGTGTCCTTCATGCTCAAACTTTACACAATGATGCAAAGTGGAAGGAACACAACCCATGACACGAATCTAGGGTCTACTAAGCAACAAGTTATATTGAAACTCCCCCTCCAAGATGTAAAATAACTTTGGAACAATACAAGGGCCCATGTGAACATGGAGGATGATGGTGCCAAGTGTAGAAGTGATAACATCATTAAATGAATGCAACATGATGGGATGTTTATGCATGTAATTTTTAGGTATGCGCATTTGGTTAAATGCATGGGAGGAGATGATGTTAATGGTAGCACCCAAATCGATCATAACACACCGTACACATATATTATCGATATAGACAATGATGAAAAGGGAATGATCAGGGTCATCGGTTTGGTGTGGTGTGATCTCTTCATCTGAGAAGCTGAGGGTGGCTACTTGGTGAGTAGGTGGAGGTGTAGAAGAAGGTGGTAATTTAGTGAGAGAGGCTACATGATGAGGTGTAATAATGAAGGCTACGGGTGTAGGGTCATTGGGTAAAACTTAAATAGATCGAAGAAACTCCATGAGATCTTGGCAATGAGACTCGAGGTTTGGATGAGGTCATATAAGGACATTTTGAGGGAGGATTGGTGTAATTGTTTGAGCATCATGCGATGTGTAACCGCATTGAAATAGGATATACGGGGCCGCGGATAGTGACTTTATGTGTGGGTGTAGATGGTATGTTGGGTACAGGTGGTTGGTTGGTGGGTCGGTTGCCTTTTCCTTACCTTTGTCCTTTTGAGCATGGGTAGCAATGTGGATCATGTTGATTTGAGGTAGGAGGCATGAAGTAGGTGATCCATAAAAGGTGTAACGACAAGAAGGGAAGAAGCCAAGAGGTGGGAAGGAACCTTGTGAAATGAGTTGGGAACACCAACATTTGGGTGGAGGTTTGGTGAGTTCTCTGATACGAACCATGTTGATTTCAAATTTTAGGGGTGGATAGAAAGGTTGTGGGGGTGGAGATGTAGGTTGTGGTGTAGGTGTGGGGAGAATATGTGAGGAAATGGGTGGAGGTCGATAGGGTCCTCATCAAGGAGATCATCGTCATCAAGGTTCAATTCAGAAGGACATAATTAGATGAGGGATTCTTTTAAAGCCTTATAGTTTTCAACATCGTGTCTTGGCACATGATGGTAAGCACAAATTTTGGTATTGTCAAACCCTTTTGGTTTGGGTTTGAGTGGGTCGTAAGGTCTAAGAGGTGGTAATGTGATGACAGAAGTTTTGAGGAGGTTGGTTAGGATTTTAGCATAGGACCCTGCTAATGGATCACAATGGGAGGTGAATGTGGGTTTGGGTACAAGTGCGGCTGACTGTGTAGGAAGAGTCTTTGCAAGAAGGGGAGTGGGTTGAGCTACTAACTTGGTGTGTGGTGTGGTCTTAGGTGTTGGTCGTATCTGCTTGGGTAGGGGCATGGTAGATGAACTAGCAATAGAATGTGTGGTTGGTTTAACTACCTTATTAGAGGGTAGTGGATTTTTGGCTTTAGGTTACACCTTCTTGGGTAAAGGTGATACGGGTGCACAAGATGTAGAGGGAAAAGTGGATAGTGGAAGAGGGTGGGTTACCCATGGGGTAACCGAGGTGCTATGCAGAGTAGGTTACATAGGTTGGGTAGGAGGCATGAGGGAAAGAAAAGGAAGTTTCATGGGTAGTGAAGAAGTTATTGATGGTATTGGAGGTATGGGTGGTAAAAAGGTTACAGGTGAGGGCGGAGGTTGTGTGGAGTGCTTGGGTATATTAGAGGTCTACGATGGGGAAATGGGCTGTTGCATTCTTGGTTTACCAAAGGATGAGGTTTTCTTGGCTAGAGTCAAAAGGTGAGGTCCTAGGATGGATGGAAGGGGTGAAGGTGATAAAGGTGTGGTTGGCGAGGTTAGGGTATGAGATCTAGGAGATTGGCTCTTCTGTTTAGGGGATGAGTTAAATTTGGTGTTAGTTTTGGAAGACGTAGCTAGGTATAATTTGATGGGTGGATGAGTAAGGCTAGCTGCTGGTATGACCCTAAAGTAGGAATAGGTTTAGGAAAGGAAAATGATGTAAGTGTGGGTTTGAGTGCAGATGCATGTTGGGTTATGGGTAGAGGTGTGATTTGAGCCATGAGTGGTGTCGAGGAGATTTTGTAATAGTTATGGTTGTGTTCAGTTTGGTCGGCCAAAACACTTTTGGATAGATAGTGGAGGTGTCAGTGAGTGACAACTACATTTGTGTTGAGATAGGAAGTAGAAGACGCCCCCAAAGTAAGGCTCTATCAACATAGTCCAAGCAATCGGCCAAGCGTGAGAATGGTACTGTTGTAAGCGGAGCCAACGTGGACCAAGTGGAAATCCCCATAAAATGTGTTTGAGATATCGGGAAATGGCTAGCCTCGGACTCTGTGGGTAAGAGAGATGAAATAAAATCAACGAGATCTTGAAGGTTTGATGGTGAATAGTCATCTGCATGCGGTGGTACTTTTATAGTATTCTCCATGGGTAGAGGAGAGGATGAGCCAACTAAAGTGGGCTCAGAATTTTGAGGGGTTGAAGGTGGTCTGCTGATTATAGGCTCTTTCACAAATGAAGGAGAAGATAAAGGGTATTCCTCTATGGGAAAAGGAGTAGAAGAAATAGGTTCTCGTAGGCGGGGAGCGCGGCTAAGATTTCATCTATGGAAGGAATATGAGGCAATTGGGAAGCAACTAGTGTGTCACTGAAAATAGCATGGACCTCGTAGGTATTGCTATCATTAGTTGAGGTCTCCCCAGTTTGGTCAAAAGAAGGGGTGTGATTAGGAAATGGTTTCTTGAAAATGTGTAGGTTTTGGTTGGTAGGTGTGTTCAGATTATCCAAGACTAACTCTCTGTTCTCGAGTATTTCTGGAAAATGTTCTTGAAAGTGATGCAATTGCCATCATTATGACCTTTTACTCGATGATAGTTGTAGAAGTTGTGCTCTTACTACCATGTAGGTGTGGGGAAATCAGGATCAAAACCAGTGTGTGGTTTTATAGGAGGAAGGGTGATGGCCCCAACTTTAAATAAATTTTCTAAAACAAAAGAATAAGGCTCCCCAATTGGGGTGTATTTCTAGTGTTCTTGTCTCGAATTGAAAAGTCTAGATAGTGGAAAGATTAGATGAGGGCTTAGCCTGATTTCATGGATGAGTCAAGGCCGGCCTTGAGTACCACCGCGTTAGCGGTTCCCCGAATTTTGAGTAATTATTCGTGGTTTCAAAGAAGAAGAGGTATCATTTGACTTAAATTCCGCGTTCTTATTTCATAGTTGGATTTTCTTTTCTTGATGGCTTGAATCTGATCCAGTAAACTCTTTAACTTTGGAATTATCCATAAAATCACAATTAATCATTTTTGTTCTACCTTATATTAGAAAATGATAGATATAGCTAGTGAATGAATTATACTTGTGCTTAGAATCAACAATTTGCAGAAAGGGAAAGAATATAGACTTATACACCAAAAAAATTATCCAAAATCTCTAGAGGAGGAAAAACCATTCGGGAAGGGAAATTGCTCTTTCTTCCCACTTTTATTGGCCAATTTAATACCAAGTACAAAAATTACAATAATTATGAAAGAGAAGTAGATAATATCTCACACCTCCTCCCACTTACTTGTTTGCTCTGACTCAATTACTCCTTGCTTCTAAAAATCACAATTCCAACACTAAGAGCTTCTTACTCACTTGCTTCATTTTTCGATGATCTTTGTTCTCTTCCATAACATGCATTTATAGCCTTTCTCATGTCCTCCTATGCACTGGAGAATGGGAAAGGTCATGGAGGAGAAAGGAAACGAACAACCTTTCAAATTCGAGGCTATTCATTTTCAGATTTTGTTTTTGTCCAAGAGAGCCAGGACTACCGCCCTAGTTAGGCGGTAGTTCTATAACTTCCTCCCTACATAGGGCGGTAGTCCTGTTACTTAAAAGATAGAACCTCCATGTATCATTTTTTTCTTCTTCATGTTGGCTGATTTGATAAAGTAGAGTCATTTTGGATCCCTATGGATCAAAATCTCTAGTTTTTGTGCCATTTGAATGCCTAATCAAAGGTTCATAAAGTCTGCACTCGTAGGGTCAGCGAAATATGTCTAGCACAATCCCGAGTGAAGATCTCTATGAGTTCGGTTTGTGGTAATTAGAATGTGAGTTGATTGATTAGGCTACGCCAACGAGCGAAAAAATCTATGATAGACTCATCGTCATATTGACGTGTAAAGTAGAGGTCAGTCATGGTAACCTTCTTAACAACATTGATGGAGAAGTGATCTAGGAAGGCTTGGGATACTTGATTGAATGAGTAAATGGAGTGTCTTGGTAGTCCACTATACCACCCAATGTCACCCCATCAAGGACATTATGAAAGTTCTCAAAAGTAAAGTGTCATCGTGGGCAATCGTAACACCCATGTTTAAAGGACAACAAGCGTTGTTGCAGATCCTCTTTGTTGTTGAATCGGTTAAATTTAGGCATCTCCCAATGTACGGGATATGGACGAATAGGAATGGATGGGTAGATGGGCTCATTACAAATTTCATCGCAGTGAGAGAATTACGTGAGCTAGAAATTGATGCCTCCATTATCGCATCTTGTCAATCATTAACTTGATGAGTTCATTGGTAGGTGGTGATGGATGGGTACCTCCCAGTAGGATAAGAGAGTTGGTGTTGGACATACGATGGAGGTGGAATTCCAGTATATGGTGATGCCAAATAGGTAGGTTGAGAATTAGGGAGTGAGATAGGGGGCATGTACCCAGAATGAAGGATAGATGAAACGAGAGGTTACTGATAGTACGTATATGAAGGTGGAAGGGTCGAGGTGACTCTAGTAGTGATGGGGGATAAGGATTGTGGATTAGAAATGATTTTTTGAAATGGGGTAGGATTCAACGACACTAGGGGTAGTTATGTTGTTATGGGTATATGTGAGATAATAGGTGCGGAAGAGGTTATGTTCGGTGGTTGAAAAAGGTATAGTGGATGTTACAGTGCAATAGATGTGGTAGATGTGGCAGTCATAGTAGGTATAGGTCCTAGCTACGAAATGACTGGGGCAAGACAGTGCAGTAGCGTAGAGCTAGAAGGGGTTGACGCCAAGTAGGAACGAGTGTCGGGGGATAGATATAGGCAATTCGTATATCAACCGACCTAAGGCATCTCGATTGGAAGATTGAGAAAGGTATAATAAGCGTAAGGGGATCGGGTTATGATCAAGGAGTAGTGTAAACTCCTTGTCACTGTGGTGCTAGTGATAGGTTGGGTAGGATCCATGGGTGATATAATGGAAGGAGGTGAAGGACTAGGTGCAAGTGGTTAACGACCAGCGTGGAATATAAGCACATTTACTTGGCTATTAGTAAACACCATGTGAACAAGTGTTGATTTGGTAGGACTACTTTACGTAAATGACTAGGAAACACATAATAAATAGGTAAAAAAATAGGCATTGGTAGGTGGATTGGGTCAATATGTTAGCTAGAAAACAACATAGCCTAACCGACGTTGGTTAGGGTAAACCGATGTCAATCGAGGAACCCACAATTAGTCACTATGAGGAAAAATATTTTTCCAAACAAGTAAAAAGACTGATAATATACCAGTGAGATAAGTTATAGGATGGATCTTATCGGAACAAAGAAGATAATTTAGAGTTACATAGACTCGAATAGCAAAGAAGATGAAGCAGGTGTCCTTTTGGGAAAGTTAACCAAAAGAACAGAAACCGGTGTCGGTTGGATAAAAATAGTGATGGTTAGAGGGTAATCGATGAAGGTTGCTGGACCAACACCGATTCTTGTGAAATTGAAACAGAGATGAAGAAAATGTGGTTCGATATAAAATCAAGTGAATCAAACCCAAAACTCTAAGAATGATAAAAATGGGGTCCAGCACTCTTAGACCAAGTTGGACTACACCAACTATGATGAGGAGTGTGCAAGGAGAAATAAAAATATGAATAATGTGTCCTCTCACCTCAAAATGCAAGCCAAGCAAAAACACTAAGAAAAATACAATCCTAAAAGTACTCTTTCTATTATGTTTGTTCAAACTTACGCTATTTAGGAATGACTGTATGAGCTAAAGAGTAGAAAATTTTTGTTGGGAAGGCATCCTACGAAGAAGGATATCTAAAAGGAGAGGTTTCATGTATGTTATGGTATGGGGGAGTAGGCCATCCTCTAAGATGATGACTCAACAGAGGAAATGAGCTAGGGAGTACCTACCAATCGGATCGTTGATAGGCGTTCCCAGGAAGGATGTTGTTTAAGAAAGATGTGTTAATTTGAATTTGTGTAGTTTGGTAAGACTCGGGGGAGAGAGAGAGAGAGAGAGAGAGAGAGAGAGAGAGAGAGAGAGAATGTGTTTTCTATGATTCTTTTGTCAACCATTAGCTGGGCATGACTTCCAACATATAGGTTGCCCTCATTTAATGTGCACTAATGCAACATACAAGAATGAAATGTTGTTAATTTTAAGCCCAAATCAAAATATTAAATTTGATGACACAAAATATGAACAAGAGAGAATATGATCTTTCACTAATGCAATACAAATGAAAGAGAAGAAGAGTTCTTTTTATAGCACCAAAACATGATTGCTTTGAGACAATATAAAGAAAAGAAGATTCCATGGGAGAAATTTAATGTGAGAAACTTTTGAAAAAGAAACAAACATGCAAATTTTACCTAGGAATGAAGAAATTCAATGAACCTTGAATGGGTCCCACTGGGTGTGCCAAAATGTTTCACCTGATTCTTAGAACATTTCTTGGAATGTGACGAAACAAATAAGGGTAAAAAGGCTAGGAGGAATACTTGTTGAAGTTGGTTGAAGGTTGTTTCCCGCACGTTGACTTCTCGATCCACAGCTGATCGTGAGAGCTTCATTTTGGCTGGGAGGAACTACCTAAAATAAACAAGAAGACCACCAAATGGAAGTTAAATAGCATATGCAGTGGACTGCCTAGCGTATGCTAGATCCGGAAATGTAATACTCCCTAAAAGGTCATCGATCCACCGTTTTTTAAATAAATTAATGTGAGAAATAAGGTAAATATTGTCCTATTGTAGTCAATATGATTTAGGCATCTCATATAAACACAAGAAGCAAAATATAATATAACATGCTAGGTTATGTTCAAATCCAAAGGTCGTGTAAATGGTTCCGGGTTTTGCAGAGTCCTGACAGGGATCTCGATGAAGATCACATGTGATTATAGGTAACTTGGGAGTAAGTAAGTAGGTTATTGGTCTGCATACTTTTGTGAACATACGAGACACCAATTCGGTCTAGTCCTGACCGATGTTTATTAATTGTGACCGATGTTAGTCGGCCAAGAAATGACAGGGGGTCAAGAACATGGGTCTGGGTCTATTTTCTAGTTTGATGGGGAGTTAGGTGAGGTGTCTACGAGGTGTGGATAGGGATGCATGTCATTGGGCAGGTTTGGTGGGGTTTTGGTGAAGCTGGGAGGAGTTAGAGGTTAAGTTGGTGAATGGTAGCAAAGGGCCAGTATCGGGTAGGTAAATCGTCACCGATATAGGAGTGACTGATGGTGGTCTAGGATGACCAACGCCGGTGACTGTGGGAAACTGGAAATGCTACAAAATGGGTTTTGGGTTCCCTTTGTGATTGCAAAAGGGTTGGGTAGGTCGGAATGAGATGTTGGGTTTTCCGGACAAGGTTTTGTAGAGTTTTGGTAGGGGTATGGAGGGGTAGCTATCAAAGGAGATCAATGGGTGGCTGGGAGAGAAAATAATAAACCAAGAGAAGTAAATACTGAGAATATCTAAACATCGGGATTAAATAGAAAAATGTACTTACTTGTGAATATGCTTCCAAATGCCTATGGCGAAGGTTGAGAGGATGGATGGAGATTTATTTTTAGAAGATCACCAAATGATGGGAACTCTTGCTTGAGCTACTTGGGCTTTCCTCCTTGTTTAGTGGTCAGCTCTTTTCTAAGATAGTTGTTGGATGTCGGGTGAGAAATAATGTTTTCTCTCTTTGCATGCATGCGTAATTGCCCTCTCTTGCTCTTAGATTGTCCCAACCTCGAAATAAGGTTACCAAAAAGGAATAAAAGGTGATTGATGACGGTTCATGGTTTACCGACGTCGGTTTAGAGGTGACCGCGTCGGTTAAGGTGGGATTCCCTAGGTTTACTAAAATGGGCGAGATCTTCTTGATTTCTTGGGCCCATTTAGTTTATTGTTGCGATTAGAATGGAATCTTCCTTTCTAATGGTTGGGAATGTGGTTAGAGAGATTATAAGTATTGATTTTTAAGGTTAGGCCAAATCTTAGCTCACTAAGGCAAGTAGGATTAGGTCTTAGTTAGTTATGGAAACATGTCAAGAATAGGTCTAGGGTGAGGTGTCTAGGTGAGGTGGAAATTAAGATAATTAGATAATAAATATTATGAGGATATATATTAATTTAATTAATTTAATTAAATTAATAGTGATGTGGGGTGGAAGGGGCCATGGTTAAGTGAATATGTTTGGGTTAGTTATTCAACGGGGTGCCAATGGGAGTGTGACCTAATTTTGGTGTCTCCACCTATAATCCTTTCATGTGAGCAACATTAATGGTGGAAGCCATAAATGTAGTGTTTTCAATCTCGCCGTTGATTTCTTCCTTTTTTCATTTGAATGAGAGTCATCCACGTGTCATTATTGGCGGGAGTGGAGCTCGAGGCCTATTTTACATTCTTGTATTAAGTGAAAAAGTGAAAAACTACAAATTCATATAGGCCACCCAATACCGTGTTGTATCGATAGAACGAGAAGTGTTCTTTTTCGATCCTTAGGATTCAGATGAAGTTTGTATTTTTGCATGAAGTGTGAAACTACAAAGTGCAAATATTCATGAGATGCTTTCTTGTCATCTTGTGTTACTATGATGACACATGTCTTCTACAGTCCACAGGGCCTTGGATGCAATTTGCATTTTTGCATATGGGGTGCGCTTTGTAAAAGTGCAATATTGCAAAGCAACCCCATTCTTTCCTTGTGAGATTCCACGGTATATTCCCATGTTGGGAGTTGGGGATATATTTTAATTTTGCATTCTTGCAAAGAATATAAATATACTTGATTGCTCCACCAATGTGAAGCCACCAAGAAAATGTCAGGTCATCGAGTGATGAGAATGAAATTGCATTTTTGCACATATGAACGAAATGTAGTATTTGCAAAGGAAAGAATTCTTGTTCAAAAAGTCATGTGTCCACACACCAATACTTTTAAGATTCAGCACATCCGTTTCGAACCAGCTAAACCATTACTATCTCATAGATCTTGTAAAATTCTTAAAAGAGTTAATATATGAACAATACTGCAACTTTTACTCGACACAAGTTTGTTTTGACTCAAAAACAAAGTTTGAAGAAATTTTTTTGGGTCATGGAAATTATGCAAAGAAGAGTTCAAGGGTATGGGAAAGATCCTAGAAGAGCCAACTCAATGTTAGATACAAGATCAAAATGAGTACCAAAAAAACCAAAATAAGAACAAATTAGTTATTGGATTGTAAGTGGGACCTTCACAATTTTGTGTGACAAAGTAACATATAGATTGGAAATGTATTGTATATGCTTTGTCTATTATTCTAGAAGTGTATTCTACTAGTGAAAAATCTATTATTTATAAAAGAAATTGATTGGTAGATCCATCCAATAAAATAGTGGATCTATATAATTTTTCTAACCTTATGAATGATTGTAATTTACTTTTTGTAAGATATTGAGCCTAAAAATGTGTGAAACCATATGCAATTAACCAAAATGACTTGAAAACATAACTAAGGGTGAAGCCCCTATAAACATTTAGTTTATAGGTTGAAGTGCAATCCGTGCACCATCTATGTTGGAGAAACTATGAAGATTTCTTAAAATGTTTGTATTTATCTACCTAATGATCATATATATGTATCGACATAAGTATATTTGATAACCTACTCACTTAATGATGCTTCTAATGGATTACTTTCTTAGTTGTTGACTTGGATTTAATAGTATTTGGATTGCGAATCTTGACTCTAGAACCTATTTTGGAGTGCTTCAGACCTAATTGGGGATGTTCCTAACATTTTCTATTTCTTTATGGAAATTTAAGACAACTTCATATTCCTTTTGAATGATATGTTATTAAGAGTGATAAGAAATTATTAAGTGAGTAAATAAGTGTTATCACTTGAGATTACACCCTTATTGATCAAGGGATAATTTTTGAAAGTTCCCTAAACATCACTAAATGGTGTTAGTGCAGAATATCATCTCGAGAGCTTTCCAACGACTATGAGAACGTAGAAAACGGACATTAGGAGCTCTAGATATGTTCCCAAAGTTCGATAACGAGAAAGTCAACTCTGTCAATCGTCAATATTGGACCAATGACACCTGCGACGTGGCGAAAAGGAAAAAGGGAGTTATTTGTTGGTTTTGATCACCGGTCTTCGATGAGCGTAAAATGGTGCACGGAACAAGAGGCTCAACTTTTATTATGGAGGGGATCCCATTTGCCGTGTGTGGACTATGGTATTATCGCCAACGTGGTGGGTCCACAAGCCACCACATGGCTTGCCACCACTCGTCGAATTCGCTCAATTTTCCTATTAGGAGACGACAAGTGGACTACATGATGACCGAGTTAATTAATTTCGATACCCCATGGTATGGGTCGAATTTTTATTTATTTGGTAAGTCCATTTACACACCTTACCCACATAATTCTCCTAACCACTTACCCACTTAACTATACATTATGCTAAGTTCATTTGTGAAGCGGTTGTAGTGGAATCTTCCATGTGGAGGAGAGAAGGAGGTGAAGCGGTGTTGGAGGGGGCGGTTATGCCCACGTGGTCTTTTGACCACTTCATTTGCGTGGGGAAAAGGCTTATTAAAGCCTTAAACAAATATCCACCCACAAAATGTGGGATTCACCCACTTCAAAAGCTGCTCAAATTGGGATTTTATCCCATTAAAACATGCATCTGCCAATATGGGTATTTGATCCCATTTTTCATGCACTGCTAAGGTTTAAAAATAGCCTTAGGATTATATTTAATCCCATTAAAAATGCTAAGCCGCCCATTATTGGGAATTTTTATCCCAAATTACATGGTACGGGTTTAGGCTAATATTAGCCTAAGATAATATGCAAATGCATATTTTAAGGGCCCTAATTTTGTATAAATAGGGAACCCATTCTTTGTAATGGGGAGACAGGTGTGTGCAAAGGAGGATAAAGACCAGATCTCAGAAAACGCCATTTTTGAAGGCTCTGCACTTAGAATGGGAACTCGGAGTAAAAAGATGAAATGAAGGAAATTATGAGACAATTCCAACGATGTAAGATTTGATATTTTTTTGAGTTTTAACCTATTTTTGGAAGCTTTGAATGCAGTTTTTAACAGGGATCTACAAGACAACTAGTTGGAAAACACGAATTTCAATGCACTTCTGGTCCGAATTGTGACTTGGTGTAAACATGAAAAGTGTTCAAAATTCAGAGATGATCTCAGATATATGATTTTTTTCATAGAATGTTTTTAAATCTCCATTTGTAGGTGTTTTTCTAACACAAATTGCGGGGGAGATCACATTGTGAAAATACCGTAGAGCCACGGATCGTTCTTGGGACATTTTTGCTATTTTTCAGAGTTCTTGGGACATTGATCAACTCATTTGTAGGTTGTGATTCATTATTGGTTGTTTGTAAGAGTTATTTTACTTACATTTCAATATTATTAATGGATCGGTTCAATCTGAACCCGGGGACGTAGGAATTTCCGAACCCCATAAACAATCTTGTTTGTTATCTGAATGTTTTTAGTTTTCTGATTATTTATTTGCTACACAAGTTTTCCACACTTCTATGGATGCATAATAATCAGAATTTAATCAATTTGTGGATTTTAGAATACTTAAAATTGGTTAAGAAAATCACGATCTTTGGAAACTTTTAAAAGTGAAAAAAATACAACACACGTTTTTAGATCAAGTTTGGTATCAGAGCAGTTAGATTGTTGGATTAACTTCTAATTGTGTTTGGAAATTTGGCTTTAGTTTCAATATTGATTTCAGTCTTCAATGTGTAGACATTTTGGGGCTTGTTAATCTTCTTTTGTAGTGTGCAGTTTTGGAAGTATAGGTTGTGTTTGTAGGAACCGAGAATCATGGGCAAGTCATCCAAACAGGAGCAACTGGATGAGCTTGAAGCCATAAACTACCAATTCCAAGAAGAAAATTCTTTCTTGAGAGATAATTTTTATTCCTTGGAAGAGGAAATAGTGTGGTTAAAATCTGAGCCACAATCCTCTATAACCAAGAAAGAGGAGTATGTTAACAAGATGCTTGAAGAGAGCAAGAAGTTGATGGGCTTTGTTAAAGAGTTGCAGGAAGAAATATAGACCAAGGATGCCCTCTTGGAAAAGCTGCAACAAGGTGAACACAAGAAGGAAATTCCTTCCAAAGCAGATATAGCAAGTACTATGACAGAAGAATGCACTGTAAGTTGTTCACATTTTAATTCTTCCTCTCATTCAGTTTCAGATATTCCTTTGGGTCAGTTTGAAAAACACACTAAGGGAATTGGGTCTAAGCTAATGGTTAAGATGGGATTTAATGGAAAGGGCCTTAGTAAAAATGAACAAGGCAATGATGCTAACCCAATACAGTAGAGGATCAGCCTCGGTTTCAGGTTTGGGTTATTCTAGTGGGAAAATGGAAATTGGAGAAAGTTCTAAAGCATCTGAAGGAAGACAAGCTTCCAAGAGCCAAGGATCTATGCCACTAGAATTAGCAGGATTCCGCCATTAGGAGGAAGAATGAAAGGTGTAAGAAAATAGGTAAAAGAGGTAATCAGATTCCACCTCCTTCCACTTACACTAAAAATAGCACTAAGGGAAAATCAAATCCTAAAACTTCTAATACACTCTTTCAATGGAACAATATAGCTTTAGTAGGCGAAATATGCTTTCCCTTGCACATTTTGTGAAGGTACTAATCATTTTGTTGCATATTGTTAGAAGAGGAAAAATTTGATTAAGAATTTAATGCCTTTTGTGAATGATAAGGCAGGTGCTAAAGACCAATCTCACCAAGGAAAGGTGAGAAATGGCAAGAATGTTACCTCTCCTAAATAGGGCAATCATTCTCTTAGACAGAGTTCTAAGAATGGTAAAATGGGTAAGACTCCTAAAAACAGGGAAGTTAAATTTTGTTCCCATTGTAATAGGAATGGTCATGATGTTAAGGTTTGTTGGTTTGTTTCTAAACAACAAAATTGGAAAGTTGTTAAAAAGAACAATATTGTAAAACCAACCAAGCTAAACCTAATTAAAACTCATTTTGGTACTGAGAAGGTAAAACAACCAAAACGGAAAAACCCAAGTGATTGGTTGGGAAAAATGCTCCTCAACTTTATACTTGCACCACAGTAAATTGTTGATAGTAGGCAAGCAAAAAAAAAATCAGAGCTATATTTTAGGGATTCCTGTTGATTGATAAGGATTTGTCCTAAGTTGATATTTAAGCTTTGAAAATGAATGGAAACAGCTGAAGAGAAGATTTGAGTGATAGGTTCATCATACTCATGTTTTGTTTTCTCATATTGGTTGGTAGTTCCATTGTTGAAAACACTATGCAGGGATAGGCATCAGTAGCATGTCTAAATTTGAAACTTGTAGTTGTAATCAGCATAATCACAAAGTGTCAGTTGAACACTAGCTTCCGTTATAGATGGGTGTTATTATCTGACTTATTATTTGTGATGGCGATACAATGTTTTGGCATATTCATGTTGATTCAGTTGTTGACTATAGCTATTTTTGGGCATTGATAGTCTATTATATTCTGATAGTGAATACTTGCAAATTATTACTGATTTTGGATGGGCAAAGGGGCACTAGCCTAATTGTGGGTAGTTTAGATGTCTTGTATACTGATCTAGTGTTATGGAATTGTAATTTTTGGTAATCGGCCATATCACAAAGTGACAATTGAACACTAGCTTTCCATAATAAAATGGGTGTTATTATCCTCGCCGCTTAATTGTGATGGCATTACAGTGGGGTATGACAGATCACAGTTGTGTGCAGAGTTGACAGGGTTACAATGTTTCAGTTGAACACTAGCTTAATTGGGTGTTATTATCTGATCAATTATGTAATTAGCTAATCAACTATTTACATTTTTATTAACCTATAATGTTATTTCAGGTTCTTATATGTGTTTGTGTAATGCAGGAAGAGATAGCATTATTTGTGGGTTGATAAACAACTTTTTGTGGACAAAAAGCCTTTCTCAGTGGGGAGGTGTGATCAAGGGATCATTTTTGAAAGTTCCCTAAACATCCCTAAATGGTGTCAGTGCAGAAGATCATCTCGAGAGCTTTCCAACGACTATGAGAACGTGGAAAACGGACATCGGGAGCTCTAGATATGTTCGGTCAAAGTTCGATAACGAGAAAGTCAACTCTGGTCAACTGGTCAATATTGGACCAATGGCACTGCGACACATGGCGAAAAGGAAAAAGGGAGTTGTTTGTTGGTTTTCAATCACCGGTCTTCGACGAGCGTAAAAATGGTGCACGGAACAAGAGGCTCAACTTTTATTACGGAGGGGAGCCCGAGCCGCCGTGTGGACTATGGTATTATCGCCAACATGGTGGGTCCACAAGCCACCATGTGGCTTGCCACCACTCGTCAAATTCACTCGATTTTCCTATCGGGAGATGACAAGTGGACTACATGATGACCGAGTTAATTAATTTCGATACCCCATGGTATGGGTCGAATTTTTATTTATTTGGTAAGTCCATTTACACACCTTACCCACATAATTCTCCTAACCACTTACCCACTTAACTATACATTATGCTAAGTTCATTTGTGAAGTGGTTGTAGTGGAATCTTCCACGTGGAGGAGAGAAGGAGGTGAAGCAAAGTGTGGAGGGGGGTTATGCCCACGTGGTCTTTTGACCACTTCATTTGCGTGGGGAAAAGGCTTATTAAAGCCTTAAACAAATATCCACCCACAAAATGTGGGATTCACCCACTTCAAAAGCCGCTCCAATTGGGATTTTATCCCATTAAAACATGCATCCGCCAATATGGGTATTTGATCCCATTTTTCATGCACGGCTAAGGTTTAAAAATAGCCTTAGGATTATATTTAATCCCATTAAAAATGCTAAGCCACCAATTATTGGGAATTTTTATCCCAAATTACATGGTACAAGTTTAGGATAATATTAGCCTAAGATAATATGCAAATGCATATTTTAAGGCCCCTAATTTTGTATAAATAGGGAACCCGTTCTTTGTAATAGAGAGACAGGTGTGTGCAAAGGAGGATAAAGACCAAAACTCAGAAAACACCATTTTTGAAGGCTCTGCACTCAGAATGGGAACTCGGAGTAAAAAGATGAAATGAAGGAAATTCTGAGACAATTCCAAAAATGTAAGATTTGATATTTTTTTTGAGTTTTATCCTTTTTTTGGAAGCTTTGAATGCAGTTTTTAATAGGGATCTACAAGACAACTAGTTGGAAAACACGAATTTCAATGCACTTCTAGTCCGAATTGTGACTTGGTGTAAACATGAAAAGTGTTCAGAATTTAGAGATGATATTAGATATATGATTTTTTTTTCATAGGATGTTTTTAAATATCCATTTGTAGGTGTTTTTCTAACACAGTTGAAGGGAGATCACATTGTGAAAACACTGTAGGAGCCACAAATCGTTCTTGGGATAGTTTCTGCTATTTTTCAGAGTTCTTGGGACATTGATCAGCTCATTTGCAGGTTGTGATTCATTTTGGTTGTTTTAAAGAGTTATTGTACTTAAATTTCAATATTATTAATGGATCGGTTCAATCCGAACCCGGGGACGTAGGAATTTCCGAACCCCGTAAACAATCTTGTTTGTTATCTGAATGTTTTTTAGTATTCTAATTATTTATTTGCTACACAAGTTTTACGCACTTCTATGGATGCATAACAATCAGAATTTAATAAATTAGTGGAGTTTAGAATACTTAAAATTGGTTAAGAAAATCACGATCTTTGGAAACTCTTAAAAGTGAAAAAAAAATACAACACACGTTTTCGATCACTTATTGAGGCTTGGCTTAGCACCTTAGTGAAACATGGGAGTTTCCCAAGGTGTGGGAACTTAGCTCCTTGGGAAAAACTCTAGAGAAGGTTGAATCCCTACATTAACTATTCTAATGTCACCGCCAACTTCCACTAAACATTGATATTTTTGTAGGAGAAAATAGATTAGGAAAAACATAAAATGGCATAAAAGGGATGGTGTTTACACCTAAATAGAAGTTATTATCTCTCCTTGAGATGGAAATAAGAAGATAAATACAATGTTTGTTAGGAATATCTATGTTGTAGTGTGAACATAGAATATTATGTAAGTGATTATATTATCTAGGATAATATAATATGTGTTATAATAATTAATTACATTATTGTAAATGTAATTATGAGTGGGTGAGTAAATATTGTTATGAGTTGTTGAGTAAACAAATCATTAACAATATTAGTTTTGAGAAAACAAAATCTCCCATAAAATAGCATGGAGTTGTTTTAGGAGTTATGTGTGGAGATATTTATGGAGATTATATCTCCTTAAATATAGGAACACACATCTCCTATTTAAATGGATGTAATACTTCCTATGAATGTAGCAAGAATAAAGAGTAAGATTTCAAATTTTCTTTATGAAATTATGATATTAATTTTTCATTTGGTATCAGAGCAGGTTTGATGCAAGAAATTTCAGTGCTTTCATGATCAAATCCGTCTCAAAGAATATATCATAGTTTTCGTTTCCAAATGTTGGTTTTTCTATAGTTTTGTGTGCAGAATCATGTGTTGGTCAAGAAACTAAAAAGAAATTTCAGCAGAACCCAGTACGTAGTTTGGAAGAAATATGGATTTTACTATGCAGCTATCAAATTAAGCACATCAATTCTTCTACTAAAAGTTTTCTCCAATTTTCAATAATGTTGAATTGTTAATACAAGTTCTTGACTTGCTTGGAGGTTAAAAGGTATTCAATATAAAATTTTAAAGTACTTGATTCAATTTTGTATTTTTTATTAGTATTGTACAAAATAATGGAGAAACTAAATCTGATTGAAAAGTTTGAAGGACAAGATTTCCATACATGGCAACTACAAATGCAATTACATTTAATAGAAAAGGATCTATGGGATGTGGTGAAGTCTAATTCAACTCCACCCACTAGAGGAAATGAATTGGCAAAGTGGAATGCAAAATATCAGAGAGCATTGGGTACCATTGGTCTGGGCTTATCAAAAGCCTATCTACATCATGTGGATTTCACAAAATCTACAAAAGAAATTTGGGAGTCTCTTAACAAATTGTTTGGTTCTAAAGCTGAAATGGCAAAGACTACACTGAAGCATCGCTTTACGGGTTGAAAATGGAAGAGAACTCAAAATGGCGAGATCATATAAGTAGGTTTCGTTTCTTTGCTAAATCAACTAGCTGGAATTAAAGAACATGTAAAAGATGATGATGCTAAAGCTATTCTTCTTAATAGCATGCCTAAGAGTTACTCAAATATTGTATTTACTTTGAGTAAAATTACTATTAGTCTAGAAGGAGTGATTTCTACATTTGTAGAACAAAGCAATCATGAAGAACATGAAGAAGTACTATATGTAGGAAACAAACCTAGCTCCTCATCGAAGAAGGAAAAACATAAACCAAAGAAGATTCCTTCACATGGAAAAATAAAATGCTTTTATTGTAATGAGATTGGGCATGTAATACTTGAATCAGTAAATAGAGAGCTCGGGATCTTCTTGATGACAAGATAGATCGAAAGCCCTTCTAGTGAAGTAGAAACTGATTGGGAAGTCTACTCAACTAATGAAGAAATTTCATGTCCTAGTGATGAGGATTTCCTATGGTAGACTCTTTTCTTGTTGGAGGAAGGAGGCAATGGAGGAAGGAGGAAAATCATCATCCTTTCATCATTCACCAACGATGGGGTCGCAGATGAGATGTGGTGATATTTTATTTCAGTTATGTGGTGTGTTTATACACAAGGGGTGAAACTAGTTTCATGTTTTGATTTTAATGTGTTCACATAGACTAACAACAGTTCTGAGTGTCTATTTGGTGTGGAAGAAGCAAATTGCTTGACTCGGCCTTACAGGGGGAAAATCATCTACGTACGGGTCCTCCGACTATCGCGGTCCTCCGACCGCCATACTTCGGTGGAAGGTACTTCATTGGAAGGTGATCACCAATGAAGATGTTCATACGACAAGGATGATCATTAGCAGCAAGATCCAGAGATAGCAAGATCCAGTGTGAATGGCTACTCTCGACAAGTTGATGTTTCAGGAGCTCTTACCCCATGTTCACACTAAGGGGGCGAATGTTAGGAATATCTATGTTGTAGTGTGAATATAGAATATTATGTAAGTGATTATATTATCTAGGATAATATAATATGTGTTGTAATAATTAATTACATTATTGTAAATGTAATTATGAGTGGGTGAGTAAATATTGTTATGAGTTGTTGAGTAAACAAATCATTAACAATATTAGTTTTGTGAGAAAACAAAATCTCACGAAAAATAGCATGGAGTTGTTTTAGGAGTTATGTGTGGAGATATTTATGGAGATTATATCTCCTTAAATATAGGAACAACATCTCATATTTAAATGGATGTAATACTTCCTATGAATGTAGCAAGAATAAAGAGTAAGATTTCAAATTTTCTTTATGCAATTATGATATTAATTTTTCAATGTCAAGAGGAAAGAAACAAGCCCTTCACAACTCACCCTACACAATTTCAAACTTTAATTCCTTACATGATTGACACAAATAAATATGATCATGTAAATATAACCCACACACAACATGAAATAACATAACAAAAAGGTAATAAGTAAAAATACAAGATAAATAACATATATGATCCATAATAAACCATATATTATCAATTGTGAATATACACAAATTGTTATAGTCATTAGGAAGGCACTAGATTACATCACACAACTCAAAATCATAGGCTTGCAACTCAAATTTTTAGCCACCATTTATGCATCGTAACCTTACATTAGGGAGATGATAATTTACAATAAGTAATGAGTTGCATTTCTAGATAAAATAGAGAAGAGATGGGATCAAGAAATGCCCATGAATTTAAGAGAATCACCCACCAACCCCAACCACTTAAGGGGAAATCAAAAATTAGTGTGCAAATAAAATTTAGGTGTTATATCTTTTGTGGTATATGCAAATTTAAATCACCTAAAGTTGGGGGTTGATCAAGGAAATCTAATGTTGATTGTTGAGGTTTTTCAAAACTTTTTCAACTCATTCAAATGTCATTTGATTGAGAAAATAGGTTAGAAAGTCTTTAAAACTCTATCGTTAAAATCTCTATAAATTCTCAACCATTCCCTCTTAAATTAGTGCTAGATTGAATCTCTGATAAAGATCTTTCCAATCATGATTATGTAGGTGAATAGGGTCTCTAGATCAAATATATGGGAATTTGAAACAAGCCTAGCTTATGGTCACAAAACTTGGATCCAAAACGGTTGTGGGTCCATTTAATTTAGTTTTAGGCTCAAAACACACTTTATTGCGACATAAGACCACTCTTACCCAAATGGTTATTTATCCTCAATATATTTCCAATGAGTTTGGTCTAGATTGATTTTGTGACCAAGTAAAATTTATGCCGGTTTGAAGATCTTCAAGTTGTTTTGCACACTTGACATCCACAGGCGATTAAATTAAAGTTGGGGCCACTTTTTCTAGGTTTCCATCTCTAATTGGTGACCATTTGATTGATTATTTATTAAACAGTTTATATGTGTCTATTTCTCATTCATTTCATGCTCTCGATGTCATGGGGTTCATGGGTTCTTCTCACCACTAAGAATCATTTTGGCTTGTTTTATTATCCCGACCTCACATTGACCCATGATCACATCCACGTGGACCAATAAAATTCATTCTCTATTCTTTGGGTTCAAATGATCACTCATGACCCTATGACCAATGCATGGTGATATCTTCCTTAGCTCAACAATCCAACTTTAACACTTAAAGTCACCCAACTTAAAATCATGAAAAGATGTGATCCACGGGGCCTTAGTTCCCCTTTCATGAGTCGACTCTTAACAAAGGTGACCATGATGTTTATAAATGTGAACATGATCCTTTCCCCTTGTGTATATGGGATTGATCTCCTAAGGATAAAATTTACCAATAACCATGTCATGTGTTCCCTCCTTGACCCAATTAAATTTGGTAGTTAAGATCCTTCGTAAACCGAACTATTTAAACATCACCAACCCCTTTTGAGGAAAAAACACGGGTTTTGATCAATTTTTCTTTGATTCACCCGTATGATCCTGGAACTGATTTTTGTATGTCGTCTTGATAAATTTGAAGATATCAAGATGCCTTATACTTGAAAAATCATGATCAAAAGCTCCAGTCTTTGTTCTTACAAAAGTTACCAAAAAATGCAAGGTGCTTATTTTTGAAATAATGAAAGCATTTAAATTTCATATATATTGTTTTGTAGGTTTATTTTTTCATTAAGGTAATCCCATGAGGATTCCAATCAGCTAAAAATATATCGAATTGAGAAAATGAACATTAGAATGCTATGGTTGAAACTACTAGTTTTAGACCAAATAGTTTTGCATTTTAGTCCCTATTTGGCATTTTTTTCTAGGAGCGAGATGAGGTGTTGTAGCTCTAGTAAAGTTATGTGCATGGAAATTTTGATTGACATACTAATTTTCACTGATATGAGATTTTTTTCTCAGAGACTAAGTGCAATGAAGATAAAACATTTTGGAATGGGACTACGGATATAATAATTATGCTCGAAATAGGTGCCTGAAGTCATTATTTAGGATTAAGCCAATAATGATGTTATCAAGCAAGAAATTACCAAATTTCAAAGTGTCGACATTTTGAATCAAAATATTAAGATAAAATAATGTGAATTTTGAATATATTTTTCAAGTATCATGGTTGAGTCCCCTAAAAGCATAATCGGGAACAGATCGAAAGATGGTGTGAATCCATCTCTTGAAAAAAATGGGTGTGGGGAAATAAAACAAGGTTAATGAGAGTTTTAGATTGGTTAAAGGATGAGAAAACATGATTTGAACATGGATATGAATCAACCTTTTCCCCACAAATAAACCTTGATTCAAAATATCTTATAGGAAGTGGGTTGTTTTTGCCCAATAATGGCTTTCAAATATTGGATAAGTGTTTGACGAAGTGGATTCAATAGAATTAATATTTTCTTTTGGTGAATAAAATTTCAACTTGAATATGTTTGGGAAATAGAATTTGATTACTAAGCATGGGTTTATATCAAATGAAGGTGGTTTCCTCCAACCAAGTCCAATCTTTCCACCATGTAGCCCTAGAATTAATCTCTATCTTGTGATGGTGGTCCTCATGTATAGAACTTTGAATTTCAATAATTAAATCACAGTCACCATTATTTAATTGAAATTTATCTCCAATATTTGGCGTAGGTGGCTAGTGGTGAGAATCTTTACAAAACAAATTAACTATGAACTTGATTCCCTTTCTAAACAATCTAAAACATCAAATCTAGGAAACCACATTGAAAGGATCATTACCAAAATGAGTGACCATCGTAAATTCTAGGGGAGTTAGGAAAGGCCAAACATAAACCCTTCCCCAAGTCAAATAAGGTTAGGTTTGAACAATTTACAAAAAAATTAAATACTTGTAATAATAATTGAATTTATTTTACATTTATATTCCATGGAGAAAAATTAAAGTCATAACCTTATCATATAATTTACATAAACATGTCATAAATAATAATACATATGAATAAAACACTTATACTATCTTCAAAATAGATAAAAAAATAAAAGATATTTGAAATCCATTTTAAAACTCAATTTAACATGGAAAAAATTATAGTGTATAAAGTTTAAGTATACTTAAGTCATCTCTCTTACCTTTCCTTTTAAGCCACAAGGTCACCATCTTCCTCCACTCTAGCTTCCTCACCCAATACTCGAAGAATCTTATCTTACCATAGGAAATGCTTCCAAACTTAGTGTAATGATCAGAATCTTTATAGCTAAAGGATACCACGCAAGAACGATCCTCTTGCGCCTCAAGAACTCAAACTCAACAAGCATCTCTAGATAAGAATACATATCAATCACGTACTCCAAGGTGTAACTTGTCAACACTCTACTCCACCAATGATCAACAACATGCATCTAAGTTAGATCAACATCATGCAGCCTCTAATACTCATCTTGGGTCCATACACGAGGTCTATAGTACCAAATTGATCTAGATGCATACACCGAAAGCCATTCATACAACTCCACTAGAAAAAAACAAAATAAGGTCTCATACAACTCATGATACAGATGTTCTTCTACCCATTTACGTGCATCAAACTCGGTCCATTATTAAATCTCTGAGAAAACTCATCCTCCATACTTTGACACTATCCAAGTCAAGCGCTCATCAAGTCATCATGCACCATTCTCACAACAACTTCAAAAGAGGTCCCAACAACGAAACCAAAATGTAGTCTCTAATCACTTCTTACCTCAATAGCCATTCCCAAATGCACCGACATATCATCCAGTTTAGCCTAGAAGCTCACTCGAGGTGTGCACAGGGCGTCGAGCCCCTCCTTTATGTGAGCTTCGTGAGAATATTATTTCTTAACACGAGGATGTAATACAACCAGAAAATAAGTGCATCCATTCATGGAATTTAAGATGTAAGCATTAACTCCTAGCCTAATGCACCCGAGCATAGAACAACATGATCAACTCAATGAAAGTAGAATCAACCATGAGATAACATCAAGAAAACCCATAACACGCATATGAACATAAGGAAAATGCACAGATCAAGACCCATCACATGAGTGTTTCATAATTACTTCATTATATTTATTAGCCAAAGTATGGTAGCCAAGATTACATCAAAAGAGTCTCATTCATGGAAATGTTCACAGAGCTGATTTTTACTTACATCACAAAGCTCAAGGCATTACACATTACACAATATCGCTAAATCTCTCACTCCCTATATCCTTTCTTACTTCTACATCCATCCTTCTAGAATAATCATTCTCTTTTCCTCTTAACCGCTCATCATTATCACTCGCAAAAAGCCCTCGAAAGAATTGACTTATGATTTCTCTACCACTACCTAGGAATATGCCAGATGTCGCCATGTGTTTCCCTCAATTGAGTTCCTTTTAGCATGCATGTGCCAGCTAATCCTTAACAACCTCAACTCCTTATCCTTTCATGATAATCGTATTGATGCCCCTGAATATCCCTTCTTTGAGTCGCAAGTCTCCCACGGCTTATCCACATTTGTATCTGGTCTCTTTTCTGTTTGCTCCCTATGTGTCTTTTCCTATTGTCCAAAATTCACTAAGTCCCTGGATCCATCCCGCCCGTGCTCAAGCCTTCACGTCTCTCAAGAATTACTTCTGCGCATGCCTTCGCGCCCCGCTTCTACATGCCACAAGGCTTTGCGCCTTAGGTACTTAGTTACTTTAGGGGCCCAACACTAAGCAAAGGTTTATATCAAATGAAGGGGGTTTCCTCCAACCAAGTCCAATCTTTCTACCATGGAGCCCTAGACTTAATCTCAATCTTGTGATGGTGGTCCTCGAGATAGAACACTTTGAATTTCAATAATTAAATCACAATCGCCATTATTTAATTTAAATTTATCTCCAATATTTAGCGTAGGTGGCAAGTGGTGAGAATCTTTACAAAAAAATTAGCTATGAACTTGATTCCCTTTCTAAACAATCTAAAACTTCAAATCTAGGTTACCACATTGAAAGGATCATTATACCAAAATGAGAGACCATCATAAAGTCTAGGGGAGTTAGGGAAAGGCCGGACATAAACCCTCCACAACTCAAATAAGGTTAGCTTTGAACAATTGCCAAAAAAATTAAATACTTGTAATAATAATTGAATTTATTTTACATTTATATTCCATGGAGAAAAGTTAAAGGCATAAACTTATCATATAATTATCATAAACATGTTGTAAATAATAATACATAGCAATAAAACACTTATATTATCTTCAAAATAGATAGAAAAAATAAAAAATATTTAAAATCCATTTTAAAACTCAAATTAAACATGGACAAAATTATAGTGTATAACTTTTAAGTATACTTGGTTTATCTTTACTCTTAATAAATTTTATATAACCCATTACCAAAAGCTTTGGCCTCATCTTCCTTTGCTTTTCCCAATCTTATATAGTGTATTTTCATAAATATAGTTATAATGACTTATGAATGTTTTGCCACTCACTACAATCAAAATAAGAAGATGCTACTTATTGGATCGTTAGTGGGGTTCACAATTTTGAGTTGTCAATCAATAAGATATTCTTAGCTTCTATCATATCTTAGTAATCTTTTACCACAGAAATTTGAATGTATGATAATGGTCCCACATCATTAATGGATGATAATGGTCCCACGGTATTAAAAGTGATTGGAAATCTCCCTTGAACTCGAGCCAAACAAACAAGCCAAAGTGTTTTATTCAGTACTGGTAAGATTATGAAATTCTTAAATACATGAGTTGCAATCCTTGTGAAGCTAGGAGATTCTCTTGCCCCACATGCATTGTATCAACTCTATTCCTTGGCGTTTTTGTAGGGTCTATTGCTAGGCCTAGATTGGTAGAAAACTAGTTCAATCATTGCAATGTAAATTTTTCCAAGGTCTAAGTCTACATGTACCTGAAAACAAAAAAATCAACTTTTGAACAGCCAATGTAATGTACTCAAGTTTGTAATGTTGTAAAGACAGTACCTTGTAGTGATAATGATTCAGTGGCTCAAGATAGCCATGCTCGTTATGTCAAGCTCAACATCAGATTTCAACAAGCAAACATCAAAGAAATCATTGAATTACCATGGGCGAAGAAATTCTATAAATCCCCACTTTGTGGACTGAAATTATATCCTAGCAATCCAATTCCTAAGATATTTCATTGCATTGCCCACGGTACATAGATATTTTTCCTCCCACTTTAAGTGTCTTAAAAGTTGAGAGGCCACCAATTCTCCTTCAAATACCCCACCAATATCCCAAGTATCCATTAAGAGAATATGGGTCCAGTTTTATCAGTTGGGTCTCTGATCTGCCTTCTCTGTATGCTGGCCACTTTACTTCTGAATGGAGTCTCATCAGAACCAACTGGTAATGGTCTTCTATCTTGTTGCTATCAGTAGTTTTTGTCAGAATTGAAGATACAATATACTCTAAGTAATTTTTGTTAGCAAACTTTACATTAATAATTTGGAGAGGACCATCTGTCAACTTAGATAATTTGTTCAATGACCTTCTTAGTTTGAATTGTGGAAGAGTGACCGGTATGGTAGATTTAATGCATTTCCATGTTGTATGGAATTATACTATGGGATATGATATAATGCATGTTTCCATTCTTACTGACAATTGCAGTGAGTATTACAGGTGGGTCTTCGGCAGAGAATAAAACGGTAACCATGGCAGAAGCTGAAAATGGCAAATATTCAGAGGTGCTTGTTGAAAACACTATTCACAACATGGATGATTCTCAAAATCCTTGTACTCTTATCCTTGTATTATAAAATCCTTGTTTCATTTTAAAATTATCTAGAAGTTGGCTAACATTACAATTCAACTTGCTAACATATGTGACGTTTAAGTATGGTGTTCATGAAGTAACATAAGAGATAGTGTCTCTGCATAAAACAGCTTCATCTATATCATAAACTGAAGCATTTATTATGGCAAGAAACTCTTATGTTTTAAATGGTGTAGTTCATAGGCATTACACTTGGCCAAATATAAGGAAAATGCAAAGGACGTTTAATGAGTTTGTGGTGCATAAGTCCCTGGACCTTGTTTTTAGTAAGAGGCTGCTACCCTGCTATCCTATTTGTGACTGGAATTAGTTTTATTTGCTCTTGAAATGACAGGTGGAAGGGAAGAATATTAACATGAAAGAGGACGATGGAGAAAAGATGATGATGGATAGAGAAAGTGAAAGAGAACTAATTTTCAACGTAGATTATCATGGACCAACTACTCATCCTCCTGCTACCCCACTCTCTCCAAAGAGGTCCCCCGGATCTGGATCTGGACCAGGAACTCATAGACACTGAAATCAAATCAACTATTCTTAGCACTATATTTCTGCCAGCCAAAGTCTTATGGCTGATATAAGACTATAACGTGTACATAAGTTCTAAGATTGTATCTTGCCTAAGTTGCTGGTAACTAGTTATCTACGTTAGTTCTTAGACTAGTTATAAGTCCTACACATTAATAAGGAAAATGATTTCTTGTGGAAAGATTATATTATGTATAACTTTGTAATAGTAAAAGATTTGCAGAATGCAATCTTAGTAATTGTAATAGATTTGATGGGTTTCTATTTTGGTGGGAACACCTTTATATTTCCCGGTGTTGATTGAAATGTTAGTTTTTGTACTTGGTTTTGGTTTTCAATGATGCTTATCCCATCATCCTTGTTTTTCTTTTCAGTTATGGGAAATTCCAGTGCAGAGATTTTGTCGTCTATTATATTAAGATGCATCTACAAAAACACAAAAACAAATATATCATATCACTTGCAAAAACCCACTTGAAGTCCTTTCATGTGTTATGTATAACAATAAAAAAGTGATTGAACTCTGAACTAATATACAGTTTGATATTGAAAATTTTCAAACGCTAGTCATAAAAAAGAGAGAGAATAGAATCACACCTCATAACGTGATTAAATCAAATAATATAAGTGGATACTAAAATGACTTTTTATCAAAGTGTATAGTTATTGTATACAATTAATAAAGTGGAAAAACACAAACACCAAAGAACAAGGCATTAGAGCAAACATGACAGCTGATAGATGTAGAGGAAGACTCACGAAAAGGAAATAAAAATGTTAATAATATCATACAATTAGCATGGTTATACGCTATCCTATCCTCTAGGGGTGGAAAATATAATGTTATGGAAAGAAAATTAACGTTTTAAAAATAAAATCTAGAAATGTTTGTTTATAAAAGCATATATGTACTTTCATAATTAAAAAATTATAATTTTATTGAAATATCTTTAAATATATGTCTTATTACTGTAATTTGAATACACATTTTCATTCCAATTCACAATTATTTCTACGACTTAAAAATTGTCATTCTAAGTTATTTGACTACAAACTTCACCAAATGTAATTAAAAATTTGTAAATCATTGTAATTGTTAATTTATTTAAATTGTTCCATTTTGTTTTCCTCCTATAATTTTCATATAAATAAGATTTTAATAAATTTGTATTATTTTTTCAATTTGCATCACCAAATTGTTGTGCTTCTCGACCTACAAATAACAAATAGGTCAAAAAAATGTATATGACCAAATATACTAGCATGCATATCTTACATAAATCTACGTAGAAGATGCCGAGAGGTATCATTTTCGAGGCACCTATATTAGATTTATAAAGGAATAGTTACCTTGAGAATGATACCCAAATATGGGCAATCGAGGACACAATTATGAATTAATTGGAATAGATTTATCTAAGTTACGTATGTCATTAACATCTATGGGTACTGCATATTACTTTAACATATAACATGAACATTTTCATTAGTTCATTTAAATGTGTAATATATATGACATTAAATAATAATAAGAAAATCGATTGAAAATCATCCAAATGTATAATATAGAAAAGATAATATGAAAAATAAAGAATTATTTAATATTAATCAAAATATGTCATGTACATCACATAAAATGAAATATTCATAGAATGAAATTTGTAATAAGTAGATGACATTATTTATCTTCTAAGGATTTCAATCTTTCTTCCTCACCTTCCATTTTGAAATTAGTTTTTCATTCTTCATATTTTCATAGTGGTCATATGTAAATGGGGGTAATATTCTTAGTCCTTCCAATGACTTTACACAAGAGATAGCCACAAATGTTAACTCTATTCATTCCTTTTGTTATTTGTCATTTGTAGTTTTCAAAGATTCAATCTTTGTGATGTGTGTGTTATCAATGCTCAAGGCAATCATAAGGGTAATTGGTGTGTGTGTCCCATTTGTATTGGTGTAGTTAGAATTGTATACAAAGTTTGATCTTCAAATGGTATTTTAAAGTAACTATCAAATTGAACCATAACATATGTCGGTGGTTCTGTAAATTTAACCATAACATAGATCTATCTAACATATGCAGGGGACATTTATGAAAACATGATAAATTTAGCATACCTCACTAAACATAGATAATAAATTGAATATTTAAATTATTACATATGAACTAAGAAAAAGATGCATATTAATTTACCAAACTTAATATTGATATATTTAACATCATTGTACCATGAAATACCTAAATTAAATCTTAAATCATAGATTAAATTAGATTTTAGATTTACCCAATACGTACTTAAATAATTGAACTAGTTATATCTAGGTATAACATATTATTTTAATGGAAAATAGATAGATAAATAAGTAAATTAATATAAAAAAATTATATTAAATTTATTGTATATAGGTACCTTACATTATTACGTCGAGAGGCGTTCTACAATGGAAGGCAAGGTTGTAATGGAGTGTGTTGTTCACTTTTATTCTTGACATTAAATTTGACATTCATTTGACCGTCATGTGACAATTCATTCATAAATTTGACTTCTATTGGACTATCACTTAAATAATTTTGTTTCTTTTTTCTTGGAGAAGTCAATCAAAAAATAGTAATATCTTGGTCATGTAGTAATGTTTGGGTCTTTTTTATTGAATAAATATTTGCATAGCTAAATGATTCTATTTTCCACAATCACGTAACTAAATGATTATGTTTGCCACAAATCAACGGGAAATTGATAGAGAATTTAATGAAATTGTTGATTAAAAAGGTATAATTTAGTTAAATAGGTGCCTTGTGATTAATATTTCTCGGTGTAATTTAGATAGATATATTTAAGATATCTATACTAGTATGATGTACAATAAGTAAATAGGTCTAGATACTATTTAATAATATGTAAATTGATAAAGTATATAAAATTTATAGTAAATGCATACATACTATATGTGTAAGTTGTTACATATAATTCTATATATACTTAAAATATAACTATTGAAATAATTATCTTCGTTTAGATTTGTTCAAATAGTTAAGTAGCTAATATATCTATCTTATTATCTATAAGATAAATAAATACTTGTACTTAAAATTTATCTAAATCTATATTAAAAATACCAAATATTAGTATTAGTTTTAGTAAATAATGAAAAGGAAATAAATGTAAGTGTCATAGTAAAATTAAATTCACAATCATGAAACCTAAAACAATAAATTATAGGTCATCATTTAAAAATGTAGCAAGGAATAAGGTCCCTTTCTTTAAATAATATGGTCTAATTAAAACAATTCATGAAACCCTAAAACAATGAACCATATGTAATCATTTAAAAGTGTAGTAAAGAAGAATATGAGATTTATTTATTTGTGTTAATGCTTATTTAATATTCTCTACTTCTTTTATTTTTTGTTTATATATATATATATATATATATATATATATATATATAATGAATCCTAATATAAATATAGAAATTATATTAAATAATATATAAAATAACATCAGCTATAATTTTTCTTTTCTTTCATGAATATAATATTAAAATACCATTGTAAAATACCTCTAATTATAATTAACCAAACATTAATGATCATCTATAAAAAAATATTGTAAGCCTATAAAGTGTTGGGCTTTATAGAATAAAAACCCTAGAAGATCAATAGAGAATTTTATGTGACTTTCCCATTGATAAGGAAGAGAAAATAAATTAATTTTAAAAAATATTAGAATACTAACTAAAATCGTCATCATATTTTGTAAGGAAATAGGTATTCGTCAAGATAAAAGAGATTTAAGTTTAACACATATAACATATAAAAGTTATATTTATTGGAATGTCTCTAAACATATATCTTTACTATATTTGAATTCAAATCTAACTTTTTCACTACCTTTTAGAATTGCGTTTATAACTTAAAATAAAATAATCATTTATATCTTTGAATTCAAATATAACTTTTTCACTACCTTTTAAAATTACCTCTATAACTCAAAATAATCATTTGATTATGTATAGGTACACTAAACCTAGCTAAATGTAAAACATGACAATTTATTCAATTTTATAGTGGAGATCATTATGGTTGATGGTCTTATTATTCTACATGTAATATATAAAGTGTTGATAATTAGAAAATCGGATTTGATTACAAAAATAAAATGTTTATAGTACTACGAGAATATAGAATAATCGAAATGTTTGTAATAAATTTAATAATTATAGTTTTAGAGTGAAAAATATTTATTCACATATCTAAATCTAATAATATAAAACATATTGTTGTCGTATGAGGTTGTACCCTTATTGAATCTACCGTTTCAACACCTCGATGAAACATGGAAAGACCTCCAAATTGTCGACAATGGCACATTTTGAGGTCAATCTCCAAACAAGGCTAGCTCCTTCTATCTTAGCTCACTGCGACTAATTAACTAGCACTAAACATTTGTTATCTAAGTTTATCCTTAGTATTCCAAGGACCGGGCCAGAGAGAGAGAGAGAGAGAGAGAGAGAGAGAGAGAGAGAGAGAGAGAGAGAGAGAGAGAGAGAGAGATGTTGAAATAAAGAGAGGTGATGCATCAAACTAGAATAGGATCAGTTCTGGTTCCAGAGACATAAATACAACAATACATGTGAAGATCTAAGACAATGCACACAAAACTTTGTAATAAATAAATAAAATAAGACTGAAGGCAAGAAAGACGATTGAAATATTCACATTAAACACTGATGTATTCAAAGGAAAGAAATCACACTTGCATATAATATCAAGAACTTATCCATTTACAAGCTAATAGAGTGGAGGCACATGAAATATTCACACGTGTTATTGAGGTTTGTGAGAAAATGTTTCGAGCTCAAAAGGGCGAGATCTCGAATGAGAAGAAAATTGAACCCTTTTTATGTGGTTTTGCACTTATATTTATAGAATATTCTCAAATAGAAAGAAGAGGGCAAGATCACATCCAACGATCAATTAATTTAACCACCCTATCAACACCAAGGACCGATCACCATTGATTTTATAGGCCATGTATGGGAACCTGATATTATTTCAATTGCACACCATGAGATCGCCAATGCTGGATGATGATGTCATTCAAAATTAAATTATGGTTGTTGGAGTGGTTGAGCACCTAGTTTGAATTAGGAGATATTATTTTGTGCTTTATGGAATTGTTATGTTTTACAACTTGATCATGTCTTCCATAGATTTAAGTTTAACTTGATGAACCTTAAATGACCCATGGATTTATTCTCGACTTCCACCTTGATCTCGTGATCAATCACAAACTCCATAATTCATTTCACCACCCGCACCTATTCTTTCATCCTCCCGTGGGTTATGTTATTGTTATCCATATTTCACCTCCGGAAAAGTATTGAATCAGCCATGACCATGCATAGAAAGAACCAAAGAAAACACGTTTAAATCTTGCAAACAGGTCGAAGAAGGACTCAACAATGGATTGGCGGGGCCTATGACAGACAAAACGATCCTACATAAGAAGAAAGAGAAGAAATGGCTCTGTTGAGTAAATCCATGTCTTAAATCTATTTAACAAAGTTATGGGTGGGCTCGAAATAGAATAAAGCAGAGTCGGAGAAGGAGGAGTAATGTCGTAGAGAAGCTAGGAGCAAGAAAGAGAAGAAACGACAAAAATCTAAAGTCTTCGGGCTCAAAAGTCCGAATGAGAAAAAATTGACTAATTACGGAGGAGGCAATGGAGAGAGCCACGTGTCAGCATGGTGCTTCTCTAAAGTTGAATACAAAAGGGAAGCTCAAACAAGCGCCAGGATTCCATGCATCCGAGCTCCAAAACATAAACCCCGACTTGGCCGTTGAAAACTCTTTGACTCGACGGGAGGGGCTAAGTTTCGGCTCAATGCAATTCCAAAATGGGAGCCTAGGGCAGGCCTAAAAAAGGCTAAGTATAGAACTGCTGGTGGAGACTACCACATGTCCAAGTGACGCATCTCCAAGGGTAAATCCAAAAGTTGAGGCTCAAACGTGCGCTAGTTCGCCGCATAGTCCAAGGTCCGAAAATGTAAGAGGGAGGTCATTGAAAATTCCAAGGGACTGTAGAGTCTTCCAAGTGTCAACCCGACGCTCCTTTAAAGGAAAATCTTGATCGGTTTTTAAGCGAGCATGGAGCATCCACGCGTCAGGTCAAAAAGGGGACAAAGTTGGGTTTAATAGTCAATGCATTGTGACAAGCCAGCGTAGAGTGCCAAGTGTCAAAATAGTGCTAGTTCTACAATAGAATTGAAGGGAGGTTTCCAAGAAATTGCTAGGTCAGCCGCCGCATGTTCCCGGTAAAAATATGACCTGCAGAGTAAAGGACTTAGCCAAAAACATAGAAATTGAGCAAGTAGTGGAAGAAACCACGTGTCATTACGCTATTCCAAAAGAAAAATATAGAGATCTCCCTTAGACATGCGCCAACCCTCCACGTGTCCCATATTAAAAAGGGGCCCGTTTTTGAACTGGTTTTCCCACCTTTTTGTGGAGACCCGATACAAATTTTGAAGGGGCATATCTTTCGACTCGGGGCTCGAAATATAGAAAATCTAGCACTATTGGAAAGATCTCGCCTCATCTACGCCATGGAGATATGAAAATTTAAGTTTGGGGATGTTAGGTGGGAGAAAAATGGAGAAACCTCTTCAGGACCATTAATGTAGGATCTATTTTGCCTCAATAACCAGGTCAGATTCAGTCTGATCAACCATTTCCTCCTCCTTCGAGCCATTGAATAATAAATTGATACAGTCAAGATAGATTTGGGGGAAGATTTTGTGGAGGCATTAATAGCAGCGGTTGAGCTTCGGACTATTTTTCCCACTTCTCTCTCTTTCTCCCCTCTGTGTTGAATCTATAAAAGTAGGGTCAAAAATCATTATAAAGGGTTGGACATTTTTTTGCAGGCTCCCCTTTCCTTCTAGCAAAGGAATTTGTGGAGTTCAAACCTTCGATTTAAATTGCAATACGTTTCCTACCTTCTGGCCGTTTGTAATGCATTATATCAATCTACAGAGCAATAAAACATGTTTGTGACTGATTTTAGATCCTTTCTTGTCTCCTTTTCTCTCATCTAGTCTTTCATTATAAATGTATTTATCTGTGCTTGATTATTGTATGCATTTTGTTGGTTTGTGTCTATCAGCAAAACTAATGTTCATCATTCCTTCAACGTATCACCTTGTATCTTAGTTTTGATTTCTTGTATTCCTTTTATCCCTGTCTCCTTGGTAAAACTTAGATTAGGTTTAGGAATAGGTCCTCTGTAAGTTTCCATGCATGCACTTAAAAAGAGGAATATGAACCATCCTTTAATCTAGAGAGTTTTTCCATTTGCAAAGTCCCACACTTTGGGGAAAACTCAATGTTATGTGAATCACACCAAATGAATCTACCTTAGAAAAGCAAATCTGACAACTCATTTGGGGGTGTTGTGATTTTGCACTAACAATTTTGGCACACCCGGTGGGACAAGAAGTATCCATCTTTATTATAGTAAGATTGATGTGCACTTGCTTTGTGATTCTAGATTTTAAGAAGCTTTTAAGAACTACACATCTGGTGACTCCAAAAGGGACAAAATCCACTTGGTTTCAGCAGTCCAAGTTTCCCAAGTTCATGAGAAGGATACAAACAAGGTCAAGAAAAAGAGAAGAAGGATAGTTTGTACACCTACACTTGTCTCTAGATAGAAGGAGAAGAGGAAGAAGATCCCGAGGTCTCTATCTCCACCAAACAGAGCCTTATCAACACCTCCTCCCAGTAGGCCGTTCTTTCAATCAAGAAGGGTGCTCAAGCCAATCAAGATGGCACAACCAAATCCTTATGTCAATTTCACTTTGGCAAAGATCCCACTCACTCCGAATGCATAAAATCCATTCCCAGTGGCAACATTAAAGAGCATCCTATATTTCACTATCTAGAAAACCAGACTTCTCCTAGTGACCATGTTTAAGATATTGCAAATGTATGTACAATCCATGAGATCACTGAGATGGACATTGCATTCAAGTTGCTAGCCTCTTCACTCAAGGGTAAAGCTTAACAATGGTTCAGAGCCTAGCAACAAGCTCTATTCAAACTTGCGACCATCTGTGCAGAGCTCTTCATGACTAGTTTGGAGAAAAAGGAGATAACCTATCCTTGTTGGAGTAACTGACAACAATCAAGAGAGCTCTGAATGAGCAGTTGATGGATTTCAACCTCAGATTTCAACGGACCTGGGATAGGATTCCAGCAGCAGTAAAGCCCACTAAAGAAGGTGCCTTCTTATACTTTCTTAGATCTTTAAATTCTAATATTGCTTTAATGATTTAGTCAATGGGGCCATGAACCTTACCTACAACTTATAGCCTTTCCATAGGAGCTTAGAATCATTTAATTCAAGCTAGTAAACTTTTTCTAGGCCATCCATGCCTCTATACCCTGAATTAGGAAACCCAAGTACCAGCCAAACACCCACATTAGCTCCTATACCTACTCCCAGGAGTCAAAGTTCAGCTGAAGCCTCCACCTCATCATCTACCACCTCAAAGGAGCTTCGGAAGTTATGAAACAACTTCAAAACTTGGGGAATGAGTTAGTAACCATCAAAAGACAACAGGCTTAGATTTCTAGGCCATATCAGCCTTAGGCTTAGTATCAAGCTAGACCCATGTATCAACAAAATAGACCACCATCTCAGGTTGTAAATTAGAGTCAACACTAAGGACAACCTCAAGCTACTAGACCTTTCAGGTCATATGATCCAAACATAGCTTCAACATCAAGGGAATTGGTTCCAACACAAAATAACATGGCACAAGAATATGATTGGTGTTTCCCATGTAATTAGCCACATAATCAATCAATGTGTTTCAATGGTGTACTAAATCAGGATTTGATGGTGCAAACCATTGGTATGTCATAAGAACCTAGCCAAGAAGAAAATCAACAGCGAGGATCTTAGCAAGAGGGACCTCCAAGTGAAACTATGTTTGTCAATTGGCAAGCTGAAGACTTCTGTGGAATGAATCAGGCTCCTTCTCAAAGTATAGCTGCCAATACATGGTCCAAGAAGAGAAATATTAGAGAAGGACATTCACCAAACTCAGGTGATCCTCAATCCTCCATTGCTCCACAAGGTATTGGCATTCAAAATACAACTCCCAATATGCAGAGCCAATCCAAGCCACCTTCTAAATCCACTCAAGCACTGGTTGTAACAACCCATGTGCAAGAGAAAAATGTGTCAGGGAAGGGGTAGCAGAAGGATAGCTCATTTAATATCATTGAGCAAATGAAGAAGATAAGTGTGAACATTTCACTATGGGAGTCACTGGCCATTCCAGGGTAGAGGAATCTATTGCAGATTGCTATGGCCAATTGGTTAAGCTCGAATAAACCCCCTAACTAGCAAGAGAAAGTGCTTACCCCTAGAATATTGACCAAGTATGAAGGGACGTAGGCGCGCAAGGTCCCAGTTATGGAATAGCGCGCAAGGAAAAAGTGCATAAGAGAACTGTCTAAGGAAGCATGTAGCATGCACGACACGTGAAAGGATCGGGACTTAGTCATTTTGGACGTCCGAGAGTAGAACACGTGAAAAGCATGACCTGGTTGCGCATGGATAAGATGCCATCCTGGTGATAGGTGGCCTAGGAAGGAGCATGCTTGTGATGGAATCTTCTAGAAGAACATCATGGAATAAAGTGGAGAGCTCAGGCTTGTAAAAGCATGCTCACATGGAGGACCACATTCGGACACTTGGCACCGGATCTAAGGGTACTGGAGGGCAAGTTGGTAGTCCAAGAAAGCTATAAATACAAGCACCTATAGAGACAAAGAGATATCTCAAAAGTGAGCCGAGCTCGCAGAAATACTATGAGGACTCTATCAGTGAATGGTTATATTTGGGAGAGAATGCATTAGGCTTGGGGTTGTAAATTTTATTTTGGGTATCTTAGTTACATTAAGTCTAATGTAATGCATGACTATGGTCTGCTTCTCTACGACCCTCTGTAATGGTTCCATGGATGTAATAAGGTTTCCTGTTATAATATATACATGAATATCAATGGTTCTAATGCATATTTCTCTCTTATGAGTTCTCTTTCCTTTCATGCTAAGTATGGATGCTTGTATGTTTCTTTCTGTCACAATACATGATGTTATGGATTCTTTTAAGCACTTGGTCTGAAATGACCGTGAAGGATCTAGAGGCCGTTCTGAGCCCTATGGTTCTTGTATGTCCTAAAATCCCTTTTGAAATCTCTTACACAAATCATAGATGATGTTTCCCACTAAACTCACATAAAAGAGACTCGGTACTCATGCGTGCCTCAAGTAAGCACTCAGATTTCGTTGGGTGATAGGCCGGTGCACATGGGGTTCCTTTCTTTTGTGATAGGAGTAAAAATGACTACATCTTGGTTTCATTTCCGGGACCTCTTTTCAAAGTTGTAGTGGGATTTAGCATACATCATGATCTGTGTAATGAGTAATGACATAGAGCGGTTAACATTGGAAAGTGTTGAATCATGGTTCAAGAGCATGGAGGATGAATTTTCTCATAGAGATTCAACACTGGACCTGAGTTTAATGCACGTAGATGGGTAGAAGAGAATCTCTACCATGATCTGTATGAAACTTTTTTCTACTTTTCCCTATGGAACTATATGAATGGCTCTCAGCCTACGCATCTAGATCAAGTTGGTGTTATAGATTACATGTGTGGACCCAAGAAGAATACCAAAGGCTACAGGATGTAGATCTGATGTGGACCTGTTGTGGATCATTGGTGGAAAGGAGTATTGGCTAGATACAACTGAGTACACCATTTCACATATTCTTTTCTCGGAGGTTACGAGTTTGAGTTTCGAGGAGCCAGAGGATCATTTCTATGTGTTATCCCTCTGGCTCAAAGATCTTGATGATTACCATGAGTTTAGAGGCTTTCCCAATGGCCGGCTAAACCATTCTAAGTATTGGGTGAGGAAGCTAGGGTGGAGGAAGATGGAAGATGTTGCGGTGGAGAAAGAAAGGGAGGAGAGACGACTCAAGTATGGTGAAGTGCGTGAAAGGGAGATTGTTAGGCTATCTGAGGTTATAGGTGTGATGGATGTATGGTGGAAGATGTTGCAGAAGGATTTGAGGTTCACACTGAGGACATGGAACCTGAGCAGTCTATGCGACCCCATCTTGGCAAGCACGTGAGAGAAACCCCTTCGGCTTCTGATGAGAGTTCGTCACGTGGAGAAAGAAGAACCATTGGCACATCTGAGCCCACCTAGTGACCGAACTTAGCACTTGGTTTTCTAGATCAGGGGGATAATATTGCTAATCTAGTTGATTACATTGAGGTGATCATTCTACACCCAAGAGGTATAATTTCTCATTTGGGACTTCTATGGCTGCAAACACCAACCCAATGTTAGGAATTTTTAGGAAAGGTATAGGCACACAAGTGTTTGGTCTCACATCTGGGAGTGGCATGGGGTATACTATTGGTAGTGGGGCATTGTTGCAGACCGTAGGGCGTAGATCAGTGGAACTGTGGGAACCCTTAACACAACCACTTTAGGACCTAGTGGGCCTAGTGGATCTAGTGGTTTAGGAGGAGTAGGAGCTAGTGGGTGGTGGATCTGGTGGTTCAGGACCTGGTGGGCCTAGTGGATCTAGTGGTTTAGGACCTGTGGACCTAGTGGATCAGGTAGTGGAGGAAACACAGGGAAACCAAGGATTTGACAGAGGAGGATTTGGACCCCAACCACCCCCACAAGTTTTCTTTGAAATGTCTCTACATTTTCCCGATTATAGAGGTATTGAGGATGTTGTGGAACATGTTCACAAGTGTGAACTACTATGGCACGCGAAGGGTGTCACAACCCCAAAATGGAAGGCTAGTCAGTTTACAACCACGTTGCAAGGGCGACACGCATAGTATAGCTGGTATAGGAAGTATGACCCTCATCAGACAGTAGTGGACTATACTACCTTAAAGAATGCATTCTTGGTAGAGTTCCACATTCTTGAGTTTGAGCAGAAGAGCATCAACACTTTGAAGGAGATTCAACAAGGAATGACAGAGAGTGTGTAGGAGTATGATGTGCACTTTAAAACTCTCTTATCTAAATTATCATATGATATTCACCCTTCACAACATGCTCAATGGTTTGTTGGAGGATTGATCACCCCTTTTAGAAGGGCCTTATCTCATAAAACTTTTATAGACCCGCACGAGGCATTGAAGCTACCCTACGCGCCGAAGCTATTGGTAGTGTTGATACTAGCATTAGCCCATTCTTGGAGGCTCAAATTACTGCTATGGCCAAGTAGTTGGAAAAATTGTCTACGAACTCATCCCATGAGACTCACAGTGGTTTGTGGTGCATAGATTGTGAAATAGAGGGGCACATTAAGGATAATTTCCCCGGAGGATAGTACTACTATGCGGTAGAGTGTGAAATTTTTCATGGGGACCATGATGCAAGTAGATGTCCCTTGCTGCAACGTGCAATCAGAAAAATGTATCTTGTTATTACAAGATTTTTCACTTCTACAACCCATGATACTAAGGACTGTAGGCTCATTGATCAAATCCATGAGGCCATTGATCATGGGGTGTGCCAAACCAACATTTCCAGTAGTTCCAAGGGTGATGATCGCCATTATGAGGAGCGCATGCAGATGGAGGCACACGTGGAAGAGGTTTTCGAGGAGGATTCCATGGTCATGGTAACCACGGGGAGGAAGGAGTGAGTTCCCATGCCAAACCTGTTTTCAATTGTGGATCTACAGAACATTACAAACATGAATGCCCAGACTGTTGTAGTGCTCATGGTGTGGAAAGAAGCATAAGTATGAGGAGTGCCCAAATTGTTTGAGCATATGAATCAACAACACCGAAAGGACAAGGGCACTACAATGGTCAGTATTAAGAAGGTAGACATAGTGGATGCCTCGGGTAACATGGGATGTAGGTTTGGAGCCTGTCTTGGTAACAATAAGGGCAGAAGCCACACGCAAGAGAGGTACCAAGACAGAAGAACCTGGTTTCAAGGGAGGAGGTCATTCATGGAAAGTATCCAGACCCCGTGCATCAAAAGGAGATATATCAGACACCATGGATGTTATTTAGAGCTTATAAGGGGAAATCTAGTGTCTAAAGGAGCAATCCAGGAGGGAGGAACAAGGAAGGAGAATCGAGGTGCAAAAGGATGACCTGGATGAGGTCAAGGAGGTGTGTAAAATGCTAAGGTAGGAGAATATCATTCCCTTTCTAGGATCATGGTTGAGAGAGAAGGTACCACACACCGGAGGAGAGTGCGAGAGAGGTCTTGCACACAAACCTTCCCCCTCATAGCCTTGATTATGATAAGGAGATTACATTGAATGTAGTTGTAGATGGATGGCTCCTCAAGCAATATCCTCATTGACACAAGCACGGAGGTTAATGTTCTAACTTTGGATGCATGACATCGATGGGAAGACCTACATTACAGCCATCTTCGAATGTGTTGTATATGGAAAATAAGACTAAGGAAATTCCCATCGATGTCTTAAAGGATGTAGCTATTACTATCCAGGAGCCAAGTTTACTAGGGACTTCAAGTCTTGCGCTCACACGAGGAAGTGGACAATTTCCCAACACTACTTGGGTGCCCTTGGTGTTACAAGAACAATGCGGACCTTCAGTTCAACAAAGGGTACATCAGCTTTGAGAACAAGGAGGAACAGGGTCATTATACCCTTGGCTGATGGGAAGTCGACACCCTATATTGAACCATTGGGGGAAGAAGTTCTGGATAGGATATATGTGCACTCAATCAGAGACCCTGAGATGATACACCCTACTAACGGGGTTATCCAGTTTGAAGATGCTCAGTCAGTGAGTGATACCACCAGTCTGGCATGTGAAAATTGGGTGCATGGGACTTATGAATTGATGGGATGGTACAATTGAGAGGGTCAGTGACCAAGGTAACAAAGGCACGCATGTTCGGCACCTTGGAGGAAAAGAACTGCCCAAGTATTCAGAGGAGCCTTCCCTGAGATCTTTCTACAGAGGTGGAAGCTCAATGGAAGAATGAGAAGGAATGAGGGGATGTTAAGTTATGTCTTTCTTGGCACAATGGCATGGTGGTGGGCTACACATCAGAGAGCCTTTTAGAGTGGCGTGAGGTAAGAATTGCTCTCTCTCAGATTTTCTAGGAGCAATGTACCCACCATCATCAAGGAGTACCATGGGAAGGAGCCCACCTCTTTCCATATCCAGGAGTGTGAACGGGTCTGGAGAGAGAAGGCACAAAGCTTTTCCACCATCCCTCTAGGTGCACAAGTTGTATTCTACACTACAGGGTTATGCGTACACATGGTATATTCATTCGAGAGACACGCCGCCAGACAAGGAATTGGCAAGAGCTCGTGGCTGACCTTATTCAAACCTTTGAGTATCGGAGTACCAAACCATCGGTTGATAAGGCCTTGTAGGGTATCAAGTGCCTTACCATGGGGGATAGTGCCAGGATGGAAGATAGGCTATTGGAATTACTAGGTGAACCAAGATTGGGGGCGCTTTGAAGAAGAAGTAGAGGAAACAAAGAGTTACAACTTGAGCGCGTGTTTGGAAAAAGAAAAGGAAAGTTGGTGTATGTGATTGATGGAGAGGAATCGAAAGCTTAGATGTTAGCCATTTGTAGGATGATGCGAGGTAGTGGACAATGTAGATACTCACGCGCGCACCTACCATGAGCCCTTAAAGATGAAGAAAGTTAACATCGGTTCAGGAGAAGAACCTAAGGAAGCTATTATTGAGATTACTAGTCAGAGAAGGAAGTATCTAAGATCATTGATCTGTTGCGTGAATTTGAGGATTTATTCCCACGTGGTACCATGAGCTCAAAGGCGTTCACCATTCCTTGGGGAGATGAAGATAAAACTAAAGGATGGTGTGTGCCTAGTTAGAAAAGGCCCTACCGGATGAATCCCAATTTACGTGTGAAGGTTAAGGAGGAGATAGAAAAAATGATAGCTTCTGGGATCATTGAGGCAGTGGAAGAATCGGAATGGATAAGTCCGATGGTAATCAACATCAAGAAGGATGGGCATGGATTAGATCTGTGTGGATTATAGGGAATTGAATGTATTTTGTGTCATTGATCCTTTCCAACCCCCTTCACTGAAGAAATTTTGGAAGGAGTCACTGGGTGTGAAATCTATTCCTTTACTGGATGGATTTTTAGGGTACCACCAAGTCTAGATTGCAAAGGAGGACCAGGAGAAGACAACTTTCACCACCGAGTGGGGAAGTTTTGCATATACGGTCATGCCCTTTGGGTTGAAGAATGCGCCTACTATTTTTTTCACGCATAGTGGTGCAAGCATTCCAAGACTTCATCCATAAGTTTCTTCAGTCTATTTGATGATTGATAAAGTGTATGGTCTTGGTTAAAGACCATTGTGACAATTTAAGGTTAATGTTTGAGAGGTGTAGGTAGTTGAGGATATCCCTCAACATTAAGAAATGTGTGTTTACTACACCCTTTGGGACTTTATTGGGGCATATCATATGTAAGGAGGGCTTGTTGGTAGATCCGCTAAGGTTACAGTTATTGTGGGGTTAGGGAGCCTACTAGCCAGAGCGCAGTGCGTGGATTCCTTGGGCATACGGGCTATTACAGAAAATTTATTAAGGGATATGCCAAGATCACCGCACCTTTAGAGGAGCTGCTTAGACATAAAAGTGCCTTCCATTGGGGAGAGGCACAATAGAGGGCATTTGATACATTAAAAGATAGGCTTATTACCGCACCTATATTACATTTTCCCTCTTGGGACAAGCCCTTTCATGTCCATGTAGATGCCTCAGGGACCGCCATTGGAGTAGTGCTTGCACAAAGCAGTGAAGGGATTGTTGATCATCCTCTGTGTTTTGCAGTAGAAGTCGACACCAAAGAGAGCAGAATTATACCACAACTGAGCACGAGGCATTATCATGATCTACGTGCTTTTCAAGTTTAGATAATATCTGCTGGCAACACCCTTTGTGTTTTACACCGACCACATGGCATTAAAGTATTTGGTGAACAAGCCTATTCTACAAGGGCACATATGTCGGTGGGTGTTGTTGTTTCAAGAATTTGAATTCACCATTGTAGTGAAGCCTAGAAAAATTAATTGTGGGCCTGATCATCTGTCAAGAATTGATTCAGGGGAGGATGCACACAGAGTATTGAGGAAACAATGCCAGATGCATAATTGTTTAGGTTGTGGTGCACACCCTCGGATTTGGAAGAGATTGCAATATTTTTAAAGGAAGGTGTGGTGCCAGAAGGAATGAAACATTGGAGAAAAAGTAGTTGGCCATATGCATCGTGCCCCTACATGTTAATCAGTGGAGACTTATACAAGTTGGGACGTGATGAAGTTTTACGCAGGTGTGTATTAGAGCATGAGCACTTGGCCATCATGGAGGAAGCACACGGAGGAAGTGTGGGTGGACATTATGCAGGTGATGCCACCATGCGTAAGATATTAATGGCAGGTTTGTGGTGGGAAACCCTATACAAGGATTGTAGAGACTATTGTAAAGTGTGTGACCATTATCAGGCATTATTGGAAACCAGGAAGGAGAGATGAAATGCCTTTTCACCCTATCCCTAGCATGGAGCCTTTTGAAAAGTGGGCAAATAGACTTTGTAGGACCTATTGCACCACTAGCATGTAGGATCTGGTCACGTTATGTCATCACTTATGGATTATCCCACAAGGTGGGCAGAGGCAGCTCTGACTAAAGATTACACAATAGCAGCCACAATGGCAAGGTTCTTGTGGGAAAACATTATCACGAGGTATGGATGCCCATTGAGTTTGACCAAAATAGGGGTACACATTTCTTGAATGAGACCATGAGGATCCTGTTATCAGAGTTCATGGTAGCTCATCACAAGACTACACCCTATCACCCACAAGAAAATGGAACCGTGAAAGCATTCAACAAAATACTGAGTCATACCTTGACCAAAATTTGTGATGTCGAAGACAAGATTGGGATGACAAAGTATCAGTAGTATTGTGGGCTTATAGGACAATGTATAAAAGGATGAACAAAGCCACACCTTTTCAATTGGTGTTTGGCATGGAAGCTATTTTTCCAGTTGAATTTATGTTGCCTTCTCTGTAAATAGTGCATAGGAGGGTTAGCCGATGAACAAGCGCTGGAAGAAAGAATTGATGAGTTAATGAAGCTAGATGAGAGATGATCACTCACCAGGTGGAGCCAAAAATAGAAAAAAAGCAAAGCAGAAGGCTTGGCATGATCACCACATTAGAAACAAGAAGTTTGAGGTTGGGCAGATGGTGTTACTATATGATTCTAAGTTTCTATGCCATCCTAGGGAAGTTGAAAGTCCATTGGTTGGGTCCTTACACAATCTCGTACATCCTTGATTTGGGAACGCATGCCAGTTACATAAGCAATATGGATGGGACAAAGTTTCCTAGACACTTCAATGGGAGTAGGCTGAAGCCCTACTATAAATAAGTCTTCTTGGTGTTTGTAAATAAGGTAGTTTTTCTAGTTAGTTTAGAATTTCCTTTATGCATTTTCCCTTTCTTGTGTTTCCCTTTCACGTTGTTGTTTTGTTTTTACACCTTGGGCACCGGTAACCTTATTGCTATTTTGGAGAATTTTGAGTGCAGAGGACCGCATCATTTTAAGTGTGGGGTGGAGAAATGTGAAGGAGTGCATGATTAGAGTGCCAAGGAAGTTGTGTTGAAAATCCTTGTTGAATGGCCCAGTTGAAAGAGGTGTATGAAGAGAAAAGATGGAAGAAGAATGGTTGGTGCCAGGATAAAGCTACTTGTAGATCCCATGTACTAAGGAGGAGAAAGCACATTTAAGCAACATGAGGTAGGCGAGAGCAAGAATCAGATAGAAGAAGTGCCTTCGGCATGGGTTACGCACGTGCACAAGAGTCTCCTGTCATGTTGGATTGGTTGTGCACCAAAAGGTTGGAGGAGTTTTCACGTAGGTTGGGCGCATGAGTGAAAGTGCTAAAGATGGATTTGTTTGAAAAAATGTATTAAATGAAAAAATTATGGTGGTAGGTGAAGTAGCATTTAATGTTCAAAAGAGAAAAACTATAAGTAAAGGGTCGAGGCACTTTCATTTTCACTTTGTGAAATAGAGAAAGAAGTGAGTTTTACAAACTAGGGTTTCCAGATTCGATCGAGTGAAGAAAGATCTATGAGATTGAAGCATGAGCAACTAGTTTGAGTTTGTAAACTAGAAGGGGTTACATGGGCATGAAAAAAATTGTAAGGAGGTGCCGTCTTGTGGAATTTCTATCCCAGTTAGGGTTTGACAAACTAGGGCATGGGTTCAAGAGATTTATATCATAGATTTGAGATCGGAGGCTAGAAGAAGTGGAAGAATAGAGTAATAAGGAGGGAGTGAAGTGATAAGAGGACCTCGACAATGGCACCTAAGAAAGGAAAGGGTAAAGGCAAGGCCAAACAACAAGAACCCGATGTAAATACAAATGAAGAATGGTATGCGAGATGCAATACCTAGATGGGGTAATGATGGGTAAGGAGTGGGAATCCCACCTGAGAAATGTGCCTGTAAGTGATTATAACCACCGAAAAAACATGATCAAGAAGGAAATGGCACTAGAGTTAGTGCACCCCATGAGTAAACAAACACACCAAGGGCTTGCCAATCTACAATGATGACGTTAAGGTCAAGATGGGAAGGCAGGGTTATTGTAACTCTATGAGTTTCCCTATTTTGGAAAGCCAAAGCACTTGTATTAATGGCTAATGTCAGGTACATGAAGATTACTTCCACTTTGTAGGGCACAAGATGCACGTTACTCCCCAACTCATCTCTCAATTCACAGCCTCATATGTGAAGGAAACAACTTGGAGGATGACCTGAGCGATAAGGAGGCAATTCAGGAGACCATCAATGAATATGCCTTGCAAGAAGGGGTCGAGGTACTATGACATTTCAGACATCAAGGACCCCGTGATGAAAATGGCCGCATCTCTAGTAACAAAGCTGAATGGCCAGAAAGATGGACCCAGGTCAATAAGCCTTGGTTACATGTTTGTAGAAAAAAATTACAAAGGCACCATATACAACTTGTCTACTTACATCACGGAGGAGATTTTAGTTGCATGAAGGAGGGGGATAGAATCCTCTTTGGAAACATCCTCTTGACCATCATATTTTCAGAGATTGGAGTGCCTGACACACTAGACAAGTTTGTATGGGAGTACCCTGCGAGGATCCTTCGCCCACGAAGAGATTTGAGAAGTATGCCTGTGACACAATGACAACACCCCACAAGGCGTGACTGGAGAAATGGTATACGCGCCTAAGGAATGCATGGGTAGAGTGGAGAATTCCCGAGAAACTCCCAACAAGCCACTAAGGAGAAGTAAATTTGTGGTATATCAACATTTTTACTTGGTAGGTTCAGATGATAGTAGATGAATCATGGAGCCCTTGGTGCAAGCTTCCTTCACATTCACTACTCAATACTTCCAAGTGGGAGTAAATATATTTAAGGAATCAAAGAAGTTGAAGCTAGAACTAGGTAGTCTGGACCGAGAGCATAGGGAGATGTGGAAAAGGTTGAACTACCCCGGTGGCAAGTGTGCACATACATGGAAAGGTACATGTCACATGAGGTCCAGATGACAAGGCCAATGACACTACCCATTATAGGAGGATCCACACATGCATACCTCTGTATAAGGCCCAAAGTTTGAGAAGGGCACGTACCTGAGAATGATGTCTCCATACCTGAGGATCCCATGGGTAGGAAGAATCCCACACCAAGAAGAGGGGAAGAGAAGATGAAGAAGCACCAAGTGTGCAGACTACTCAGATAGTGAGCATGCCGACAATGAGTGCCAAGCCCAATACTTACACGTGGAGAAAGAAGTCCCTAGTGAAGGAAAAGACACCAGAAGTGGAGGCACCTAGGAAACCACTCACCAAGGAAAAGTCACCTGAGGAAGAGGAAGAGGCCGAATCCCCTGTCAAGGAGCCACCTCTCAGGAAAAAGTAGAGGGTGGAAGAGGAAGCTGACTTGGAGGAGACCGATAGCTTGGAGAAGTACATGGGTAAAAGAGAAGGCGAGAGTGAAGAAGATGACAACAAGGAGGATGAGCCTGAAAAATACCAGGAGCCACATGTTTTCAGCGTGTATGACTTAGGAGAAGAGAGCAGAGAAGAGAAACAAGAGTTCGTATTCGCATGGCGTAAGGGCACCTAGGATGAAGAATGTACCTAAGACATGGAAAGAAATGAGGAGGTTGGTGCAGAAAAGCAGGAAGCTATAAGCTTCACAAAGGAGCAAGATCACTGAGGTGGTGGAGAGAGAAGAAAAGAAAATGCTCGAGGCCCTGGTAGACCAAGAGTTGGAGCGCAATGCTGACATAGTGCTAAAGGAAGGAGAGAAAACATTGATAAGGAGCATGACAACATGGGAGGAGGTCCCACTCTAATGGTAAGTTTTCCCAAAGGTGCGCGCTCGGGTAGGAGGACCCTCGATACAAAACAAAGACAAGTGATGGGCTACATTAATGACTCAAGAAAGGTACTACGCACATGGTTCCAGAGCACGGTACCCACATAAAGGATTTTAGCCATGGGGTCATTTGAAAAGGAGGGCATACCCCAAAATGAAGAAGATGCTCTCTTGGTTTGAGTCCCACATTGACGAGCCAGACTTCAAAGTCTACCAAGGAGTGATCATCACAGTACTAGAGTCAAAGGGAGCCAATCCCTTGGTAAATTCCCAGAACTCTTAGATGAGCAGGTCTGTAATGTGCTCAACAAGGTCGCGGTCAAGACAGAGGCTAGGCTCTTCATGCGCAATGACAGAATAAGAGTGTTAGAGGAGAAACTAGGGAAGAAAGAAGAGGAGCTAGTGGAGAAGGCCAAGAGCTTGAAGCAGAAGAACTAATCAGTGTACAACTAAGGCATGAGTTAAAGGATGAAAAGACAAAGGTGTAGGAGGTATACAAGAAGGTGGAGTCTATCAAGAGTGCCATCCTTTTAAAGCACCTAGACTTAGCACCACCCACAAAAAGTACTCATCCCTTCTGGAATGTTTATAAAATCTAACACGCATCCTCACTATGGAGAGACGACCTTTGGCTTTGAGTCTGCAGAGGAAGTGGCCACACTTAAAGGAGGAGGATAGGTTGAAGGTGGTAGCGCTCATTGTTGAATATAGCCAGGTGCTCACAGAGGTTAAAGTCACTGCCCAATCTACTAAGGCTGCATATGATACTTGTGCAGATAGGGATAAGGTAGCAAGCTCCTTGGTCACCACACTCGAAGTAGAGCTGAAGGAGTTCCAAGAGAAGAACAAAGGAAATAGGGTAGAGAGGGACAAGGTTCTTGCCAAAGTGGAAAGAAAATCTGAGGTGATTGAAACATTAAGGAGTTCAATCAAGGCCTAGCTGAAAGAACTATATCCTCATATTACTAGGAGGATGGACATGCTTGAAGACCTAGGCAAGGAGATGGAGAAGATCATTGACACCTTGGGCACCTAGGGAATTGGCCTAAGTTTTGATGAGGTGAGCATCCTGATTGACGACCTCTGTCAGAAGGCATAGAGCGAGGTCGACATATGGAACAAGTTGGAGGTAGACTTGTGAAAGGATTTTCCCAGCTTGCTTGAGTTGATGCCCCCCATTCTTCATTCTTCCCCAATTCTTTCATTCCTTTATTCTTTTACAAAATGTAAGATTACACCTTGAGGCAGCCTACATCTTGGTTAAGTGGAGTGTTTCCACGGACGGAGAACAGGCGTAGTGTGGGGTGATGTTGGACCCCTAGAATATTGACCAAGTATGAAGGTGTGTAGGTGTGCAAGGTCCCAGTTATGGAATGGTGCGTAAGGAAAAAGTGCACAAGAGAAGGGTCTAAGGAAGCACGTAGCATGCGTGATGCGCGAAAGGATCGGGACTTAGTCATTTTGGATGTCCGGAGAAAACACGTGAAAAGCATGACCCAGTTGCACGTGGATAAGATGCTTAGCCTGGTGACAAGTTGGCCCAGGAAGGAGCATGCCTGCGATGGAATCTTCTAGAAGAACATCATGGAATAAAGTGGAGAGCTCAAGCCTAGAGAAGCATGCTCACATGGAGGACCACATTCGAGACACTTGGCACCGGATCTGAGGGCACTGGAGGGCGAGTTGGCAGTCCAGAAAAGCTATAAATACAAGCACTGCAGAGAGACAGAGAGATATCTCACCTAAAAGTGAGAGAGCTCTCTTGAAATACTATGAGGACTCTATCAATGAATAGTTATATTGGGAGAGAATGCATTAGGCTTAGGGGTTGTAAATTTTCTTTTGGGTAGCTTAGTTACATAAGTCCAAAGTAATGCATGACTGTGGTCTGCGCTTCTCTCGTGAACCCTCTGTAATGGTTCCATGGATGTAATAAGGTTGCCTGTTATAATATATACATGAATATCAATGATTCTGATGCATATTTCTCTTATGAGTTCTCTTTCCTTTCATGCTAAGTATGGATGCTTGTATGTTTCTTTCAGTCACAATACATGTTATGGATTCTTTCAAGCACTCGATCTGAAATGACCTGCAAGGATCTATAGGCCATTCTGAGCCTTATGGTTCTTGTATGTCCAAAATTCCCTTATGAAATCTCTTACATGAATCATAGATGATGTTTCCCACTAAACTCACATAAAAGAGAGACTCGGTACCCGCGCGTGCCTCGTGTGAGCGCTCAACTTTCACTGGGTGATAGGACGGTGCGCATGGGGTTCCTTTCTTTTGTGATAGGAGTAAAAATGACTATTGATTCGAGGGCAAGTAGTTCCGTAATGCCCAAACAAATAGCTAATCAACCTGGGTCTCCAGTATAAATTCATCTCTAGAGGGGTAGAACAATTGCATGGGACATCGGTGAGAACTATTGGAATCATCAAGGATAAGAGCCTCACTCTGCATGCCTACACTAATGTGACTATATTGCAAAATGTATCATTCATAGACTTGCCACCGCATTTTACATTGTGTTTGTCCAGGGAATTCACTGCCAAAATTGGAGGCTATTTTTCTGCTAACCAGTCACATATGCTCTTTAGAATAAGGTATGGAGTGAAGGCCACAATCAAATCTGAGCCCATAATGGATTATCACATTGAGACTTATGTGCCTAGCCCAATCACTACAAATTGTTCGGATTTTGTTTAGGAGGGCCTCATAAACACTTGTGAAGAAGATACCAAGGTGGGGTGCATCCCGGACCTAAATCTTAATGAGAGGGTGGTCAAAAGACATGATTTTGATGCCTACAAGGAGATGGAAGAATCGAGCTAGGAGTCTACTACCCGCATGAGGAGAATCATCATCTTCCCCGACATCATTAAGCCGAACACAAAGATGACAATGAAGTATGGAAATTTTTCTTTGATGGCTCAAGAAGTAGGCAAGGATCCGGAGGATGGGCTATCATTATGTCACCCCAGGTATGAAATATTACTCATATTTTTGTTTTTCATTTTTCCTAATCAAATAACACTGCAGAATATGAGGTTTTGGTTCATGGATTGCATTAGGATAGAAGACGAGGGATCAAGAACTTGTAAGTGTTTGGTGACAGTGAACTGGTTGCCAATCAAGTCAAAGGACAAAATGCTAAAAAAATGACCTGCTCAAGAGCTACAAGAATAGGGTATGGGATCTCAATGAGGATTTGAAGCCTTTAACCTTATGTCCATACCTAGGAAGGAGAATGAAACTACGATAGGCTTGTGGAAGTTGGAGCAACATGTGATGTGGTTGACAACATCAAGAGGACAAAGGACAACCACATATCCATGTGATTGTGAGGCTAGCGATTCCGATAACAACACATGTGGCGGTGTTCGAGAATGATCAACGAGATCATCAATTTTTCAAGAAGAAGCTAAATTGTCAACTAGGAATCAAAACACATTAGAGAAGCAATATGGAGATCAAGTAGTGTAATTGCATATAAACAAGCTTCCTAAAGTTTGGTGACATTATAATTTATCTTCAATCCTAATGATCGAGTTTCGAAAAGAGAAGGCTAATATACAAATCAAAGGAGAAGATTCGAGTCAATTCTAGTTGGAGAAGGAAAAATGATTCAAATTGGCAAAGTGGCCATTGAGCAAGAAAGGTATGAATTCATGCAACTTTGCCAAGTATTTCTAGATGTATTTTCTTGGAGCTATAAAGACCTAAGAGGGTTCAATCCAAAGTTAGCACAACACACAATTGAACTAGATCCAATCCCTTAGCCCATCGTGGCATAAGCAAAGACCAGTCAATCCACACATTGAACCTCTAATGAAGAAAGAGCTAAACAAGATGATAGAGGCAAGTATTATATTTCCAATCAAACACTTAAGATGGGTTACAAATTTGGTTCTAGTCAGGAAGAAGAATGGAGAGATTAGGTTGTGTGTTGACTTTCATGACTTGAACAGAGCATCCCTCAAAGACCACTACCCACTCCCCTCAATGGAGAAAATTTTGCAAGTGGTGTCTAGATCAGAGATATTCTCTCTCTTAGATGGCTACTTAGGGTATAACCAGATAATGGTGAAAGAAGATGATTAGTTCAAAATGGATTTTACCACCAAATGGGGCACTTATGCCTATAGAAAATGTCATTTGGATTGTCTAATGTGGAGCCACTTTCCAAAGGGAAATGGATATGGCATTCAAAGGGATGATCAACAAAATAGTACTGATCTATCTAGATGACATTACTGTGTTCTCCAAAAATGTAGCAGACCACCTTTTTCACCTAAGATAGGTGTTTCAAAGGTGTAGGAGATTTGGGGTATCATTGAACCCTAAAAAATGCATATTCTTGGCCCATGAGGGTAGGATTCTAGGCCATATTGTGTCAAAGGAAGGTTTGGCAATTGACCTAGAGAGAGTTGAAGCAATAAGAGCATTGCCATTGCTAAGCCATAAGAAATCTCTTCAAATCTTCTTAGGAAAAATCAATTTTTTCTGCAGGTTTGTACCAAAATTTGTTGCCCTTGTCAAACCAATAACGTTGATGTTGAAGAAGAGCTTGGCATTTAGGTGGATAACTGAAGGAAGGGAAAGTTTTGAGGCCATCAAAGAAGCTATATCACAAGCCCCAACCCTCGTGAATCCAAACTTCTCTAAGGACTTCATACTATATGCCTTTGGTGGCAGTGACACAATTTTTGCAATCTTAGTACAATAGAACAAAGAAGGTAGAAACTAGCCAATTGATTTCTTCACTAGGAATTTGAAGATTATGAAGTGATATAATCCTTCATCAAAAGAAATTCTTAGCAAGTGATTAGAGGGTTAAATAAGTTTAAACATCTAGTTTTAAATAATAAAATCCAACTGTTAGTCTCCCATGTAGGAGTTACAGACTTCCTTCTTAGCAAGGATTTGAATGAAAAACATACGGGATGGATCACTCATGTCATGGAGTATGAAATTGAGATCAAGGTTACTAAGCTAGTCTGCAGGGAATGGTTTTGTGAAAAGCGGCCTCGAGTCAACAAGATGAAGAAAGTGGTGGAAAGGAAGTTGTTTTTGTCTGTAGAATAGTCAAGAGGAAGAAAATGATGTGCCCACTCCTTTTTGGACTCAAAACATGGTGAAATTCCTTAAAATAGGCCGATGTCCTCCGAAATAAGTAAAAGAAAAGGGATACATTTCAGACTTCAAGCCATCCCATACGTGCTTAGTTATGGCATCTTGTTCAAAAGGGTCATCAATGAAGTTCTTTTAAGATGCATTGGTATAGATCAGATTGAGAGAGTGTTACAAGAGTTCCATGTTGGAGAAGATGGAGGCCATTTTGCTCCATGGGTGACAACACTCAAGATCAGTAAGATGGGTTATTATTGGCCCAGGGTGTTTAGTGACTGCTATGCATGGATTAAAAGGTGCAAAAATTGTGCATTCTTCAAAGGCAAAGAAAGGCTAGCAGCACTTCCATTGCACCCAATTTCAGTTGACCAGCCATTCATGCAATGGTGATTGGATTTCATCGAGGTCATCGATTCAAATTCGAGCCAAGGCCAAAAATTAATTTTGATGGCAAAATACTATTTCACCAAGTGGACCAAGGAAATGACATTCAAAGAAGCTAATGAGTCTATCATACTAGATTTCTATGAAGGGATAGTGATCAAGTTTGGAGTGCTAGCCACCATTATATCAGACAATGCATTGGCATTCATAGGTTCCAAAATCATAGAATGGGATGTTAGGAATGGGATTTACTTAAGCACTTCATCAAATTATTACCCTCAGAGTAATGGCCAAGTAAAGTCCACAAATAAGAACTCCGCTAAGGATTGTCGGAAGAACTCGGATGAAAATCGAGAGAACTTGGCAAATGAAACTCAAATTAGCCTTATGGGCTGATAGGAAAACACCCAAGAGGTCTACAGAAGCTCTCCATTCAAACTTTTCTATGGGAAAGAGGCGGTGTTGTCTATATCACTTGAGTTACCAACATTGGAACTAATGAAGCGCTTGGAGATGTCCGAGTTTGAACCAACCGAGGCCGAGTGTGAAGAGATGATGGAGTTGGAAGAAACAAAAGAATATGCACTTCAAACAATGGAGAAGGATCAGGTCGCAATCAAGAGATGCTTCGATAAGAAGGAAAGAACAAGGACCTTCCAGAAAGGAGACCTAGTTTTGAAATGGGATGCAGATTGGGCAAAACTAGGAAGGCATTCCAAGTTTGATGTCATTTAGAGTGGCCCTTACATGGTCACAAAATTTAAAAGTAGCAATGCTTTCCAATTTTCTACATTGGATGGTGAAGAGTTGCATATTCTAGTGAATGGAATCTATCTTAAACATTGCTACTAGAAGGAAATTTCTCACCTTGTACATACTAGTTTAGTTTCTCATTCCTCTAAGTGCTTGTGCACATTGTCTTGTTGTAGTTTAGGTTACTTTTCTCCTAAGTTCTTTACATAATCTGCATGTTCTACTTAGAGCATGTATGATTTCAAATTTTTATATAGTTGTGGTGCTATTTTTTTGCTCCTACACAACCCATTTAGAGATAGATGAAGCCTTGGGTCAAAGTAATTTTCTACTCTCAGAAACCATCATTTCGAGATTTCTTATGAAAATTAAGAGTGAAAATAGTTAGGCTCATGAATCAGAGGCAGGATCAGTATTAGACTATCATTATCGACTCCATGCCCAACGGATATGACAAGGAAATTGGTCTTTTCATCTAGTAGGTAGATACCCTTGTGAGTCACCAAATTGTTATCCATATTTTGCCCCCTGGGAAAAGTATTAGATTAGCCATGACCCCACGAAATAACAAGAGAAAACACATTTAAATCTTGAAAATAGGTCGCATAAGGACTCAAAAATGGAGTGGTGGGGCCTATGAAAGACTAAACGACCCTATGTAAGAAGAAAGAGAAGAAACGGCTCTGTCGAGTGAATCTGTGTCTTAAATCTATTTAACAGTTACAGGTGGTATTGGAAATAGAATAGTAGGGTCAGAGAAGGAGGAGTAGTGTCACAGAGAAGCCAAGAGTAAGAAAGAGAAGAAATGGTGAAGATTCAAAGTCTTTAGGCTCAAAATAGTCAAGAACGAGTCCAAAAATAGAATAATTATGGAGGTGGCAGCGGAGAGAATCCAAAAGGGAAGCTCAAATGAACACTAGGATTCCATGCATCTAGAGCTCCAAAAATTTACACTAGGCTGTTGAAAATTCTTCAACTCAGTGGAAGGGGGCCAAGTGTTGGCTTAGTGCAATTCCAAAATGGGAGCCTGGGTGGGCCTAAAAAAAGGCTAAGTATAAAAGTGTCTTGCAAAGACTCGCTACGTGTCTAAATGTCACATCTCCAATGGTAAATCCAAAAGCGGAGGTTCAAAGGAGTGCCAATTTACCACGTAGTCTAAGGTCTGAAAATGTAAGAGGGAGGTCATTAAAAAGTCCAAGGGACAGGTGGAGGCTTCAAGTGTCAACCTCGAAGCTCCTTCAAAGGTAAATATTGATCGAGTTTTCAAGATAGCACATAACCTCCATGCATCCAGCCTCAAAAAGGGGACAGAGTCGGGTTAAATAGTCAATGCATTATGACAAGCCGACAAAGAGTGTTGTTAGTGCAAATCAACAACACCCCCTAAATGACCTTTAGATCTGCAAGTGAGAATTGGGTCATTTAGTGTGATTACACAACATGGAATCTTTTCCCCAAGTGTGGGACTTGCAAAATGGGAAAAAAATCTCTATATTGAAGGTTGGTTCCTCTACTCCTTTGATCAGATGTATACATGGAATTTGTAGAGTTTTAACTCCAAGGAGACAAGGATAGAAAGAAAAGAAGATAAAACTAAACTGACAAGGTGATACACCAAAGGAGTGGTGAACATCTATTTCTGTAGATTGACACAGATTATAAAAATGCAACACAAATCATGCACAAATTGCTAAAATTGTAATGAAGGATTAGGATAGAGCAAACAACACAAGAAAGGATTGAAAATTCATTCACAGAGCTTGCATTGTCATTTCCATTTTTAAATACAATGCATTACAACAACAAGGAGGTAGAAACCATATTACAAAAGATGAAAAAGGTATGATATTCCACAAATTCACTTGCCAGGGTGAAGGAGGGAGCCTACAGAACATAAAAAATGTCCAACCCTTTACAAATGAGCCAAATCTAGCTTTTAACAATGAAAACCCGAGTTCAGGAAGGAGAAACGTGGGAAAATTGAAATGAATGATTCAACCACTAACCAGATCCATCAAAATAGCATGGGTACCCTTAAAATTTCATTCCCCAAGATTTTTGACCATGCTAGAGAAGAATGGAAGCCATACTACATTAAAAATGGTGGTTGAATGTCGGTTCTGCTCTTTTCCCCATGCCAAAGGAATTTTTCTCATTTTTCTCTCACTAAACTCCACCAAAAATAAAATTGAAGATTCCATCATGTAGAGGACTTCAATAGCTTTCTAATGACACCAAAATTAAGAAAAATTGAGCTCTAGATCAAAATATATGCCCCTCTGAATATTTAGGGAAAAAATGGGGCAAAACTCTGGGTCAGCGGGCCAAAACCTAAATTTTTTTCCCCTTTTTTGAATTTGGGAAAAATTCCCTAAAAATATTCGTGCCCCACCACTACGCTGCCACATGGCACTTCCTCATTCGTCCGTGGTTCAAATGGCCATTTTACCGCTTTTTTGAATTTTGGAAAAATTCCAAAATTTCTCTACACCCCGCTTTGCTTTTCCGCCACATGGCACTCTCGATTTGTCCGGGCCTTAATCAAATTTCTTTCCTCTGTGGGCCCATGGGCAAAAATTTTCCTTTGCGCCATTTTAAACACTTTGGCAAATTTTACCAAATCCTTCCGTGCCTCTGACCCTCGCCACGACTAGACACGTGTCATCTTCTGGTTGGTCCGTGGGCCTTTGCAAATTTCTTCTCCTCCTCCTTGGTGGGCCTACGGGCCGGTTTTTTCCTTTTCACCCTTTGCTATTTTGGCAAAAAGCCAAAATTTATCTGCCCCTCCAACTCCCGCTGGTCTCATGGACACGTGGCGTATTCTCATTCAACATGGGGCTTCTGGGCCAAAATTTTCTTTGTGCCATCTTTGGAAAATTTTCCAACTTACCCCACCGGTCCGACCCCTGCTGCCACGTGGAACATCCTCATTCGACGCAGATTCAAACCATTTCTTTCCTCTGCAGGCCTCCGAGAAATTTTTTTCTTTACACCCCGCCCACTCCTTGGCAATTTTTTCAACTTAGCTCCGTTAACCCGCCATTCTCCGCACCACATGGCACCTCCTTATTTAGTGTGGACCTTCCTAGGAAAATTTCCCTCAAAAACTCCGCCGAGCCATAACTTGCAAAATACAAGGAGTTAGAAGGAAAATTTTACCTTTCTAGAAAGGTGAGAAAATCCTCTATTTGATGAAACCATTTCTAGATAATTTTGAGTTCTTGAAAAGTGAAAAAAATTCAACTGAGGCACAAGGAAGGAAGGAATGAAAGAAAGTTAGTCAAAAATAAGCAAGGGGCTTATTTTGGATAACAATTTTGGCGACTCAGAGGGGTCATCCACCTACTAGATGAATGATCAGTGGCCTTTGAAGCATCCATTGGGCATGGAGTCATCAACTTAACTGCTTGGTACTCTCAACTCATTAGAAAATTTCTAGAAAGAAGATTGTGAGAGTAGAACATCACTTGATCTGGAGCATGGCCTGCAAAGATGCATCCTTGGGACAACAAAGCTTGTGCCAAAGCACTTAGGGAAAAGTGAAACTAAGCTACAACAAAACAATGTGCACAAGCACTTGGAGGAATGAAAATCTAAGCTAATATGTACAAGGTGAGGAGTTTCCCTTCTAGTAGAAATGCTTTAGATGGATTCCATTAACTGGAATTTGCAGTTCTTCACTATCTAATGTAAACAATTAGAAGGCATTACTATTCTTACATTTCATGACCATGTAGGGGTCACTCCAAATGGCATCAAAATTTGAATGCCTTCCTGGCTTTGCTCAGTCTGCATCCCATTTCAACACTAAATCTCCAACTTGGAAGGTTCTAGCCTTAGCTTTCCTATCAAAGGTTCTCTTGATCAAGGCTTGGTCCTTCTCCATTGTTTGGGCTGCATGCTCTCTGATTTCTTGGAGTTCCATCAATTTTGCATATCTAACCTCCATGGGTTCAAACTCCAACAATTCCAATTTCTTCATGAGTTCCAATGTTGGCAACTCAAGTGACATAGGAAAGATTACCTCTCTTCCATAAACAAGTCTGAATGGAGAGTTACCGATGGATCTCTTGGGAGTTATCCTATTATCCCATAAGGCTGATTTAAGTTTAGTGTGCCAAGTCCTCTAATTTTCATCAAGAGTCCTCTTGATGATCTTTAATAGGTTCTTGTTGGTAGACTCAGCTTGGCCATTACCTTGAGGGTAATAATTTGATGAAGTGCTCAGATAGATCCCATTCTTAACAGCCCATTCAGTTACCTTTGATCCTATGAATGCCAATGCATTATCTGATATTATAGTGGTAGGTATGCCAAATCTGGTTACTATCCCTTCATAGAAGTCTAGAATGCTAGATTCATTTGCCTCTTTGAGTGCCACTACCTCAATCCATTTGGTGAAGTAGTTTGTTGCTGTTAGAATCCACTTGTGTCCTTGGCTTGAGTTTGGGTTAATTACTCTAATGAAGTCCAAACCCCATTGCATGAATGGTTGGTCAATTGAAATTGGGTACAATGGAATGGATGCTAATCTTTCCTTTCCTGTGAAGAATGTACAATTTTTGCACCTCTTGATCCATGCATAACAATCACTAAACACCTTGGGCCAATAATAGCCAGCCTTCATAATCTTAAGGGCTGTCACTCTTGGAGAAAAATGACCCCTAGCTGATCCACCATAGAACTCTTCTAACATTCTCTTAATTTGATTTGTCCCAATACATCTCAGTAGCACTCCATTTATATCCTTTTTGAACAAGACACCATCAACAAGTGCATATGGAATAGCCTATAATCTGAAGTGTCTTCTCTTGGTTTTGTTCATCTCTAGAGGGCATAGGCCTGTTTGTAAGAAGTGCATTATGTCTTGGGTCCAACAAGGAGTGAGCATACCACCATTCTCTTCTTGAACACCTCTTTGTTCTTGGTTGTCTTACAACGCCAAAACAACATCCTTCCCATTGCTTTCTTCCATTGATTTTCTCAAGACCAGCTGCTCACACAATCCCTTTCCTTAGACCAGCTTGGTGACTTTGATCTCAATGTCATACTCCATGACATGAGTAATCCACCCTGCATGTTTTTCATTTAGGTCTTTGTTGAGGAGGAAGTCCTTAACTCCCACATGAGAAACCAACAGTTGAACCTTGTTGTTTGAAACTAGATGCTTAAATTTCTTCAATCTCCTAATCACTGCAAGAACATGCTTCTTAATGAAGGAATACCTCACCTCATAGTCCTCCAAGCTTTGGCTAAAGAAGGAAATTGGCTGCTCTGCATTTTCTTTGTTCTCATTGTACTAAAATTGTAAAAATTGTGTCATCACCGCCAAATGCATAAAGGATAAAATCCTTAAAGAAATCTAGGTTAATGAGAGTTGGAGCTTCTGAGATATCTTCCTTGATTGCCTCAAAACTTTCCTTACCTTTAGATGTCCATTTGAAAGCCATACTTTTCTTCAACATCATAGTTATTGGCTTGACAAGGGCTGCAAAGTTTGGAACAAACCTTCAAACGAAATTGATTCTTCCCAAGAAACTTTGAAGGGTCTTCTTGTGATTTGGTAATGGAAGTGCTTTTATTTCTTCAACCCTCTCTAGATCAATTGCTAATCCTTCTTTGGAAATAATGTGGCCTATTAGCTTTCCTTCATGAGCTAGGAAAATACATTTTTGGGGTTCAAGGATACCCCAAATCTTCTACATATTTGGAACACTTGTCTCAAATGAAGGAGATGATCTCGCTGCACTTTTAGAAAATACAATAATATCATCTAGGTATATCAACACTATTTTTTTGATCAATCCTTGAATGCCATATCCATTGCCCTATGAAAGGTAGCCCTGGTGTTAGGCAACCCAAATGGCATTTTCCTATATGCATAGGTTCCCCATTTGGTGGTGAAGGTTGCTTTTAACTAATCATCCTCTTTCACCATGATCTGATTATACCCCGAATAACCATCTAGAATGAAAACCTCTTAGAGCCAAAGAACAACTTGCAAAATCTGCTCCATAGAAGGAAGTGGGTAATGATCCTTGAGGGATGCTCTATTCAAATCTCTAAAGTCTACACACAATATGATCTCTTCACTATTCTTTCTAACTGGAACCAAGTTTGCAACCTAGATTGAATGCTCGATGGGAAATATATGATACTTGCCTCTATCAACTTATTCAATTCCTTCTTCATGAGAGGCTCCATGTGTGGATTGACCGGTCTTTGTTTTTTCCTGATGGGTTTAGCACTTAGATCTAATTCAATTGTGTGTTGAGATAGCTTGGGATTGAAACCCCTCAAGTATTCATAGCTCCAAGAAAATATATCCGAGAACTCTTGGAAAAGTTGCATGAACTCATACCTTTCTTGTTTGGTTGCCACTTTACCAATTTGAAGTGATTTTCCTTCTCCCACCAAGATGGGCACTGAATCTTCTCCTTGACTTGGATGTTTGCTTTCTCCATCCTAAATTCATCATTAGGATTAAAGATGGACTCCAAAGTGACAACTCCTTTTGGAAATTTGTTGGTTCTCACTGTACCACTTGATCACCATATTGTTGTTCTAACTTTTCCTCGATTTTTGGTGAGAACTCACTTCTTCTTGAAAGAAATTGATGATTTGTTGGTCACTTTAAAACACTTTCCAACTTACATTATTATCTGGCACTAATGGAATTACAATCACATGAATTTTTGGCTGCACTTTATCTTCCTTGATACTCTCCACAACATCAAAGGCTACTCCAAATGTTGTAAGCCTATCAAGCAGCTTGGTTTTCTTTCTAGGGATGGTGTTGATGCCAAAGCCTTCAAAATCCTTGATGAGGTCCCACACCATATTCTTATAACTATTGAGTAGGTCATTTTGGAAGCATGTTGTCCTTTAACTTGATTAACAATCAGCTCACTTTGTCACCAAAGACTTGTAAGTTTTCGATACCTCTCTTTCTTGACCAATGCAATCCGTGTATCAAAGATTCATAGTCAACAAGTGTTGTTAGAACATGCAAACTGGAATCTAAAAGCTGAATAATAATTAATTGCTTGAGGTGAAAGAAGAATAGCTCACCCCCTGCACCTTGTCTACTTCTTGATCCATCAAAGAATAGCTAGCATACCTCATTGTCATCTTTATGATCTAGCTTGGTGATGCTAGGAATAGGCTGATTTTCTTCATGCATGAAATAAAATCCTAGTTCAAATTCCTCTATTTCTTGTAGGGATCAAAAGCATGTACCTTACTTGCCCATTCATCAAGAGTCAAATCTGGGATGCTTCCAACTTTGGTGTCAGCTTCATCTGTGCTTGGATAATCCTCTTGATCAAATGTTGAACAATTGGCATTGATTGGGCTTGGAGTATGAGGCTCAATGTGAAAGTTTGTAATAGGTTCAGACCTGATTGTGGCCTTAGCTCCATATCTGGTCCAAAACAACATGTGTGATCAATCAACATTAATAGTCTCCAATTCTAGTGAAAATCCTCGACAAACATAGGGAAAAAAGTGGTGGTAAATCTATCACTGACACATCTTGCAAAATAGTGACATTGGGGCATGCATGCAAAGTGAGGCTCAAATATTTAATTACCCCCACTATTGTTACTACTATCCCATCTAGTTGCATGACCCCTTTGTATATGATTTTGTATTGAGGCGCAACTGATTAGCTATTTGCTTGGGCATCACAGAACTACTTGCCCCAGAATCAATCATACAATTGTGTACTAGTTTATCCCCAATGATCAATGAAACATAGAATGGAGGGGGCTTCAAAACTTTACCTTGCTGTCCTCCAAGCTTCCCCTCAGGCTGAGCAAGCATTTATGAGTACCTTCTCTTGCATATGAGCTTGCTGATTTGAAGTTGACCAATTCTTCATGGCAGCTTATAGTAGATCCCTTTGGCCTGGGATGGATAGTGATTTCCAAATAGATATATTCATATTTGTCTTATTTATTTGTTCAATGATGTTAAATAGGGATGAAACATATCTTTTCTTCCCATTAGCTTGCACATTCTTTTCTTGTACATGGGCTGCAATAGCTGGCATTTGAGCTGGTCTAGAAGGTGGCTTGGGCTATCCTTGCACATTTGGAACTGCATTTTGCTTGCCAACACTTTGTGGAGTGATGGAAGGTTGTGGATCACCTGGAGCTAACAACTGCCCTTCACCAATATTCCTCTTCTTTGACCATGTGTTAGCTATGACATTTTGAGAAATTGTTTGATTCGTACCACAAAAATATTTAGCCTGCCAATCCACAAGTGTAGTCTCATTTGGAGTTGTATTTTGCTGAAATGTTCCTTCTTGTTGGTTTGTTTCTTGACTCACCTCGCTCTCTACACCAATTTTTGCCACCACCAAAGCTTGGTTCAAAGCACCATTGAAGCACATAGACTGGTTGTGAGGTTCATTGCATGGAAAACACCAATCATACTCTTGAGATATATTATTTTGCACTGGCACTAAGGCTTTATAGGTAGATGCAACATTGGGGTTATAGGGTAGAAATGGTCTGTTGGCAGGAGGCCTTACTTGATTTTGATTTGCAGCTGGATTGGGTGGCCTATTAGGCTGATATGGTTACCTATTAGGCTGAGTTTGAGACTGATAAGAAGGTCTAAAACTTTGGGTTTGCTGCCTCTTGAGTGTAACCAGCTCATTGCCTAAATTTTGTAATTGTTTCATGACTTATTGAAGTTCATTTGAGGCACTGGAGAATGAAGTAGAAGTTTCATTTGAACTCTAATTTCTAGGAGTGGGAATAGGAGCTAAAGTAGGTGCTTGACTAGTGCTTGGGCTTTCCAAGTTTGGATATAAGGGCATGGGAGGCCTAGGAACCATTTTACCATATTGATCAAACAATTCTAAGCCATAATGGTGATGCTATAAACTCGCATGTATATTTACACCTCTCATGGATTGGATTAACATAGAAATATCGAATTTAAAGCTTTGAGATAGTATAAGAAAGCACCTTTAGTTGTTGGCCTTACTTTCACTAGAATTCTATCCCATGTCCTTTGAAATAAGAAATTGAAGTTTATTAGCTACTCATTGGGAGCTCTCTTGATAGTTGTTAGTTGTTCCAATAGAGACAAATTATCTCCCTTTTCTCCAAACTGTTCATGGAGAGATATGCACAACTGGTTCCAATTTTGGATAGATCCTTCCCAAGGCTCTTGAAACATTGCAAAACTTTCCCTTTGAATGAAGATGCCAACAATTTGACAACAATCTGCATCTCAACAATCTCATGGATTGCAAAAAAATTAGTAATGTCTTTGACATGATCACCATGAGTGGTTTGATTTTCCCTAGTAAAGTATGGGATGTTCTTCAATGTTGTAACTAGAAATGGGTTTTTACTTTGAGAGCAAGTGGGCTGCTGCCAGTGAAGTTGACATAAGGGTTGTGTTGTGCCATTCTGATTGGCTTGAGAACCCTTGTTGATTGGGTGAAAGGTCTACCAGGTGGAGGAGTTGATAGAGTTCTGTTTGGTGGAGATGGAGACCTTTGAATTCTTCTTCCTCTCTCTCTTCTTCCTGGGGATAATTGTAGATACTCAAACAATCCCTCTTCTCTAGCCCTTGACCTTTTTAGGTCCTTCTCATGAATCTTCAGACTTGGACTACTGAAACTAGTTGATTTTATCTCTTTGGAGTCGCCAGATGTGCAAATCAAGGCTCTTTTTAAGCAAGAAACTTATAAAAAATGCACATCAACTTTTTTGTAATGAATATGAAGACCTCTAAGGTCCCACCAGGCGTGCCAAAACTGTTAGTGCAAATCACCTACACCCCATAATTTTCCTTCGATCTCGTAAGTGAGAATGGGGTCATTTAGTGTGATTGCACAACATGGAATCTTTTCCCCAAGTGTTGGACTTGCAAAAATGGGAAAAAAATATCTAGATTAGAGGTTGGTTCTCTACTCTCTCCGATTAGATGTATGCATGAAATTTGTAGAGGTTTAACTCAAAATTCTACTCTAATTCTCGCCAGGAGACAAGGATAGAAATAAAAGAAGATAAAATCAATCGACAAGGTGATACACCAAAGGAGTGGTGAACATCTATTTTTGCAGATTGACACAGATTATAAAAATGTAACACAAATCATGCACAAATTGCTAAAAAGGATTGAAAATTCATTCACAGAGCTTGCATTGTCATTTCCATTTTTAATTACAAGGCATTACAATAACAAGGAGGTAGAAAACATGTTGCAGTCTGAAAAATGTCTGCTATTCCACAAATTCACTTGCCAAGGTGAAGAAGGGAGCCTACAGAACATAGAAAATGTTCAACCCTTTACAAATGAGCCAAATATGGCTTTTAACAATGAAAACCCGAGTTCAGGAAGGAGAAATGTGGGAAAATTGAAATTGAATTATTCAACCACCAAAAAGATCCATAAAAATAGCATGGGTACCCTCAAAATTTCATTCCCCAAGATTTTCAACCATGCTAGAGAAGAATGGAAGCCATACTACATTAAAAATGGTGGTTGAATGTTGGTTCTTCTCTTTTCCCCATGCCAAAGGCATTTTTGTCATTTTTTATCTCACAAAAATCTACCAAAAATAAAATTGAAGATTCTATCATGTAGAGGACTTCAATATCTTTCCAATGACACCAAAATCAAGAAAAAATGAGCTCTAGATCAAAATATATTCCCATCTGAAGATTTAGGGCAAAACTGGGGCATAATTCGGGTCGGCGGGCCGAAACCTAAAATTTTTCCCATTTTTTGAATTTAGGAAAAATTCCTCAAAAATCTCCACACCCCGCCACTCCGCGCCATGTGGAAAATCATCATATGTCTACGGGTTCAAATGGCCACTTTACCCTTTTTTGAATTTTGGAAAAAATTCCAAAATTTCTCTCGCGCCCGCTAGTCCACCGCCACATGGCACTCTCGATTTAGGCACAAAGCGTTAATCAAATTTCTTTCCTTTGTGGGCCTCAAGGAAATTTTTTTCCTTTGTGCCATTTTAAAAATTTGGAAAATTTTACCAAATCCTTTTGCCTCCGCCCCCATACCATGACTGGACACTTGTCATCTTCCTGGTTGGTCCACGGGCCTTCGCAAATTTCTTCTCCTCCTCCTTGGCAGGCCTGCAAACCAGTTTTTTTCCTTTTCACCCTTTGCTATTTTGGTAAAAAGCCAAAATTTTCTCTACCCCTCGACTCCTACCAGTCTCATGGACATGTGGCATATTCTCATTTGACGCGGGGCTTCTAGGCCAAAATTTTCTTTGCGCCATCTTTGGAAAATTTTCCAACTTACCCCCGTAGCCTCGACCTCTACCGCCACGTGGCATATCCTCATTCGATGCAGACTTCAATCCATTTCTTTCCTCTATGGGCCCGCGGAAAAAAATTTCTTTGCAGTTTGCCCACTCCTTGGCAATTTTTTTCAAGTTACCTCCGCTGACCCGCCATTCCGCCGTCATGGGCACCCGCTATTCGGCGTTGACCTTCCCATGGAAAATTTCCCTCAAAAACTCCACCGAGCCATAACTTGCAAAATACAAAGAGTTAGAAGGAAAATTTTACCTTTCTGGAAAGGTGAGAAAATACTCTATCTGATGAAATCATTTCCAAATAATTTTGATTGCCTAAAAGTAAAAAAAAATAAACTAAGGCACAAGGAAGGAAGGAATGAAAGAAAGTTAGTCAAAAATAAGCAAGGGGCTAATTTTGGATAACAAGTGCCAAGTGTCCAACCAACACTAGTTATATAGAATAATTAAAGGGAGGTTTCCAAGAAAGTGCCTGCCACCGTGTGTGTCCCCGATTAGAAATATGACCCCAGAAAAGGAATTAGCCAAAAAACATAGAAATTGAGCAGGTAGCAGAAGAAACCATGTGTTAGCCCCACGCTATTCCAAAAGCAAAATATAGAGACTGCCTCGGACATGCGCCAAACCCTCCATGTGTCCCATATTAAAAAGGGCCCATTTTCAAACTGGTTTTCCCACCTTTTTGTATGGACCTGATACAAATTTTGAAGGGGCATATCTTTCGACTGGGGCTCGAAATCTAGAAAATCTGGCACTGTTGGAAAGATCTCGGCCTCGTCTACACCATGGAGATTTGAAACTTTAAGTTTGGGGAGGTTAGGTGGGAGAAAAATGGAGAAACACCTATTATCCAAAATAAGCCCATGCTTATTTTTGGCTAACTCCTCCTCCTTTTCCTTTTCTCGTACATAAATTGAATTTTGTACACGTTTCAGGGACTCAAAATTTTCTGGGTATGTTTTCATCAGATAGGATTTTTCTTCCCCTTTCTAGAAAGGTAAAGTTAAGTTTTTATGCCTTTTTGGTCAAAAAGGTTGAAGGCAAGAAATGAGCCCGTGATCCCATCAGTGAATTAGAAAGCGCCACATGTCACCGGAGTAGCGGGGCCGTGGAGATTGTTGGGAATTTTTTCCAAAAGGCAAAAATTTAAAGTTTGACCCTACTGACCCAAATTTTGACTCTGTTTTTTACCATTTTTTCCCTAAATATTTAGAGGGCCATATATTTTGAACCAAAGCTTGGTTTTTCACGATTTTGGTGTCATTAGAAAGATGTTAAAATTCTCTACATGATGGACCCCTAAATTTTGAATTTTGATGGGAAAAATTTGAAGAAATGTCTCTGGCATGGGAAAAAATGCATAATCGACCCCCAACCACAAAAATTGATGAAGTATGGCATCCGTTTCTTCTCCAGCATGGCTGGATGCATCAAAAAATGGATTTGCGAGGGTGCCCTTGCTATTTTAATGAATATTTTTGGTGGTTGGAGATGTCAAATCAATTTTCCTACATTTTTTCACCTTTCTTTGTTGTGCATCATCATTAAAAGCCGCTTTGGCTCATTTTGTAAGGGTTGGATGTTCTTTCTTCTCGTAAGCTCTTCTTTTCTCCTTAGAAGGTGGATTTTAAGGAGTTTTAGACCTCCCATGGAGATTATAGCACATTTTTGCCTCTCTGCCATTGAATGCATCAGTATTAAACCTGGGAATGGTAATGCATGTTCGTGAATGATTCTCCAATACTCTCATGCATTTATCATTGTCTTTTGATCTTTCATTATATTCTGGACAATTTGTGCATGTTTTGATGTTGCATCCTCATGATTTGTGTCTAATTTTCAAAACAAGAAGTTCAACACTCCTTTGGTGTATCACCATTCTATTTTTTTCTTAGTTTTGTTTCCATTTCCATGTTTTCTCTCAACCTTGTCTCCTTGGTAGTTTTAGAGTAGGAATTTTGAATCAGAACCTCTGCAAAAATTACATGCATACACCTAAACAGAGGAGTAAGAACCAACTTCAATCTAGAGATTTTTCCCTAATTGCAAAGGTCCCACACTTTGGGAAAACTCCATGTTGTGCATTCACACCGAATTGGCCATTTGTCTACAACATATATATGAGGGTCGATTTGGGGGTGTTGTGAATTTGCACTAATAGTTTTGGCATGCCCGGTGGGAGCAAGAGGTCTTCCACTTAATTTTTACAGGTTGATGTGTTCTTGTTTAAAATTTCAGCCTTTAGATGCACTTGCAAACACATCTGGCGACTCCATCTGATCAACAACCAATATCTAAAGTCGCAGACCATCTTTCCATTCATTTTCCATTCATTTTCCTTCCATCTCTATCATTCTTCTTTCATTCCATGAAGTAGTGCAATCATGACTTCATTTCCCTAATGGAATTTGCATTTACACCATCAACAATGTTTCCCACCTCCAACATGTTTTTCAAATCCTCCAGATCATCATTTTGATCAAATTCAAAACTAATATGCATACCCATATGAGAAATGCAAAATTTAGTTTGGCTATGAAGCATGTCAAGCAAAAGGGTACATAGATTGTGAGGGTAGCTAAGAAGAAAATACAGATTTGTTGGAGAAAATCGAATAGATGGAGGCAAACATGGTGCAATCTAGGGCTCAAGCACAAATGAAAGCATTTGGAATTGGTTGTAGGGAACCTTGTCCATGGGTTGTCCCTTTTCCAAGACATTACAGCCCTCAAGAGAAAATTGAATTCATTGTTGCAACGCTCCCATTGCTTGCAAAGTGGACTGAAGGAATAGAGGAGTATGAGAGGAGTATTCAGCAACCTTGTCAATGGGTAAGCACACCATCTCATGTTTTTTATTTTCCTCTTTCCCAATCTATTTCATTTCAGCAGTGTCAAGTTTCAAGCTTCCCATCTGCTATCCCAAAAGTTGATTCCATTTCTCCATCTCCTAGTCTCCCATCCCACCTCAATTTCTTCTCTTTTCCATTCCAAATAGCCATTCCCTCTAAAGAAACAAGAGGTTCTACATCCTCCACCACCAAAAAAAAAAATTCAAAACCAATTGAGTCACAACCCACCCCTCCTCTTGCATTCCCAAATCCATGTTGGGAAGATAAAAATCAGAATTCTAGTCAAGGAGAACAACAACAAGAAGAAGAGTTAAATAAAGATGAAAAGATTAAAAGTTTTTTGAACTTGGCTCTTAAATTCAGGATAACAAAAATCCCCTTGATGGTGAAGCCAAAGGAGGAAGTTGGGGTTGAAAGACAAGTGGTGGATAAGGCTGATTTTATAACAGCAGTAGAGAAAAAAGACCAGCAGTAGTTTGTTTGTGCTGAGTTTGGTGTCCATGTTGGCACTTTTCCCAAAGGAAAAGTTGATCTAATCCAAGCTGCCAAATCAGTCATCAAAGAGGAAGAAAAATCAGCTCCAAACCCCATTGAAGAGGAGAAAATGGAAGAGATCAGATCAGATTTTGTAACAATAGAAGAAGGAAGCATTATTGATAAATTTTTGCTTTCGTTTGAAGGGGCTGATTTGATTGATGAAGCCATTATGGAGGTAAACAAGATAGGTCCAAAGGCAGTGAATCATGAACAAGAGGCACAAGAAATTTCATGTTTCTCTCCCACTTTATCTCTCCAAAAATCTGATTTTTGGAGATTTCAAGTTGACAAGCTTCATGTTTGAAGATGAATCTCCACATGGTGAAAAAATGTAGATTTGAAGGTCACCATACAAAAGGGAGAGACTTGCTACAACAGACATCAAGAGTTTGATTTTCTATTAGAATTAGAAGAATGTTTTGATGAGAAGGAGCTTGTAGAAATTGTAACTTTTCCTTCTTCATCTTTCATTCTTCAACCCAAGAACCTGCTTCCATAAAAGAGAACATGCAAGCACCACCTGTAGTTTGCAACATGCCTCTTGAATCAAAGTTGGAAGAATTTGATCTTCCAAAAGCTACAATGGAGGAACTCTAAAGCCAAAAATGTATTGTAACATGTTACAATAATGAAAAAGTAGCTTCATTGGATGTTGCAATAAATAATGATGAGCTGCATATTATAGAAGAGTTCCAAACTGCCATGAAGGAAGGAAAAGAGCAGGAGGATCTCACCACTTCTTCCACACCATCCATCCAAGAAGGTCCACAAGAAGACTCCAATTTTTGAGTTGAATTTCAAAGAAATGGGCACATCTAAAGGATCAAATTGTGCCCAATGAAATACTTGGCTTCATTGAGGCAAAGGAGAGACCAAAACAAGTCATGCCTTCTTCAGGGGCATGAGGATGATCATCAAAGTACCAAGGGTCACCATCAATACCTCCAGGAGTCCAATGCAGGTCATCTTGAAGAGGTATTTTCCATTAATGCTGATACTTTGATGACTTGGGTGGAGGACCAGATTCTTCTCAGTTTTCCACTCATACTAACATCCATGATCAGCTCCAAATCATTTGCATGGCTGCCAATTTTGAAGAAAGGAAGCTATTTTGCACAACCAACATTGGGGGTTTGATTAGCCCACCTTTGCTTCCAGTTAGAGTAGAGTAGGTAGGTTTTTTTTTAGCAAAAGAAGTGCTTGTGCACACTCTACATATCCCACTTGGGGTATGTATGATTTTCATGTTTGTACATAGTTTTGTGGTGCTAGTTTTTCTCTTGCACAGTGCATTGTCTTGGCATTTGGTCACAACCGGCTTTGGGCCAAAGGGTTTCAAGAGGCTTAAAGGGAAGTTTTCCAAGTGAAGATCAGTTATCAAGCTATCATTCATGACTCCATGCCTAATGGATGCTTCAAGGTAGCTGGTATTTTCATCTAGCAGGTAGATGACCCCTCCGAGTCACCAAAATGTTATCCAAAATAAGCCCATGCTTATTTTTGGCTAACTCCTCCTCCTTTTCCTTTTCAGGTACTTAAAATGATTTTTTCACACATTTCTTGGACTCAAAATTTTCTCGGTATGTTTTCATCGTATAGGATTTTTCTTCCCCTTTCTAGAAAGGTAAATAAGTCCTCCTAACTCGTATTTTTTGAGTTATGGCTTGGTGGAGTTTGGAGAGGAAATTTTCCCTAGGCGGGCCCGCAGAGGTAAGGAGGAAAATTTTGCAAAGGAAATTGGCAGTTTGACAGAGTTGAGGAGAGAAATTTGGAACTAATCCATTTTGGGGAAAAATGCTCAAAGTCAAATTTTATCCCACACGCCCGATGATGAGGAAGGAAGCAGATCATGCGGGCTAGGAGAAATCTTTGACACTTAGCCTCTTTGGCTAAAAACTCAAAATTCCAAAATCGGCCGCAAGCCCGCAAAGGAGAAAATGGAGAAAATGGCCAAGGTTCGACATCTAATAGAAAGGTGCCACATGTTCACCCATGTCGCAGGGGCATGCGATGGGGGTCGGGAAGAAGTTAAGTTTTTTTGCCTTTTTGGTCAAAAATGTTGAAGGCAAGAAATGAGCATGCAATTCCATCAATGAATTAGAAAGTGCCATGGGTCACCGGGAGAGCAATGGGGCCACTGGATATTTTTGGGAAATTTTTCCAAAAGGGAAAAATTTAAAGTTTGACCCCACCGACCCAAATTTTGACTCTATTTTTTACCGTTTTTCCCTAAATCTTTAGAGGGCCATATCTTTTGAACCAGATCTCGATTTTCACGATTTTGGTGTCATTGGAAAGATGTTGAAATTATCTACATGATGGACCCTTAATTTTGAATTTTGATGGGAAATTTTTTTTGAAGAAAATGTCTCTGCACAGAAAAAAATGTAGAATCGACCCCAACCACCAAAATTGATGAAGTATGGCATTTGTTTCTTCTCTAGCATGGTCGAATGCATCAAAAAATGGATTTGTGAGGGTGCCCTTGCTGTTTTAATGAATCTTGTCGGTGGTTGGAGATGTCGAATCAATTTTCCCACATTTTTCACCTTTCTTCGTTCTGCTTCATCGTTAAAAGCCAGTTTTGGCTCATTTTTTAAGGGTTAGATGTTCTCTCTTCTTCGCAAGCTCTTCTTTTCTCCTTAGCAGGTGGATTTGAAGGAGTTTCAGACCTCCCATGGATATTGTAGCACATTTTTTGCCTCTCTACCATTGTAATGCATTGTATTAAACTTGGGAGTGGTAATACATGTTCTGTGAATGATTCTCAAATCCTCTCATGTGTTTATCATTGTATTCTGATTTTTCATTATATTCTAGAAATTTGTGCATGTTTTAATGTTGCATCCTCATGATCTATGTCTAATTTGCAAACCAAGAAGTTTAGCAATCCTTTGGTGTATCACTATTTTGTTTTTTTTGCTTAGTTTTGTTTCCATTTCTATGTTTCCTCTCAACCCTATGTTTTTAGTAGTTTTAGAGTAGAAATTTTGAATCGAACCTCTACAAAAATTGCATACGTACACCTAAAAAAGGAGTAAGAACTAGATTCAATCTAGAGAGTTTTCCCCAATTGTAAAGGTCCAACACCTTGGGAAAACTCCATGTTGTGCATTCACACCGAATTGGCCATTTTTCTGTTTCTTCATCCGAGGGTCGATTTGGGGGTACTTTTCCTGAATTTGCACTAACAACATCTTCATGGGTATTAATGTAGGATCTATTTTTCCTCAACAACAAGATCAAATTTGATCTATCTTCTAGCTTTTCTCCTCCTTTGAGGTGTCTTTGAATAATCAATTGATGTAGTCAAGATAGATTTGGGGGAATATTTAGTGGGAGGCATTAATAGCAGTGGTTGAGCTTCGATTTTTCTTGCTTCTCTCTCTTTCTCCCCTCTGTGTTGAATCTATAAAAGAAGGGTCAAAACTCATTTTAAAGGGTTGGGCATTCTTTTGTTTTCAATGAGATCCCCTTTCCTTCTAGTAAAGGAATTCGTGGAGTTCAAACCTTCCATTTAAATTGCAATACGTTTCTTGCCTTATGGCCATTTGTAATTCATTGTATCAATCTAAAGAGAAATAAAACATGTTTGTGATTGATTTTAGATCCTTTCTTGTCTCCTTTTCTCTCATCTGGTCTTTCATTATAAATTTGGTTATATGTGCTTGATTATTGTATGCATTTTGTTTTTTTGTGTCTATCAACAAAACTAATGTTCATCATTCCTTCAGTACATCACCTTGTAGCTTAGTTTTGATTTCTTGTATTCCTTTTATCCTTGTCTCCTTGGTAAAACTTAGTTTAGGTTTAGGAATGGGTCCTTTGCAAGTTTCCACACATGCACCTAAATAGAGGAATAGGAACCAACCTTTAATTTGGAGAGTTTTCCCATTTGAAAAGTCCCACACTTTGGGGAAAACTCAATGTTATGTGAATCACACCAAATGAATCTGCCTTAGAAATGCAGATCCATGATTCATTTGGGGTTCTATGATTTTTCACTAACAGCTTACATTCTCGTAGTCTTTTGTGTTCCGTGACATTTTTCTTATATCACAAAATATTTGTTCCATAGATTTTCTTACTTTGTACCGCATGATTTTTAATTTACTTGTTCTATAGATTTTACTCCTTCTCATGGGTTTTCTTTGTTGCATGAAATTTATTTGTTCGATGGTTTTCATCCTTGCACGGATTTTGTTTACAAATTTCTCCAACGTTATGCACTTCACTTCTCTTCCCTCATAATGTTGTATAGTATTTTTCCTTTATTTCATGGTATATTTCCTTATGGTGATGTTCATTTTTATATGGCATAGGTAAAATCACATAACACTAAGTTCCTAATTTCCATGGAACACTCGATTTCCTTTGTTCCACAGATTTTCAAACAAGATATTTTTAAGTCCTTAACTTAAATGAAGTATTCAAATTAGCATGGTTGTTTTTTTGGATAATTGTTTGGAAAATTTTTGGGAACATATGCTTGCTAGATGGGTCAAGCAATAGCTTGGAATATCCATCAATGGAGTCAACATACAACTTCAAACTATTGTGAGATCAATCTTCACTTTCATTCGTGGACTCTCATATTCACTTGTTACTTCATTCCATGGAAAACTATATTTTGACGCAGCTCTCTCACTCTCCCTCACGTCCTCCAAACTGAAGAACGCAAATGGAACCAAAAATTGTGTAACAAATCACTTATTCAGATGGTCATAATAAGGATTGAGAAAAAATCACTCGATCTATGATCACCACAAAACAAAATGAGGGGCCCTCCAACAAAAACAAGGAAAAGGAAAAGAAAAATATAACTATTTACATGATGCAATGAAATAAAATTAATGGGAAGGTTTAAGATAAATCCCATTTACTGGGATTTTAAATGACTCCCCATCAAGCTTAGATGACTTAAAAGAGTTATCTCACTTGCAAGAAGTAACATGATATATGGCCCACTCCAAATGATCTATAAACTCTTCAACTTTGGAATTATCCACGAAACACAAATAAACGATGTTGTTATACTTTATATTAGAAAATGAAAGAGATAGCTAGTGAATGAATTATGCTTATGCTTAGAATCCACAATTACAGGAAAGGAAATAATTTAAGCTCATAAACACCAACAAATTTTATCCTGGAAACCTCTCGGAGGAGGAAAACCAGTCGGGAAGGGAAATTTCTCTTTCTTCCCACTTTTATTAGCCAATTCAAAATAACAAGTAAAAATTTACAATATGTATGAAAGAGAAGTAGATAATATCTCACACTTCCTCCCAAATACTTGTTTTCTCTATCTCAACACTCCTTTCTTCTATAAAACCCAATTCCAGCACTAAGAACTTCTTTCTCACTTGGTTCCATGATTCCAATGATCCTATTTTCTACAAACATGTATTTATAGCCTTTCCTATGTCCTCCCGTGCACTGGAGAATGGGAAATTTCATGGAGGAGAAGAGACACAAATCAACCATCCAAATTCTGGGCTGTTCATTTCATATTTTTGTTTTTTGTCTGAAAGAGACATGACTGCTACCCAATACAAATTGGTGGTCCTGGACCTCCACCCTAGTTGGGCAGTGGTTCTGTAACCACTACTTTACATAGAGTGGTAGTTCTGTTACTAAAAATATAGAAACTCTATGTATCATTTTTCCTTCTTCATGATGGATTTTTTGATGAAGTAGATTCATTTTAGATCCTTATGGATCACACCTCCCCTACTTAGGAGGCTTTTGGTCCCACAAAATCTTAGTGGGGGAGTAGATGAGGAAATAATTCCCTCACTCACTCCTTTGAGTACCACCGGGCCTGTCTTGGTGTCTTCCCTTTCAGTCCAATCTACCAAGACTCCTATGGGCCTCTCCTAGTCTCTCTAAGCTTCTACTGCAACACTACATCCTCCTCCAATTTGCCTCATGATTCCAAGACGCAATCCTCAATGGAAGGTAGCAACAATCGTAGTCCATCTTCATCTAACATGGATGGCTCATATAGGTGCAAGTTCTCACAATTTACGATAAAGTACATCCTCATAAATGGTGGCAAGTCAAGTTGAAAAGTGTTTTCTCTAACCTGATCCAATATGGTGAAGGGCCCATATCATAGTGGCTTGAGTTTCGTGCTTGCCCTTGTAATCTCTCCTTGCTCAAGTAAATCCAAACTCTATCTCCAAAGATGTAACTTATGTTCTCTCCAATGCTGATCATGCCTAGCTTTGTACTTGGCTTGAGATTTCTCTAGCAGCTCTTTACTTTGACATGGATTTTCTAGATCCTCTTAATGAATTTGTTTGCTCTAGTCACCTTTTGTCTCGTGTCTCCTCCTCCTCTTGTTGCCCAACTACTATGTCCAGTGGATTTTTAGGTATATATCCCAATCATGCTTCAAATGGTGACTTCATAGTGGATGTGTGTACTTCTCGGTTATAGGAATGTTGAATATAGGCTAAGGACTCATCCCAAGTCTTTGGATATTTGCTATTATACCCTTTGATCAACTGCACGAAAGTCTTGTTTACCACCTCTATCTGTCCATCTATCTATGGATGGAAATTTGTGCTCCTATGTAACCTCCGGTATCCATCTTGTCTAACAAAGAAGTTCAAAACTTCCCAAGAACTTGGAATCCATGTCGAAACAATAGACTTTGGAAAAACAAAATGCACCTATACATTAGCAAAGAAAAGATCTCTACCCTCATGTGCTTTTACTATCTTTTTACATGCCATAAAATTACACATCTTAATGAATCTATTAACAAAAACATATAGATAGTCATGGCCATGTTTAGACATAGGTAATCCTCCTACAAAATCAATAGAAATGTCCTCCAATAGACAAGTAGGTACTGGAAAAGGCATATAAAACCCTCCTTCCTAGTCTTAGGCTTGCTAGTACAACAAATTTTACATCCATGTATAAATTTTGATACTTCTTCTTGCATATTGGGCCAATACAAATACTTTTTCAAGTGGGCTAAGGTCTTACAAACACTGAAATGTTCCACTACTTTCGAGGTATGTGCTTCCCTCATTAATAGAATTATTTCTTCTTTTGGCACAAAAAGCTTGCCCCATTGGTAGAGCAGCCCATCCTTGAGATAACAATCTTTAATCCCTATCCTTTCAAATTCCTTGGGACTCGCAATCGCAAAAATGTCACCCCAAAGTCTTTGTCCTAGGCATATGTCTCTTCATAAGATTCCTTCATGAAGGGCTCAATCCGAGATATAGTGGCAAAAAGGAAAACTTCTCCCGTGTGGGTGGTGTAGATAACATGTATGCCACCAAATTTGTACTACCCTTCTTGTATTTGATCACCGGATGGAACTGTGAAGGAATCCCATCCATTTTTAGTGCCTTAGTGGCAAAAAGGAAAACTTCTCCTATTTGGGTGGCCTAGATAACATGTCTTCCACCACGTTTGTACTACCCTTCTTGTATTTTATCACCGATGGAACAGTTGAAGGAACCCCATCCATTTTTAGTGCCTTTCCTACTACAATTTAGACTATGCTCACAAATACTGGAGAGGTTTGTGGTCAGTGTGCACAATAGTTTCTTTACCCAACAAATAATGCTTCCATTTTTTAATTGCCTGAACTAGTGCATACATTTCCTTATCATATACTGAATATACTTTAACTGCTGAAGTGCAAGTTTCAAATGATAACATATGGGTTTACCTCCTTGAAGCAACACTGCACCCATGGCATAATCACTGACATCTATCTCTACTTCAAAAGGCTGCTAAAAATTAGGAAGAGCAAGTATTGGAGCATGACTAATCTTATATTTCAATAACTCATAGGATTCATCTTGTTCCTTACCCCAGTCAAAACCCTTACTCTTTGCGGCGGCTGTGTGTGTAGAGGTGTTGTAATCATGGAGAAGCCTGGAATGAACTTCTGCATGTACTGTATTGCTCCCACAAAACTCCTAGTCTCTGTGGCTCCTGTTGGTGTTAGCTAGTTAGTGATGGCTTCCACTTTCTTCAGATCTACTTGTATCTCTCCTCCTTTAACCATGCGCCCAAGATAGACAAGTGATTGTTTGGAAAACTCACATTTCTTCATATTACAAAGTAGTTTTTTCTCCCTAAGAACTTGCAAGACTTGTTGTAAATGAGTTAGATGTTCTTCCCATGTGGTACTAAAAATTAGAATATCATCTAGATATAAATGACACATGAATCTATGAAATCCCACAATACATCATTCCCCAATCTCATAAATGTAGTAGGTGCATTGCATAACCCAAAAGGAAGTATTAACCATTCATGCAAACCCTGTTTTGTTTTGAAGGCAATCTTCCATATATATTCCTCCTTCATTCTAACTTAGTCTAGTAGTTCTGGGAGTAGTTTCTTTACTTGATCTTGCTAAAGTAAGCAATGATTGCCTATACAACCCAATGTTTGGTAGAGGGGACTTTGGCAATAGCTAAATCTCATGCTCTACTTCTTGTTTTGGTGGTAACCCATTGGGAGCCTGAAATACTTCCTAAAAATACTGAATAATACTATCCAAATCATGCTTTCCCTGGTTAGAAATCTCTGAAACTTCTACCCCATCTTGTTTATCCTTTAACAAAAGTAAACAAAATTGATTATGATTTTCTTGAATAAGTCATTTTTCTTGGTTAGCACTCACCATAGTAACCCGTGTCTTACACTGGTGTGCCTAGATGTTGTAGCTGATCCCATCCTTGACCCATCTATACTAGTTTTCCCTTCTCATAAATATAGCATCCTTGATATACAAGTAAGGACTCCCGAATACAACATCAAAAGCATCAAGTGGAATAACGTCAGCTTCCAAAACATCAATATACTAGGAATTTATCCCAAACTTGACCTTACATATTCTTGTTACCTGAATTTCAACACCCTTATTCACCCAACCCAAAGGATAATGGTGTGGATGCTCGTAAGTATTAAGACCAAGATTCTTTACAACTACTTCAGAAATCAAGTTAGATTGAGAACCGGTATCCACCAAAGCATTTACCTTAGTTCTCTTGATCTAGGAATAGTCTACTCATCTCCTCTTCCTGGCTATCCATGTTGGTGGTCGTGCATCCAAGCCTTTCATCTACATCAGATTCATCTTCGATTTCCACCTCCCCTTCTGTTCTTACAACTATCATGGACTTCTTCAAGTCCTTGGTTTGGTTCTTCGATGCAACTCCGGATGTAACTTCCAACATATAGCATTAGTATGACCATTAATATCATATTTCTTGCAAAAATTCTTGGGATCTTTACAAGTATTTAAAGTAGTGGCAGCTTGTTTACCTTTCCCTTTCCACTTACCCTTGTTACTTGTTTTCCCATACTCTTTCTTCTGCTGATTTTGACGAATTGCTTTTCCCTTATCTCTACTTCCCCTTACTTCTTTTCATCATCTATGTAGTATGCTTACACACACGCCTCATTGAGATATTTGGGCTTGGTGGAGATGACTTTTCTTCAAAGGTGAGTGTGAAGTCCTCCCAAGTACTTAGTTAGAATATCCTCATCCTCCAAGTCCATGTTTAGCAACATGTCCTACCTCCAAAACTCCATAGTATAGTCCTACACACTTTGACCACTACCTTGTCTAAAATACGCTATTTAATCATTTGGTCAGTCTTGTGCCCAATAGGATAGAAGTTAGATCTAAGTAATTATTTAAATTCTTTCCAAGATTTCACAATAGGATGCTTCTTCTTTTCACAAGTGGTTAGATGGGTTTCCCACCAAACCAAAGCGTGTCCCTCCATTTTGAGACGTGTAAAGGTGATCCTCTATGCCTCAGTGACATTATGGATGCTAAAGTAGACTTCTAACTATTTTAACCATTTATCAAGAAACCCTACGTCTACTTGTCCTTAAAATCTTTTAATATCAACTTTTTCTCATCTTTAAAAGGAGTATAATCAGATTTAACTTTTTCTCTTATGTTTGAAGTCTCTTCTTCATGCTCTTCCCCATAACTTTCCTCATGGTGTCTCCTTCCTATGCCAAATTTTTAGATAAGCCCCGAACCATTGATTCCATGGAGTCTTATTTGAAATAAGCTATCTTTTGTAAATCAAGAAGCTCTTTCATGCCTTCTAAACATCCTATCCACCATGGTATCTAGCATCTTAATTCTATGGACCAAGTTCTCTTCCTCCATTTTTCCTTGAATTCATTGTTTCCACTTCTTTGTAGAAATTTCTTGATCGGAAGTTAAAGCCTCTTCACATTTGGATCTTGTCATTTTCATACAAATCCAAGAAAAAAACCACAGTCTTGGATAATTGTTATCTCTGATACCAAAATGATATGTAAACTCTTCAACTTTGGAATTATCCACAAAAACACAAATAAACGTTGATGTTCTACTTTCTATTAGAAAATGACAGAGATAACTAGTGAATGAATTATGCTTATGCTTAGAATCCACAATTACATGAAAGGAAATAATTTAAGCTCATAAACACCAACAAATTTTATCCTAGAAACCTCCAGAGGAGGAAAAACTAGTCGGGAAGGGAAATTGCTCTTTCTTCCCACTTTTATTGTCAATTAAAAATAACGAGTACTTAATTTACAATAAGTATGAAAGAGAAGTAGATAATATCTCACACTTCCTCCCGAATACTTGTTTTCTCTGTCTCAACACTCCTTTCTTCTAAAAACACTATTCCAAAGACTAAGAAATTCTTTCTCACTTGCTTCCATGCTTCCGATGATCCTATTATCTTTTACGGACATGTATTTATAGCCTTTCCTATGTCCTCCCATGCACTAGAGAATGGGAAAGTTCATAGAGGATAAGAGACATAAATCAACCATCCAAATTCTCGGGTCGTTTGTTTCATATTTTTATTTTATGTCCGAAAAGTCGGGACCGCCACGCTGGTTAGGCGGCATTTCAGTAACAGTCGCTCGCTCTGCATGCACAGAGCGATGGTTCTATTACTAAAAAGATAGAACATCCATGTATCATTTTTCCTTCTTCATGCTGGTTGTTTTGATGAAGTATATGCATTTTGGATCCCTATGGATCACCAAAGTGCATCAAACTTGAGTATAACCCTTTTTTATCTCTATCTCGTGTCTTATTTCAAAACCAAATATCTTATTTTGAAATCCTATGCTTTAGATTTCCTATCAAACCATTGTTTGGTTGATCTTTGACATTCCTCTAAATTGATCATGACAGATTTCCCAGCTTCTTCAAGTCGAACTAGCTATTCCATTTTGATTGTTCTCTCATCTTCACCCTCTAATTTCAACTAGTGTGTAATATCTAATGAAGGCAACTCAATATATAGTGGAATTTTATCCTTCCTACCATATACATGGATGAAATAAGAGCTTCCTATTTATATTTTAGATATGATTATGTCAGCCCAAAGAGAATTTTTATATTTGTATGCCATTGGCTCTAATTCATGTCCATTGTTTTCTTCATTATCCTTATCAAATTATTGTTGGTAAACTCATCTACGCCATTACCTTGAGGGTAATAATTGGAAGAATTATTCAGGTATATTCCATACTTGAGGGCCCAACTATAAATTCTATAGCCTAAGAATGCCTTAACATTATCAAAAATAAAAGTTCTAGGAACCCCAAAACTTGTTATAATATCCTCCAAGAAATCAAGGATAATTGATTCAACTACTTCCCGACCACCATAGCTTTGATCCATCTAGTAAAGTAATTAGTTGTTGTTAGGATCCATTTATGACATGCAATTGAAATTATATTAATCATTCCCATAAAATCAAGTCCTTATTGAGAAAAGGGTTCATCTACTTAAATTGGATGAAGTGGGAGGGCCACCATCTTATTTTTACCACTAAAAGAGCACATTCATTTCTCTTTCTAACCCATTGATGAGAATCCATGAAAAATTTGGAACATAATAATCCTAATTTCAAGGTTTTGATTGTTGTAGTTTTTGTAGAGAAATGTCCTCCAAAGAATTCATTATGAAATTCCGCCAAGGACTTGTTCACTTTCTCTCCTTCAATGCATCTTAGTAACACCCCATCAAGGTTTTTTTTTTTCTAAAAGTAACTCCACCTATTCATGTATAAGGAAAGGATATTAGCTATCATAACAGAGAAATATTGTCTACCTTTTCTTCAAATCACCAACAAATTACTTCTCAAGCTTGTTCCATGAGGATTGAGGTCACCGTAGAATTTTATACCATTGCAATTTTTTTCCTTTTAGGGAAGAAGCTAAATGCTGAACAAATACATAATTATTAGTTACATCATGGACTAAACATACATTTGCAACATCTTCAATATGATGTATATGGATAGTAATATTTTCACTAGTAAAGAATGAGATACTTTTCAGAGCAACCATAAGAATATCATCATGAGTTTGTGTAGGACTAAATGACTACCTCCATAAAGGTTACAAAAGTTAAATTTATTTGATGTTCCATGAATGGAATAGGTATAATATTTCATAGAGAGAAATAAAATAATATACCAAGAGGAGTATTGGAAGTAATTTTGTAGGAAGGTGGATGAGACCTATGAACTAATATTTCTCTTCTTATTCTAGGTGAATTTTTCAGATAATCAAAAGATTCACCTCTTGTTATGCTTTGTCTTGTTTATATCCTTCTCATGAAATTGGGTACTGGATTGCTTGAAAATAGTAGATCTGAACTTGGGATTCACCAGATGTGTAAAAGATGCCTTCAAAGGCTAAAATCCACTAAGACACACACCAATCTTAGGGAAATAAAACCAATAATGACCTATAAATGACTCAAAATTGTCTCACTTGCATGCTAAAACATGTTTTCACTTGAGATTACACCCTTTTTAATCTACTAGATTCAACATCTTAGTGAAACATGGAAATAACTCCAAAGTGTGGTATAATGGAACCTTTTGAGATAAATCTCTAGAGAAGGATTCTATCCTAGCTCACTACGACTAAATAAAAAACACTAAAATATTTCTATCTAATATTATCCTAAGTATTATGAGGGACTAGGTTTGATAGTGAGAAATGATTAAATAAAGAGATGTGATGTGCAACTAACTAGAATATGAATCGATTAAGCTACACAGGGACAAAATACAACAATACATGTGAATATCCAAGATAGTACACACATACCTTTCTAAGAAATAAATAAAATAAGACTAAAGGAAAGAAAGAGGGTGGAAATATTCACATTAAACATTGATGTGTTCAAAGGAAAGAAATCAAACTTGAATATAATATCAAGAACTTATCCATTTACAAGCTAATGATTGAGGTGCATGAAATCTTCACAGAATGTTACAGAGGTATGCGAGCAAAAGTTTTGAGATGAAAAGGGTAGAGATATTAGGCATAGCATAAAAGATAACCCTTTTTATGTGCTTTCACATTTTCATTTATAGGATATTTTGATAGAGGAAGAAGAGGGACAAGATCAAATATAGCAATCAATATATTCAACCACCATACCAACACTAAGGATTGATCACCATTGATTTCATAGGCTAGGTATGGGTTCCTAATATTTCTTTAATCACATGCCATAAAATATCCAATGAAGGAGGATGACATCGTTCAAAACTAAAATTTGGTTGTTGGAGTAGTTGAGCACTGGTTTAAATTAGGTGTGCCTTAGTTTTGATTCGGTGACTTCTAATGTTCCACCACCTTGATCATGTCTTCTGTGGATGTTTTTAACTTGGTGAACCTTAGATGATATGTGGCTTTGTTACTAATTTCATCCTTGATCCATGATCAATTGCTAACTCAACAATTATTTTCACTACTCATAGCCTAATATTTCCTTTTCTCATGGATTATGATGCATTCTTCTTAGTCTTTCATATTCTCGTGACATTTTTCTTTAAATCACATGATATTTGTTTCATGGATTTTTTTCTTTGTACCTCATGATTTTGAATTTATTTGTTCCATGGCTTTTACTCCTTCTTCATGTGGGTTTTCTTTTTTGCATGGAATTTCTTTGTTCTACATATATTAACCTTGTGTGGCTTTTTTGCAAACTTCTCCAATACTCTAAACTTCAGTTCTCTTCCCTTGTAATGTTGCATGGTATTTTTGCTTTGTTATACGACATATTTCCCTACAGTGATGTTCCTTTGTTACATGGGTTAGGTAAACCCGTGGAACACTAAGTTCTTTTGGTTTGTGGATTTTCAAACAAGATTTTCTTAAGTCCTTAACTAGAAATAATTTTTCAAAATAGCATGGGTTATTTTTTAGACAACATATACATAGTGAAAACTAGGTATACATAATCATGAAAAACATATGAAGAAAATTTAGAAAAATTAGAACACCTTTATAAGAATAGTAGCAATCCTTTTGGTTGCATCACTAGAACAATAGAGTATTGTCCTGAAAAACTATCTAATCATATGAACCTAATATGAAAACCATGCTCCTTTTCTTGTGGGTTTCAAAAAATCAATCTTTATTTTGGAATTCTTTCATGAGATACTAGGAAAAAAATATCATTCCTTAGAATCAGTAATGAGTTCACAATTATAGATTGAAAAATGCAAGAATTAGAGGAATTAAATGGGGAATGTGTGTCCTTCAATTTTATTATGCTTATACAAATTCAAACAATTTGGAAATCAATATACAAGTATAATGTACTTGAACATGTATTCTAGAGTGGAAGCAAGTGTCCTAACACCACTCCTTTCATTTATCCAATCAATCCAGAAAGTAGTGAATCTTAAATGTTCTTATTTAAATGCACTCAAATTTTACTTTTGTACTAGGGTGGTCTTGAAACAATAAAATCCTTATAATTGGAATATTTCTTATGTATGAATTATTTTCCTAAAGTATTAATAAAAATCATAGTTATAGACTCTTAGATTCAAATGATGAACTCTATTGGTGTAGATGTTGACAAAAATGTTTGTGAAAAAATGAAAAAGAAGGATGCATAACCATGAGGACTAGAAACAAGTTTCGAAGCACCCATCAAATAAGTTACCACACCCATACTCATTTCACTATAGAATAAAGTAATAATAACGCTATAGTTATTTAAAAACCTAAAACTAAAAACTACAAGGAAGAGAAATAAAAATATTGAGGAGAGAAAAGATAAGGAAAGGGAAATGTTGGTCCATGAACTCGACTAAGTACCAAGGTAGAAGGAGCGCACACACGTAAGGAAATAAAGTAGGAAGGCACTCAAGGAAAGGCACGTGGGAGAAGAGGTTGACGCATAGAAGTAGAAGAGGATTTGGGGACTTAGCCATATTTCTAAGGTGGTGTCATAGGAGAAACACTTGAGGGCCCGAGTAGGCATGATGAATGGATTAGGTTCCAACCTGAAGCCTTGGAGGTCAAGAAAAGAATATTCAACGTAGGTAATATTCCTAGGAGGATCATTACAATTAGTGAAAGCCTTTGTAAGATGGCATAAGAACTTGATCAATCATGGAGGACCAAAATTCCGCTTAGAATATGATCTACTCATGGGTGAAACTATGGTGGTGAATCTAGATTCTATTTAAAGGAGTTCTTAGGTTGGAGTTAAAACGGGAGAGTAAGAGTTAGAGAGGAAATGAGGTGCTACAAGAATGTTGTTACTAAGCATAGATGTATGCAATCGGTCTAAACAAGGGTTGTAATGGGAAAGCACATCCAAGATCTCTATTCATATTAGTTTTGTAAGGTTGGAATGTTATTTCATGATGTATATGGTTTGAGATGACCCGTTTGGTGTAATATGGCTACTTGTAAATGGATTTAATCAATATATGGAGCTTTGTTTTGTGTATTTGTGTTTATGGACTAAACCCTAGTGTGATTTAATATTATTCATGGTTCAGATCTATTTCCATTACGTTGTTGTGATATTTATGTTTATCTCATGGATGTTTATGCTTAGAAATAGATTCACTACCTCTATATTAGATTAAATGAATGTGTTCTTGTCCTACAAACCTTTCCCCCACTAATGGAAGAATATTCTCATAAGGCTCACATAAAATAGGGGCTCGGTGCCCATGCACACCTCGGGTGAGTGCCCAACACTTGGGTCATAAAGGTGCACACTTGGGGTTAAATGAAGGATTAGAGGATAGAGGTAAATGAGACTGTATTTTGGTTTCGTTATCGGGACCTCTTTTAAAGTTGTTGTGAGAATGATGTTTGATGACATAGTGTCTAACCTTGGATGAAATTGAGACCTTGCTTAAAATCACAGAGGATGATTTTGATCAAAGGTTCAAGATCGGGATCTTTGTTTGATGCACGTAAATGGGTGGAGGATAACCTATATCATGAGCTCTATGAGACATTATTTTTTTGTTTCCTAGTAGAGTTGTATGAATGGATCTCAACATATGCATCAAGGATGAGTTGGTACTATAGACCTCGTGTCTAGACCTAGGAGGAATATTAGTGGTTATAGGATGTTGATCTGACCTAGAATCATGTTGTTGATCACTGGTGGAAAGGTGTGTTGACTAGTTACACATTGGAGTACACAATCTCAACTTATTCTTGTCCAGAGGTTGCTGAGTTCAAGTTCCTATGAGAGAACCCGGAGGATATTTTTGCAAAATTTTCCATTAACAATCAATATCCTAATCATTACTTTGAGTTTGGAAGCATTTCCTATGGTTGTCTAAACACTCACTAGGCACGAGATGTGGAAGCTAGTGTAGTGGAGATGACGGAACTTGAGGTAGAGGAAAAGAGAGAAGAGATGTGGCTCAAGTATAATGAAGCTCGAGAAAGGGATTTGGTAAGATAACGTGAAGTTTTTGGTGTGATGGAATTACGGAGGTAGATGTTACAGGTAAGTATTTGAGGTTAGCGTGGAGGGTGCGGGACTTGAGAATTTTGTGCTACCCCATCTTGGAAAGTGTGGGAGACAAACACCCTTGGCTTTTGGTGAGAGCTCATCATATGGAGAAAGGAGAGATGTAGGCATGCATCTTATCCCACCTAGTGACCAAACCCGACACTTAGTTTTCCAATATCTGAGATAAGTACTTCTAGTTCAATTGGTGTTGGTGAGCAGATAATTTCATGTAGATATCATTTTACATTATACTCATCTAAGGTGGCACAAAAATTTCTAGTGTTTGGATATATTTTTATGGCACATCATTTGGGAAAGGTGTGGGTTCAAAATTTTGGGTATCACATCTAGAAGTAGTGCGGAAAACACATCTAGGAGTGGTTCATTATCATAGAATATTGGCGCACATTTTAGCATGATGGTGGGAATGCAAAGCACAAATGCATTAGGTCCCTTACGTACAACAAGAAGAGGATTTGGACGATATGGAAGGATAGGATCTAGTGGATCTAGTGGTTCTAGTGGTGGAGGAAATTTAGGAGGAGGTCAAGGTTCTAGATTTGGTGGACAAGGGCCTCAACAACCTCAAAAAGTGTTTTTGAGATGTCCTTACATTTGCCTGATTACAAGGGTGTGGAAGACACTAGAGATCATGTGCATAAATGTGAGTTTCTATGACACACAAAGGGAATCAATGCCCTAGAGAGGAAGGAAAGTTAGTTTGTAACTACATTGTAGGGGCGCGTGCATAGTTGGTACTAGAAGTATGAACCCCATGATACGATGGTGGATTATATCACGTTGCACGATGACTTCTTGGAAGAGTTCCACATCCCCGAGTTTGAAAAGAAGAGCATTAAAACATTGAAGGAAATCCAAAAAGGTATGGAAGAGAGCATGTGGGAGTATGATGCACATTTAAGACTCTCTGTCAAAGCTATCATATGATATCCAAGCGTCACATCATGCTCAATGGTTTGTCAAAGGACTAATCACACCGATTAGGAGGGTGCTTTCACATAATACCTTCATATATCCATACGAGTTAGCCCATTCCTAGAAGCCTAGATTTCTACAATGGAAAATAAGCTAGAAAAATTGTTTATGAACTCAACTCATGAGACTCGTAGTGGTTTATGGTGCACGGATTGTGAAGTAGAGGGACACATAAAGGAAAATTGCCCACAAAATTTAGCGTGTCCCATGTTAGTAGACTGTGATATTTTCCACGAAGATCATAGTGCATTAAGATGCCCATTCTTGAAGCACGCACTCTGTAAGAATGTGTCTTGTTATTGTAATATTTTCACCTCTACTACTCATGACACCAAGGATTGCAGATTGATAGACCAAATCCATGACGTCATTGATCTTGGTGTGCACCAAACAAGTATTGGGAGAAGTTCTAAGGCTGAGGATCATCAGTATGAAGGGGGTATAGATGGAGGAGGTCAAGGAAGAGATTTTTATGGAGGATTTAGAGGCCGTAATGACCACAGAGGAAGAAGAACCGAATTTCCCCTAGGACTTGTTACAATTGTGGATCAACTGAACACTACAAGTGCAAGTGACCTAATTTTTGCAATGCACATGGTGCGAAAATAAAAAAAAAGTATGAAGAGTTTCCTGAGTTATATGAATAGATGAGTAAGAATCGGAAGAAGGAGAAATGCCTGAGTTGTATGACCACATGACAAAAATGGATGTCGAGGGTAGTGGTTAACTCCGACTTATAGCCTGTTTTGGTCAATAGACATGTTAAGGTTACACGCACTTGAGAGGAACCAAAGTAGAGGACCCTTATCACAAGAGAAGAATTGTTACATGGGAAATATCCTGATCCTACCCACCAGAAGGAAGTGTACTAAGAAACCATGGAGGTGATTAGGATTTTACAAGGAGAAATCTAGTGTCTGAAGGAGCAATCATGCTAATTAGAGTAGAAGAAGAGCGTTGAGGTTCCTCAGTAGGATATGGATGAGGTTAGGGAATTGTGTCGAATGTTGAGGCAAGAGAAAATTATTCCTCTATAGGGAGAATGGATTCAAGAGAAGGTACAACGCCTGATTGGAGGAGAGCATGAGAGATAAGTCTTACATTCTAACCTAACCCTTCAAAACATTAATTATGATAAGGAGATCACATTAAATGCAGTTGTTGATGGGTGGCTTCGAGTAATATATTGATTGACCTAGGAATAGAGGTCAATTTCCTTAATCTAGATACATGGAATAAAATGGGAAGCCCCATTGTAGCCATATTTGAATGTGTTGTACATTTCCAAAAAGACAAAGGACATGCCTCTAGGGGTGTTTAAAGGTGCATCCATAACTATTCAAGGGGAAATGTTTGTTAGGAAGTTTGAGTTTCTAGAGATCACTCAAAGGCTGATAGTTTTCTAGCACTACTTGGGCAACCTTGTGCTATGCAAATAATGTTGACTTGTGTTTCAATAAGGGCTACATCAGCTTTTAAAATAAACAAGAGTGCGTGATCATTCCACCGATCGATGGGAGGTATGCACTTGTATATGGAGTTATTGTGTGAAGAAGACTTAAACAAGATATATGTGTGCACCATCCATAACCCAAAATTCATTCATCCATCGAAGGAAGGGGTCATTCAATGGGATGATTCACAATCCATAAGTGATACAACCAATGTTTCTTATGATAATCGGGTGCATGAGACATATGAAGGATATTGAGACTCAAGTTGTTAGAATGTGCTCAGTTAGGTGCTTGGGAGGAAGGTATCTACCATGGTACACTAAGGAATCCAACCCCGATGTATTTTTGAGAAAAATGGAGACCCAAAGTGGAAATGTTAAGAGGATAGAAGGAATATGCTTACCTATACTTTGTGCGGGACAACAACACATTGGTGGGCGACACATCAAGATAATATTCTAGAGTGGCGCGAAGTGAGAATCACACTCTCTATTAGGTTTCTCCAAAGTAATGCACCATCTCAAATTTGTGACTATGATGGGAAGGGATCTACCTCATGCCATGTTCAAGAGTGTGAGAAGACTTGGATGGGAGGCGTGGAAGCTTTACCCCCTTCCCTATGGGTACATAAGTTTTATTCCACCTTATAGGATTATGCATGCGCATGGTATATTCATTTAGATTTGTAGCATCGAGACGAGGAATGGAAGGATTTAATGATGGATCTTGTTCAAACATTTGAATATTGGAGTACTAAGCCATCGATGAATGAGGCATTATAGGTAGTCAAGTGCCTTACCTTGGGAGATAATGCCATGGTAGAGGACAAGATTCTAGAGCTGTTAGGTGAACCAAAGTTAGGGCGCACTTTGTGGAGGAAGAATCAAAGGAAGTACAGCTTGAGCACACCTTCCTAGAGAAGGAGAAAGGAAATTTTGTCTACTTGATAGATGGTGAAGAGGTAGAGAAATTGGATGTTAGCCATACATAAGGTACACACAAAGTGTTATATATTGTTGATGAGAAAGCATACACTTACAAAAATCCATTAAAGACAAAGAATTTTAACATTGTTGCGAAGGAAAACCAAAGGAAGATATTATTGGGGACTACTTTGGAAAATAGGAGGTCTCAAAGATTATTGATCTTTTGCATGATTTTCAGGATTTGTTTCCACGTGGGTACCATGAACTTAAAGGAGTTCACCCCTTGCTAGGAGAAATGAGAATCAAGTTAAAGGATGGTGCGTGCTTGATTTAGAAGAGACCTTACAGATGAATCTGAATCTACGCATCAAAGTTAAGGATGAGATTGATAAGATGATAGCATTTGGGATCATAGAAGTCATTGAAGAATCTGAATGGGTAAGCCTGATGGTCATCAATATAAAAAGGATGGGAGAATAAGGATTTGCGTTGACTATAGGGATTTGAATGCAGTATGTGTAATTGATCCTTTCCCAACCCCGTTCATTGAGGACATCCTAGAAGGAATAAATGGGCACAAGATCTATTCATTTACGAGATGGGTTTGTAAGATATCATCAAGTTTGAATTTCAAAGGAAGACCAAGAGAAGACAACTTTCACCATTGAAAGGGGGATTTTTACCTATACTAGTAATGCCTTTTAGATCAAGAACGTACCTACTATGTTTTCATGAATTGTGGTTTAGGTGTTTTAGGACTTCATTTATAGTTTTCTTCAAGTATACCCGATGATTAGATGGTTTACTGATTAGTAAAATACCATTGCAATATTCTAAGGTTGATGTTTGAGAGATGCGGTAGTTGAGCTTCTCCCAATATTAACAAGTGTGTTTTTGCCACTCTTTTTGGCACATTTTTGGGACACATTCTTTTCAAATAAGGCCTACTAGTATACCTCCTCACAAATTTTTTTGTTATAGTGGTGTTGATGTCGAATCGTAGCACTTCCCCGAATGTCTGCAACACGATGGGTTGAGACTCTCGACGATTGCATAACATGGAGCTTTTCCCAAGTGTGGGACCTTGCGAAATCGGAAAAGCTCTCCGGATGAAGGCCGGTTCCTATTCCTCTATTCAGATGCACACGTAGAAGATGCAGAGGGTTTACTAAAAACCTAATCTAACTTGCCAAGGAGACAGGGGTAAGAAAATGCATAAAATAAAACCTAAACTACAAAGGTGATGCACCGAGGAATGAAGAACACCTGTCTTGCCAATAAACACAGACCATTAAAATGCAATACAAGATCATACACAGATAGCCAGATTCACAGTGAAAGATCAGGGGGATGCAAATGAATACAGAGAGGGTTGAGAATTATCCACAGACATGCATTAATTTTCTCCAAAGATTGATACAGCACACTGCAAAATGCCAAGAGGCAAGGTTGCATTACAGTTTCAAATGGGAGGTTTTAACTCCACAAGTTCACCTGCCAAAGAGAAGAAGGGAGGGGCAAAACAGAAATGTCCAACCTTTAGAAAGAAGCCCCTCCTTACAATTTATAGGAAGAATGAGAGAGAAAAGAGAGAGAAAATCAAAATCTGCCCCAACCACCTCCAGAATGCACTTAACTCATCTCATAATGATGGTAGGTGAGAACCCAGCGAACCCAAAAGTGGCGAACTATATTTTGCATTTTTAAGAATTTTTCTCACCCAATTAAAGATATCCAGTTGTAGTTGGACAGAGGACCTCGTAAGCTTTCCGAAAAGTCCAACCTTGCATGAATCCGAGCTCCCAGTCAAAAGTTATGGCCATCTGAATATCTGCGCCAGGGTCTGCTTCCTGTCAGCGCTCAAAATGTTGCACCTCTTGAAGGTGCGCCAAGGGCGCATTCATGTGTGTGTCGTCATCCTCTTCCATGTGCCAAGGGTGCACCATTTACCTTGTCGACACTCCGTGTCGTGCACCCATTCTGTGTGCCTTGGGCGCACCATTTCCTCTGTCGACACTCTGTGTCGTGCGCCCATTCTGTGCGCCTTGGGCGCACCATTTCCTCTATCGACACTCTGTGTCATGTGCCCATTCTGTGTGCCTTGGGCACACCATTTCCTCTGTCGACACTCTATGTCGTGCGCCCATTCTGTGCGCCTTGGGCGCACCATTTCCTCTGTCGACACTCTCGTGTCATGCACCCATTCTGTGTGCCTTGGGCGCGTCAGGGATTTGAGCTTCTTTGATTTCTCCATTCTCCTGCTTGTCTATATCTACCCGGGGAAAAGATATATACAACAAGTGGTATTAGAGGAGCCTACCACTACAAAGTGCGGTTTGTGGGTTCTTAGGGGGTATAAGTTACTATAGCAAATTCATCAAGGGATATGCCTAGATTTCTGCACCCCTGGAAGAGTTATTGAAACATTAAATTAAATTCTATTTGAGAGAGATGCATTAGGTAGCATTTGACACATTGAAGGAAAAGCTTACCACCGCACCCATTTTGCATTTTCCCTCTTAGGATAATCCTTTTCATGTGCATGTTGATGCATCTAGAATGGTGATTGGAGTAGTCTTAACACAACCTGGAGAGAGGATAGTTGACCATCCCTTTTGTTTTTCTAGAAGGAAGCTTACCCCAAAGAGAACAAAATTAAACCACCACAGAGTGTGAGGAGTTATAAATATCTACGTGCCGCACAAGTTCAGGCGGTGTTTGCTAGCAACTTCTTTTATTTTTACACAAACTACATGGCATGTAAATACTTGGTGAACAAGCCCATTTTATAAGGACACATATTTGAGTCCTATTGTTTTAGGAGTTTGATTTTACAATTGTGGTGAAACCAGGGAAAATCAATTTGGGACTTGATCATTTTTCAAGGATCACCTTAGGTGAGGATGTGTAGAGCATTGAGGATACAATGCCAGATGCACAACTATTCAAGATGTAACACGCGCCTCTCGACTTGGATGATATATTTTTATTCTTATGAATGGGTGTGGTGTCGAAGGGATGAAGGCATTAGAAAGGAAGAAGTTATCCATATGTGCCATAGCCTATAGGTTAATTTGTGGAGACTTAAACAAGTTAATACGTAATGAGGTTTTGTGCCGGTCATCATGCTAGAACATGAGTGTACTTTGCAATCATGGAAGAGACTTATGGTGGAATTGTAGGAGGACACTATGCGGGGAATGTGACCGCGTGAAAATTCCTTTTAGATGGCCTTTGGTGGGAAATGATTTATAAGGACTATATAGAGTATTGTAAGGCCTATGATCACTGTCAACACCTTGGTAAACTAGGGAAGAGAGATGAGATGCCATTAAGGCCTATCGTCAGTGTAGAGCCATTCAAGAAATGGGAAATTGAATTTGTAGGCCCTATTTCCCCATCTGCATGAAGGATGGGTTCACACTATATCATTACATACACAGACTATCTTACATGATGGGTGGAAGTAACGCCTTTATGAAGGATTTCACAATGGTGACAATAACTAGATTCTTGTGGGAGAATATAATCAACATGTATGGATTCCCATTAAGCTTAACAAGTGACAGGGGTACTCATTTCCTAAATGAGATAGTTATAATCCTATTGGTATAATTCATGGTGGCCCATCAGAATAATACCCCTTATCACCCACAAGCTAATGGGACAATGGAAAATTGTAAGAAAATTTCTAGTCACATGTTGACCAAGATTTGTGATGTTGGCGCATTTAGACTGGGATGATAAATTTTCTGCCATGTTATGGTCATATCAAACCACTTATAAAATATTGAACAAGGCCTTAAATTTTCAATTGGTGTTTGGCATGGAGGCTATGTTACCTATTGAATTCATGTTACCATCACTGTGTATTGTGTGCGTAAGAGGTTTAGCTGATGAACAAGCACTTGAGGAAATGATTAACAAGTTAATGCAGTTAGGTGAGTGATGTGCCATAGCATGATGGAGTCAGAAAATGGAAAAATTTAGGCAGAAGGCATGACATGATAGGCACATCAAGAATAAGAAGTTTGAGGTTGGGAAGATGGTCCTACTGTATGATTCCAAGTTTCTGCGCCACCCAGGGAAGCTTAAATTACATTGGTTGGGTCCATATGTGATATTTCATATACTTGATTTAGGCACTTACAAGTTACAAGTGCTTTGGATGGAACAATGTTACCTAGTCATTTTAACGGGAGTAGGTGAAGCCCTACTATAAATAAGTCTTCGGTGTGTTTGTAAATAAGGATGTATTGCCAACTAGTTTAGAATTTCCCTTAGTAAATTTTATTTTCTTTGTGTTTCCATTTTTCGTCACTTTTATTTGTCTTTTGTTTGGTTTGTTGTGGGCACATTTGTGTGCTTTGGTAGCCTATTACTTTTTGAAAAGGTTTTTATGCATAGAGGACCACACATCTATTTAGTGTGGGGTGGAAGGTTTCAAATAAGAGTTGTTATGAAATAATGCAATAAGGAGAAATGTTGGGAGTGATGTGCATAGGTGGCCCAAGTAAGAAAATCAAAAGCATGTGGGTTAAAAAATAAGACATAGCATAGGTGATTATGAGAGAAGATTTTTATCAAAAACTTTGAGAAAACCACGTACAAGGAAAAAAGTGCATAAGTAACATGAGGTAGGAAAAGGAAAGAGATTGGTAAGGGACACAGAGGTTGACATACTTTGGCACAAGGGGTGCACGTAAGTGAGTCTTCTCTTTTCAAATAATTCTTTCATGCTAGAAGGTTACATAAATTTTAACGTAAGTTTACACATAGAGGGAAAGCACTGGACAAAATGCGCAGAGGGATGTCGTTGAAAAAATATGACTTTATTGTGTTCGTACATTGGTAGGTGGCATCGAGTTTGTGTGGGAAAAAAAGATCTAAATAAAAGGTTGGGGGTGAGTTATTCTTTTACCTTGCGTTTTTGTTAAAGAGCTCTTACAAACTAGGGCATCCTTACGAAGAAAATTTTGTGGAGATTTGTGTGCATAGCAAAAGATTTAATGGATTTGTAAAAAGAGTGGAAAGGGAGTAGATATACATGGGTGGAGAAGTGTGTTTAGAGGATTCCTGCAGGTGTTACATCATCTTGTGGAAGGAACACTTTCTAGGTTAGGGTTTGTAGAGATAGGGCATGGGATTTGGAGTTTTGAAGAGGAGTAAAGATATAGGACTAAGCAGAGTTAGGGAGAGAAGGAAAGAAGGAAAGAAGATATCACAAGGACTAGATGAGAAGAAATGGCACCAAGGAAGGGATATAATGTTTCACCAAAGAAGGGAAAGGGAAAGAGAAAAGGAAAACCCATTGTATCAACAAGTTTCAATGAAGAGTGGTACACAAAAATGCAGTACCCAGATGGCATGATGTTAGGGAAGGAATGGGTATCTCACATATGCAAGATGGCCGTGAGTGACTACAACCATTGAAACAAACCACTAAAAAGAAATGACACTGGAGTTGGTTCTCCCCATGGGAAGGAGGACATAGGATGGAAAACTTGTGTATGATGACGAGGTGCAAACCAAGTTGGAGAAGGTTGGACTCTTGCAGCTCTATGAGTTGCCCTATTTTGGAAATCCCGAAAGGTTATACCAATGGATGATGTCATGCGTGCATAAGGATCACTTTTATTTCATAAGATGAAGAATGTGCATAACTCCTCAACTAATTTCCAAGTACACTGACATTATTTACAATAGAGAGCCACTATATGATAACTTGTGTGACAAGGAGAAAATCAAGAAGACATTTGCTACATATGAGTACAAGAAGGGTTCACACTATTTTTATATCTCCACATTCATCGACCTTGTCATGAGGATGGCTGCACACTTGGTCACAAAGTTAAATGGGAAAGAGAGGTGGACATAGGTAAACAAGAGTTGGTTGAATGTTTGCTGCAAGATCTTGGAGGGAAAAATCTACAACCTTTCATAATTTATCGCAGAGGAGATCATCATAGACACCGTGCACGATGGAGAAAAGATTATGTATGGTAACGTCCTTCTCACCATTGTGTTTTCAGAAATTAGAGTGCCCAATGGGTCAGATAAATATGTTTGGGAGTACCCGATGAGGACCCCTCCCCTGCTAAAATATTTGAAGCCTACACTTGTGACACAATGATGGTTGCTCATAAGGCGCACTTGGAGAAGTGGTACAAAAATGCATGACGCGTTCAAGGAAGAGTGGAGAATTCTTGAACAATTTCTAAAATTGGTGGATGGAGAGGTTGAGTTTTCTGTGTATCAACAATTTTGTATCGGTAAGTTTACTTTGACTAATGGCACCAAGAGCCCTTGGTGTAAGTTTCCTTCTCTTTCATGGCGCAATATTTTTAGAGTGTGGTCAATTTGTTTAAGGAGGTGAAGAAACTTATATTTTATCTAAGTGTAGTAGATCAGGATTACTGCGAGTTGTGTTGAATGTTGGTGTATCCCAAGAAGCGTGTTTATGTTGAGAAGTATGTCTCTTATGATGTACATATGTTTACATTGGTGACCTTACATGTTGCAGGGAGAACAACAACAACAGTGTATGTATGTCTAAGACCCAAATTTGAAAAAGGCACTTATGTTGAGGATGATGTATCTATCCAAGAATATCCCACCGGAAGGATGAAAGTGGTACTAAAGAAGAGGGAATGAGAGGAAACTCCAGAAAAAGGCACCGAGTGTGCATATAGTTCAGACTATGGGGGCACAATAATCTGGCATGTTCATGAGAACTTACACTCACGAAAAGAAGTCCACTTTGTAAAGGAGTCACTCAAGAGGGAAGAGATACCTATAAAAGAAGATTCCCTTGTGTTAGAGGAGTCACCGGTGAAGAAGAATAAGAAAGTGGTGTAAAGCTCAAACTCTGAGGAGACAAAGAACATGAAGGGTGATGACTCTGAGGAAGAGGAAGAAGAACATGAAGAAGGTAAGAATCCCCCTGTTCATGATGTACACAAGTCTGATGAAGAATATAATGACTATGAGGAAGATGCCCATAACAAAGGAGGAAGTGAGGAAGTAGACATCCATGCTTAGAAGACCCCGACCCTGTCTAGAGAATAGATAGATGAAAAATTAGAAAAATAGATTGTGGGTATTATACAACAGTTAGTGGAGCATGAGGTGGAGTGTGGCACTCGATGAAGTGATAAAGGAAATAGAGGAGAGCATAAGTGTAGGTAAATAATATGGAAGCATGGAAAAGATCCCAACCTTGCGCAATTTTCCCAAGGAAGTGTGCATGTGTGGAAAGGGCATGGTTGTGGTGCAAGAACATGCCATGAATTTTATTAATGATCCAAATAAGGTATTATGTCCGTGTTTCCAAAGCACAGTTCCCATAGGCCAACTCCTTACTTGGTATTATTTTGATGAAGAGGGTGTGTATCCACGCATAAGGAAAACATTGTCTTTGGATTTTTAGTCCCATGTTGATGAGCCCGAGTTCAAGATTAATAGTGATGTGTTGATGAACAGATTAGATGCCAAGGGAATACACCCTCTTGTGAATGCCCAATAGTAGTCGATGAGAAATTTTGAAATGAGCTTAACAAAGTGTTGGTGGAGGTGGAAGCAATAATTTTTGGTAGAAATGATAGAATAAGAGTCTTGGAGGAGGAGCTTGAGAAAAATAATGAGGAGATCATTGAGAGGATAGAGAGATAAAACAGAAGGAATTGATCAATACGCAGTTAAGGCATGAGCTGAGGGATGAGAAGGTGAAGGTGCGTGAAGTATACAAAAAGATAGAGGTTATTTCAAATTCCATTATCTTAAAGCACCCAGGACCTTCCCCCACTGAGTAGAATTATGGGTCTACCATGTGTTTCCTAGAATAATCAACATGCATACTCACCATTGAGAGGAAACCAATTGATTTGGATTCGAGAAGAAGAGGTGATGACATGGTAGAAGGAAGAAGAAAAGTTAAATATTAGGGAGACAATAACTTGGTACTCTAAGCTCCTTGCCTCAGTGATGATTGCAGCACAAATGGCCCGAGTTGTGTATGAAAATTGTGGTAAAAGAGATGGAGTAACAAGAATATTGGCTACTAGCCATAAGACAAATCTAAAGGAGTTTCAAGAGAGAAACAATGGCAATAGGGCAGAGTGAGATAAAATATTGATAGAGGTCAAGAATAAATCATATGTGATAGAAAACTTGAGGGTTTTCATTAAAAATAAATTAAGGGAATTATACCCCCAAGTCACTCATAGGATGGACACATTAGGTGATCTTAGCAAGAAAATCGAAAACATCGCAGATACACTAAAGGCTAAGGGAGATGAACTAATTTTTGATGAGGTTAGCGCATTGGTGGGTGATTTACTTCAACATGCGTAGGGTGAGGTAGATGCTTGGGATAAAATTGAAGCATCCATGAAGAAAGACTTCCCACTCCTCATGCAGTAGTAGCATGATCCTTCTATTCTTCCATTCTTTATTCAATTGCAAATTATTTCATCTCCCCATTCTTTATTCTTTGGTGAAAGAGAAAAGTGTTTCTAGGGATGGATAACACACATAGTGTGGGGTAATGTTGGGCCCTGAATTGACTAAGTCCCAAGGAAAAAGGAGCACATGCGGGACATACATTCAAGTAGGAAGGTGCATGGGAGAATAGGTTGGTGTGCGGAAGAAGAAAAGAGCGTTTTGGGAATTAGCCGCATTTCAAAGGTGGTGTCGTAGGAGAAACATGTGAGGGCCCGAGTAGGCATGATGAATGGATAAGGTGCTAGCCTGGAGCATTGGAGGTCAAGAAAAGAATATTCCTAGGAGGATCATTACAATTAGTGGAAGCCTTTACAAGCTGGCATAAGCACTTGATCGATCATGGAGGACCACTTTGACTTGGTATGCGATCTACTCATGGGATAAACTATGACAGTGAATCTAGATTATATTTAAAGGAGTGATTAGGTCAAAGTTAAAAGGGGAGAGTAAGAGTTAGAGAGGTGATGAAGTATATGGTCTAAGATGACCCCATTTGATGTAATATGGGTATTGTAAATGGATTTAATCAATAGATGGATTTTAGTTGTGTGTATTTGTGTTTATAGACTAAACCCTAGTGTGATTTCATATTATTTATGGTTCAAATCTATTTCCATTATGTTTTTGTGATGTTTATGTTTATATCATGGAGCATTTATGTTTAGAACTATATTCACTACCTATGTATTAGATCAAATGCATGTGTTCTTGTCCTGTAAACCTTTCCCCATTAATGGTGGAACATTCTCACAAATCTTGCATAAAGGAGGGGCTCGGTGCTTGCATGCACTCGGGTGAGTGCCTAACACTTAGGTGATAGGCTGATGCACTTGGGGTTAAAAGAAGGATTATATGATAGAGGTAAATGAGACTACATGAAAAGATAGGATTCATACAAAGAAGGAAATAATTTCAATAAGATAAATATAGAGTCACATATGTTGAAGTGAAACAAAACATACAGAACATGTCAAAATTCAAACAACACAAGGAAAATACACATAATAGAACATAATTTATACAAGTAATGAATAAACATAAATTAACTAGTCTGTACCAAAATAATTGTCTTCATGATGACCCATTTTTATATGTGTTTATAAATATCGATATGAAACCAGTCATTTAGATAGAGATTAATTTTGTAACTTTTCTACATGTTGATATTTCTTCAAATTATTATCAAAATAATAGTGATATTAAATTCAAAAGGAAAGAGATGTCACCTAATATTTATAGTGAAAATTTGGGAAGATTCTATACCAAACATTCATGTTCTTGTGTTTGGATTTTATAAACATGTGCCCTCCAAGAATATGGAAACATGTATAAGTGAATAATTCTCTATATACAAATATATAATCAAGAAAATGTTAAAATAGATAGTAAAAGAACCATAGGAATGATGATAATACATTTAATTGTGTTGAAAATATGAAGAAATACATAAGATCCATATCTTGGGGTATATGTTGTATGTGTGTGTGTGTCTATATATATATATATATATATATATATATATATATATATCATGTTAAGATGGAGTGGAGAGTGTATATATGTTTCATAGTTAAAAAATTGAGAGTGACATGTAATTATTAGATAACAATAATAAGATTAGATGCATGTGAAGGAACAAGAAAAAGTCTTGGGAAAGTGTTTAATTTTTTTTTGTTGGCATTGTGTTTTCATTTCAAAGAGAGATGTTTTTGTTGATGTCATTAGGTGTCATTTATGTAAAAATGAGTATGGAGCATGAAGGTTGATTGGTAGTTTTAGGTTGAGGTTTCTTGAGTTGATGAGTTATTTGGTTTTGATGATGTTTCTTGGGGTATATGTTGTATGTATATATATGTGTGTGTGTGTGTGTGTGTGTGTGTGTGTGTGTGTGTGTGTGTGTGTGTGTGTGTGTGTATATATATATATATCATGTTAAGATGGAGTGGAGAGTGTATATATGTTTCATAGTTAAAAATTGAGAGTGACATGTAATTATTAGATAACAATAATAAGATTAGATGCATGTGAAGGAACAAGAAAAAGTCTTGGGAAAGTGTTTAATTTTTTTTTGTTGGCATTGTATTTTCATTTCAAAGAGAGATGTTTTCGTTGATGTCATTAGGTGTCATTTATGTAAAAATGAGTATGGAGCATGAAGGTTGATTGGTAGTTTTAGGTTGAGGTTTCTTGAGTTGATGAGTTGTTTGGTTTTGATGATGTTTCATGGGTTCTTGAGCAATTTTGATAGCTCACAGCTTAATTGTAGAGGTGATGTAGTGTTCCTAGGGTGATTTTATTGAAGTATTATGAAGTGTGGTGAAGGTCATTACATTTTTTCAAATGTGTCAAAGTGATGATGAAGTCAGTTTGGTTGGTACAAACATGTTCAAGGTTCTTGTTTGTGAAGCCTAATAAGAAGAATGGTGTATGACATTATGAAGTAATACATGTATCATTTTTATGCATTCATAGCATGGGGAACATGAATATGATGTGTAGAGACACTCACAAGTGTCTTATAATGTTGGTTCAAGTGTTAGACTTGGTTTTTAGGTCTGTTCCTAGACCTAGTCCTTGAGAAAACATGCCCTAGTGAAGTGATTTGGACTATTTTCAGCATGGTGATGAAAATTTTATCATTTAAGAATGTGGATTAGGTTTTTCTTGAGGTGTGGACTAAGTTTCAGTTCTTGGAATGCAAGACTAAGCAAGGTATGTGATTTTTTCCCTTACCGAGTTTGTGGAAGTGAGAATTTGAGGTTGAATTGGATAGTTTGATGATCATTGGCATGCATATGCTTTGCATTGAGACCAAATATCTTGGGTAAAGTTGAAGAGGTATACTAACAAGGTTTTGCAAGTGTAATGAGTTCATTTTATCATCATATGTTTATGAACAATCGTTAAGAAGGAAAACAAATTTTAAACCCTTCTAAAACCCTATGTTTAGAGTGATGGAGAAGAAATTGATGGTATATTCCCAGAATGAATATTTTGAGCTAGTATAATTATTGTAAGTTGTATAGGAATCCTCCATATTTCTCCAAGTTCAAGTTATAGGTTTTTATTATGTGTGGGCCCCACTCAAAAATGAATTTTTTGTAAAATTTATGTTTTCTCTCATGTTTTGCATTAGACCAGGTGACTAAATTGGTTTTGGAGGAATTATGGGATCTATATTTCATTTATTGAGTGGTTTCAGATAAAATTATATCCCTTATAAGGTTTATTGAAGTCCATTTTACATTATTGGTTTTGGGATAATTTTTGGCGCTTTAATGTGACTTTGATTGCAAAAGCTTTTAGGAGATCAAAAATCTGATTTGTGGACTCCTATGCACTTGGTGATGACCATGAGGTCATGATATTTAAATGGATATATTAAAATTTCATGTATGATGTCATTTGATGGAATTTTGGTCCTTGTTTATGAAGATTATTTTAAGGCAACTTGGTTGTAATTGTACTCAAGTGGATTTCATGGCATGAGATAATGATGCTTCATTGTTTGGAGTTTTCAAAGGATTAGAAAAAATGTCTAACTTGTGTATGATTTTTGATGAATATTTTTAGAACATTAATTTTTGGTGAGTTAGTCGTTTTGGTGCATTAGGGCTTCTTGAGTCCTAATGGAGGTTTAGTTGGTTCTAAGTGATATTACCGACCTATATGGTATTATGGCTGATATTTCTAGGATGTTATAATGTTTTTATGATGTATTTTCCTTAATAATTCCAGCCTATATGTAATTAAGTCATGAATCATGTATAAAATAAAATTAGAAATCTCATTTGAGCTAGTTGTGAGTGAGAGCAGAAAAGTACAAGCTAGAGGGAAACATCTGGAGGTGTAAGAGGTCTTTGTGACCTGCAAGAGAGAGATAAATGAAGATTTTATGATTTTATAGAGATAGAAAAGGTATGATTGAGCTTGGTTAGATGACCTAATTAGCTTGAAGAGTAAGACTATGAGCAAGGAAGGCTAGAGAGAATTTCTAAGAGAGATGGAAGAAGAGAGAGTTTCATTTCGCATCATCGGTTGTTGTACAACATTTCGTATATGAAAAAAATTAGGTGGAAAAGCTAGTGTTGAGTCATCTAGGGGTTTGTGCCTCCTTGTAGGGTTGGTGCTCCTTGTTGATTTGGTTCTCAAATAAATTTTAAACATGGATATAATAAAGTTTTTTCAAAGTGGGTTTTCTTCCACTTGAGAGATTCCCACTTAATTCTCGTGTTCATGTGTTTTTTTCCTCTTGCATATGTTTTGATGGTTTTGTTGTATTAAAAAATCTTAATGGATAAGCTAAGTTGAATAGTTGATGAATGTTAATGTTTAAAGTGAATGAACAGTTTTATGACCATTGAGTCAACCCCTTTGAGTGGTTATGCTTCCAATAATTGTTATTAAAGAAATACCTTTGAAGTAAACTTAAAAATATTGAGGTGATCTTTTGAAGCACAAGATGCTTAAGTAGTTAAGGAGAGAATTTCAAGAGATGAGATATCTGGTCAAAAAATATGTAGAGATCATCAAGGATATCAAAAATCAGTTGGAGGATGTAAGTACAAGATTGAGATCAAAGGAAGGAGAACTAAGTTATGCTCCTTAGATGTTTGAAGTTAGTAATAGAATTTCTTGTGATGTTAATGGAAATGAAGAATCTAAGGTATATTTAAGGGAAGAATTGGTGTTTCATAGAAATAAGAACCTAAAATTGGAATCATAGGTCAAGCACTATGGAAAATAGGTCAGTAGTATGAGTATTGAGCATGATCGATTCTCAAAGTGTTGAAATACCAAGTTGAGGATATGACAGCTAGCCTAAATGTCAAGAAGGATGAATTCATCAAGTGTGTGTTAGAAATGAGGTCCTTGAAGGTTGCATTTGAGTAGGTATGTAGTAGTTTGAAGAATTTTGAGAATTTGGAGAAGATCTTTGAGGCTCTAAAATATTTCTTGACAATTCGAAGGATTCATGTGATAGGCTTGGCTTATGTTCTAAGGGAGACATAAAGGATGATGATACAAGTCAAGAATATATTTTTCAAAGTAAGGACTATCCAAAAAAGGTAAAAAATAAGAAGGAAAAATCAGTTAGACAAATAAATGCTATGAGGTATGCTGGGTATTTTCATGGTTATTATCATGCATGCAATCAATATGGTCTTAGAGATATAGAACATAAAAGGTCCTCCAAAATCACGTACCATGGGGAAAAGGGAGGAATCATCAATCAAGAGGTATGTATGATGTTGTTTGTTATCAACGTCATCAAGAAGGTAAAATTTCAATTTTTGTCATATTGATCCATCTAGACAAAACGAGAAGGTTGTTTCTCCCAAAGTTAAGATGGTGTAGAATCGTAAGTCAATCAAAGAACCCGATCATGAAAATAATATCAAAAGGGATGAATCTAAGAGAGTCATGCATTGTACGAGTTTGAGTTTGTTGATAAGGAACCTATGAAGGAATAACTGAGACTATAAAGACCATCTTAGAGTTTTAACATGAAGATAACCTAAAGATTTCAGTCGTCAAGCCTAACTCGATCTATATACAAGAAAAAAAAGGTATGGTTAATCTAGTTCTCCAAGAGAATCATGTTTATTTGACATCAATTTAGTCAATAGATACCTAAAAATAATAGGAGGTTACTTAAGTCAGTTTATCAATCTCAAGAGTGCAATGGTATGGAGATGTGGAAATATCCCAAGTTATTGGTATCTTAGTGCCCTAAGTGATACAAGGTGTCTTCATTATGCTGCTTGAAGGAATTCATATCTCAAGAGAAGAAATGGAGTGGTATTATCATCTTGATAGATCTATGAAGGAACAAAAATGTGTGTTACCATGTGATACATATGAGTGAATACCAAATTAGGTATATTTTGTTGATTTTATTTGTTCTTGTTCAATTCATGAAATCTTGTTGCAAGTGAAAGGCATCATCATGGTATGTTTCTAAGACATATATACCAAGAATTTTGGTGTTGGATTGACTATTTGAATGTTTCTTGATGCATTTTTGGAGTCATATTGAACTCAAGATTGTTGTGTAAGGGTTGTTAGGTTGCTTCAATAGTGATTTTATACTATTATGTGCCTCAAGATGATTTGAAAGTTATATACTTATTATGAGATGATTCCAAAAGGTTTATACAATATTTATTGCAAAATGGGAAGGTTTGGAAAAGACATCATTGATTGTTTGAATGGTTTGATTTGAGCACTATCATGGAGATATTGACATCAAGATTGTTCATGGAGACATAACAAGTATTCAAAATGAAAAATATCTACTGACTTATACATTCATGAAGGACTGTTTTCTTGCTATGACCATATTTTAAGAGGAAGGGTTTAAAGTGATGCTTACAAGGTTATGTGGTAAGCATTTGGGTTTGGAGTTGTGTTTGAGGCTCTATTACTGACAAGAAATGATGGGTGATAATTGTTGGTATGAAGACTTTAGTAGTTATGCCCTAGGTGTGCATTTGATGTGTGGACACTCTTTAAAAATTTCTTGAAGACCTATCATTGAATATATGCTTGTGATCAGTACAATTATTTTCATGAAGATATGATGTAAGTTTAAGCTTCACAAAAAGCATGAATAGTTGTAGTACCTAAGCGAGTTAGTAATAAGATGATCACAAAGGTATGTATCTATATGTTGTTTTTGTTTGTAGGTACACTTAGTAGAAATATGGATAAAGGTTTTTCACTAACTATCATATATGAATATATGTGTCATGATGGATTTTCATGAGGCTTATGAAGGAGATGTAATGAAGCATGGATTTGTAGGTGTGGTGTTGAATTTTAGGTGCATTGTACTCATGGATATTAGGTTAGGTATGAAGATGCTTCGAGTATACATGATGTCTTGGAATCAGTCATGTATAATGTGGTGATTAGATTTTGTATAGTCAAGGACATATGTAGAAGGTACATTCATGAAATTACTATTGAGTAAAGTGTTTATGTACTCCAAGCAGTGTTTGTAAGATTGACACATCTAAAGGATAAGAAAACAAGGCACTCTAAGTTTTTGTTGTGTCTTAATATTTTGTAAGTAGCATAAAATTGTGTTAAGTCATGTGTTAAATTCAAATATGATTAATTGATTTCAGGACCTAGAAGGTTAAAGTAATTTGTATACATAAAGTTGTGACTCTATGATTGTCGAGGAGGACAAGATAAGATTGTGGTAAACATGTTTATTCTTTGTGATGCTCAATAAAAGGTCATTAGCTTGTGTAAGGTATGTATTGTTTTCATGAGGTATTAAATGTAGTTAGTAAAGTGTTAAGAAGTAAGGGGAGATGGAAGCAGGGCTGATGTGAGAAAGGTAAGAAAGAAGATATTGGTTCATTATTCTAGAAGTTGATAGTAAGTTCCCAAAATTTTTTGGAGTGATGATTGGTTGTTGGGATATTAATGAGTTAAGATTGTTTGTTATGCATTGTTATAATAGTGTCAAGGATTTGGGGGATTCAAGTCATATTTTTATCAAGGTAGTTCTTTGAAGGTATGTTTTATCTTAAATTTACCCTAGGGTGATTCTGATAACTTACGCAATTTCTCTAGACTCGGATAGATAAAAATGGTGGAAACAAGAAATCTGGATTTTGGGGGGCACACCTTTGATTGTTTATAACTCCCATTTTCACGAAAAGTCTAAGGACTTATCTAAAATTATCAAAAATGAGAAAAATACCTATTTTAATTTATTGTGGGTTTAGAGGTTACATGTGGAACAACCGCAAATTGAATTAGGATTCCTCGTCCTTGACTTGGGTCCAAAATGCCAAGAAAATAATGTATTGCGGAAAATTCGGGTCCCGACGTCCTAGGAAAAATAAGTTCCATCAGGACACAAGTTCCCGAAATACCAATTTTATTGATTTACAAAGGAAACCATCCAATGTGAAAAAGTGGAAGTTTGCATCCCAGGCGGTCGAAGTTCCATCAGCCATGAGTTCCCGAAATGCTGATTTACATGATTATCAAAGGAGTGAAGTAGATTGTGGAAAAGGTAGAGTTCAATGACCCAAATGTCCCAGGTGAGTTGAGACATGGGTGCACGGAAATAATGAAATGGCCATAAGCCTATGTTTTGCAGATAAGGCGAAATATCATGGCCTATATGGTCCAAGTACCACGGGGACATGAGTTCCCCACAAACCCAAAATTGCCAAAGTTCAAGTAGGAAATACGTTGCGGGTATGGTGACGGTCAATGGTCCACCTTGCCCGGTTAATAGTGGATGCACAAGGATAAAATATCCTGAATCGGGTAAAGTGGAGAAAGGAGGCCTAAACGGCACAGTACCATGGGGACGTGAATTCCCATGGAGGCAAAATTTCCACCTATCAAGGGGATCGAGTAGGTTGTGGATAAGACGGACTTTGGTAGCTTAGGAGGAACTTATGCCATAGGGACATGAGTTCCCCAAAAACCACAATACCCACATATCAAAGTAAAAAGGAGTAAAAATCCAGTGTATTGTGGATTGTGAGAGCCCGTGTGGAACATCCCGACCCTGATCTTAAAATAGTCATAAATTTTGATCCGGAGCTCTGATTTTCACAAAATTAGAATTTTTGGAAAGGGCTCGACATCCTCTACAAAAAAAAAAATTGGATTTATTATTTTTAATGAGGGTAGGTGTGTGAAAAGAAAGAAACATCTCCAGCTCCAAGAAATTAAATTCCCATTCCTGTAAAATACAAGAAATCCTTGGAAAATTCAGAATAACTGCTCACACTCAGAGGACCATAAATTTTGCAATTTTGAACCGATTTTGCAAAATTGGTCTCCTTGAATTGTGACTCTAAGCCCAATGCAAAAAAATAAGAAATCTAGAATTTGATTAAGAATTGATCATGATTTTAAGGAAAACGTGCCAAGTTTTGAAAATGATTTTATTAGTGGTTGGAGAGGCATTTAATGAGCTTGAGCTGCCATTCCTTCTCTGCTGCATGTTATGGGATACCTTGAGATTGCTTTTTCAGGTCCAAAATCACCAACCACACTCATTTATTATGACTTGAAATTAGTTGAAAAGTGGATTTTGGGACTTACATCCCTTCTCTCTCTCTCCTTCAAAATTCTATAAATGAGAGCGCTGGGAATGTGAGTGCTGGGATCATTGTAAAAGGAGGATAGTTTGGGTAACAAAACTCTGTTATTTTGTTTTTATGAAGCTAATGTGCTGCAGGCCCTCGTAGTGGACTCTTGCATTATGATTCGAGCCTTTATTTTGTAATAGATTGAATTGTGCATATTAATGAAGAAATAGATGCAAGTTTTTGATGTATCTTCCCTTGATGTGTTTGTCTGCATTCTTCTTTCCTCTTCAATCTTATTACAAATATATTTTGTCTATTTTATGCTCTTGTAGGGATTCATTATCATTGTGTGTGTATGAAATATTTTTGTGAATGTAGTTGCTAGACTATGGAGAATTGTTATCACCCTCTCTAGTATGTACTTTGCTTCCATTTTTCACACATTGGAAAGTTATTCTCATTCCCTCCTTTTCTGATGTATCACCACTTTAGTGTAGGCCTTGTTTTCATGATCTCTCTCCTAGTTCCTTATAAAGTTAGATTAAGACTAGATAGTTTTTCTTGCATTAGAGTAGATTGTGGCAAGTAGTCTAGGAGCAAGAACCAATTTTCTATGGAGTTCTATCTCGGTAAAGAAGTCCCACAACTTGGAGATAGTACCCATGTTACCTAGTCACATCTGTAATCTCAATCACACACACTTGTTAAAATCAAAGGGTGATGTGATTTGGTGATAACAATATGCATGTGTTAAGGGGGGGAGATTTGATCAAAGAGATAAATTAGTGGTGAAGATGAATAACGAACCTTGTTTGTTTTGGTTGATATTTCCAACCAAATAGTGATTATTTTGCTATCATAAGATGTTACAGATATGTTTCTTTGTCATTAATGTCAAAAAGAGGAGAATAAGTTGAATGCATGTGATTTCCTTAGGGGAGTTAGAGATTTGTTATTTTTGACATCAATGGGTTTTCCATAAATGACAAAGGGGGAGATTTTTAGCATTATGTTGTCATTGATGTCAAAGAGATATGTTGTCATTGATTTTATTTCATTGGTTTAAAAGGAGTATGGAGCATAAAGGTTGATTGGTAGTGTCAAGTTGAGGTTGCTTGAGTTGATGCGTTGTTTGGTTTTGATGATGTTTCATGGGTTCTTGAGAAAGTTTGAAGGCTTATAGTGACTTGTAGAGGTGATGCGGTGTTAGGGTGATTTTTTGAAGTATAATGAAGTGTGGTAAAGGTCATTGCAAGTTTTCAAAGGTTCCAAAGTGATGAGTAAGTTATTTTGGTTGGTGCAAGCATGTTCAAAAATCTTTTTATGAAGCCTCATAAGTAGATTGAGGTATCATATGATGAAGTAAGGAATGTAGGAGATGTTTATGCATTTTCAGAGCATGGGGATCATGAGTATGATGTGTAGATACATTCACAAGTGTCTTATAGTGCTGTTTCAAATGTTAGACTTGGCATTTAGGTTTTTCCTAGATCTACTCCTTCGAAATCATGCCATAGTGAAGTGATTTGGAATGTTTTCAGAATGGTGATGTAAATTTGATCACTAAAGAAGGAGGATTAGGATGTTCTAAGGTGTGGACCAAGTTTTAGGTCCTTGAATGCAATATTACGAAATTTATGTGATTTTTCCCTTACCGAGTTTGTGGAAGTGAGAATTTGAGGCCGAATTTGACAATTTGATGATGATTATCACGTGTCTTATTTGCATGGGGAACCAAGATCTTGGTAAAATTTTAAGAGGTATAATTTGAAGGTTTTCCAAGTAGAATGAGGTCATTTTATCGTCATAGTTTTATGAATAATCATTAAGAAGGAAAATTGGTTTTAAACCCTTCTAAAACCCTAGGTCTAAAGTGATGGAGAAGAAATTGATGTTACATTCCTAGAATGAATTATTTGAGCTATCATAATGATTATAGGTTATAAATTAATCCTCCATATTTATCCAAGCACAAGTTAGAGGTTTTGGTTGTGTAGGCCCTACTCAAAAAGGTATGTTTCGGAAATGTTTTGTTTTCTCTATGTTTTTGCATTGGACTAGGTGACTAAATTAGTATTAAAGAAATTATAGGATCTATAATTCATGTCTAGAGTTGTTTTAGAAATTTTTTTAGCCATTATAAGGTTTGTTGTAGTCTATTGGCATTACTGGTTTTGCGGCGGTTTTGGGAAGTTTCAGGTGACATCATTGTAGAAGCTTTTTAGAAGTGCTACAGTGTTATTTATTGAATTGTATGAGCTTGGTGATCACCCCTAGGTCATGATATTTCCATTGATATATTACAATTGCATGGATAAGGTCATTTTTTTGATGTTTGAGCCATGTTTCTAAAGTCTAGTTTTGAGGCATCCTGGTTGTATTTGTTCTCCAGAGGGTTTCATGACATGAGATGATGATGCAGGGTGTTTCATGGTTAATGTAGTTTTTTTAAGGCTTACACAACATTTATAAGTGGTTTATGAGTTTTGGTGAAGGTTTTTTTCTCTAAAACATTCATTTTTGGTGATTTTTTTTTTTTGGTGCTTTAGGGCTTCTCGAGTCCTAATGGAGGTCTAGTTAGTTCAAAGTGATATTTCTAACCTATATGGTCTTATGGATGATGTCACTTAGATGTTATAATTTTATTATGATGATTTTTTTATCCATAGGGATCTATAAAAATATACCATGTCATTAGTTACATGAACACCAAGAAGGAGAAATAAGAAAAGTGAATAAAATGAGCTAAACAGAGGTTCTAGAAGGAACCACCACTGAAACAATGAAAATTTCAAAACTACCACCCTATAGGGGAGGTAGTCTTGAAACCGCCACCCATCCAAGGCGGTGGTCCCGAGACCACCGGGTCTACTCAGTGGAAGTCTTGACACTTTTGAACAAAAAAAGAAGAATGGAACGTGAATGGACATGAATTTGAAGTGCCAACAGTGTGTCTCTTCCCCTTCCATTCCCTTTAACATCCTCCAGTGCATCGGAGGACATGAAAGGCCTATAAAATGCATGAAAGGAGAAAGATAATGGCCATTCAAAGATCTAGAGACATCGAGAAGCAGAGTTTAATGAGAGTAGTGAGCAAGATCTTTAGTGCTGGAGTGGAATTTGTAGGAGCAAGGTGTAGAAACAGAGAAAGCAAGTAATTAGAGAGAAGGTTTACATTGTTGCTTCTTTTCATACTTATTGTAATCTATAATTTTATATATTAGACCAATAAAAGTGGGAAGAAAGAGTAGTTTCCCTTCTTGGTTGGTTTTCCTCCATTGGAGCTTTCCAGGATAAAATTGTTGGTGTTGAAGTTTGAATTCTTTCCTTCTCTGCAATTTCCTTTCTATAGCACTAGATAATCAGTCACTAAGCTCTAATTCTTTCAATAAAATATGTCATTTTCCAAAGTTAAAAGTAAAACAACATAATTGTGTGATTTGTAGAGTTCCAAAGTAGAATTTTACAGATCAATTTTCCCTATGAAGGCTAAACTACATGTAATTAATTCATGAGTAAGGTATAAAAGAAAATTAGAAATCTCATTTGAGCCAGATTATGTGTGAGAGGATAAAAGTGGGAGCTAGATAGAAACTTATAGAGGTGTACTTGAGGTATTTTTGACCTATAAGAGATAGATAAATGACCTAGGTATGGGTGAGCTAGGTAATATGACCTAGTCATATTGAAGAGGAAGACTATGAACAAGGCTAGAGAGTCTTTTTGAGAGAGATAGAAGAAGATAGATCTTTATTGTGTCATCATCAGTTGTGTGTACACAAAATTTTAGAGATGGAAAGCACATTAGGTGGCTGAGTTGGTGTTGATGAATCTAGGAGGTTGGTGTCTACTTGTAAGGTAGGTGCTCTAATAAATTAGGGGTTGGTTCTCCTTGTGGTGTGGTGCCTCAATAAACCTACGGTTGGTGCTCCTTATTGAGTTGGTGCTCAACTAAATTTTAAACATGGCTATAGTAAAGTTTTGTTTTAGCCTTCAGGATTTCCCTATTAATTACGGTGTTTGTGTGTTCTTATGTTCCTCTTGCATATGTTTTTATGGTTGTGTTGAATTGATAAATATTAATGGATAATCTGAGTTTAATGGTTTATGAATTTTAATGTTTAAATTCAGTCAAAAAAATTTATGACCACTGAGTCAACCACCCTCTTAGTGGTTGCACTTTGAGAAATTGGTATCGAGTAGGACCTCCGAGGCAAGCTTAACAACCTTTAATTGATAATCTCAATTACAAGATGGATAAACATTTAAGGAGAGAATGCCAAGAGATGATATCTAGGGTCAAGAAAGATGTAGAGATCATCAAGGATCTCAAAATTGGTTAAAGGCTGCAAGTACAATTTTGAGATCAAAGGAATATGAGTGTGATCAATTGAGAACCAAGTTACACTCCTTGGAGGTTTCAAAAGTTAGTGATAGTTGTGTTTACGATGTTAATGGAAATGAATAAGTTGAGGTAGATTTAATGTCATAATTGGTGTTTCATAGAAATAATAACCTCAAATTGGAATTAAATTTCAAGTAATATGAAAAACATGTCAAGTATTATGAGTATTAAGAATGATTATATTCTTAAAGTGTTGAATTTTCAATTTTAGGATATGAAAGCTATCCCAAATGTCAAGAAGGATGAATGCATTATGTGTGAGTTAGAAATTAGATCCTTCAAGGATGAATTAGTATAGTTGTCTAGCATGTTGAAGACATGTGAGAAGTTGGAGAATATCTTTAAGGATCTAAATGATCTATTGAGTAGTCAAAAGGCTTCAAGTGATAGAACATGCCCAGTGTTAAGGAGACATAAATGATGATGATATAATACAAGAAGTTTTTCAAATGAACAAGGATAATAACAAGGTCAATAATAATAAGGAAAACTTATTTAGACAACCAAATGATATGATTTATTTTGGTTATTGTCATGCATGTAATCAACATGGTCATAGAGCGAGAGAATATAGAAGGTATTCCAAAATTTTGTATCCATAGGGAAAAGGAAGGAATCATAAATCAAGAGGTATGTATGGTGTTGTTTGTTATCAATTTCTTCAAGAAGTCCACATTGATAGTTTTGTCATCTTGATCCATCTAGAAAAAATAAGAAGGTTGTTGCTCCCAAAGTTAAGATGGTGTGAAATCCTAAGTCAATTAAAGAACTTGATCATACAAAAGAAATCAAAAGGGATGAATCTAAAACAATCATGCATTGTAAAGAGTCTATGTTTGTTGATAAAGAACATGTGAAGGAAGAACATAAGACTTTCAAGAGTGACATTGAAGATAAGCTGAAGATTTCATTCATCAAGCCAAATTATGATATGTATAGAAACAACAAAATTATGGATAAGCTAGTTCTCCAAGAGAATCATGTTTGTTTGATTACAATTCAGTCAATGGTACCTAAGAAGAATAGGATGGTTTTTAAGTTAGTTTATCAATCTCAAGAGTTAAATGGTATTGAGGTGAGTGAATCTCATGATTTCTTAGTATCTTATTTCCCTAAGTGATAAGATGTGTATTAATTATGCTTCTTGAAGGAAATCATCTCTCAAGAGAAATAATGGAGGGGTATTGTCATATTAACATATCTGTGATGGTATAATAGATGTGTGTTACCTTCGATACAACTGAGTGAAGACCAAATAAGATATGTCTATATTGATTTTATCTATTCTTATAGAATTCATGAAATCTTGTTGTGATTGGAAGGCACCACGGTGGTATTTTTGTAGGAGATGTATACCAAGAATTTTTTTGTTGGATTGACTATTTGAAGCTTGCTTGATGCATTTTGGAGTCATATTAAACTTAAGATTCTTGTGTAAGGGTTGTTAGGTTATTTCAAGAGTGATGTTATATTGTTATATGCCTCAAGATGATTTGAATTTTATCGATTGCTTATGAGGTGATTCCAGGTCTTTGAAGGTGAATAGGAAAGTTTGAAAATACATGATTGATTGTTTGAAAGGTTTAATTTAAGCATTGTCATGGAGTTTTTGCCATCAAGATGGTTCATGGAAACACACCTAGTAGGAAAAATGAAAAATATATGTTAACTGATATTGTCATAAAGGAATTTTACCTTGTTATTTCCATGTTTTGTGATGAAGTGTTTCAAGTAGTTCTTACAAGGATGTGTGGTAAGCGTTTGGGTTTGGAGCTATGTTTGAGGCTCGAGATATAGACAAGAAATTATGGGTGATAATTGTTGGTATGAAATTTTTGTAGTTGTGACCTAGGTATACATTTGATGTGTGGCCAATGTTTAGAAATTGTATTTAATACCTATCATTAAAGATATGCTTGTGATCTATATAGTTATTTCATCAAGATATGATGTAAGTTTAAGCTTTAAAGAGTATGAACAATTATGGTACTGAAAGAGTCAAGAAGAAGATGATCACAAGGTTATGTATTTACATGTTGTTTATGTTTGTATGTATAGTTAGTAGAAATATGGACATATGTCTATCACTAAGAATCATATATGAAGATATATTCCTTGATGGAGTACCATGAGGCTTATGAAGGAGATATAATGAAGCATGAATCTATAGGTGTGGTGTTGAAGTTTAGGTGCATTGTACTAAAGTATATCAAGTTAGGTATAAATATTCTTCTGAGTAGGCATAATGTCTTGAAATCATACATGTATGATGTGTTGATTATCATTTTACATTCAAGGACATATCTATTAGGTACAGTCACAAAATTTCTAGTAAGTGTTTATGTACTCCAAGTAGTGTTTGCAAGATTGACGATGATCTAGAGGACAAGAAAATAGGGTGCTCTTATTGTGTTGATGTGTCTTAAGATTTTAGAAGTAGGATAACAATGTGTCAAGTCATTAGTTGTAGTTGAATATGATTCATTTATTTGAAGGCCTATCATATTAAGGTAAGTTGAATACATAAAGTTGTGATTATATGATTATGGAGGAGGATAAGAGAAGATTGTGGTAAGAATGTTTATTCTTTGTGATGCTCAATATAAGGTTGTTATGTTATGAAAGGTATGTACTAATTTCATGAGGTCTGAAATGTAGTTAGTAAAGGTGTTAAGAATTCAAGGGGAGATGACAACAGGGGTTGATGTGAGAAAGGTAAGCAAGAAGATATTGATTCTTGGTTCTTACAATTGATAGTAAGTTCCAAACTATGTTGAAGTGATGATTGGGATTTGGTATATTAATGAGTTAAGATTGGTTGTTATACATTGTTCTAGTAGTTTCAAGGAATAAGGGGATTCAAGTCAATTGTTTCCTCAAGGTATTTATTTGAAGGTATGCATGTGCTAAGGGAGAGAAGAGTTGCTCAAAGAGTCAAAATCATTCCAACCAAGTAATGAGTCTTTTTGTTGTTAGAATAATATTTTATAGGTGTGTTTCTTTCTCATTGATTTAAAAAGGGGGAGAATAACCTAATGACATGTGAGTTCCTCGGGGGAGTTTTTGATTTGTGTGTTTTTCCATTGATGGGTTTTCCATCATTGATGTCAAATATGGGGAAATTTTTGCAATTGTGTTGTCATTGATGTCAAAGAGAGATGTTGTCGTTTATTTCATTAGGTGTCATTTATGTCAAAAGGAGTATGGAACATGAAGTTTGATTGATAGTGTCAGGTTGAGGTTGCTTGAGTTGATGAGTTTCTTGGTTTTTATGATGTTTCATTAGTTCTTGAGAAAGTTTGATGGCTCATAGTGACTCATAGAGGCGATGTTTTAAAGTATCATGAAGTATGGTGAAGATCATTACATGTTTTCAAAGGTTCCAAAGTGATGAGGAAGTTAGTTTGGTTGGTGCAAGCATGTTCAAGGTGCTTGTTTGTGAAGCCTAGTAAGCAAAATGAGGTATGACATGATGAAGTAAGGCATGTAGCATCTGGTTATGAATTTTTAGAGGATGGTAATCTTGAGTATTATTTTTATAGACACTCACAAGTGTCTTATAGTGTTGGTTCAAGTGTTAGACTTGTTTTTAGGTCTATTCCTAAACCTAGTCCTTAAGAAAGCATGCCCTAGTGAAGTGAGTTGGAATTTTTTCAACACGGTGATGCGAATTTGATCATTGGAGAAGGTGGATTAGGTTATTGTTAATTTTTGGACAAAATTTCATGTTATAGAATGAAATATTAAGCAAGTTATGTGATTTTTCCCTTACCAAGTTTGTGGATGTGAGAATTTGAGTTCGAATTGGATAATTTAATTATGATTTTCACGGGAGAAAATATCTTGGGAAATGTTGAATAGGTCTACTAAGACTGCTTTCACAAGTGGAATGAGGTCATTTTATAGTCATAGTTTTATGAACAATCGTTAAGAAGGAAAACTAGTTTTAAAACTATTATCCCAAATAACTCCCCAAGTTATTTGGATAACTTATATTTGTATTTAGACTCTAATGTTTCAAATTTCTAGTTGTGTGCACTCTATCAGTCTCCTTGGATCCATGTTACAATTGTAGTTCTTTCATGCACCCCCGTGTGCCCTTCTTGTCTCTCTCTTTACATCATCATTCCTTTTCTTCCTCTCACACTTTCTCTGTGCACTCCTTCTCACCTTATTCCTCCTATCTTTCATTTCCCCTTTACGCCTTCCTTCTATGCACTTGATTTCATTCCTAGTTTTATGCACATTCCTTACATGTATGCCTATTAAATTGCCCTTAAAAGTGGCTAAGTCATCTACATGTCTTTGCACTTGCATACCTTGCACTTCTTCCCTTCCTAGTTCACCTCACACACCCCTTTCTTCCTTGCCACCATGCCTTCCTTAATTGAATGCTCACACCCAACTTGCATGATTTTCTCCTATAGGTATGCTTTCATTTCTTCTGTGCACATCAACTTCATGTGCCTGCTTTCTACATTTTTGTGCCTCATCCTTTCACGCCTTGTGCCTACTTCTGCACCAGTCACTATGCCACATCATCACCTGTCAGACCTGAGTGTAATATACAACCTATCAAATCACTCTAATAGGATGTCGAATCCCAACAAAAAACTAGCGTGTGACACATGGCAGAAATGACAGATCATATGAATAGTTGACTAATTTCTTTAGTAAATCATCGTGTGCCACATATCTTGTGTGTTCACTTACATTGTAGATCTTCTGATAGCCATAAATTTTTCTATAGGTCTCTAACATATGTGTGTCAGGGCTCGTTTGAAATCTAATGATGTGGGCTATACATTAGACGTTTCAAAATAAGATTTGAGTGGTATTTGGTAGGTGGAAAATAGGGAAACATATTTTTGGATATTAATGCATGCATCTAATAGACCTCAACCACTAGATTTCAATCAGATATTTCCTTTTTCCTTCTTTAACATGCCAAAAAACATGGGGAAGTGCATCTAATGTCCTTATAGGTGGATTTGCAGGCATTCATTACTTGTTATTGGTGGTTTAAGATTTGAATCCGAGTTTCCTCTTATTTCTCCTCCTCCTCTCTCCTTCTTCTATAAATTGTAGAGAAATTTCTCATAGAAATGGATCCTCTTTTGTTATATGGACACCATGCCAAAGTATTCTCACCTTCTTCCATGAATGTAAAATGACTATGCATCCTTAAGCAATAAAATCAGGTTTTGTGGAACTTTTTTCTTCCCTTTTCTCATTTATGTTGTGTCTTTCCTCTCTGTTTATGTTTTTCATAATTCAAAGGTGTGTTCCCTCCACTTACAGGTCCCCATGTTCATGTGTTTTCATGTAGAGAAAGATATCTACATGGTTCTTACCTTTGGTGCGTAAATGTCCTCCCCTCTCTCCTATGATTTCTTCCTTTCCTTCCCCTTGTGGAGAGCAGTCAAGCCTTTTTATGGTGCTATCTCCTTCCCTTTTAGCCTAGGATTTCCCCTTATGCATATCCTTCTATCCATAGTCCCTTAGCTTATTTATCTTAGGATTTCCATTTTAGCATTAGGAGTAGTAGTAGTGGTAGAAATAGGTAGAGGAACTAGCATTCTCTGGAGGTCTATCTCAAGCGTGCAAAGTCCCATAGCTTGGAGATAGTCCCATTGTTGACTCAAATGACTCATTTCCTTTAGATCTAAGATACGAGTGCAAGTTTGACCACTATCAAAACCCTTTTAAAACCATAGGTCTAGAGAAATGGAGAACAACTTGATGGTACATTCCAACAAAGTGAATTTTTTGATCTAGTACGATGATTTTATGCTTTGTATAGGATTTCTCCATATTTCTCTAGTGCGAGTTAGATGATTTGGTTGTATGTGGACCCTACTCAAAAATGAAAGTTTCTTGAAAGTTTATGTTTTCTCTTAGGTTTTACATTAGACCATGTGAATGAATTTGTTTTGGAGGAATTATGAGTGCTATAATTCATGTTTCGAGTGGTTTTAGAAAATTTTGATCATTTTGAAGGTTTGTTGAAGTCCATTTTTCTTGACTAGTTTTAGGGCGCTTTGGGTAGTTTCGGGTGACATGGTTACAATAGATTTTGGAGGTGCTACGGTCTGATTTGTGGAATAATATGAAACTTTTGATGATCTTAAGGTCATGATATTTCCATTTATATATTAATCTTGCATGGATGAGTTCATTTGATGGATATTTTGTTAGGAATAATCTTAGGATTAGTGCTCACATTATTATTCTTAAAATATAATATTCATATATTACATTAGTGAGTTAGCGTGTCGGTGAGATATTAATATTGCTATATTAATATCATATGTGTGTAGAAAAATAAAATATTGTAATATTATTAATATTATTTATTAATCAACTCATTAATAATAATATAAGATATTTGTATTAGTTACGAGTTTGTTGAATCAACAACTCGCGTAGCTATTTGAGTGTTGTGTGAGATATTGATGAGTTTGGGAGAGTTTCTAGGAGAGATAAGAGATTATATTATGGGATTTAAGATTGGAGTTGAATCCTTACATTAAATAGTTCATTATCCATTATATTGCAATCTTACTCATTATGTAATCTGCTCAATCATTATTCAATCAATATTAGATTGTTTTTATTATAATATGATCTCTGCACATTATTTAACTTTGCATTCATATTTTGTACAATTATATAATGAAATTGTTCCCTATTTATATTAGTTAAGGTATATATTTCACATCATCGATATCGAACATGTTTCCTTTTGCAAGTGTAGAAGGAAAGAAGAAGATGGTTGAAGGAATCTCGTGAGAAAATTTCTAGTAGACACTTCACATATAAAAGAATGCACTTTCCTCGAGATGACATTAGATTGATGTCTCTGTTTTTTAATAGAAAGATAAGAAAAATCTGCACAATATTAAAGTTTACATCATCTTCATATTCAGCCTGTATATGTGCGTAAATGTCTGTGTAAGTTGAGTGAAATTTTTTTATTGTTTTTTTAAAAATGACTGATAAATTGATTATATCTAAAAACCCGGATCCAAAATATTTCTAAATTTATTGGATTTGTTTATTTAATATATAAAAGTATCTATAAATTTTTTTACAAAAACCTAGTTTCTATTTTAAGAAAAATGTTGAAATAAAAAAAAAGGGATTTGAAAAAAAAGTGTTGCATAGTACATTTATGCATTTTTTCAATAATTAGATGCATTTTCACTTGTACGTGGTGTTTGCTTTATAGGAGGTATTTTTTGAGCTTCATGATAAATTTGTTTGAGTAACTAAATAAAAAATGATGGAGGATGGAGGAAGGAGATTAATCGGTGACCTTTGTCAAGCCACAAGCAAAGGGGCCACACAATGAATTTGTGGCATTTATTTATCTTGTGTGTTTTAATTTTTGTTGTATGAAAATAAGAACAGATGGATCATACATGTTCAAATATTGTAATGTGTGAGAAATTTCTTGTATTTTCCCTTGAATGTAAAAATGTGAGTGGGGAAACATGTACGCTTCTATGGAGTGGTTGGTGGTCCACTAGAAAACCAATTTGAGAGTTTGTGAATCTTTTAGAAAATCACATACGAGTGGTTAATGGTTCCACTAGAAAACATGTTGGAGCTGATGGTAATATTTGAAAAACATCGTATCGTGAGAAGGTACTAGACATAACTCATCCATGTTCACACTAAAGGGGGGAATGTTAGGAATAATCTTATGATTAGTGCTTACATTATTATTTGTAAAATGTAATATTCATATATTACATTAGTGAGTTAGTGTGTTAGTGAGATATTAATATTTTTATATTAATATCATATGTGTGTATAAAAATAAAAGATTGTAATATTATTAATATGAGTTATTAATCAACTCATTATTAATAATATAGGATATTTGTATTAGTTGTGAGTTTGTTGAATAAACAACTCACGTAGCTATTTGAGTGTTGTGTGAGAGATTAATGGGTTTGGGAGAGACTATAGGAGAAATACGATATTATATTGTGGGATTGAAGATTGGAGTTGAATCCTTATATTAAGAAGTTTTGTATCCTTTATATTGTAATCTTACTCACTATGTAATCTGCTCAAGCATTATTCAATCAATATTATATTGTTTTTGTTATAATCTAATCTCTACAACATTGTTCAATTTTCCATTCATGTTTTGTACAATTATATAATGTATTTTTTCCCTATTTAGATTAGTTAAGGTATATATTTCATATCATATTTGAGCCTTGTTTCTTAAGACTAGTTTTGAGGCAGCTTGGTAGTACTTGTTCTTAAGAGGGTTTCATGTCATGAGATGATGATGTAGGGTGATTCATGGGTTATGGATTTGTTTTAAGGCTTATACAACATATATAAGTTATGTATGAGTTTTTTTGAATGTTTTCTTTCTCTAGAACATTCATTTTTTTCGCAAGTTGGTTATTTTGGAGCTTTAGGGATTCTTGAGTCCTAATGGAGGTATAGTTTGTTATAAGTTATATTGATGACCTATATGGTATTATGGATGATGTTTCTAGGATGTTATAATGTTTTTATGATGTATTTTCCTTATTAAGTATGACCTACATGTAGATTCAAGACTCGGTATAAAATCAAATTAGAAATCTCATTTGAGTTAGTTGAGAGTGACAGGAGAAAAGTGTGAGCTAAAGGGAAACTTGTGGAGGTGTAAGAGGTATTTGTTCCCTGAAAGAGAGATGTAAATGAAGATTTCATGATGTTATAGAGATACATCACATATGGGAGAGCTATGTTAGATAACCTACTCATCTTGAAGAGGAATATTATGAGCAAGGAAGGATAGAGAGCGGTTTTGAGAGAGATAGAAGAAGAGAGGTTAATTGTGTCATCATCAATTTTGTGTGCAAATTTTCAGAGATGAGAAAAAAAATTAGGTGGTTGAGTTAGTTCGAGTCATCTAGGGGGTTGGTGCCTCCTTGTAGGGTTAGTGTCTCACTAAACCTAGGGGTTGGTTCTCCTTGTTGAGTTGGTGCTCAACTAAATTTGAAACATGGCTATAATAAAGTTTTTTTCATTGGGTTTTCTTCCCTTGAGGGTTTCCCACTTAATTATGGTGTTCATGTGTTCTTGTGTTTCTTTGCATATGTTTTGATGGTTGTGTTGTATTGATAAATCTTAATGGATGAGATAAGTTGAATGGTTGATGGAAGTTAAATTTTAAAGTAAATGAATATTTTTATGACCTCAAATTCAACCCCACCCTCGAGTGACTAATATTTCAATATCTTCACCATCTCCATTTTCCATATGGGAGTTTTAGTTATTTCAAAATTTGATCTACCATCCTCAAAAGGTCAAAAATATTTAATATAAAAGAAAATATTTTACAAAATGGGAACTTGAAGGTGTATCCTTAGAGTTCACTATAGGAATAGAAAATTTTAAATTATTTATTGCATATAATATCTCCATGTTTACCCTATCTTCCTAAGGTATCACTATTAATGGTTCATAATTTAAGAATATTACAATATTAAATTATGTGTTAAATATAAGATCAAACATGTCTTCTCAATACCTTATTACCCACATGGAAATGATAAAAAAATCTTCTAGTAAGAACTTATTGTCAATACTTTATACAATACCATTACAAAAAATGATTATTATTACAATAATTAGATACATAATTCCTTATGGGAATATCTCACAATTGTATATTTAGGTACATGGGAAATCACTACTCTCTATTTTATAAAGTGAGAGCAGATTCCATCTAGAGGTTGAAATTATTTCCTTGAAGATTTAGATATAAGGTATTATTCATGAAGAAAAATACATAAAAAATACTCCACTCGTTATAAATGTTTATTTACCAACATATTCATGTCATCGAGAATCTATATCATTATGAAAATCATATAAACATTCTCATCATAAAAGGTAATTTGAATTTGGTGATAAGGAACTAAATGATAGTCAATTGAATACCAAAATAGATATATAAAAAGGAAAACATAATTTTTATTTATTAGGTACCTTCATTATCACATAACCATTTGGTTTAGGGTAATTGTTATGTCAAAATTATATCACCGCCCAATTTTTCCTACATGTGTGGGGTAATCGATGTAATTTTTTTCTAACATTGGACCATCTCTAAAACTTTGAGACCTACGAACTTGAGATGGTCCTCTAGAGAAGGAAAACTTCCTTCTCCTAATCCTAATGCTAAACTACTCCTAATGCAAGAAATATACCTAACTACACCTATACTAAAACCTCCAAGGAGACAAGAAGAAAGAAAGTGCATAAAAAGGGAAATCCTACACTAAGGAGGGTGATGGAATTAGAAAAAAGGGGTGAGATGCTCTACTAAGGGAGGAAGAAGAGGTAAAATAGAACTGGGAGGGGTCAAAACATAAGTGACATAGACCTGAATCTCCTTTCGCCATCAAATATCCATGAAACACAACACCCTTCACGTGCAAATGTAAAATACATACATAGAAAAATAAACACGAAATGGAGAGGCATAGAGATATAATAAAACATGAGAGAGGGTTGAAAAACCCCACAAAAAAATGAATTTATTGCTCTATAACATGCACATACCATTACATTGTTGAATAGAGGCACAAATATGCTTTTCATGCATAGGAGAAGGCTTACAACTCATTGGAGTTGAGGAAAAATCTGCAAGAGTTTCCCCAACTCCCAGAATGTCTTCTTAAAAATGAGGGGGTTGATTACATTATATAGGAAATTGTCTCACCTACCCTCATTAAATTCTGACAGGTAGTTGAACCACCTCATCTACCATCATTAATGTTTTTCTCACACCTCGACCTCACGAGCCATCCAACCATGTTGGTTATACAAACGTATAATTGCCATGGGTTGTAACATCTCATGACCATTCTAACCTTCATCGTAAATTTTTGTAGTAGCCACCCCGAGCCCGATGAATGACATCCTTATACCTTGGGTTGTATAACCTATTAGGTTAGACGTATGTATATTCCTGTCTTTACAACTAATGGGGTTGGATGGCCATCCAACCATGTGTCATATAGTGTTCCACCCGACCATCTCCACTAACGTCTAACCCCGTGACCCATTTAACCTAGTGTTGTCGACCATGTCTTCCATATGCCATCTAACCCGGAAGTTGGACAACCACCTATCATTTTCTCACCTAGGGTTGGATGGTCATCCAACCCATGGGTCATCTAACCTAGCCCTCTAACTTGTGGTGGTTGGATGACCATCCTGTCATGATGGTTTTGGAAAACCATCTCACTTTCATCCAACTTGAGACACCACTAAGCTTCTCTTCCACACAACAGTGTCATCCCAAAGACCGCCTAACCAAATTGGGTTAGAGGGATGTCTAACCTCCATCTAACCACCATTTTTCTAAGTTGTTAGCCCCAATCCACAAATCGAACTAGCATATCTTTCTCGTAGCTTGATCATCCTCCAAATCTATTCCAACTAGCGAGAAAACACAACAAGATTGACTCGCCGCATCTTTCCAGCTCATAGTGCATGAAGATTAACTCAGTCCAAACCATTTTGAGTTGTCTTTCTCTTTGATATCTAGGGCTTAAATTGAAGGTCATCTACACATCCCAAAATTTCAATGGCTAAGTCCATTTATGATGAGTTATCCAAATTAACCCTTGGGGTGAATTTGGGATAAAATTTAGTGACCTCTCGGGGACATCTTCTTGCTAGATGAAGAGACCAATATGCTTGGAGTATCCATTGGGCATGGAGTCAAGCCTAACCTTACAAAACTGATATGTTCTTTTGTAAATCTATCTCCCAAATCCATATGAACTTATAATTTTTACTGAAACATCCTTGAATGATCTAAAATATGATTGTGGATAAAACCTATAAGTAGTCCCCAAAACTAAAAATTTGACCAAGGAAAAGGCACGAAGAAGTATGGACCTACAACTGATCTGTTGGGGTTGATAGATGCACTTTTGAAATCTTCCCCAAAAATATGGTTTCCTTCGTGAATACACCTGCCAAAATGATAAAGATAGAAATGCCCCTGCAATTGGTTTTTTGATGCAAGAAGAGGTGTAGGAGCTCAACTGTGACTAATCCAGAGAGACATGGGAGATGAAGACATTGAAGACTATCCCTTAATCTAATTTAGTTTCTCTGCATTTGGATTCACTTAAAGATAATAACTATTTCTTGCAACATTGGACCCCCTACTACAACACATTTCTCTTTCGGCCACATGATGAACTTTGCAAGAGAAACCACCACGTAAATACTATGTACAAATGAGAAAATAATACATGCTCTAAGTGGTGCATATAGAGTGTGCACAAACACTTCTTTGCTGAAATAAAATCTACCTACCCTACACTAACTAGAGAAAAGGAAGACTTCAAATGAACCTTGATACTTGGTAGGGTGAAGTAACTTCCCTTCCTCATAATTTTAGACCATGCAATTGATTTTGTAATGAGCATGATCATGTGCATGAGTGAAAAAATGAAAAGAGGCCAATTATTCACCCGAATAACCAAAGTATCGACATAAATAAAAACTAATACCCCCTTAATTTTTTTCACCATCTAGATCTTGGAGGTTTTAGTGTTGACCTTTAGTGCTTTGAATAACATCCTCATGCTCGGAAATGAGCATGACTAGTTTTGGATCCTCCTTTGGCTCTAATGAAGCCATGTAGCTAATGGAGCAAGTCTTTACCTACTTAATTTTCCCACTGCTATGAATTCTGACTTAAATAAGGAATTCTTCTTGTAATCCTTCCTAGAAAGTGGGATTGTATGTAAGCCGATCTAGGATTTGTTGTTCATCCACATACAATTGATTTTATACCTCGATGACTAATATGCAAGTGGTGTCATCCTTATTCCCTTATTTATTCTTATTGACCACATGGAACTCCTCATCAAAATGCATCTCCTTAGAATTACTTGCAGCATCTAATGGGATCATTTGTGGACTACTGTAATCAGCTGAAACATGTTACTCACTTGGGAGTTCCTTCTTCTCCACTTGAAGACAAATATTATTTGTAGATTTTTCCTCTTCTTCCAACATGAAGTTTGAAATATCAAACTTCTCAATCTATTTCTCATGAGGACTACTATGAGGAGCAATGTCTTCTTGGATGTCCACCTCTACCATGGGTTTATCAACCAAATGAGATTCTCTAATTGAGAGAAAAAATATCATAATGATGTTATCTTCGTTTAGGTATTTGCATCTAACTTAGTCTTCCCCATGTGCTTCTATCCAACTAAACTCAAAGCTTGTTCTTTCTCTTCCTCTCTAACTAATTTTGCAGCTAGTGGCTAATGAATACTTTTGAAAATAGGGTTCCTACATTAACAATGCACCTAGAACACACAGAGTGTTGATCATCATCTTCTTCTTCTCACTCTATTTATGCTACAAGGTTATTTTTCACCTTTGTTTCTTGAATCTCAACCTTTGATGGGGGCCTTTTCATTAGTCGATTTGTTTGATATTGAACTTGACAGCCCACTCTTTCAAGTTTCTTGCTAGTTCCTCCTTTCTAAGTTCCCTATCTTTCTCCTCTCCTTGACTGGTTTTCTAATTTTGCTCCTCCCAAAATGGATTTGGGACTACAAGAGGAGGGGTGGGTTGGGATAAAACATATGTTTGCATTAGTTGAGGTGGTGGGAGGGAAGGTATGAATTCTTTTTCCTATGGAGGGACTTTGTTTTGGAAGGGAAAAGGGTAGATAAATTCATATGGGATGGGAGAGTAAAAGATGGAGAAGGGGATTCCACAATGAGACCAGTATGTAGCAAGCTGGAATCTTGACACTCGAGCTAAAATGATAAAAATTGGGAAGGAGAAAAGGGAAAACTATGAGGTTGTGGTGGAATTACCCATTGACAAGTTTCCCTCACAAAAATCTCATAAGCCTCTATCTCCTCAGCCCATCCTACAAGTTGTGGCAACACCTCTACCATGAAGTCCAACTTCACATTACAGGATGAAATTTCTTGGCATTAGGACAACCCATGGACAAGGTTCCATGAAGCCAATCTTGAATGCCTTCATTTGAGATATGGCCCCCGATTTCACCATACCTACCTCCATCTTTTGAATCTTCTCCCGAAAATCAGCATTCTCCATGTCATTGATGTCACCGCATGTATATCCATCGTCTTGAAACATTCTAAAGATGAGCTGATTCGGTACTACTCATAGGGGTAGGCATAGTGATTATATATTTTCTCATAACACTGATATGGAGGATTTGAGAAATAATTTGAAGGTGGACTACACTACTATCGCTTTGTATGTGTGAATTTCATGATGAAAATGAATCCATGACTACACAACTTCATGAATGAAGAAAGTGGAAATAATGGGAAAAAAAGTGGATAGAAATGGATGGAAACAAATTTTGTAACTCGGATAGAGGTTTTTGACTAGATGGAGTCGACGGATGTGATTTTCATGTGCCTCCAAAGAATGAGATTCTAACAAGAGCACACCAAATTGTTGAAGTGAAGTGGTAAGGTTCTTCAAACCCATCCCATTGGGCATTCCAAAACTTTATGTGAAAATTATAGCACCCCGATTTGTCCTACATGTGTGAGGAAATCGGTGCACTTTTGCTAACATTGGACCATCTCTCAAGCTATGAGACACCGTGAACTTGAGATGGTCCTCCGTAGAAGGTCGAATTCCTCTTCCTAATCCTAATTGTAAACTACTCCTAATGCAAGACAAAATCCTAACTACACCTATCCTATAACTTCCAAGGAGACAAGGAGAGAGAAATTGCATAAAAGGGAAATCCTACACTAAGGAAAGCAATGGAACAAAAAAGGGGACAAGATACTCTGTTGAGGGAGGAAGAAGTAGGAAAATAGAGCTGGGAGAGGTCAAAACAATAGTGACACAGACCCAAATCTCCACTTGCCATCAAATCTCCATGAAACACAACACCCTGCACCTGCAAATGTAAAATACATGCACAAAAAAATAAACACGAAATAGAGAGGTATAGAGATACAATAAAACATGAGAAAGGGTTGAAAAACACCACAAAACATGAATTTATTGCTCTATAATGTGCACAGACCATTACATTGTTGAATAGAGGCAAAAATATGCTTTCCAGGCACAAGAGAAGGCTTATAGCTCATTGGAGTTGAAGAAAAAACTCTGCAAGAGTTCCCCCACTCTCCTAGAATATCTCCCTAAAAATGAGGGGGATGATTACATTATATATCTCACCTACCCTAATTAAATTCCCGATAGGTAGTTAAAGCACATCAACTACCACCATAAATTTTCTTTTCGCAACTCGACTTGCGAGCCGTCTAGCCATGTTGGTTAGACAACCGTCTAACTTCCATGGGCCATACAATCTCATGACCGACTAACCTCTCGCCATACAATTTTGTGGAAGTTTCTTAACCCGATGACCTCTAGCCTTACACCATGGGCCATCCAACCTATTATTTTGGATGACCATATATTCATGTCCATACAACTCGATGGGGGTTGAATAGTCATTAAACCATGTGTTTTATAGTGTGTCACCCAACCATCTACACAGCTTGTCTAACTGCAGTGACTCATCCAACATGGGGCCATCTCGACTATGTCTTCTTTACACCATCTAAACTAGGGGTTGGACACACAACCAACCTATGGGCTTCCCAACCCATCCGTCAAACTTGTGGGGGTTGGGCGACCATATGTGCCGATGGGGTTAGACAGTCATCTTAGTTCCATCTAACTTTAGCCACCTCGAGATGCTCTTCCATGCCACACTATCATCCAACCATCATCCGACTAAATTGGGTTATACGAACATCTAACGTTGGTCCAACCACCATTTTTTTGAGTTTCTCACCCCGGATCCACAATGAACTCACCCATATCTCTTTACATCTCGTTCATTCTCCATCTTAGTTCCAACTCACCAGAAAAACCAACCAACTCATCTCACTAGCTTGCCACGCATTAAGATTAACTCAATCGATCCATTCTAAGTTGTCTTTCTCTATGATATTTGGGGCTGAAATTGAGGTCATCCGCATGTCCCAAAATTTGAATGGCTAAGCCCATTTATGATGAGTTATCCAAATTAACCATAGGGGTGTGAATTTGGGATAACAAAGAATATCACTTGATGACATTGGATCATCCCTTGAAAAAATATATATCATTCACTTGTGTATATTATATGTTTGACTCCTCATTGTTTCACATCTATATTTTCTTTTCTTTTCAATTTGGCTATAGTATTTTTATTTTTTCTCCACCTACTTGATTTTGAAACTACATTTTCTTTCTCATGATTTTATTATCTTATTTTCTTCTTGAGGTTTATTTTTTATTCATTTATGTACTTGCACTTGTTTTCTATTTGTCTATAATTTTTTTAGGTCATATTTCAACATGCATCCCTTATACGTTATTTGCACTATTATATGTTTCCCTCTTTGGGGCATTATTTCTACTTTTTGTTTAAATTTATATTTATGGCCCACATTAGGGCATCTTTATAAATTTTTAATCTTACACCAATTAAAATCACCCCACCATAGGTTCATCATACTATATTCAAGATCACACATTTCTATTTTTCCTATATAGGTGTAATATTATAGATTAAATTTCACCTAATATATGACATTATTGTAATATAGAACATATATTTCTATATTGTACCTATCTTCGGGAACATTTCCTTTTGAGCCTACATTGATAATATCTTTCCCACCTTAGAGTAATTGTTATACCATACCCACATATAGGAATGGTTTCTCTTGTAGCTCTGTACTAGTTATATTTTCTTCATCTTGGGGATGTTCTTCTTGTGTGTAAGTGAATATAGTGAATATAATGTTCCTCTCTATATAATATATGATATTAGAATAGCTTGACCACATTAGAGCCACTTTGTATAAGAAATAAAAAGCAAAGTGACATATATAGTCATGGATCTAGAAGAGATTACTCCACAATTAATATCAATTATGTATAAAACTAACAAATATCAAATAAATAAGATATGGGGTCTTAATAGAATACAAAAGATTGTAAGAAAGAGATATGGTAGTAAGAAATATCTAATCATAAATTTATGGTTGTAATGCTTTGTAGACGGTAAACATGCACTATAAAGAGAGAAATAATGTAATAGAAAATGATACAAAAGGTAAATACCCCAATTTTTGTCCGAGGTTCTTAAGAATTACAATTTTGGAAACTTTACAGACACTTGGTACACAAAGACATAAGTGACCTTATTCACACATGTTTCCCTCTTTCTGAACTTTCTAGTACATTAGGATGACTTGTTTAATGTAAAAATTAGTGTTTAATCTTATTAATACTAACTACTAAATGTAAATAAATATTGGTAATTAGAAATACAATTAATACAATAAATCTAAAAATATAAACCATGTGTTGGTAAAATTTGAAACCATGTGTTAAAATGTGTGAATGTCTATAAATAGTGGGTTTTTTGAAAGACACAAATAAGGCCTCCAAAGCTTGTAAATGATCCGTGAAATTAGTTACAGATATGAGATTGTTTTAGGGAAACAACATATAATGTAATCAGACTTGTAACTTTCTAATGTGCTTTAAGGATGCAATAATTCAATGATTAGGGGAAAATCTATTCTTACGATTCTTGAATGTAAGATCACCTAGATTTCAAGATGTCAAGATATGCCCCTAAAACATAGGGTGTATTTGTTTTTATAAATGACTTGTGATAATGATTTAATTCTCAATTCACCCTAAGCCTCTTGGGGTAGCTTATACCTTTGAAAATTTGACTACAAACATTGATCTATAGCATAACAATCACTTGATTCTTCCTAGGTTTTGGTTGGGACATGAGAATAGTATCTATGATTCTATAGATGTGTTCAAGATGGATTTCATTGGTTTCATAAATGTTAAACCATATAAAAATGTTGAGCTATTGGATTAAAATTTTATGAATTGAGTGGGATGCTTTAATGGTTCAATACATTAATATATAAATGGGAATATGTTTGGATAAATGATAAATTTTTATTTGTAAGTGCATTAGGTAAATTTTTTTGATACTAAAATTTTCCCCTTTTTAATATAGTTATTAAAAAATTGGATTAAAATAAATAAAATGTAAATATGAACCTCATAGTGGGTACATTGTACATGAGGTCAAGAATGTGATGTGTGTGTGTGTGTGAGAGAGAGAGAGAGAGAGAGAGAGAGAGAGAGAGAGAGAGAGAGAGAGAGAGAGAGAGAGAGAGAGAGAGAGAGAGAGAGAGAGAGAGAGAGAGAGAGAGAGAGAGAGAGAGAGAGAGAGAGAGAGAGAGAGAGAGAGAGAGAGAGAGAGAGAGAGAGAGAGAGAGAGAGAGAGAGAGAGAGAGAGAGAGAGAGAGAGAGAGAGAGAGAGAGAGAGAGAGAGAGAGAGAGAGAGAGAGAGAGAGAGAGAGAGAGAGAGAGAGAGAGAGAGAGAGAGAGAGAGAGAGAGAGAGAGAGAGAGAGAGAGAGAGAGAGAGAGAGAGAGAGAGAGAGAGAGAGAGAGAGAGAGAGAGAGAGAGAGAGAGAGAGAGAGAGAGAGAGAGAGAGAGAGAGAGAGAGAGAGAGAGAGAGAGAGAGAGAGAGAGAGAGAGAGAGAGAGAGAGAGAGAGAGAGAGAGAGAGAGAGAGAGAGAGAGAGAGAGAGAGAGAGAGAGAGAGAGAGAGAGAGAGAGAGAGAGAGAGAGAGAGAGAGAGAGAGAGAGAGAGAGAGAGAGAGAGAGAGAGAGAGAGAGAGAGAGAGAGAGAGAGAGAGAGAGAGAGAGAGATGAACCTATAAATCACATCTAGAATAATGAATTATTGCCCAATAAAGATGCTTATTAAATTAGTAAATAAATAAGAACTAAAATTGAAATCATGAAATGATTACACTAAATTTACCCTAGTTCCATCATAAGGGATTGAATATTATTTGTGATAAAGTTTAAATTTGATCCTTCTATGAGCCATTGTAGCACTTGAGCCTCTTATGGGCCCATAATATCACTGGATCTTACTATGGATATGAAGTAACTCTTGATATTTTTATGGACCCAATGTATCACTTTGGCTTGCTATGGAGCTAATGTAGCATTTCATATTTCTTTGTATCCAATGTGTCACTTGAGTATGCTATAGATCAAATTTTAATATGATGTCAATGTATATGTCATAATGTCATATGTGCAAAATCTTGTAATGTGTTCTAAATAAATATATAGGTGTCATCAAATGGTGTTAAATTTCAAAGAACTATTAATTTAATCTATATGAAATTGTAATAACATCCCACAATATGCCCTAATTTTTATATAAGGGATTTTTAAAATGACCACTTTTCTCAAACCAAAAATAAATCTCTTTAAAATGTATATGATTGTAGAATCAAGGCAGTAAACCATATATAATATATGAAATAACAGCTAAAATAATAAATGTGCATTATATGCGAGCATTTCGTAACAATTAATAAGTGTCATCATTATTTGACGAAAATAATGATAATGTCTAATAATTCAATGAAAACCATAGAAATGAGTGTTACAGTAGTTAAAAGCAACACATGACTCTATTATTAATCGATCCATACTGACTATGACATGACATGCCACAACATACATGATAGACCCATCATAAACAAACATAAATTAATAGACAATAAGACTTGACTAATGTAAGGGATCTTTTGAGTTATTAGATTTTTGCAAAAACATGTGTTTGATCATTTTTCATAGATAAAAATGAAAGAATAAATTTACCATGAGAAATTTTTAAACAAAGATATAAATTGATGTGTGTGTGTATGTGTGTGTGTGTGTGTGTGTGTGTGTGTGTGTGTGTGTGTGTGTGTGTGTACATATATCAATTCATATCTTTATTTACAATTTTCTCATGGTACATTGATTTTTGCATTCTTTTATCTATAAATAATGATCAAACACATGTTTTTGCACAAAAAGATAATAGCTTAAAACTCGTACTCACATTTGTCAAGTCTTCTTGTCTATTTAGTTATGTTTGTTAATGAAGAAGACTAAACTCTCTCTCTGTGTGTGTGTGTGTGTGTGTGTGTGTGTGTGTGTGTGTGTGTGTGTGTGTGTGTTTATTTACAATTTTATCATGGTGTGTTGATTATTACATTTTTATCTATGAATAATGATGAAACACATATTTTTGAACACAAAGCTAACAACTCAAAAGTGTACTTGTATTAGTCAATTCTTCTTGTCTATAGATATCAAATAATGTGGTAGACATAAGTGTACAATAAATAGTGTGATGTGATAAATCTATGTTTAATAATTTATGCACTATTGTTACTAGAGTGATGTAGATATCATTACACCACAATGCACTTATCAAGACAATAAATACTTCATTCATACTCATACTCTATTTTGAAGGACTTGTCTTGGTCTATATGGCTTGGATATGCAAGAAAACTGCCTTTATTTCTCTTAGATGTATTTATTTCTCACCAAACCTTGTCTCATTTACCCCTAAAAATTCATACTAACCTTCACACTGATTCAAAACCAAAGAACTAACCATTTTATCTTATTAACCCCAAAACTATCTTGAATGCAATGCAAATATGACTAGGCAAAAACATACAATTTTTGTGATTTTTGATATCACCTTAAAACTACGTCCAATAGAACATTTCATGAGGTTTAATATAATTATTTCATGATATTCAAGGTGATTAATGACCAAGAAAACCTATCGTTATCTCAATACGTGTCAAAATTGTCCCTTATAGTCTTAAGAGTATTGCTTTGTGAAGTTTCATGGTTGGACTGATATAGACATGCCCAATATGATTTAAAATATTCTCTAAGTACCCTTTGTTTCCAATAATATTTATGGAAATTTTCAAGGCCAAAATCCTTTACCTCTTCCATTAATCAACAATTTCTCTTTCCTAGCTTAATGGACTCTATTAGTTAATGTACACAATGTCATTTTTCTTCATAATTTCTCATGCATGAAGTTGTAAATATTGTTATAGAATTTTTATACAACCCATTAACTTTTTTAAAATGTACCTAATGTTTCAGGACCTAATACCCATCAAAACTCCACTTTCCTTTGTAATTTTACCTTTCATATTAGGCCTGTGACTGTGTTTTCAAATCCCTAGGTAGAGTGTTGCATTTATCTCAAGATTTACCCATTGAAAAATACAAATATTACATAAATCCTCTTTGTTACTATATCTCCATGATAAATTACAAATTTTAGATCAAAATGTTAGGTTTTAAAGCTTCAAATCTCAAACCCTAGCTGTGACTAAGGATTAGACTGAGAAACATTAAAAAGATCATTAAATGATCAAAACTTTATTTCAAGACTTCCTTTCTTACCCCAAGGTATTTGATGACTTTCTCTCCATTCCTATTCTAATAGTAATACAGGAAAATAAGCCCAAGACATAAAAACTCAAGGTTTCTCTTATATGCATGTTCAAAAGACAGGTACTATAAACCCTCAATCTATAACATGGAGAAAAAGGAATCTCATTAAAAAAAAAAACTTATCATTTTCCTTAGAACTAAAAATACAGGTTTCTTTATGCTATAATACATCATGCACACCTTTCATCTTCATGATACAATTCAATATTTGTTAAATTTGTGAAGGTACATTCACAATCTTTTAGTTTACTAAACATACACGAAATAATGATAGATTCAACCCTAAGTCTCTGCATTAGAAAAAATACAACTTGTTGGTACCCAAATTTGTTCTCCTTTTTAGTCTGAGAAGCATCGAGATATGGCATAAAGCTTGGATTCGATAGATCATGATGTGCATCATTTTGTAGTTTGGGAGGTAATCTGACCGACACTCAGTTTGTGGAGAGATGGATAGAACTTTGAAAGGATTTGATCTGACCCTCACTATTTTAGGTTGTGCCTTTTCAACCAAGGTAAGAGAACCTATATTATAACCCCCAAATGGTCAAGGAGATGAAGATATCCCTCAATTTATGAAAATAGTATGAAAAGGCCTTGGGAAAATATGATCAACACTCCAAATATGAATTTCACAAGTTGTCACTCCTAGATCATGGAGATATTTTCAATGCAAGGCAAGGGTTACTGAAGACATTGTATAATCTTGATTTGCCTTGTGCATTTTTGTAGATGGGTTTGATACTTTTGTTGAAACACAATGCAATGCAGGGGTTGTATGGGTAGGATTAGTTTGTTTGAATGAATTTTTGGTGGGGTGTTGACAAGAAAAATAGGGATATATCAGATCTTTGACAACCTCTACAATACTTGAACAACTATCAGATAAAATTCTTCAAATAATTAGGATATTCTTTCAACCAGAAGAGGCATAAATGGAAGCCTAGGTTGCACTCTTCACACAATATTTGAGAATTCACCACAAAATCTTGAAGTAAAGAACTCAATTAAACACAAAAATCCTTGATCAAACCACACCTAAGGTACCCCCAAAGGCTTACAAGAAATATCTGATAGTTAAGGAAGGTAAAGTGATTTTAAATTTGTTTTCTCTTTATCAGATGAAGGCTCTTCTGAACATGAGATTGCAAATGCCACTAAAATATCAACAAGAAATGGATATTCTGTGTGATTTCTAAAGACTTTCAATGCAAGATTGCAACAAGAACAATGAAAACTATTTACAGGCATTTAAAAATGATAACAGACATCATATTGCCCGAAAAACATGGATTAACTCAAGAGCTTGTGAGATTCATCAGTAGGGATAGTTTCATGAACAATATCGAGCCGTGTGATGGCTATACACTTATAACCAACTCACATACATGAACATCCAACACAAAGAAATAATTCTGGTTCTTTATTTTTTAGAAAAATGAGCTTTCTCTCAGAATTTTCTCATGATTTTCAACTTCCCAACCCCTTTACATTTCTCCAAAATGCATTATATATCTCTTGCCACATTTGATCCTTCTTTGTCAAGAAAATAATATGCCAAGGAACAATTCTGTTACAACAATTCTTCATGATTCACTAAAAATGACATCAAACAAAAAATTCACAAGTTGTCGGTGTGCCCAAAAGGATTAAATCATTACAAATATCTGGATCATTATCCATCTTGAGGCACATTTTTCATCATTGAGGCATGCAAACACCTTTTACTCATCATTTTCACCTTTTTACCTTTTCAAATTACCTCTGCAACTTTTGATTTTGTCATTTCATGTTTTTAGACGGATTAGGGAAAAATTTATTTCAAAACCACCTCAGATCAAAGAATTAAGCCATGAAAGTGATGCCAATGATCCTGAAGGCCAAGACGACACAAAATCACTATAAATTTGATGAATTTTGATGCAAAAATTGTGATTCCAAGCTTCCTAGAGCTCCCATGGTGGTCAAAACAAATGGATGCACAACAACCGTCGATCTTATCCATCTTTTAATCCTAGCCCTCCACGTGGAAGATGTGGACTTAGAAATAAGCTTGAGTTACCTTTTTAATTTTTTGGATAAGGCCGGACACGTGGCAAAAATGATTAGATCAGCCCAGCTTTTAATACATTTATTTTATGAAAATTTGGAAAAAAATTCATTTTGTCCCCACCCCTCCACCTTTGAATTTTGGAGCTGACACATGGCACATGGTGGGTCCCATTGGGATCACGCTTCAATTCTATACATTTTGAACTTTTTTGGAAAATTTGAAATTTTTCACTTTTTGTCCCATGGGCCCACACCTCCGATTTCTCCCTCACCACGTGTCTCCTTGTGATTCATCTCGGGCCAGTGCTCCAAATTTTGATTTTGAGTCTTTTTTACAAAAGGGAAAAATTCCCTCCTCGCCTCTGCCAACCCACTCTACCAGCCACGTGTCGCTCATTGATTTGCTTGCAAGGGCCAGCAGATTAAACTTTGTCCTTAACTCCTTTCGCCAAAAGGGGGAAAATTCCCCATTTTCCTCTGCATCCCGCACTTCCTCCGACTGCTGTTGGACACGTTTCCACCTGTGATTGGCCATGGGGCCACGCTCCAAACTTTTAATTTTAAGCCTTATTTTCACGAAAGGGAAACAATTCTCTTTTACCTCTACTTGACCTCTGTGACCACTTTGCCTAAAATTGATGCCACATGTCCTCTCGATTAGAGTGGGGGAAAATTGATTTTGAAACTTTAAATAATAGAGCTAAAAAACTCTAAGTCCCCCATCGCCCGCTCCTTCCTTTTTAGTCTTTAGGACACATGTCCACTTTGGATTGGCTTTGGGGCTTTGGACCATTTTTTGACTTTCAAATTTTTGCAAAATAAGGTCTAAATATCTTAAGGGAATCCAACCACCCACCATCGCCCTACCAATCAGAACATTGCACGTAGGCAAATTTGAAAAAAATGGGTCCACTGGGCTTTAAATGCACCATTTGTTTAAAAAGGTGAAAAATGAAAAGTTAAAACACTTCCCTGCTTTTCCTTAGCCAATAAGAACATGCCACGTAGGCAACTTAAAAAAAAGGTAGAGCCGTGGAGCTAAATTTGCCACTTTGCCAAAAAATCAAAAAAATGATAATTCGTTAGACATTTCTCGCCGCACCTTGGCCAATGAAAACCTGCCACGTTGCCAATACCTTCTGAGGATGAATTTGATGGGAAAATGACGCCCGTCTGACCATCAAAACATAAAAATTCCAAGGATGCCCTAGAATTCAATTTTTTCACCAAGGATGGAAGATTTAACTATTCTGAATCAATCGAACCATGTTTTTACAACATTCCCGATCTAGGATTTGGATTTTCAAATACAAACAAGTATGATTTGATCAATTTCAATTTTTCCATGATCTGGCAAAGGGAAAAATGACATAGCCCACAAAATTGGAAAAACTAGGGCACAAAAAGGGCAAACTTGGATTATTCTTTCAAATTAGGGCAAAACAACAAGTTTGTGAGCATTTTTAAAGCATTTCAACTAGAGGGGAAGAATTACAAACCATCAAAAAGGATAAAATGTCTTTTGAGTAGATACAAATTTGAAAAATTAGGGTAACATGGTGCAAGCTCAAAAATGGCACTAACATTGGCTCTTACTTGGGGATGGGCACTCCCAATGAGTGCCACAAGGACTTAACGTAGACCAAGTGCCAAAATATCCATTGGGCAAAGGAGTCAATACGTAAGGTAGTCAAAAACTGAACCATCCTTCAAAAATGAGTTGAGAAACTCAAAATGGTTGCAAGAAAAAGGCAAAACCACACACCAACAAAACTACAAAAACAAAGCAAAAACAAAGACTATACATTTGTACAATTGGTGGATACCTTAGATTTTGGGATTAATCCATGAAATGCTTCAAATGCCTACCATTAACAAGTAGTTCAAGCAATTCCCCATCTAAATCTTTGAGAAAAAGGCATTCTCATGAATTCTGATATCAATGGCATAAGGGCCCAACCATAATGCATCAAATTTGCCATTCTTTCCCTGTCTTCATGCCTACTATCCCACAACAAAACCAAATCTCCATCATTAAAGGATTTAGGAGTGACCTTCTTGTCAAACAATCTCTTCAATTTTTCCCTAAATATGACATGCCTTTGGTGGGATGCTCTTCTCTCCTCATCAAGCTCAATAATCTGATTGATCCTTGGTTCATATGGGCTAAGTTCTTGATCTTCCAACTATTGGGAAAACTGAAATGAAGATAATTTCAGGTGCAAGGGTAGAAAATCCTGAGTTCCATACACCAATTCAAATGGGCTTTTACCAGTAGCTCTTTTAGGAGTTATCCTATCAGCCCAAAATTCAAATCTCAATTGTTCACCCCATTTCTTCTTGTTTTTCTCCAAGGTTCTTATAATGATCTTCAACAAATTCTTATTGCTGGACTCACTTGTCCATTCCCTTCGGGGTTATAGTTTGAAGAATAAGTCATATTGATTCCATATTCATTACACATTGCCATTAAAGGTTTGGCTCTAAAGCACATGGCATTATTAGCTACAATCTTGACTGGGACTCCAAATCTGCATATGATTTGATTCAACAAGAAGTCCATAAATATTTGGTGTGTTGCTTTCTTGGTGGGGATTTCCTCTACCCACTTTGTAAAATAATCAGTGGATACAAGGATCCACTTATGGCCAGAACTAGAAGGATCTGAAATATCACCAATGAAGTCCATCCCCCATTGCTTAAAAGGAGCTTCAATTGATACAAGTTGCAAAGGAAGGGAGCCTAAAGCTTTTAGTCTTCTAGAGAAACGTTGGCAACTATCACATTTTCTAACCAGCTAGGTTGCATCTTTGAAGAGAGTAGGCCACCAATAACCATCTCTCAAAATATTATGTGTTGTTACTCTTCCAGCAAAATTTCCTCCACAAACTCCCCCATGAAAATCAGCAACTACTTTGGGAGCTTCATTTTCATTTACACACTTTAAGATGCCACCTTTAGGGTTCTTCCAAGCCAGCCCAAAGTCAGTGATGATGTATTTCTGAGAAGCCAGCTTGAGGGCTCTTTTATGATTTTTATTTAAATGATCAGGACAGCAAAGGTGTCTAAGGTAAAAGATTATATCCTTGTACCACTTAGAACTTACCAATTTCCCAAGAACATCTACCCTTTCTTCTTCTACTTCATTCACTTCCACAGTCTATAGGTTGCTCTCAGCCATGAGCTTAGCAAGACCCAAACCTCTTACTAACTTTGTGGTTTGGATGTCCATATCATACTCCTATAGTTTGTTCACCCATATACATCTTTTACTTGAGATCTCCATCTCTGATAAGATTTATTTTACCATGGTGTGGGGAACATAAGCAACAAATTTTGAACTTAAAATATAAGGCCTGAAAACCTTTGTTGCTTTCACCAAGGAAAATGCTTATTTTTCCATGATTATATACTTTAACTTAGTAGCTTGTAAAGCCTTGCTAAAGAAGGCAATAGGCCTCTCAGCCCCATCTTCATCCTTTTGGAGCAAAACAGATGCAATAGTATTTTTAGAAGCAAAGGAGAATATTTGGAAAGGCTTCTTGTAATTCGGAGCTACCAAGACAGGTGCATGTTTGAGTGCTTCCTTGATTCCTTCAAAATCTGAATAATAGCCTCTTCCCATTTGATAACCTGATCTTTCTTTAACATGCATGTGATAGGAAGAGTCAACTCAACAAAATTGGACACAAACCTTCTAATGAAACTAATTTGACCAAAGAAAGATTGGATGCCCTTCTTAGTTCTTGGGATAGGTACTTTATTGATTACTTCCACTCTCTTAGGGTCTATTATAACACCATCTTTTGAAACAATGTGACCAAGCAGCTTGGCCTTTTGCATGACAAAATGACACTTCTTTGGATTAAGAGAAATGTTATACTCTCTACATATGATCAGCATCCTTTCCAAATGTTACAAGTGATCTCCTCTCTACCTTGAAAACACAGTCACATCATCTTGGTAAACTACAATGAACTCATTGATGTAACCAACAAAAGAAACATCCATTTCTCTTTGAAAAGTGGCACCAGAATTCATCAAACCAAAGGGCATCCTAACAAAAACATATGTTCCCCAAGGAGTAGTGAATGTTGTCTTAAGTCTTTCTGATTCTTTAATAGCCACTTGATTGTATCCAGAGAAACCATCCAATGTAGAAAGTAACTCAGACCCTATCACAAGCTGCAACATATTTTCCATATTTGGCAAGGGATAGTTGTCCTTCATGGATGCTTTGTTTATATTTCTAAAATCCACACAAAGTCTGATGTCTCCGTTCTTCTTTCTAACTAGAACAAGGTTTGCAACCCAAGATGAATATCTAGTGGCCTCGATAATACCTCCATCTCTTGACTTCTTTAACTCCTCTTGCATTTTCATGGAGAGAAGTGGATTAATTATCCTTTGCCTTTGTTTGAATGGCTTGGATTTTTTTTAAGAGGGATCTCATGCTAAAACAAGTCTTCTCTATATGCTTTCAGTTCTGAATATGACTAGGCAAGGTAGTATTGATATTGTTTCAACAATTGAAGATAAGACTGTTTTTCTTCCCTATTTAAACTACTGCCCAACAAAACTTTTCTTGGTTTTTCCTTTGTTCCCAAGTCATTCTCTTCCATTTCCCTTGAGGTATACATGTTTCTATTGATGATGTAATCAACATTGTTAAAATTAGACTCAAGTGAAAAAGGCCTCTAGGAATGGTGTTAGTTTTCAATTGGATAATATCTTTTCCAAACAAAGTCTCTCTTCCTTCAGTCATACACATCATTGGTTCCCAATCAATATGCTGATCTACAAACTCATCTTGATATTTCAAGAACCTTTGCACTTGAGAATCATCATCAAACACTTGCCAATGTTTGATATTATCGAGGACAACTGCCTAGTCAACACTTCAACATTATACTCATAATAAGGTGAAATGGTGCAAACTCCAAATCTTGACCCCAACACTGCTAACTTATCATCAACATCATTCAAACTTCTATCATGGTGCATAATATTGAAGGAATCAAACATCTCAACTAGATCCCAAACTGCATGTTTATACTGCTTCATCCATTGATTTTTTGTAGCATACAGTTTTCTTATTTGTTTGATAACTAACTCTGAATCTCCCTTTGCAATGATTTCCTTGACACCATACTTCCATGCAATTCTTAGACCCAACAAAAAGGCTTCATACTCATCAATGTGTTAGTACATTCAAAATTAAGCTTGAAGGAAAAAACAAATTATTCCAAGCTAGGAGAAATCAAATTACACCAAAGCACCATTTCCAAATTTGGAGAAAGGTCCAAGGAGAACATACCTGTTCAAGGCACTTTGACTGATCCATTTTGTGTTCTTTTCCATCAGCAAAACCATTAAAATTATCAGCATCAACATCAACAAATAATACTTCATAAGTAGCATTGTTTGGGTCCTCAATTAGATGCAACATTTTATTTTCTCCATAGAGCTTGACTAGGCTACACTCAATGGGAATGGTGGAAAAAGACATATCCATTTGGACACTCCCTCCAAAACTTGCAGCCCACTTTCTTGATAAAAGCATACCCCATTTGGTAGGGCAATCAACAATCACAACATCTAATTTTAAATTCCTCCTAGGATAAGATGCAAGTTGCACAACCAAACCTTTTACACAACCAACTACCGACACTTCTCTTGAGTCCATGACAATACACACTTCCATAGGTTGTTGTTACTTTGATATCCAACTCATTCATGACTTCTAGAGGCATGAAATTACATGATGCACCGGAATCAAACATACAATTGTGAAGTAGCATATCCTTTATGATAAAAGTTGTGAAGAATGGATCAACATTCAATTGGGAATCAACCAAAGATGTCCCCAAATATACCTCAGGTGTATCTCCAAGATATTCTATTGCTGGTGGTGTTTCAAGGTCAACAATGATCTGAGGTGGATTTTTAACAACATTCACATTTCTTCCTGGAGTAACCTTCTCTTCTTTCAATCCCAAGTACTCAAATGCTCTCTTCTTATGCTTAGGAATTCTAAGCAACTCAATGATTGGAACACTCACTTTAATTTGGCTCAATACTTGGGCTATGTCATAGGGGACACTCTTTGGCAAAACAACATTGGAAGGGAGACAAGAAGATTCATTAGATGGCAAGGGATTCTTGGCAACTTGGGCATGAGGAGGACTGTAATTTTTGCTTGGGACAATAGAGATTTTAGCAAGTGTTTCTTTCCTAGGAGCTTCTTTTGGAATGCTTGTGAGCAAGGGTGTTTTAGGTTTGGCTTGAGGCCCACTTCCTTTAACAAATTTTCTTCTAGTGTTATAATATTTCTCTTGAGCTACAACAACATTCATCAACAATTGTTTATCTTCCTCCGAAGGGATACCACCATCATACTTCTTAATCATCAAAGCTCTTAAGTATTCAAAGTCATTGTTAGGAATTTCAAAAGCTTGCACTACATCAACTTCAAGAGCATGAGGGGGAAGAAATACTTGTACCCATTTGATGCAATCCCAAAAATTTGTAGCTGTCCTAGCACTTATTACTTCAATAGATGTTGCTCCTCCTTGTGAGCTTGAAGAACAACCCATCATGCAAATATCATCATCAATACCATCATCATTATTAACTTCACCTTCTTGCTGGTTTGCTTCACATGGAGGATGGGGCAGAAAACACCTATCACACCAATCAATATCAACAACCTCTTTAACAACAACAACCCTAGTAGTTAAGGGATTATGCAAAACTCTTCCTTCACGTGCTTGAGGATGTCTATTTGCAGATCCAACATGCCTTTTACCTTTGTCATCAAACCTATGCTCATTCCTATGGTGATTGCCAAATCTATCTTGTACTTGCTACCTAGGTTGACCTTGTGAAGTTTGCCCAATTCCCTTCTCAACTCTTGCCAACTTGTATGAGATTTCTTTGACAAACCCTACCAAAGTTTTCCCAACCTCTTCTAAATCAACACCTTTTCTAGCTTGAGGTTTTTAGGGTTTATCAATTTTACACCATCTCTCTTGAGAGGTTTCCTAAATAGCCTTGGTATTGTTTTCAATTTAAATTGCCATAGTGAAAGATTTTCTTAGATTGGTAGGGTTCTTGTCTCTTAGATAATAGGTTGCCTTTTCATCAAATGCATCTACATATTTGATTAAACAAGATTCATCACAAGGCCTCAAACCAATAGGCATCCTTCTCAAAGTTTTGTTAAACCTTGTGTTGAAGTCATGGAATGATTCATTAGGGTTCTTCTTGATATTCTAAAACTTAGACAAAAGAAATCTAGGATCATTCTTGTCACCATATTGCAACCTAAATGCATTTTTCATTTTAGTCCATGAATCAATAGAATTATCAGGTAGAGCCTTGTACCAATCCCTAGCATCTTCTTCTAGTGTATGAATGAACAACTTAATATACACATCTTCAAACTCTATCTCAAAATCTTCCATCATATTAACAAAGAGTTTGAGATGCTGATCACTAGTTATTGCATTGTTGCCTTGAAATTTTGGCAATCTATTTCTGACATCTTGTGGAACAACATTCGGGTAACCATCCATTCCTCTAAAATCTATGGGACCAAAGGTGTTAACAACAAATGGATGTCTAAGTTGAGCCATATTGTTTGGAGGAGGTGATCTTAAAGGTGAAAGAAGCTGATGAGGAGTGTAAGATCTTTGGGGCTCAAGAATGTGATTCACAAGACTAGTATTCACTAAGTGCTGATTTCTTGGAAAGTATTCTTTGGATTAAAACATAGAGGTGCAGATTGGAGAAGGAACTCACCCATAGACAGCAGAAAAAAATTCACTAGCTCAGGAAAACAAGTTTATGAGAGGATTGCTTGAATCAGAATCACTGGAAGAAGAGTGATAATCCTCTACCAAAGGCTGATCTCTCTCACCAATGGATATATCTTTTCCTGATGTCTAACCTTTAACAACTTTCCAAACTCTTCTCCCTTCCAACTCTAAATTCCTTGAATCTATAAACAACTTCTTAGCAGAGTCTCTAAGGAAGAGAGATCTTCTTCCTTCCAGTTTTGCAGAGATTAGCAACACAAAAGTAAATGATAGAAAGGTAAGACACTGGTATTTATCAATATTATAACAACATGGAGTCGACCACTAAGGATTTTCACCCTAGTTGTGCAAATGCACTAAAATACTCTGTCAAATACTTATAAACACTAAAAATATTGCTAAAATTTATAGATCAGACCTTCCTTTCTTGAATCAATCAACCACAAATACAAATAAGGTGCAACCACTTTGGAAACTGATAAAATTGTAGGAAAAACTTGTAACCTTCATTTAATCCTTACAAATCTGATTATAAAATGATGCTTCAACAACGTATTTGCATGTAGAATTTGCAAAGGACTTTACCAGGGTTTGATATGCATTCAAATATCTCAAATATGCATGCACATGGATCAGATTGAACTTAAGAGAATATCAAACTCAGAGCTCTACTTTTTATTCCAATCTTATAAATCTGATCAGAAGATGATACTCAAATTTGTAATTGCACATAAATCACACAAGAAGTATTACTAGGGATCTGAAATACTGAAATACTAAAGAATCTCCTCGGCAATGGCACCAAAAAGTGTTGGTACCCAAATTTGTTCTCCTTTTCAGTCTGAGCAAGATCGGATATATGGCATAAATCTTGGATTCGAGATAGATCATGATGTCATAATTTTGTAGCTAGGAGGTAATCTAACTGCACTCAGATTTGTGGAGAGATAGATAGAACGTTGAAAGGATTTGATCTCGACCCTCACTATTTTAGGTTGCACCTTTTCAACCAAGGTAAGAGAACCTATATTATAACCCCCAAATGGTCAAGGATATGAAGATATCCCTCAATTTATGCAAATAGTATGAAAATGCCTTGGGAAAATATGATCAACACTCCAAATATGAATTTCACAAGTTGTCACTCCCAGATCATGGAGATATTTTCAATGCAAGGCAAGGGTTACTGAAGACATTGTATAATACTGATTTGCCTTGTGCATTTTTGTAGATGGGTTAGATCCTTTTGTTGACACACAATGCAATGTAGGGGTAGTATGGGTAGGATTAGTTTGTTTGAATGAATTTTTGGTGGGGTGTTGACAAGACAAACTAGGATATATCAGATCTTTGACAACCTCTACAATACTTGAACAACTATCAGATAAAATTCTTCAAATAATTAGGATATTCTTTTAACCAGAAGAGGCATAAATGGAAGCCCAGGTTGCACTCTTCACACAATCTTTGAGAATTCACCACAAAAGCTTGAAGTAAAGAACTCAATTAAACACAAAAATCCTTGATCAAACCATGACTAAGTTACCCTCAAAGGGTTACAAGAAATCTCTACAGTCAAGGAAGGTAAAGTGATTTTAAATTTGTTTATCTCTTTATTAGATGAAGGCTCTTATGAATATGAGATTGCAAATGCCACAAAACTATCAACAAGAAATGGAGATTCTGTGTGATTTCTAAAGACTCTCAATACAAGATTGCAATAAGAACAATGAAAGCTATTTATAGGCATTTAAAAAATGATAACAGACATCATATTGCCTAGAAAAACACATATTAACTCAAGAGCTCGTTAGATTCATCAGTAGGGGAGAGTTTCATGAACAATCTCAGAGCTGTGTGATGGCTATACACTTGTAACTAACTCACATACATGAAGATCCAACACAGAAGAAATTATTCTAGTTCTTTGGTGGGTTTTTCAGAAAAATGAGATTTCTCTTAGAATTTTCTCGTGATTTTTAACTTCCCAACCCCTTTTAATTTCTCCAAAAATGCATTATATATCTCTTGCCACATTTGATCCTTCTTTGCCAAGAAAATAATATGCCAAGGGATCAATTCTGTTACAACAATTCTTCATGATTCACTGAAAATGACATCAAACAGAAAAACATTCATAGGTTGCCAGGTGTGCCCAAAAAGATTAAATCATTACAAATATCTGGATCATTATCGATCCTGGAGGAAAATTTTTCATCATTGAGGCATGAAAACACATTTTACTCATCATTTTCACCTTTTTACCTTTTCAAATTACCTCTGCAACTTTTGATTTTTTCATTTCACATTTTTGGACAGATTAGGGAAAAATTTATTTCAAAACCACCTCAGATCAAAGAATTAAGCCATGAAAGTGATGCCAATGATCCTGGAAGGCCAAGATGACACAAAATCACTATAAATTTGATGAATTTTGATGCAAAATCATGATTCCAAGCTTCCTGGGGCTCCCATGAGTATAAAAAAAAATGGATGCATAGCAACCATCGATTTTATCCATCTTTTAATCCTAGCCCTCCACATGGAAGATGTAGACTTAGAAATAAGCTTGAGTTACCTTTTTCATTTTTTAGATAAGGTCGGACATGTGGCAAAAAATGATTGGATCGGGCCCAGTTTTTAAACATTTACTTTATGACCTTTTGAAAATTTGGAAAAAAATTCATTTTGTCCCCACCACTCCACTTTTGAATTTTGGAGCTGACACGTGGCACATGGTGGGTCCCATTGGGATCGTGCTTCAATTCTACATATTTTGACCTTTTTTGGAAAATTGGAAAATTTTCACTTTTTGCCCCGTGGGCCCACACCTCCGATTTCTCCCTCGCCACATGTCTCCTTGTGATTCTTCATGGGCCAGTGCTCCAAATTTTGATTTTGAGTCTTTTTGCAAAAGGAAAAAATTCCCTCCTGCCTCTTCCGACCCATCGACCCTCTCTACCTGCCATGTGTCACTCATTGATTTGCTTGTGGGCCCGTAGATTAAATTTTTTCCTTAACTCCTTTTTCTAAAAAGGGAAAAATTCCCCATTTCCCTCCATGGCCCGCACTTCCCTCTGACTGTGGACACATGTCCACCTATGATTGGCCACGGGGCCGCACTCCAAACTTTTAATTTTAAGCCTTCTTTTTGCAAAAAGGGAAACAATTCCCTTTTTCCTCCACCGACCCGCCTAAAATTGATGCCACATGTCCTCCTCTGATTGGAGTGGGGAAAAACTAATTTTGAAACTTTAGAAAAATAGAGCTAAAAAACTCTAAGTCCCCATCAGCCCGCTCCTCCCTTTTTGGTCTTTAGGACACATGTCCACTCCGGATTGGCTGCGGGGCTTCAGACCATTTTTTGAATTTAAAATTTTTGCAAAATAAGGTCTAAAAACTTAAGGGAATCCAACCACCCACCATCCCCCTACCAATCAGAACATGCCACATAGGCAAATTTGGAAAAAATGGGTCCCTGGGCCCGAAATTCCCCATTTGTTTGAAAAGGTGAAAAATGAAAAGTTACAACACTTCCCCGCTTTTCCTTGGCTAATAAGAACATGCCACGTAGGAAAATTTAAAAGAAGGCAGAGCCGTGGAGCCAAATTTGCCACTTTGCAAAAAAATTAAAAAAATGATAAGTCAAAAACATTTCCCACCGCACCTTGGCCAATGAAAACCTACCACGTTGCCAATACCTTCTGATGATGAATTTGATGGGAAAATGACGCCCGTCTGACCGTCAAAATGTAAAAAATTCCAGGGAGGCCCTAGAATTCAATTTTTTCACCAAGGATGATAGATTTTCTGATTCTGAATGAACTGAAGCATATTTTTTATAGCATTCCCGATCTAGGATCTGGATTTTCAAATACAAACAAGTATGATTTGATCAATTTCAATTTTTCCATGATGTGGCAAAGGGAAAAACAAAATAGCCCACAAAATTGGAAAAACTAGGGCACATAAAAGGGCAAACTTGGATTATTCTTTCAAATTAGGGAAAAACAATAAGTTTGTGAGCATTTTTAAAGCATTTCAACTGGAGGGGAAGAATTACAGACCATCAAATCAAAGGATGAAACATTTTTTGAGCAGATACAGATTTGAAAATTTAGGGTAACATGGTGCAAGCTCAAAATGGCACCAACACAACCTCAAACACATGCTTACCATTAAAAGTTATTCGTAAAAGTGTATTTCATAGATCAATTATATCAAGAATTCTTCATGCAAAATCATGTTATTACACTCAAGAAATACTAGAACATAGCATATATACACTCAACCTGCATAAATTCCTTTTTATAACCCAAGAAATTTTCTTATATACTCATAAAATAGAAATCATGAATCTCTAAAGCCTCATATCAATAACTTAGTTCTACAATGAATGATAGGAAAAACATCCATCAACAATGTTTCATATCATCATAACTATATATATAGATATATATTTCTTACAAAATTTCATAGTCTTCCTTTCTTCACCTCCTCTAATCTCATCTTCCTTGAGGAATCCTTCCTCTCACCTTCTAATATTCGAGAAAAAAATCACCCTAACTACCTATCTATTACATATTTTTATCTCATTTCATCTCCATTCATAACTCTAACTAACTAGTCTTCATGACTCACACGCCCATTCTTAGCTAAAATAGCTTTATTACGTCATTTTTGACATTTTTCATCCCTAGGAATCACTCATGTCATGCCTAGACTTACTAAATCACACTAACATTTGATTTTGTCCCTTCTACAATCCTTAACAAGCCACTTTTCCACTCTTTACAATCATTACTAATTCAAATCCCCTTTTGGAGGGAAAACACAATGTGAGGAAAATTCAAATTTCTTAGACTTCTCATCAACTCAAAATGATTCCTGTTGTATATATCTTCGAGAGAGGTCAAGAAACCCGACACAAAGGAAAATATGTCGGAGAGGTCAAGAAACCCGACACAAAGGAAAATATGTCGGAGAGGTCAAGAAACCCGACACAAAGGAAAATATGTCGAGAGGTCAAGAAACCCGACACAAAGGAAAATATGTCGAGAGAGGTCAAGAAACCTGACACAAAGGAAATTTCGGGTTTCGGGTTTCGGGAAACATGAGACATGAAGCATGAAAATCGCAAGGCATGTCCGATGCTTGGGAGTTCCGAAAACCCGAAACACTACCTAGGAAAATTGGGTTTTGGAGTCGGGAAAGCATGGGGCAAAAACATGTTGAGGCACCCTCCAAACCCGATGCAGATGCAAAGGAGAAACCCGAACCCGACTGGAAACAGACCCTAACTTGGGGAATATTCAAATGGCCATAACTTTTCACAGGGAGCTCGGATTCTCGCAAGGTTGGACTTTTCAGAAAGCTCTCGGCATCCTCTACCCAACTACGAATGGATATCTTTATTTGGGTGAGAAAAATTTATTCAAAAATGTAAAATACAGTTCGCCATTTTTTGGGTTTGTTAGGGTTCTTACCTACCGCCATAATGAGATGAGTTAAGTGCATTACTTGGAGGTGGTTGGGGCAGATTTCAATTCCTCTCTTCTCCCTCTCTTTTTCCTCCTATAAATTGTAAGGAGGGGCTTCTTTTAAAAGGTTGGACATTTTTGTTTTGCCCCTCCCTTCTTCTCTTTGGCAGGTGAATTTGTGGAGTTCAAACCTCCCATTTAAAACTGTAATGCAACTTTGCCTCTTGGCATTTTGTAGTGTGTTGTATCAATCTTTGGAGAAAATTAATGCATGTCTATGGATGATTCTCAACCCTCTCTGTGTTCATTTGCATCCTCTTGATCTTTCACTGTGAATCTGGTTATCTGTGCATGATCTTGCATTGCATTTTTATGGTTTGTGTTTATTGGCAAGATAGGTGTTCTTCATTCCTCGGTGCATCACCTTTGTAGTTTAGGTTTTATTTTATGCATCTTCTTACCTGTCTCCTTGGCAAGTTAGATTAGGTTTTGAGTAAACCCTCTGCATTTTTACATGTGTGCATCTGAATAGAGGAATAGGAACCGGCCTTCATCCGGAGAGCTTTTCCGATTTCGCAAGGTCCCACACTTGGGAAAAGCTCCATGTTATGCAATCGCACTGAGAGTCTCAACCCATCGTGTTGCGACATTCGAAGTGCTTGTGATTCACCACCAATAGTTTTGGCACACCGGTGGGACCAAGAGGTCATTCCACAAGATTTGAAGGAGTTTTCATGAAATTTGGACTAAAAAATTGTAGTTTTTACAATTTCAGATTTTGCACCTTCCAGGCTGAACTCCGAAATCAATTTTCAAGGGCTTAACTTGCTCAAAACAAGTCAAAATTTCACCAGTTGGTAGATCGAGGTAATCTTCAAAAGGGTATCCTTAGATTTTTGAGATTTTGACTTTCAAAATTTCATGGTTTTTAGGTTTTGGGTTTTGAGGTCGAGAACATCAAAGAAGACCCAATGCAGTCATTCGGGTTTTTGGGGATGCATTGCATGGTCCTATTCCCGACAAATAGTCATTTCATGGTCCTATTCCCGACAAATTTTTCGGGGGGTGTCGGGCATGTCCCAAGTTCCGACACATGGCAATTCGGGTTTTGTAAGTTGCATTGCATGACCTGAGTTCTGCCTGTACCTTTCGGGGATCCACAGCTGCACAACAAGGCCCAAATTCGGATTGAAGATTGTCTCCTCTGGGTCCTTCGAAGTTTAAATGATATTTTTAATATTGTCAAGTTTGGTGTGTAACTTGGCAAAATCTAGTCTTTTGAGGCTCGTTCTCTAACACATCTGGCGACTCCGAAGGGATAGAATTCAGCGGTGTAGCAGCACAAGTTGCCCAGGCACATGAGAAGAATTCGAACCAGGTCTAATACTCGAGAAGAGGGGCTATTTTTCCACTTGCAACTATCACCAGGTAGAGGGAGGAGAGGAAGGAGACCACAAAGATCACCATCTCCACCTAACAGGACTTTGTCTACACCTCCACCTGGTAGACCTTTTCTCGCATCAACCAGGGTTCTTAGGCCAATCATAATGGCACATCTACCACCGAATCCCTTTGTCAATTTCACGGGTAGTAGTCCACTTGCCCTAAATGCTCAGAATCAAATTCCAGTTGCAGCGCTAAAGAATATCCCCTATTTTACAGGAGAAAATCATACTACTCCTATTGATCACATCCAGGATATTGCTAATGCATGTGCAATCCATGAAATAAATGAAATGGATGTTGCAGTTAAGTTATTGGCTTCATCTTTCAAAGGTAAGGCCTTACAATGGTTTAGGAGCCTAGCGGCGGGGTCTATTGCAATTGGAACCAACTTTGTTCGCTCTTTGTGACCAATTCGGGGAGAGGCGGACAATTTATCTTTATTGGAACAACTGACAACAATCAAAAGGGCTCCTAACGAACAAATGACAGATTTCAACTTTAGATTCCAACGGACATGGGACAGGATTCCAATAGTTGTTAGACCAACCTCCGAAGGAGCATTCCTTTATTTCTTAAAGGCTATAAATTCAGACATAGCCATGATGATCCAATCAATGGGAGGAACAACGCTGCTAGGGGCCTATGACACAGCTATCAGAGCAGAATAACTATTTGATCCAAGCTGGCAAGCTTGCACCAAGGCCACCAATGCCTCTCTATCCGGATATGGGAAATCCTACAACCAGTCAAGCACCAGAGTTGAATCCCATTCCAACTCCTAGAAATCAAAGCAATAATGAGGCATCGACTTCTTCAAATACTTCAAAGGAATTGCAGGAGGTCATGAAACAAGCTGCAGAACCTTGGAAATGAGCTTGTGACTATCAAAAGACAACAAGCTCAAAGTGCTAGATCATATCAACCTCAAGCACAGTACCAGGCTAGGCCCCCATACCAACAAAATAGACCATCACCTCAGGCTGCAAATCAAAACCAAAACCAAGGACAACCTCAAGCTGCCAGGCCATTTCGACCATATGATCCAAATACAACGACATCCTCAAGAGCCTTGGTTCCAATGCAAAACAACATGGCACAGGAGTACGACTGGTGTTACCCTTGCAATCTACCTCACAATCAGTCAACGTGTTTCAATGGTGCACTAAATCAAGCCCTGATGGTACAAACCATTGGTGTGCCTCAAGAACCAAGCCAAGAAGGGAATCAACAGCAAGAAACGCAACAAGAAGGACCTCCAACAGAAACCACGTTGGCCAATTGGCAAACGGAAGACTTCTGTGGAATTAACCAACAACCTTTTCAAGGCGTGGCGGCCAACACACACTGGTCAAAAGAGAAAACATAGAAGAGGACAACCGTCTAATCCAGTTGTTTATCAGCCCACTTCCACACAACAAGGGGTCAGTAGACCAAACACAACTCCAAATGTGCAAAATCAGCCTAAGGTACCTGTTGTAGCAACACACGCACCTGTTCAAGCTCCAGAAAAGGTTGTGCCAAACAAGGGACAACAAAAGGACAATTCATCCCCTTTCAACATCATCGATCAAATGAAGAAGACACATGTGAACATTTCCATGTGGGAATCACTTGCGATCCCAGGGCAACGAGATTTATTGCAAGCTGCAATGGCTAATTGGTCTGCCTCAAATGTATCAAATCGGGGACATGAGAAAGTTCTCACTAATGCGGTCTGACATGATGGGGGCAGACAAGAAAAAATTTGAAGCCTCCACCATTCTATGTGTCATTGGTTGTTGGAAACCACTTGGTACACAACTGCATGATAGATTCAGGGGCAAGTAGTTCAGTGATGCCGAAGCAAATAGCGGATCAACTGGGTTTGAAGTATGAGCCAGTGCTGAAAGGAGTAGTGCAGCTAGATGGAACAGCGGTAGGAAGCGTTGGGGTCATCGAGGGTTAAGCCTAACACTACATTCATGTCCTAATGTTACGATTCTGCAAGATGTGTGCATGATTGACCTTCGCCACTCTTTGCATTGTGTCTACATCGAGGACTTCACTGCAAAAATCGGTGGATATTTATCTGCAGATTGGTCACACATGATTTTCAGGACAAGGTATGGGGCCAAAGCAACAATCAGGTCAGAACCAATTGCCAATTTCCATATTGAGCCTCATGTACCAGGTCCTATCAATGCAAATTGCTCGGCTTTTGATCAGGAGGAGTGTTCAAGTGATCTAGAAGCAGGTACTAAGGTCGAGGGAATTCCTGATTTAACTTTGGATGAATGGGCAAACAAGAGTCATGAATTTGACCCATACAAGGAAATTGAAGAATCTGAATTAGGCGTGTATTGTGTACATGAAGAAAATTCACCCATTCCCGACATCATTCAGCCTGAACAAAAGGATGAAAGCAAAGTTTGGAAATTATTTTTCGATGGTTCGAGAAGCAGACAAGGTGCTGGAGGTGGTGCAATGTTGATTTCACCACAAGACATCAAATATTTTTCAGCTTTTCATTTCCAGTTTTCCTGTTCAAACAACACGGCTGAATACGAGGCATTGATTCATGGACTTCATTGGGCCAGGAAAAAGGGCATAAAGAACTTGCAGGTGTTTGGAGATAGCGAGCTAATCATCAACCAAGTTAGGGGACAACATGCTACAAAGAATGACCTATTGAAGAGCTATAAGAATAGGGTATGGGACCTCATTGAGGATTTCGAAGCTTTCAACATTGTGTCCATACCCAGGAAGAAAAATGAAGCCGCAGATAGGCTCGCAGCAGTTGGAGCAACGTTTGATGTGGTTGACAACATCAGAAGGGAAAAAACACAACCACATATCCATGTGATTGTGAGGCCAGCAGTTCCAGATAATAACACAAGCTGGCAGGTGTTTGAGAACGATCAACAGATCGTCAATTTTTTACAAGAAGAGGCTGAATTCTCAGCTAGAAATCAGGACAGACTAGAGCAGCAGTATGGGGATCAAGTAGTGCAGCTGCGGACAAACAAGCTTCCCAAGGGTTTAGTAACGTTGGAGTCTATCTTCAACCCTAACGACCAGTTCCGTAAGGAAAAGGCTAACATACAGTCAAGAGAGAAGATTCAGGGCCAATTCTAGTTGGGGAAGGCAAAACACTTCAAATTGGTAAAGTGGCCATTGAGCAGGAGAAATCAGATTTCATACAGCTTTGCCAAGAATTTCCAGATGTCTTCGCTTGGAGCTATGAAGACTTGAGAGGATTCAATCCAAAGTTGGCACAACATACCATAGAATTGGATCCAGATGCTAAGCCCATCAGGCAGAAGCAGAGACCTGTTAACCCTCACATTGAGCCTCTAATGAAGAAAGAGTTAAACAAGCTAATAGAGGCAAGCATTATATTCCCGATCAAGCACTCAAGCTGGGTTGCAAACTTGGTTCGGTCAGGAAGAAGAGCGGAGAAATCAGGTTATGTGTGGACTTTCGAGACCTCAATAGGGCATCTCTCAAAGACCATTACCCACTCCCTTCAATGGAACAAATATTGCAAGTAGTATCCGGTTCGGAGAGATTCTCTCTCCTAGATGGCTACTCAGGGTATAATCAGGTGATGGTGAAAGAAGATGACCAATTCAAGATGGCTTTCACCACCAAATGGGGGACCTATGCCTACTGAAAGATGCCATTTGGGCTATCAAATCTTTGGAGCCACCTTCCAAAGGGCAATGGATATGGCATTTAAGGGGTTGATCAATAAAATAGTTCTGATATATCTTGACGACATCACTGTATTCTCAAAAAATGCAGCGGATCACCTCTTACATTTGAGGCAAGTATTTCAGAGATGTAGAAGATTTGGGGTATCATTGAATCCCAAAAAATGCATATTTTGGCTCACGAGGGAAAACTTCTAGGCCATATTGTTTCAAAGGAAGGGTTGACGATTGACCCAGAAAGAGTTGAAGCAATTCGAGCATTGCCATTGCCAAGTCACAAGAAGGCTCTTCAAAGCTTCTTGGGAAGGATCAATTTTGTCCGCAGATTTGTTCCAAATTTTTCTACTCTTGTGAAGCCAATAACACTAATGTTGAAGAAGAGCATGGTATTTAAGTGGACATCTGAAGGCAAGGAAAGTTTTGAGGCAATAAAAGAGGCTATATCTCAAGCTCCAACTCTCGTCAATCCAGACTTCTCCAAGGGCTTCATGCTATATGCCTTTGGTGGTGGAGACACAATTTCTGCAATCTTGGTACAACAAAACAAAGAAGGATTAGAACAACCAGTTGCTTTCTTCAGTCAAGGCTTGGAGGAATACGAAACTAGGTACTCTTTCATTGAAAAGCATGTCCTTGCAGTGATCAGGAGCTTAAAGAAATTCAAGCACCTAGTCTCAAACAACAAGATCCAATTATTGGTCTCTCATGCGGGAGTCAAGGACTTCCTTCTAAACAAGGATCTGAATGAGAAGCGTGCAGGGTGGATCACTCGTGTCATGGAATATGACATCGAGATCAAGGTCACCAAACTAGTACGTGGAAAGGGACTATGTGAGCAGCTAGCCTTGAGTCAACAAGTTGAAGCAGGTGATGAAAAAGAGACTACCTTGGTATTGCAGGATGGTCAAGAACAAGAAAATGATGATGTAGCCTACTCCTTGTTGGACTCAAAATATGATACACTTCCTACAAGTAGGCCTATGCCCTCCATAAAATGAGCAAAGCAAAGAGGAGATACTTTAGATTACAAGCCATTCCATATGTGCTTGTTGATGGTGTTTGTTCAAGAAAGACATCAATGGGTTCTATTGAGGTGCATTGGGACAAGTCAAATTGAGAGGGTGTTACGAGATTTTCATGATGGAGATTCCGGAGGACATTTCACCCCACGAGTAACAGCTCTCAAGATAATGAAGGCAGGGTATTATTGGCCCACAGTGTTCAGTGACTGTTATACATGGATAAGAAAGTGCAAGAAATGTGCACTCTTCACGGGAAAAGAAAGACTAGCAGCACTTCCATTGCACCCAATTTTGGTTGACCAACCATTTCTGCAATGGGGATTGGACTTCATCGGGGTCATCAACCCAAACTCAAGCCAAGGCCACAAGTGGATTCTCACGGCGACAGACTATTTCACCAAGTGGACCGAAGCAGTAGCGCTCAAAGAGGCAAGTGAGTCTAACATACTAGACTTTTATGAAGGAATAATGACCAGGTTCGGTGTGCCGGCCACTATCATATCAGACAATGCATTGGCATTCATAGGTTCCAAGATTACAGAATGGGCTGTCAAGAATGGAATCTATTTGAGCACCTCTTCAAATTATTACCCACAGGGTAATGGATAGGCAGAGTCCACGAACAAAAATTTGCTAAGAATCATCAGGAGGACTCTGGATGAAAACCAAAGAACATGGCATACCAAGCTAAAATCAGCATTATGGGCTGATAGAATAACACCAAAGAGGTCTACAGGTAATTCCCCTTACAAGTTGGTCTATGGAAAAGAGCGTGTGCCTATATCATTAGAACTACTGCATTGGAGTTCATGAAGCGATTGGAGTTGGTGAGTTCGAACCAATGGAGGCGGTATGCGAGTTGATGGAATTGGAAGAAATTAGAGAACATGCGAATTCAAACAATTGAGAAAGATCGGGCCTTAGTAAAAAGATGGTTTGATAAGAAAGCAAGAGCAAGGACCTTCCGGAAGGGGACCTAGTTACGAAATGGGATGCGAATCGAGCAAAACCAGGAAGGCATTCCAAGTTTGATGCCATTTGGAGTGGCCCCTACATGGTCACGGGATGTAAGGATAGTAATGCCTTCCAATTGTCTACATTGGATGGAGAAGAACTCCCGATTCCGGTTAACGGAATCTATCTTAAACATTGCTACTGAAAATAAAAGGTTTACCCTTGTAAATATTAGCCTAGATTTCAATTCCTCTAAGTGCGTATGCACATTGTCTTGTTGTAGTTAGGTTTCAGTTTCCCTAAGTGCTTTGGCACAGGTTTTGTTGCTCCTAGGTTGGATTTCTATAGTTCAGCGTGCTCTCGGAGAAGGAGTTGCGGTATCAGGCTCGGGATCAGATATCAGGTTGGTTTCAGGTTATTGCTTATGACTCCATGCCCAATGGATCACTAAAAGGCCACTGATCTTCTACCTAGCAGGCAGGTGATCCCGTTGAGTCACCAAATTGTTGTATATATCTCCCCCAAAGGAAATATGTCGGAGAGGTCAAAAAACCCGACACAAAGGAAATATGTCGGAGAGGTCAAAAACCGACACAAAGGAAAATATGTCGGAGAGGTCAAAAACCCGACACAAAGGAAAATATGTCGGAGAGGTCAAAAACCCGACACAAAGGAAAATATGTCGAGAGGGTCAAGGTCAAAAAAAATATGTCGGAGAGGTTCCACACACAAGAAAGGAAATTTCAGGTTTCGGGTTTGAAACATGAGACATGAAGCATGAAAATCATAAGGCATGTCCCGATGCTTGAGTTCAAAACCCAAACACTACCTAGGAAAATCAGGTTTTGGAGTCGGGAAAGCATGGGGCAAAAACATGTTGAGGCACCCTCCAAACCCGATGCAGATGCAAAGGAGAAACCCGAACCCGACTGGAAACAGACCCTGACTTGGGGAATATTCAAATGGCCATAACTTTTCACAGGGAGCTCGGATTCACGCAAGGTTGGACTTTTCAGAAATCTCTCAGCATCCTCTACCCAACTGAAAATGGATATCTTTATTTGGGTGAGAAAAATTTCTTCAAAAATGCAAAATACAGTTCGCCACTTTTTGGGTTTGTTAGGGTTCTTACCTACCGCCATAATGAGATGAGTTAAGTGCATTCTGGAGGTGGTTGGGGCAGATTTCAAATTCCTCTCTTCTCCCTCTCTTTTTTCCTCCTATAAATTGTAAGGAGGGGCTTCTTTTAAAATGGTTGAACATTCCTATTTTGCCCCTCCCTTCTTCTCTTTAGAAGTGAATTTGTGGAGTTCGAACCTCCATTTAAAACTATAATGCAACTTTGCCTCTTGGCATTTTGTAGTGTATTGTATCAATCTTTGGAGAAAATTAATGCATGTCTATGGATGATTCTCAACCCTCTCTATGTTCATTTGCATCCTCTTGATCTTTCACTGTGAATCTGGCTATCTGTGCATGATCTTGCATTGCATTTTAATGGTCTGTGTTTATTGGCAAGACAGGTGTTCTTCATTCCTCGGTGCATCACCTTTGTAGTTTAGGTTTTATTTTATACATCTTCTTAACTTGTCTCCTTGGCAAGTTAGTTTAGGTTTTGAGTAAACCCTCTACATTTTTACGTGTGCATCTGAACAGAGGAGTAGGAACTAGCCTTCATCCGGAGAGCTTTTCCATTTTCGCAAGGTCCCAGACTTGGGAAAAGCTTTGGGAAAAGCTCCATGTTATATTAGAGTCTCAACCCATTGACCAGGGTGCTTGTGATTCATCACCAACATTAAGACCTCTTAGACACTTCAATATATTATGAATATGACAAGGAGTAAAAATTTAAAACTTTAATGCTTCATTTAACGATGCTCTTGCATCACACTCCCAGTCGAGAAAAGCTCATGTACTTTTTTGTTTGAATGACTATGTCTTTAGTTTTATTTCATCTTCCTTGTTTGGTATTGTTCTTTCTTCCTCATTATTATTTTATTTTTGTGTTCCTTGAAAACCTAGGTCCTACATAGGGTTCTATATTTCTTCCATTTTCCTTGTAATTACTTTTATTCTCCTTGGGTTCCATCTCTATTATCTTCATCTTCATGCTTCCATTAGCTACACCTACACAAGTAAACACAATAATTGTAGACACCCAAAATTGGGTCACAACCCTCTAACCCCTTTCAATTAACCTACCCCCTTACCATGACCTCTTCTAAAAGATTTTATTAATATAATTACCCATATAAGACTAATTATTACCTCACCCTTCCACCTCACCTTGGACCCATTCCAAGGGCATTTAAGTAATTGAGACTAGGTAATAAATCCTAATATTGAGTCATCACCGCACTTAACTAACTAGGACTTATTCTAAACCTAATATTAATTGTAAATTGCCTCTTCCATCAATTTCCTATGTGTTTAAATGTGAACCAAGACTCCTAACCCATTTCCATTATTGACCCATGCCAAAAAGGGAAGAAACATGCTATTTTGAGTTAATTTGACTATTTATCCCTAAGCGACGCCTTGATTATTCCTTGGTCGAGTGCAGGTCAAGAAAGCATCATTGGTTCCTTTAAATAAGTATTTTTAATATTTTCCCAAGTTCTTCTTTTGGTTGGCTTGGGATTATTCATTGGCATCCTTTCATTCGATGACAATCAAACACATTGCAAGAGCATTCAAGTTCTTCACTAGCAACCAACCTCTTACTCCATAGCCTCGGATCATTCACACGGGTAATAAATCTAGCTTCATTGCCACGAAATTGATCCGCACCCATTTCTCCTTCAAACACCCACCAATCACCTCCATTAACTAATCTCCAAATCTTCAGATAAGTATCTTAACCAGGTTGTTAGTTCTTAAATTTGGTTTTAGATCTCTTATTGTCTTCTGTTGTACAAATCCTTTCTCACCCAAATACCATCCATCACCCATCTACCCAATACCCTACTAACCTGAACCTCTTTATTCCTCCAACCACCCCTTTTACCCCTTCCGAGTCTTCACCTAAATCCCAACACCCCCTGCCTAAACCTTCCCAACACTGCAATGCGTGCATCATAGGTAGCCCAAACCAACCCCTTTTCACCTTTGGCACCTAATTGACCCTACCATGATTGGTTATCCAACCAATCCCACCTAAAACCAGTGAATTGCATTCGTTCCCCAACCAAAATCGGTCTCGTGTCCTGGATTTTTTCCTCGGATCGATAAGCTTATTACCTCACCCAAAACCTCTCCAAACCTCTCACATGTTCACCCAGACCTCCATAATACCTTATGCTACACCTATAGACCTTAACAACCCATCACCCACTTTAAATTTAATCTTGTATTCACTATTTATATTATATTTAAATTATTGTGCTTGTGTGAGATTCCTGAATTATATAACTATAGTAGGACTCTCTATTTCATGTTCTTATCAACAGTTAATTTGTTTTAAAGCATGGATTGAAAGCCTTTTAGAAGCACCCCAATTCTTGGATTTAGCTCCTGCTAAGAAATCCACCAACCTATGCTCTTAATTCGATCTTTTGGTCTTTATTTTCTTCTCGTAGTTCTTCTCGGACAAAAAGGAGTTCCCTTGATCAAACTAATCTTCAACGATTGCACAACCTCTTCACTACCTCTAGGGTTTCCTCATATACCAACCTTCTACCTTAAACATTTTACTCATATGGAAGTTTTTATTAGTGAAACATTTTGGCATGCCCGGTGGGACCCTAATTATTTTTGGGTTATTTATATTCATTTAGGATTTCATTTATGATTGTTTCCTTTTTAAAATGTTCACTAAATCTCTCCTTAGTAACATTCTTTCCTCTATTTTCTCTAAAAGGCACATTTCATTTGGTGCAAATTAACACAACTCATTCTTTCTTATTTATTTCTTGCATTAGTGAAAGTCATACTCTATTCTTATTCACTATTGCTCTCATCCAATCTCAATCTTTCAATTTAGGTTTAAAATTGTTGCATTGCATCATGTGTATTTTTGCATTTAGCTCACATAGTCTAATTAGAAATAAAATATAATGGAGATCATGACCATTTGATGATTGGGTAATTAAGCATAGTTTAATTTTGCAGACACTTTTCCAAATAACACAAACAAATAACACATTTCTTAAACATTCCCCAAATCCCAAGAAGAAGCTATCAAGGATTTAAACACCCATTGATAGTGGGCCCCATGATGTTTTGACAGATTTCCATATCAAAGCTTGGACCTCATGTCTTGAAAGGTATATTGAGTACTCCCCACTAAAACATTCTTAAAACCATCCATAGTTGGATTTTAGGTACCTTATATCCACTACTTCTTTCTATATATTCATAGTCAGTCCTAAGGCTTAAGCCATCAAAACACTAAAATCTTATTCCTAGGATAACATGTTTGTTAGATTTTTCTTATTGGATTTGTGAATTTCTTTATTTTCTTCATTATTTGAGGTGTGAGATCATATTTCATCAATTTTCTTTCTTGTTCACACTCGGTCATGACAATCGCTTAATTCTAGTTTTTTTATTTTGTTAGATTAGATTTGCTATACATAACCTCTTTCTCGAATTCTTTTGACTAAATCTAGCTCGAGATATTTAAATTTTCTTCATTTTTACATGGCTGAATCGACATTGGTTACCTTCCTATTAGAATCGGTTCAGCAACCAATATTTGTCATTTCCTCTAACTTGCACCGTCTTCTTGATTGGTATTGGTCTCTTTGTTTTTAAAGTTCTATAAAAAAACAACCTATTTTCACCTACCAAAATCTTTCAAAAAATTATTTATGAGTTTTTGTCACTTCATAGAACCCAAATTACCTATTTTCCACTCTTCCATATGGTTTAGAATTTCCAAAAGGAACAATATCTTTCTTTCCACACAATTTGTATACATTTTCCTTCTATCCCTTTGCCGCCTTCTATTTTGTCTCCAATGGATCCTAATTCTTCAAAGTGACCATACACTCAAGGTGATGAGGAATTCACTTGATTCCTTGATCATAACACAAATACCTTATAACATTACCTTGCTAATTCTTCCACTCGTGAATCATCACGTCATCCTCTTTATGGAATGCCCACTTCCATACCCCCCATTTCTACCATCTCTACCATATCAGGGAATGCTAATGTAGCCACCCAAAATACTTTAGGGTAGCCTACTCCCATTTCGCAACAACCTACTTCTCACATAACTTCTACATCCTTGACATCTTCTCTCCCATTGACATCTACAATACCCATATCCACTACCCCTATTATATCATCATCGGTAGCTCCAATACCTATTACTACACAACTTCCGATTGTGTCGACCTCTTCCACTCCATTTCTTAGTTTGGTGGTTTCTATTCCCCAAAATCTTCCACCCATCTCCACATGGATCTTTCCACAAGCTCCTCCCTCTTTCACCTTACCTCCAACGTAACCCATTTCCTTAATGACATATTCAGGGTATATTCCCTCCTTATAGAGGAGATACTTTAGATTACAAGCCATTCCATATGTGCTTGTTGATGGTGTTCTGTCAAGAAAGACATCAATGGGGTTCTATTGAGGTGCATTGGGACTGGTCAAATTGAGAGGGTGTTACGAGATTTTCATCTTTGGAGATTCTCAAGGAAATTTCACCCCACGAGTAACAACTCTCAAGATAATGAAGGCAGGGTATTATTGGCCCACGGTGTTCAAAGGATCATTATACATGGATAAGAAAGTGCAAGAAATGTGCACTCTTCACAGGGAAAGAAAGACTAGCAGCGCTTCTATTGCACCCAATTTTTGTTGACCAACCATTTCTGCAATGGGGATTGGACTTCATCGGGGTCATCAACCCAAACTCAAGCCAAGGCCACAAGTGGATTCTCACGGTGACAGTACTATTTCACCAAGTGGATCAAAATCAATTGAGTCTTCTTCCAAACTACCCAACAACCAACCTAAGCTAAAAGGATCTCATTAACACCGTAGTTCTGAAATCCTACCCTTCTCATCCATCCAATCAATCTAAACCTCCTTCTAATCTCTTGCCGGTGTAAAATTTTCAATATGAGTATGAACAAAAGAATTACACTCCCATTGGGGATCCTTATTCTTCCATATTTAAAAATTTGTTGAAGGCAGGAGTAATCACTCTTTCTCCCATAAAACCACATACTATTTTTGATCCTTCTCACCTCACACCGATTTTGTCTAAGGAAAATGACTTCGTAGTTACCATCGCGTAAGAGGACATAGTGACACAAATTTAAAAACCTTTAAAAATATTGTGCAAGAAATTTTGGACAGTCGTGATCTCATCCTTGACAATCCTAACGTTCCTTCTAATGCAAACTTGGATTTTTTCAAAAAACCTTTTCCTAACCATGCCCCTTCCTAAACAATTACTAGTGAGACATCTAAAGAAGACACCAATGTACATGTGGTTTATGAATTTTTCAATACAATACCTAATCCTTCTATCCAGTCTCCTCCTATAGCATCTATTAAGAAAATATTCACATGAACTCCTATAACCATAGAGGAAACAACCTTACCTACTCCTCTACCCATAGAGGAGCCCACCTTACCTACACCTTTACCTATAGAGGAACCCACCTTACCTATTTTTCTACCCATCGAGGAGGCCACATTCCATGTTCTTCTACCTATAGATGAACCCACCTTATCATCCTCTCTACTCGTAGAGGAGTCTACATCACCAAATTTTACTTCTCCTCAACCCATAAAGGAGCCAATTTTATCTACTCTTCCTATTGGTGATACCTCTCCAAAGGTCTTCAAATATCCCATCGCTCTTCTTACCTCACTCTTACCCATCGAGTCCGAGGCTAAGACCTTCCCTATCTCATGAGCCTCATATCTCTTCACGATATTTAGCACCAATTCGTCACCTTCTTCATCTACTCTAAAATCCTTCTCTCATTAGGTTGACCACTTGGAGTAAGTTGATTACACTAACCTCTAGGGACACCTTAGAATTCATGTCTCCCCACAAATGCGGATGACCTCCTAGTTTCCTTGACCATAAATCCAAATATCTTCAAAACTACTAAGGCTATTATGCTTGAATAGGTGGTATTAGCCCCTTCTTTGTCATTACCCCTTCTACGCAAGCCTTTATTATCTCAAAACCTACTAACACCTTAGGGTGTTTCCTTGTACTAAATATTTTACATCCCCCTGTGAAGATAGAGTTATCAAATTCTCCACCACCAATCACAAAACCTACTCGACACCTACAAGGAAGACCCAAACTCTTAAGGCTTGCTCTTCCATATCCCCCACACCTTCTCACTCACCTTCACCTTTTCCATCAATATTGGGCCCACATCCTTCAACCTTGGTTAACCTACCCCTTTACCAAGGAAAAACCAAAGTGTGACAACCTATATCCTTGCCTTCACCTCCCATTCTACCCACACTTTATTCATTACCTTTAATGTTACTCTTACCAACATCCACACTTTTGCCATGGCTTACTTGGATACCTACTCCTTCTGAGTCTCCTTCACCCTACCACGTTGTTCCTCCACCTTTACCCATGAAGGCACAACCTAAACCCAAACCTTCACTACCTACCAAAAATTAGTTACACCAATGCGATCTCTCACCTCTCCCTCCTCACGAAGGTCACCTACCCCTTCACCTAAGACAACCTTAACCTCTCATTGTGATCCTTTGATAAGATCCTACTCTAACATCCTTGCTCGGTTGGGAGAGACATCTACTCTATCACTTCTGCCTATCAATCCTTACAATCCTCTCAAACCTAAACCACTCGGGTTTGATGAAACAAAAATTTGTGCCTACCATTTCTCATCGGTGAATGACGTCGAGAGTTTTAAGGCCCTTACAAAAATTCTCCTTACGCTTGGCGATTCCAATGGTCTCTTCGAAGAAGATGATCTATTAGAGGATGATTCCACTCTTTCTTCACTCATCTCCACAAAAATAGTCCCAAACCAATTCTATAATCTTTTCCTTCACATCCACTTAAGGATACATGTAAGCCTAAACAAAATTCTTTTCCTCCTCCTATCTTTGAAATTAACATGGTGCATGTAGCCACTCGGTCACAACACGCGAAAGACAAAGGAAAGGAAAAATTTTTTATAACCCTTCTAGTTTACGTTCACCTACCATCACACTTACAACTCCCCCAAGATAACCATCCTTGGGACAACATCACCTAGTTTTTCTTGGGTTACACATCATTCAATGATCAAACAACTTCATCGGTCCCTTCTAAGATGTCTTTATTTGACTTGATTAAAATCTATGATTCTCATCGTCAGGCCCTCATCAAGATCTTGTAATTCATTGAGGGTCCATCCAATGAAACTTCTCCTATCACCGCCCTCATTACCCCTCATTAGATTACTTCCATTAATTTCTCGACATAAAAATTTCCTCTTCACAACCCGATTTTCTTGATCCTGCGCTTTTCATCTCCACTTACATTAACAATATTCACATTAAACACGTTATGATTACTAGGGGAACTAGCATAAACATTATCTCTTCTCATTCCTATGAACAAATAGGCATACCCACTAATTGTATGTTTAACGACCCCATCATAATTTGATATTTCAATGATTCCATGATTACTACCCTTAGAACTATTTTCCTCCACATATGTGTAGGATGTTGAACTATTCCCGAACTTTTATACATTCATGAAGGAGATTTATAGTATAATATGTTGATAATCCTTCCCTGGATTCATTTCATGGCTTATGTACCTTCCACCCTTTAGTGTTTCCTCAAATTTTAATACAAAGGTGAATCTTACACCATTCAGCTAGATCCCTCTCCCTTTGAAACATATAATATGATTTTCCATCCAAATGATGTTCTAACACTAGTTAAAGCATCTACCACATCTACCACTTCTTCCACTTCACTTTCCTCATCTAACCCACCTACTGACCCTCCTATTCTACCCTCTACTGATGCCCCATCTTCTTAGGATTTAGATAGCTCATCTATACCTGCTACCCAAGTACCAATCACAAACCCCTTGGTAAGTGTTTTTCAATGCCTCACACTCAGAGAATATCACATCCTCAGCATTGAAACATTCCTTACTCCTCAAAAGTATGGAAAACTACACCAAAACCCTTGTTACGCAAATTGTATAGGAGAGGTCATACCATACGTCCCTCCCCACCTTTGCACCAACCTAACCTATGGGGGGCTTGACACTTCCTATTATTTTATTGAACCTCCCTTCCAAACCAAAAAATTTTCATCCAACTTCTCCTACCTCACTAAACGCAACATCAAACTTAATTTTCTTCACTGCTACACTTAGAAATGATTTAGATTTGGTTGTTATGAAAAATGTCATCACACCATCATACCGTGTATCGCTAGGAAACATAAATACCATTGTGGTCTTGGATTCCCTTGGAAGCCTTTTTCTAAGAAGTCCCGAATCACCCTTATAGAAGATGAAAAACCTTCCCCACCTTCCTCACCTAGCATGCCACTTTCACCCACAGAGTCTATGGATCCCGAATCAATTTCAATGCTAGGAATATGATTCTATTCTTACCTATTTTGGTGTGGAGGATTCTTATATTCAAAGTTCATTACCCTCTGATATGAAAACCATGTTAAATGAATATACCATAGAAATAAACATTCACAATCAAGAAAACCTACAAATTCTAGAGATATGCCAATCTTTAGACTCCACGGAACAAGAATATTTCACCTCTTTTCTTCGTAATCATAAAAATAATTTTATTGGTCTTACAATGATATGCCAAGTATTGACCCTAATATCATGCTTCAAAATATTGTAACTAACCCTAATGCCAAACCCATGAAACAAAAGCTGCATAAAATGCATCCTTGTATTGCTCTTCTTGTGAAAGAAGAACTTCAGTGCCTTCTCTTTGTTTCCTTCATCCTACCTATTGACTATCCATAATGGATCTCTAACATTGTTCCTATCATGAAAGTGACTGGGGACTTTGTATCTGTACTAAATTTCATGACCTTAACCTTGCTTATCCAAAAGATGACTTTCCTCTACCAAACATTGACCAACTAGTTGATCTTATAGTCGGCCATGAGATGCTATCTCTTATGGATGGGTTTTAAGTTATAATTAGATATTATTCTTTCCGAAGATCAAAACAAAACCTCCTTCATAACCCCTTAGGGACCTTTTTCTATCATGTCATTCCCTTCAGACTTGAAAAACTCCGGTGCTACTATCGATGCACTATGCCTTATATTTTACATGACATCATGCATGACATATTGGAAGATTATGTTGATAACCTTCTTGGTAAGTCCAAGCATCGTGCTAAACACTGCCATTCTAAAAGTTATCTTTGACCGCCTTATCCAATATTTTGTTCACCTTCAACCAAAGAAGTTTATTTTCACAGTTCTCTCAAGTAAGCTCCTTGGTTTCATCATCTCTTTGCGAGGTATCGAAGTTGATCCCACTAAGATCAAGGAAATTATTGACATGACTCCACCTACTAACTTTTGACATCTTCGTATGTTGCAAGGAAAATTTTAATCCATCTAATGCTTCATCTCCCAACTTTTAGACAGATGCCAACCATTTCATCACCTTCTTAAAAATGAAGTTTATTTCCATTGGAATGATGAGTGTCATAAAGCCTTTGAAGAGTCGAAGAACTACCTTCTTCAACCTCCTGTGCTCATTCCACCTAAATATGATAAACCTTTTTACCTTTACATTTATGCTACCAAGAATTCCTTGGGTACTATGCTCACTCATCATGATGAAAAACATAATTAAAAAGTGGTTTATTACATAAGTCGTACTCTTATAGAATACAAAACTCAGTACACCCATGCTAAAAATATTTACTTATCCCTAGTATTAATGGCCACCAATATTTGCCACTACCTTCTTAATCATAAAACATTTGTCGTTACTAACAATGACTCTCTTCATTACATATACGCTAAACCTTACCAACACGATCACACCATTCGATGGCTCATTCTTCTTTCCAACTTGGAGTTGGATTTCATTCATCAAAAGTCTTTCAAAGGAAAAACCATCATGGATCAACTTGCAGACACTCCCCTTCCCGGGATAAATCCTCAAACTTTGATTTTATTGACGAATCTATTGCCACCATTTCCATTTAGGATATTATTTTTCAAATGACATTATTCTTTGATGGATCAAAATGCTACCATGGGGGAGGTGCAAGGATCGCACTCATTCCTCTTGATGGTGAGCCTATAACACTATCCTTTAAACTAGACTCACATTTGTATAAATAACATAGCTTAGTATGAAGCTCTTGTGTTAGGCCTTCAAAATTCCATTACCCTAGATGTTAAATCAATTAAAATATTTGGTGAATCTCAACTGGTTGTGAACTAAGTCAATGGTTCGTACCAGTTGTTGTAACGATGAGATTTGAAAGTATAAACATCATGTTGACCTACTTTTGACCATGTTTGATCACTTCCTCATTCAAGCCACTCCATGATCCACTAAAAATTCACAGATACCATGGCTTGTCTTGCTTCTCAAATACATGCCTCACCTTCGACTCAAAAATATTTTTCATAATACAACTATTGTAGTCACCTTATTATATTATCCCCAACATTAATGTTGTGGGTAGCATCGATATCGATCCACACGATATTTGGTATAAGTAGTTTTTTTCTACCTATCACTTTAAATTTGGCCTTTAGATCTCACTCATAATGGATGACAAGCCTTCCTAAAAGGCATATCTTGTTACATTATCATGGGAGGCCTTCTCTACAAACAATATTTGACAAGATCCTCTTGTGGTGCCTCACCAGATCTTAAATCTTGTATACCATCAAAGAAATCCATGATGGGATTTGTGGGGGACATTTTAGTGGCCTTATTGTTACAAAGTTTATCCTTCAACTTGGCTACTACTCTAGTCAACCCTTAACCAAGACTATTGTGACTATGTTACACGTTGTGTGAAGTGTCGCAACATGCCAACCTTTATCATACTCCTAGTCATGCCTTACAAGTTGCCATATATTTTTTTCCCTTTTCTCAATGGGCTTTGGATCTTGTTGGGGAGTGTAGACACAAAATTATACACTTTATACATTATTTAGCTTGGTCTTATACTACTATTTATAAGGATCTCAAGTGAATAAAGTACTAATTAATCCCACCTTTTGGCCATCTTTATTTTATATTTGATTTCTTCATTCCCGTATATGTTCGTGAACTTATCCATCCATTCAAAAACTACCTCATCATTCTATCCCAAAATTAAGGTTCCACAGTCTATCTTGGGGCACCTAGGCGATTTGGTCCCACTGGGTGCCTTGATCTATGCACATCATTTTTTGCTTCTTTTTGGAACATTTCTAGCCATTTTTCATCCTTGTCCTTTTCCATTCGGCGTTGTCAAGATACATTACAAAATTAAGCTTGAGAGCCCTATACATATAAATTTATAAGACCATAATGAGGGTCCTAATGTCACATACTACTCTCACTCTTTCTAGAGTTATATCCATTACATAACTTGCATCAACATAGTGCCATGCACCAATACTAGGAGATCTTCATCACACACATTGTACAGAGGGAGAGATTATATTCTATTCATTGCACACATACTATTTACATTTTCTTTAGTTATTATTGCTCACTACTTCACAAATTTTGACCGACACGAGAGCACCTAGGGAATGACATGCACACAATCACCAAAACTACATCCAGGTCCAAAATATAGTGTAGTGCTCAATGATAAGACCACTAGATATGTGGCGAGGGTCATTCGACCCATTCATTTGCACCTTTTATATTTGTAGGGTTTGATACTTTCTTTTGCATTCTAGGTAATTTCTGACTCATCTAGTGAATCCAGTGCGACATGAAAGGAAGCATTTTGAGACACCTTGTGAACATATCATATTCAGTATTTGAGCATTTACAGTGATCAAAATTCCTAAACTATAGACAAGGGCACCCCAAGGTGCCCAAGATTTTCCCAAGCACTCCAGCTTAGTTTAGATATTTCAGATTTGGTCTTCGGAGGGTTCTTAATTGATCGTTTCACTTCCTTATTTTACTTTCAGACCTATGACAACCTGTAATAGCTCTTTACCAATCACCTAAGCCATTTCATTTCCTTCTCTTGCACATTTAGGGTTTTGTTTCATTTAGAATAATTACTTATATTTATTCCATAGTATTATAGCTCCATTTATACAACGTTTTAGTCCTACTAATTAGATTAACATTAGTACCCCTATACTGTAATTTAGGTCATATTTTTTTAATCATTTTAGTGAAAATGATGTCTCTTTCTAAAGACCTTCTAGGGTTTTTCATTCAACCATCATGAACATATTTGTTACTTAATATCTTCTTACCCATCCTGATTTGCTTCACCATGTCCAGCACCCTCTTTACTATTATCGATGTTTCTGTTGACATGCATCTAGATTCTATGTATGACATGTTTATTGAGGCATTTTCCCAACATATAGCATTCTCGGACCCATCCTCCAACTGACATTCACCCCTTTGACAATGACCCACTAGTTTATATCATGTCTCACATCTACAATGTTGTTGTTAAGCACACTCTTATCGATAATGGGTCTGAGCTCAATTTTTTCCCTATGTCCTTTCTCCAGGACTCTAGGTTTGTCTTCTCGTGACATTATCCCTTCTTCCATCTCACTCCATGCTTATGATGGTACTTGTCCATCCATGTCTAGGCCACATTACCTTACCTTTCACTATAGGCCCTATGAATCTCCCTCCTACAGTCTTCTTTTTCATCAATTTTCCTGTCTCATATAATTTCTTGCTAGGAAGGCCATGACTTCATGCCATGCAAGTTGTTACTTCTACTGGTCCACCGTTACAAGTCAAGTTCTTACATGAGCATGTTGAATATACTATATTTTGAGATTGTGATCCATTCCAATATTATGTTCATGACCCTCACACTAGTCTTCCTATCCCTCACATTGATAGTATAGATGAACCTCGACTTATGGACGATCAACCTCATTTACCACCACTTCAGGGTGCTATTTTTTTACTAGATGATATCCCTTCTACACTACCTCCTATTATTGTTATTATTCCACATCAGCCACTTGTTCCATCCATATAAAATATCCTTTGCTCTTCATCTTCACCATTATCTCATACTCCCTTTACATGTACACTTTTCATTCATAAATCTTATTGGGAACATGTTCCATTCAACCCCTGCATGCGACTTTAAACCATTTATCATCTTGCTTCTCTAGCTCATCTTGAATTTAATTTTGAGTACCTTTAACTTTCTACTAGTTCCTCTCATATATATTATGGTTTTTTCACTATCACTTCGCTTATGACTTGCGTGTCTTTTATCTTTTAGTCTATCTCATGTGTATCCCTTTTTCTTTTCTACTAAAATTAGGGAATCTTGGCTTACTTACATCGAGGTACCATAGACCCTAGTCACACTGATATTTCATTCCTGTGAATTTTGTCATGTTTTTATTTGTAATAGTTCCTTTCTTGGTTATTCCCTATCTATACTCAATGGTATGGACACAGTTCCCCACATCTCCCATTAATTGACGAAGAATACAATATGGGAATGTATCATCTACGCCTTATCAGATCATTACATGATCAACCTCATACTATAGCATACCATGTCACCAATCCTGATCCATTTGACTTTGGATCTCCTTGATGAGTTCACATAGCCTCTTCCCACACTACTGCTAGGGGGCATATCACATGACATACTTCCCCCTCGCTTAGCATGGTTATACCCTTTTACATCCTACATCTCATCTCTATCTCCTATCCACATATCACTTCACATATTATAACACCCTTTTTATGCAATGAAAAACTCTTGTGATTTAGTTCACCTTTGGATTATTGAGGGATTACCATTACACTGAACCCCACACACTACACTCTAGGTTATACACATTTACATTCTATCATCATTTCTATACATATCCTACATCTTACATTATCTTATACATCCCTCATTTATTATTCATTTTTACATCATCTATCTTCTACATACTACACTAGTCATCATCTCATATGCATCTAGTTTTGTATCATGTTCTTACATCCTATATTTACGCTAGGTCACATTATATATGGGTCTAGCTTTACATATCATCACTACATATTCTATCTACAACTACCACCGTACCTCACATAATTTCCACAACCTACATTTCCTACATTGTATGCTTTACATCATGCATCTATCCATCATATACATTCTACATATTACACTAGATTCCATTATATATGGGTCTAGTTTCATTTATCATCCTTACATATTCTATTTATATATATGCGTATTAGTACATTCCATACATTACACATGCTACACATCCTACATTGCATTTATTACACCGTGCATTTACATCACATATTCATCTCTTGGTTTCTTAAACTACGTTGTTTTCTATGCACTGCACTCACCACCCTATGGCACACTTTAGTTCCTTGGTCCATACTCGAATGCCGAGGGTTTACCAATAAAATGGACCTTACATTCATCATGCGACATCTTTCTCATCCAACATTTCCAGCGTTAGTGCTATACACCTTAGGTTAAATCATCACCCATTCTATCATCTTGTAGTGGTATATACTTTATGCTAAATCACCACCCCCATTCTCATCTTATAGTGATATACACCTTAGGTTAAATTATCACCCCTTTTTATCATCTTATAGTGGTATACACTTTAGGCTAAATCACCACCCCCATTATCATCTTATAGTGGCATACACCCTAGGGTACATCACCACTCCCTTCTTATCCATCCCATAGTGACATATGCTTTAGGCTACATCATCACCCATCTCCATCCACTCATCTTATAGTGATATACACTTAGGGATAAATCATCACTCACACATTCAACACGTTGTGGTATACGCTTAGGCTATAGGGTCCACACATATCTTTCCATATATCTCCTCATCATTCTTTTCATTCTAAAGTGATATACGCTTAGGGATAAATCATCACTCCTCTTCTCAACAAGTCATGGTATACGCTTTGGCTATATGATCCACACACATCTCATCCATGTACATTCATCCTATAGTGATATATGCTTAGAGATAAGTCATCATTCCTCTATTCAACAAGTCGTGGTATACGCTTCAGCTATAGGGTCCATGCACATATCATCGACATATACCCATTCTATAATGATACATTCTTATGGATAAATCATCACTCCTCCATTCAACAAGTCATGATATACGCTTTGGTTATAGGGTTCATGCACATATTCTCCCCATGTCACATTTTCTTCACCACTACACATACACACTCATCACAACATGCTAGATACAACCAAAAGTTCTTGACCATTTCCTGATGACACACTCTTGTTTACAGTTCCATCCTAAATCAGGTTGTTGGGGGTATCCACATTCATATTATCTAGGTGCTAGTGTTCCATTTTTTACTTAGCATCTTATACTACTTGTTGATACACACTTTGAAATATTGGTTATCACTCTAACATGCTAATGCATGTTCCATGTGCAACACTTACTTTTTAGGATTACATATTTCCATGACTACTTGTTTGTTTTTACTTATCTCGCATTGTTTTTCATTGTATGCGGGCTTTTCCCTTTGCTTGTGTGTACACTTGTTTGTTGTTTACAGCCATGAGGCCTTGTGTGTCTTGTGAAATCATGAGTGATGTCCCATTTTTGAAACTTTCTTTGTGCGGTTAGCTTGTTTTCTTATGTATTTACACTACTTTATTTCATACTTTCTACATTATCTGTTTATTTTCCACTTATTACATGCATGTGTTTTGGACTAACACTTGTTCTCGCTAGCCATCCCCTTTCTTATGTTCTTTAGTATCTACCAAACACTTCCCTTTCCACCTGTAGGGAAGATTTCTACAGGTTAGAGTGTGGTTGGTCCTCTTTTGGGGCCGCATTCTCCTTTCAAAATGTCGTATCCACCCCCAAAGAGGGGGTATCGATGAGGTTTTTCTACTAATATAGTTTATTTACACTGGTCCACAGACAACGAGTGAGTTCATAAATGTGTATGAACTCCATAAATAGTGGCCTCAACAAGACATAATGTCCTTTGGAAATTTTACGGAGCATTTATAGTCTAGGGGTTACAGTGGGTGTGCCTCTCTACACTTCTCTGTCTAGTGGCGTCAGATTGCCCAAAAAAATAGGACAATACAAAGATCTCTTCACACATTTCAGAAGAAGTGGTTAAATTTGGAGGAAACAACACATTTCCTCCCTATACTTCTTCATCCAGGGGTGGTGTGATATCACCTAAAAACTTGAAATAGTATAAGATATCCTTCTACACCATTTTTCTTGACATGGATCAAGTGCACATGTTTGATTTACACTTATATTCTACCTTATTTTACATTTGTATATTTTAAACAATGTTTTTACGTATATACATATTTGAATACTTGATCATTTTCTCCTTACAGTTCAAATTTGTATGAGAAACAAGCAACAAATTAGGGGCAACAACAACAACATCATCAACAATGAAAAATAACAACAACAACACATTGCTACATAGGATTTTCATTTACAAACCATGCAGTACACTACACACAACAACAGATGCACATGTGTTTCATCCTAGGTTCACTCTCATCACTTTTTTATGCATATTTTTCATCTTTAAAATCCATGCTCCTCAACCTTTTTCTTTTTGTCATTCCACACTTTGGAATATAGTCCATCAACATGTCTTATTCTACACTCTACATGAATATCGGTACACATCTCTATCTACTTTATATTACCGAGTATTCCACTCACCAACATAAAGTGGGGGCAAAATTTAGACACCAAATTATTCACTTTATACATAATTTAGGCCGGTCTTATACTACTATTTAGAAGGTTCTCAAGTGAATAAAGTACTAATTAATCCCATCTTTCTGCCATATTTATTTTATATTTTATTTCATCATTCCCACATATTTTTGTGCATGTATTTGTGAATTTTATAACTACCTCATCATTCTAGCCCAAAATCAGGGCGCCCTAACCTATATTGGGGTGCCTCAGGGCACCTTGGTCCCACTCTTGGTGCCCCAATCTATGCACATACTTTTGTGCTTCTTTTTGGGGCCTTTCTAGTTGTATTTCATCCTTATCCTTTTCCAATTTGGCCTTGTCAGGATTAATTATGAAAATAATCTTGAAAGCCCTATAAATATAAAGGTATACGAACATAATGAGGGTCCTAATGTCACATACTACTATCACTCCATCTAGAGTTGCATCTTTTGCATCACTTACATCTGCATAGTTACATGCATCAAGGCTAAGAGATATGCATCACACACACTACATAGGGGAGGGATTCTATTCTATTTCATGCACACATGCTATTTACATTTTCTATAGTTACTATTGCTTACTACTTCACAAAGTGTGACTAACACGAGAGCACCTAGGGCATGACATGCACACACTCACCATAACTACATCCTAGTCTAAAATTTAGTACAATGCTCAATGATAAGACCACTAGTTTGGTGAATTGAGGTTAGTATGACCCATTCATTTGCATATTTTATTTTTCTAGGGTTTGATACTTCCTCTTGCATTGTAGGTCATTTCTGACTTATCTAGTGAATCAAGTGCAACGAGATAGGAAGCATTTGGAGACACCTTGTAGCCATATCAAATTCAATTTCTAAGCATTTGCATAAATCAAATTCCCTAGATTGCAGACAAAGGGAACCCTAGTACCTTCCTAGGTGCTCCAGGTCATTTCAGATCTGGTCTTTACAGGGGTTCCTATTGATTGTCTCGCACATCTATATTTTAGTTCTAGACTTGCGACAACCCGCGACAATCTCTCGTTAATCAGCTAAGCCATTTCCTTTCCTTCTCTTACATATTTAGGGTTTTATTTCATTTAGAATAATTAATTATACTTATTCCATATTATTCTAGCTCCATTTATACAACGTTTTAGTCCTCCTAATTAGATTAACATTAATACCCTTATACCATCATTTAGGTCATATTTTTGCTAATAAAGGAGATTAACCCTCATTCCTCACAACGTCATCACTAGATCATCACAACAACTAAATATTACACTAAATGGGTGGAATCCAACCTTCTCATTGATACCAAAGCTAAAAAAATAGTTGAATTTATCAACCACCATATCATTTTTCACTTTGGTGTTCCACATCACCTTATCACTGACAATGGAAAATAATTCAAAAACAAAACCATGCGCCAAATATGTGTCAACTTTGGTAATCACTCAATTTCTCTTTATAATATTACCCACAAGAAAATGGTCAAACCGAATATTCTAATAAAACTCTTGACAAAATTCATATAAAAGTGGTTGATGACTCGGTAAGGATTGGAACACGCACATTCCTTTACTTTGATGGGCTTATCATACCAACATTCACACATCTACCATTGCAACACCTTTCTCTTTGGTATATGACACGAGGGTTATTTTACCTCTCAAAATCCAAATTCCATCTCTTCGTATATCTCTTAAAGATATCCTCTCTAATGATGATTTTCACCAAGAACGTTTGGTCAACTTGAGCTCTTTGGAAAAACATCATTTAAATGCTCTAGAACACCTACAATTCTACCAAAAGTTCATTAATTGTGCCTATGACAAATGCATTTGAGAACTAACATTCAAGATCAACGATCTTATCTTGAATGAAAATCAACATGTAACCAAAATGGAGAAAAGTAAATAGGAAATGTTTCTCCTGATTGGCTTGGACCTTATATTATCACCCATACCTATGGATCAGGAACTTATCGTTTATCTTCTCTTGAGGGTAAACCCAAACTTGAGCCCCTTAATGCCTTGCATCTTCAACCATTCTATTATTGAATAAAGTACTACATCACTTCATGTCTCATATAAACTCGTCCCTTTAGAGAACCTTTCCTTGTACCTACCTATTTTAAGGACCATCGACTCAAACATAATTGTGTGATTATCTGTCACCATTCAACCTTATCTTGAATATGAGTACCACAGCTCTACTCATGACATGATTCTCATGGATACTTTTCTTCCTTTTCAGGATGGAATCCCATGGTCATTCATCACTTGAAACCTCTCTTTCATAGCTAACCTTTTTCATGTTATGGTTTTCCTTCATAAAATAGGCCTATACTCCTTTATAGTCTTGTCCATGACTACAAGTTCAAAATAATGCAAAAATTTTGGGATAACAAAAATTCTACTCCTTGATTCAAACTTCTCACAAGTAGATGATTCCCTCAAATGAACATCTATTCCTCTCTATTTTTGTTATAAGTAGATTGATCCCTTGAAGGACAACTATAAAAATCCAACCACATTTTGTACTTAGTCTATCCAAAAAGAAGACTAATCTATATTTGTTAAAACAAAAATTACCTTGGAGCTTCCTGCAACGATCAGCTTCACGAAGACCTCAAGGATACTCTACTGTTCATCCCAATATAGACTTCCCACATCGACCAGTCTATGAATACAAAAAGTAAACACAAAAAGGAAATCAAGAAAATAAAAAAAAATTCATGGAATTACCTATGCTAGTTTTGGGTATTTTTATAAGGGGCATGTTGTCCCACAACAAGGTTATGCTAAAAATGACTCCACCCTACCCTCTTTTATTTTCTCTTATCTACTCAAGGGACGTGTTGCTCATGTGACACTTTGTGATCATGTAACAGTTTTTCTATCTGTAGACCTATCAATCATGCAATGTATCTAGGGCTTATGTTCATAAGCCTATTTGTATGGACCTTATGGTCCTTGCCAACTATGGAGCTTTTCACTTCTTTTTGGATCACCTTTTCCTACTTTTTGCTTCTTTAGCAGGATGAGACCATTGAAATTAAATATCTTGGTCTAATTCTCATTTCACCCACACCCATACTAATCATCATTTCCAAAACATTATACATACTCATCAAAATCAAATCAAAACAAAAAAAAACCATACCCATACCAATCACACACTTAATCGGTTTCCCTTTCTACTTTCTAGCTTCAACATTTGACCTTGCCTATTTTCTACCTTGCCTTACCAGGACCATTTTCCTTACCCAACCTACCTATCAAAAATCTTATTCTTCCCTATCCTATGGGAGAACTACATCAGCCTGAGGCCCCTTTTGCAAGGGATATGTAGGAAGAACTTTGAAGACATGGGGTCTTCGGAGGTTATCTCGGCCACCATTTTTTTACCATATTTCACCATTTTTCCACTATTTTTCCCTAATACCTAATCTTTCTCACATTTCCATAATATCAATCACATGGAAAATAAACCCAACCAAACCATCATCAACCATGCCTACATCTAATTTCCATAACATCAATACATTAGAAATTTAAAACCAACCAAACCAAAACATTATCAACCATGCCTACATATAGTTTCCATAACATCAATACATTGGAAATTAAACCAAACCATAACATCAACCATGCCTACACATCTAGTTTCCATAATATCAATAAATTGGAAATTAAACCAAACCATAACATCAACCATGCCTACACATCTTGTTTCCATAATATCAATAACTTGGAAACTAAACTAAACCAAACCATCATCAACCATGCCTACATCTAGTTTCCATAATATCAATAACTTGGGAACTAAACCAAACCATGACATCAACCATGCCTACACATCTAGTTTCCATAATATCAATACATTGGAAATTAAACCAAACCGTAACATCAACCATGCCTACAAATAGTTTCCATAATAACAATGCAATGGAAATGAAACAACACACAACAGATATAAATGCCATCATCCATATACTAGAAATTTCATGTATCAATACACTATATACATAGATATAGACATGTCTCTCAAAATCTCATGTACATCTTGCTTCTTTGGCATGTATGTCGGTATATGTATAAGTCCTAACTCAAAAATCAAACACAATATCCATAATCTCCTCATCCCTAGAAGGTCCCAAATGAACCAACGCCACCTATTTGACACTCAAACTTTCTTACTCGATCTACCGTGCAATAATGATACCCATGTTGTTTTACCTACCAATAATAACTTTCCTTATTTCATCAACTTTATCTCAACTAGAACACACCATTTGGTGTTCTAGAAAACACCTATGCTTGTTCCTACACCATGACCTGATGTGTTTCAGGGATCACATCCTATACCTTGGATACCTATACCAAATCACCCTTGTTTGGATAAACTATCGACCTTTGACAATGTAGAGTTTGTGTTCTTTTAAACCTTGTTCCTTTTTTCATTTTGAGTGTGTGTGTGCATTTGACTGCATCCACCTTATCACACCCATTACCTACACCTAAACCTTCCCCCATTTTCATCACCTATCATATTATCAAAGCCATCACTGATTTTTCCTTCCACTACATTAGTTCCTTATTTGAGGGGGATAACCTCCACCCATATCTGGGGCATCTAATTCTTCTTTTTTTCATCATCACTTATCGATATAAGCTACGTGATACAAAGGGGAAAATGTAGAAACCCAAAATTGCGTCGCAACCCTCTAAGCCCTTTTGAATTAACCTACCCCCTTACCATCACCCCTTTCACACATTTCTATTAATATAGTTACCCTTATTAGACTAATTATTACCTCACCCTTCCACCTCACCTTGGACCCATTCCAAGGGCATTTAACTAACTAAGACTAGGTCATCACTCCTAATATTACGTCATCACTTCACTTAACTAACTAGGACATCTTATAAACCTAATATTAATTGTCAATTACCTCTTCCATCAATTTCCTAGATGTTTAAATGTGAACCAAGACTCCTAACCCATTTCCATTATTGAACCACACTAAAAAGGGAAGAAACAAGATATTAAATTTCTCCCTAACCAACACTAGATATTCCTCGACCAGAGTGAATCAAGGAACCGCCATTAGTTCCTTTAAATAAGGATTTTCAACTCTTTTCTTGGTTTCTTCTTTTGGTTGGCTTGGGATTATTCATTGGCAACCTTACATTCGACGATAATAAAAAACAACACCAAAGCATTCAAGTTCTTCACCAATAACCAACCTCTTACTTCATAGCCTTGGATCATTAACACGGGAAGTAATCTAGCTTCGGATCCATAAAACTAGATTCAGACCCATTTCTCCTATAAGCACCCACCAATCACCACCATCAACCAATCTCTAGATCTTCAGATAAGTATCTTAACCAGGTTGTTAGTTCTTAACTTTGGTTTTAGATCTCTTATTGTCTTTTATTGTACGACTCCTTTCTCACCCGAATACCATCCATCACCCATCTACCCAATACCCTACCAACCTGAACCTCTCTATTCCTCTAACCACCCCTTTTACCCCTACTGATTCTTCACCTAAATCCCAACACCCTGCCTAAACCTTCCCAACACTTTGTGTAATCAAAGATAGCCTAAAACAACCCCTTTACACCTTTTGCACCTAATTTACCCTACTGCGCAATTGGTTATCCAACTGATCCCACTAAAACCAGTGACTAGCATTGGTTCCCCAACCGGTATCGATCTGTGTGTCTAGCATTTTTCCTCGGACTGAAATCTTATTCCCTCACCCAAAACCTCTCCAAACAACCCACAACTTCACCCAGGACCTCCATAATACCCTTTGTTACACCTACAGGACCTTAACAACCCACCACCCACTTTAAATTTAATCTTGTATTCACTATTTAGATTAGATTTAAATTATTGTGCTTGTGTGAGATACCTAAATTATACAACTACAGTAGGACTCTCTATTTCATGTTCTTATCAACATTTAATTTGTTTTAAAACGTGGATTGACAGCCTTCTAGGAAGCACCCCACTTCCTAGATCTATCTCCCACTAGGAAATCCACCAACCTATGCTTTTAATTCTATCTTGTGGTTTTCCTTTGCTTCTCAGGTAGTCCTTCCAAAAAAAAGGAGTTCTCTTGATTGGCCTGGTCTTCAATGGTGCACAACCTCTTCATGACCTCTAGGTATTCCTCATGTACCAACCTTCTACCTTAAACATTTTTCTCATGCTTCGTTCTTATTGGTCAAACAATAAAAATCGAAACATATTCTTCCTCATGATGTATGATGCTTCTCATTTCTTCATAGCCTTTTCCCATCATGCTTCCATTATTGGTTTTGCTTGTAAGGACTGAAAATTGTCCATATTCTTCATTTTCTTTCTTAAATATCTCATTCATGAATTATTCATGCAACATATCTAGTGTATTTTCCTCTCTCTCATTTTCCTCATCATTACCACTAACTACATCATCCATGAGACCTTCCTCTTGGTCCACAAGTACTTCTTTACTTGCTTCTTCACTCTTTTCCTCATCTATTTCTTCTTCAATTTTATCAAATTCATCCCTATCTTTCTTTGGGGTCTTCTTCTTATCTTCCCAAATCTGTTTTTCTTCCTCTAATACTATGTGCTCTATCTTTTCCATATCTTCCATCCTTTCATCTTCTCTTCCTTTTATCACATTATTCCTTTTCCAAACTTGATTTGATGTTTTGAGCATGGTTTTTTCTTCATGATGTCTGATCCTTTCTTATTTTCATTCACCGGCTTAGGATTGACATTATCTACTTGTACTACTAATTTCTTGAGCTATATAAACATCATGTAACCAATGGCCTATTGCTTTACTTGTGTGCTTAACTAGGTTTTTTCTTACATCCACCTATACATCAGATATCTTCATTATCAATGGCTTGATTAGAATAAAAATTGAAATTTTCATTTACCTCTTCAATGTTTTGTTCCTCTTTCTCATCACCCTGCATGATTCCTTTTCTTGTATTCTTATTTCTTTTTAATTCTTTCTTACCATTGTCTTCTAGTACACTATCAAAAGCATCTTGAAATACTATATCTTGCTCATTTTCTTCACCATCCATCTGATTAAATCATTATTCTACTTACACTATCTCTTCATTACTCTCATATTATTCTAAGGATACCTTCCTTGATTCATTTCTTGAATATTTTCTTAGTTTATCTTTGATTTTATCTCCTATATTTTTTATACCCGTGTACAAAAATTGAAACACAATATTAGATAGAAAATAACAAGCCCAAAATGTCTTAATATGTTCCCATTTTCTAGACACTTATCTCTTCTTCTTCATCTCTTTTTCTCTTTCCAAAGTTCTCATTCTTTGTCTTCTTCTCACTAGCATCTCTATAGGCCATTTCAATTTTCTTCTCATCACATAACCTGTCACATTACTTTCTTCTTCCTCCATTCTCATCAACTCTTATAACTTGGCTACATTCTTCGTTAACTCTTCTATATCTTGCTCAAACCATATTTCTTATTTCCCTCCTCTTTACTTCACTCTTCATTATTTCTATCTCATTCTTCCTTTGACTTAGTAGCATCACTAATCCCTTTTCCAATTCTTCTCTATCCATTTTTTATTGTCCTTCTTTCTCAATTACTTGTCACACACAAACAACTTGCACACTCTCAATTCACTATTAGCAACCAATCAATATTAAATTATATGCTCTAATACCAAATTATACAAATATCATTACCCTACAATGTAATTATTAAGACAATAAATACTTCATCCATACTCATACTATGTTTTGAAGGACTTTTCTTGGTCTATAAGGCTTGGATATGCAATAAAATTACCTTTATTGCTCTTATATTTTTGTATTTCTCACCACACCTTTTTCATTTACCCCTAAAAAGTCATGATGACCTTCACAATGATTCCAAACCAAAAAAATAAGAAGTTTATCTTCATAACCCCAAAACTATTTTGAATGCAATGCAAATATGACTCGGCAACAACATACAAAGTGTGTGATTTTTGATATCACTTGACAAATACCTCCAATGAAAATTTTCATGAGGTTTAATCTAATGATGTCATGATATTCAAGGTGGTTAATGATCAAGAAAAACTCCCTTTATCTCCATACTTGTCAAAGATGTCCCTACTAATCTTAAGAGCATTACTCTTGGAAGTTTCATGGTTAGAATGATATATACATACCCAGTATGATTTAAAATATTCTCTAAATACCCTTTATGTCCAATAAGATGTATGAAAATTTTCAAGGCTCAACTCCTTAACCTCTTCCCTTATTCAATTTTTTTCTCTTTTCTAGCTAAATGGACTCTAAATTTCCCTACACAATGTCTTATTCCTTTATAATTTCTCATCCATGAAGTTGTAAATATTGTTGTATACTTTTTCTAGAACTAATTAACTTGTTTCAAATGTACCTAAATTTTAGGACGTAATACCCATCAAATATCCCCTTTCCTTTGTAATTTTACCTTTCATATTAGGCATGAGGACTGTGTTTTCAACTCCCTAGGTAGAGTGTCATGTTTATCTCAGGATTTCTGATTGAAAAATTCAAATCTTACATAAATCCTCTTTCTTACTCTATCTCTATGATAACTTAAAAATTTTAGATTGAAATATTAGTTTTTAAAGCTTCAAATCTCAAACCCTAGTTGTGATTGCTAACTAGCCCGAGAAGCATTAAAAATATCATAATTAATCAAAACTTTATTTCAAGCCTTCATTTACTTCCCCAATGTATTTGAAGACTTTCTCTCCATAACTATTCTAACATTTGCACGTAAAAATAATCCCAAGACACAAAAACAAAAAGTTTCTCTTACATGCACGTTTAAAAATAGGGTACTTTAAACCTTTAGTCCGTAATATGGAGACAATGTATTCTCATTTGAAAACAACTTACCATTTGCCTCATAACTAACAAACATGGTCTTCTTTATAATACAATACATCACAAACACCTTTATTCTTTGTGAGACACTTCAAGGTTTTTTCAATTTGTAAAGGTACAGTCATAGTCTTTTCATTTACCAAACATGAACAAACAAACAATGATAGATTCAAACCTAAGTCTATGCATTAGAAAAACTACCACCTTTAGCACGTGCTTACCATCAACAGTGTTCATAACTAGTTTCATAGATCAATTATATCAAGAATTCTTCATGCATAGTCCTATTACTACACTTATTCAAAGTCTTAGAACAAAGCATATATACACTCAACCTGCATAAATTCCTTTTTAGAACACAAGAAAGTTTCTTATATGCTCATCACATAGAAATCATACATCTCTAAAGCCTCGATGTTAATAACTCAGGTCTACGATGAATGATAAAGGAAAACATCTATCAACAATGTTTCATATAATCAAAACTATATATATCTTACAAAATTTCATATTATTCCTTTCATCACCTCCTCTAATCTCCTCTTCCTCGAGGAATCCTTCCTCTCACCTTCTCATCTTCGAGAAAAAAATACCCTTAACTAACTCTCCATTCCATATTTTTATCTCATTTTATCTCCATTCATAACCCTAACTAACTATTCTTCATAAATTACATGCCCATTCTTAGCTAAAATAGCTTTATTACAATATTTTAAACATCTTTTATCCATAAGACTCACTAATGTCATTCCTAGACTCACTCACTCACACTAACATTTCATTCTCTCCCTTTGACAAGCCTTAACAAGTCACTTTCCCACTCTTTACAAGCATTACTAATTCAAATCCCCTTTTGGAGGGAAAACATAATGTGAGGAAAATTCAAATTTCCTAGACTTCTCATCAACTCCAAATGACTCATAAATCTCATTAAGACCTCTTAAACACTTTAATAGCTTATAAACATGACAAGGAGGAAAAATTTGATACTTTAATGCTTCATTTAATGATTCCTTGCATTATAGAGAAGTATATAAATTGGAATAAATATCAAACATTGTTACTAGAGTAGGAAATCAAATGGAATATGTACAAACCATTTTTATTAGAGCAAAATGTAACAAGAAATTTATGATAATCAAGTATGTCAATAATCTATGTTTGATAAAAAAGTGTACCATATGCTATGTGGTTTGTGAGAAATGCATGTCTAAACAATTTGTGACATAAGTAAAGTTTTTTTGGAAGATGTTTCATGGGATATGCATTCCAATTTACATATATAGAAAGTAATGTGTTAAGAAAACAATATGGGTAATATGAACTTGATGTGTGAGATTAAAAAGAGTACAAATAGATCAACAATGGAATATGAAATATATATATATATATATATATATATATATATATATATATATATATATATATATATATATATATATGCTCTTATAGAAAACATATTTTAGAGCATATAATTGCATAGAAAAAATAATATCGACAACATATAATAACAAAAGGGTGTAAGGTAGATAGAGTAGATAATATTATAAAATAACCAACACAAAATTTCCAAGAATAGCTGGAGGATAAAACTTGCCAAATCACGAGATTACAATCACACAATATGTAAGATAAGACAAAGAAAAATATATCATAAAGTAATCATATAAAATAACAAATATCGGTGAAAATAGTAGTAAAATCATACAAGATAAAAAAGAAAACAATGTATATAAAATATAAGTTCCTACACCAATTAAATATTAAAATATCACAAAATAAACAAAGCATATAACATATAAGTTCATAGAGAAGTCGATTGTACAAAAATAAAAAACTTGAATAATATAATAGCAACATGGATATAATCGAAAATGAAGTGGTATAAAAAATGTCAGAGTGTCAAATAGAAAAAAGGATCCAAAGGCCAGGAATAGTAAACCAAAATAGTAATATATAAGAACTCATACACTAACAATAAATGATAAATGTAATCATAATGAATATTAGTGAAGCTCGTTAGGTTTACCCTAGCGGTGGGGAATTAGGGTTATATGTGGGTGGTCTTGGGGTCCATTACCCTCTTGTTGGCCACCTCTATAGATCATTGATCCTCAATTAGGTAGTGATAGATGGGCCAGGTTTCTTTGGTGGTGGAGGTATCCTCTCGACATGGTGCCAATCCGGCTTGGTGTTCAATGCAACTGGGTTGGGATCGGTATGAATACTATGCTCAATGTGATGAGGCATGTCCTAGAATTATGACATGAGAGATATCAAAATCCACTTTTAATGGAAATTAAGGACCCAATCCCACCCCATGTCCCACTTAGAGAAAGTGTTCCTCCACTATCAGTAGTTCATAAATTTAGAATAATAAAAGTGTTTACCATCCAAATTTTTTGAATATATAATCGTGAGATAGAATTGAGATAATGGCTCCACCATCTCCGTGTTTCTCTTTAGGTACTCCCCATTTCACTAACCCTAGATTTGGCAGCCATGGCCCTCTGCGGCCTACACAAGGATTTTGTGTGGCTGGGGTGACATTTTCGGTGACAAGGTTGTCAATGGTCCAGGTCGATTTGTCTCGTGATAATTGGGGGTGAATGGTTTTGAATCTAGAGGCTATGTTGTGGGGCTCTCTGGCTCTATGGACAAGAAGGTTGTATTGAAACCTCTTGATGAGACCCTTTAAATATTATTTTAATTGTCTCATCTGCTATAGTCTATCATGTTTTGTATACCCTTGCACTTTTTTATTCTGGTCATCCTGTCAGACATTCCCACTTGAACTTAAGTTTATGGCACTTATATATTAATTATTATAACTATTACTAAGTTACTTTATTTCATGGATTTTGAATGTGCATTTTAATCTCTTTGATGTAATGAATGATTATTAATTTCTTCACTGAATCATATACTTATTGCAATAAGTTTTTATGTATTTTCATTAACATGCAACAAAAGAAAATCACACAAAGAAAAGAGGACTCATCTATAGTAATTTAGACTCATCTGCAGCAGGCACCAAGCCAAAGGAAAACATGCACATATACAAATACATGATTGTGGGAAACATGATCAACACTAATTTTTCACCTGAGGTTGCACCTACTAGTAAAGAAGTATTTATGACAAAAATAACAGATCTCACGCCAATTCCTAATTATTCTCTACAACTACAACTTGGAACTAGTTGATTTAATTTTACAACTGATTGTTTGAATGAAGAATTAGTTATGTTGATGTATTAGAACACCTCTCTTTAGTTTTGATTACATGCATAAGAATCTATGGATTTCTTGTGAATGATCTAATGCTTAATCAAAGTATAACTACTATTTGAAATATTCTCTTCACATCTCTACCGAATATAAAGAGAATGATAAGAATTTAGTAGATATGAATTGATAGTAACAAAATTGATGCAAGTTGTATTCCTAATCTTCATACTTGGTGAATAAAAATATGAGTTCTATCATTTTGTTGTAGACACAAGCCTTAGGAAGGGATAACACCCAAGGCAGGGCCCACTTGTGGTTTGCTAAACCCCTTTCCTTTTTCCTTGCTGTTTTAAGTTTTGTGCATGAGTAGATTAGAGTTGCAGCAAAAATCATTTCTTTACTTATGAGTCATTTTTACCTATTTTATTCAATAGTTGTAGTATCTATTTTTATCTGCAACCTAGTTTAGTTTCAACATTATATTTTTTAGTTATTGTGACAAAAATCCTTTAGTTGTATCTCTTGAACACTTGTAACTGTGTATACAACACTAACAATGTTGAAAGTATACATCCCTAGGTTTGATGAATAAATGATTGTGGATTAGTGAAAAACATATTAATTGTTGTAAGTTAATTTGCACCACCATTTTTAGTGTCATTGTCGGGGACCCTTCTAAGTTATAAGTCCATTGAAGATGGTTTTTCATTTTTAGAAGTAGTCTAGGATTTAGGAAATTTACCTCGATTAAACCCCCCAACTAATTACCGTTGAATGAGTTGAGTAATAAAAGTAACGATAAAAAGATTGTTCCAAGCCACGATATCAGATGATAATAACACTCCACATTAGATTTACAAAATAGAAGAACTAAAATACCATATATGGAAATCCATCATAATCCATAATGCACAATAAATTACATTACAATGACTTGAATTACTCAATAAGAAGGATGTACATATAGGAGGAGGGAAGTGTAACTACTACCTAAATCAATGGTGAAGAAATCCCACTAACTGATACTAGTAGTTAAGTTAACTCCACAAGACTAGTAAGCTAACTCCACACAACTAGTAAGCTAACTCAACATAACTAGTAAGCTAACTCCACACAACTAGTACACCTAAGCAAGCTAACCCAAAAAGTGTAGGGCTAACACAAGTGTAAGAATTATCCTAATAAATAAATAAAAGGATAAATAATAACCTACACTAACACCCCCATAAACATAGCTTAGGTGGGTGGAAAAGAAGGTGGGTCCCAACAACAAGGCTTGATGAGGTACCCACATAAAATAACTAGGAAAATTAGACACCACAAGGTACCCAAAACCAGTAATAACAAAGCTAAGAGAAAAAACCCACTTTGTAAGGAATCCTAAGAAGCTCAACTCCAAAAAATCATACAATCTTTGAAGAAGTTTGGTGCGCATCGTGGTCTGAATCCATTTCTCAATCATAGAACTCAAAAACAACTGACATTGGGCTTCACTAGAATAGCTCCATGTAAGGATACTATAATTTGAAAGTGGGCTTCACGAGAATAGAGTGATGTTGAAAGTGCAAAATAAATACCAAACATAATTTGATCAATCACTACAAATATGTGTTCCATAATCCAAGAATAACCAAGAAAAAAAGGAAAGGGCATGAAATCCAAATAAATTGGAGTGTCGGGATCCAAGAACAACCAAGGTAAAAAGGTAAGGACACAAATAAGTATCAAGACTATTGTAGACCAAGTAATAGAGGAGGAGATGAAATCTACAGAATGCAACAAAAAGAGGATGAACTGTTAGAGGATTATTTAGAAAGGTTCTTGTTCTGTGTTTAGAAGTCAAAACATACCACTGATATACCACTTGACTCCCTCAAATTACTCTTTTTGAAGGGGCTCAGTGATGAAGACATGGATGCTCTGGACCTGATAGGAGCAGGAGACATTTCAAAGGCTAGTTTTGAAGATATTTGTGATGCCTGTAAGAACTATTCAAGAGCTACCATGAAGAGAGTAAGGAATGTAAGATCAAGAGGTGGAGTATCTACCAAAACAATGGGGGACATCTCTAAGTCTGATATTGTTAGCATGTTCAAAAATATGAAGCAAGAGATTGTTAATGATATGGCTAATCAATTGGATGCTCTACATGCCAAAAATAAGAAAGAGGATGCAGAAGCAACACTCACCAAGTATTTCCATTCATATAGGAGGAAGAAATTAGATTGTAGATGCAGATAATTAGCCATCATTGCTCAAGAATGGGAGGCTTAAGCTGATTTCAAAATGTTGGAAATAGAATATGGGTAAGTTTTCTATGTTTCTCAAAGGAAACCATGGCCACCAAGACAAGGAGGTATAGCATAAGACCCTATGCATTCATTTCAAAATTGGTATAATAATTCATATATGTAGCCCTCACCATGGGTTAACCCTCAAGGATGGGACACATATCCTAACCAGTACCAAAAATAATGACAACCTCCATACCAAGGCCAACCATAAAAACAATGGAAACAACCTCCCCAATCATGGCAATAACCATGGAGGGGACAACAATGGAATAACCCACCTCCTAATTACCAAAAAATTATCAACAACCTCCTTATCAGCAGTAACAACAAGCTCTGATGCCTAATCCCCAATCAGGATCCTAACCAAAAGATACACAACTACTTGCTCAACCAATGCCTAACCCTAACAATCTAGCTACTCAGGTAGTCTATTCCACTAAACCAGCTCAATACCTCACTTATTCTGTTGATATCAACAATATCCATATTCACTCAGCAAGAGAAATTCCCTAGCCAACTTGACCAACCATTACTGAAATTATAGAGAAACCACAATTGCTTTGCGTGATGACCACAAGAACAAAACAAAAGACATTGTAGGATGATCCAAAAAATCTACTTAGAACTCTAGCAAGCGTAAAACATGGGACAATGAGCCACCTTTTCCTAAAATATTACAAGAGAAAAAGACTAACCTTAGATCAGAATCTGATTCTAACTTTTTCAATCAACTTAAGGACATTTGTGTCAAGATACCATTGATACAAGCTATCAAGGACGTGCTTATCTATAATAAGCTAGTCAAGGAATTATTTATTAAGAATCCATGAACGAAAATAAAAGACCCATCTAGTATACATGTCATTGGGAAATTAGATAATATTATGCTTGGAAACTTGGTTCGCCTTTAAGTATATTGATCTAGGAATCCCTCTAGTGAATATCAAAATCAATGGTACAATGATCAAGAACACATTGATTGATCTAAAAGCATCAATCAATGTGATGAAAAAAATCATGGATGATTTGAAATTGGAAGGATTAAGACCAACAACAACATTCTTTCAGCTTATAGACAGATCCATAGTAAATCCTAAAGGAGTTTTGGAGGATGTGGTAGTAGTGGTAGATTCTGGGAGTACCTTGCTGACTTCATTTTTCTGTAGAAAAAATTCAAGCTTAGGAGGATATCCTATTATCCTAGGAAGACCATGGTTAGTAACTATTGATGCATTCATTGAATTAAGATTAGGAAATATGATCATCTCTAATGGAAGTAGTACTAAATAGCTTATGCTTTACCCCCTGCATAACCATTTAGTGAAGAAGACCAAACTATTTGGGTGGAGGAACTAGAAGAAGACCGGTTCTTAGTTCAAAAATGCATGATGTTGGAGAATTCATGCGTAATATAAGTCTAGGAGGAGGATGTTGTTATTGTTAGGAAATATATCTTAGTGCTCCATTTGTATGTACGGGTGAATAATAATTACATGTGTAATTATTATTATGGTAAATTAGTGAAAGTACATTTACTATGTAAATGTAAATAGTAAATGTAAAATGTGGTTAGTATGTGGTAAGTTAGTAAGTTAGAATAATAAAACAATTAGTATTGTTTTATTATTATATTGGTGAGAGGTTGAAACCATATGGGTGTATGGTTGTATATGAAGACAAATGTTGTTGTAAGGATTGTTATTTTACATCTCCTATATAATGGAGTGTAATAATAATAAAAATATAATATAGAGTTGTTGATTTCAATTATTGTCTGTAGCTATTTCATAGATTCTTTGTATTAGATCAGATTAATTTCTACATTTGGTACCAGAGCAGGTTAAATCTGTCTCGAAGATGATCTTGTAACTTTTGTTTCGTGATCTGGGTTTCTCCAAAATTTTGTGTGTGGAATGATCTATTATACAGGAAGCTACAAGAGAAATTTCAGCATAACCCAGTTCGTATTTTGGAAGAAACATGCAATTTACTATACAGCACATTGATCACTGCTGTTTTTTTAAGAAATCAGAGAATCAAAGGTAATTCAAATCTACATTCAATTTTTTTGGATATTTAGATTCAATAAAATGGATACACCATTATATAAATTTAATGGGCTGAAATTCCATACATGGAGAGTAAAAATCCAGACGCAGTTAATGAATAAAAACCTATGGAGGATAGTAGATGGAAAAAAAAAAAGCACCTACAGATATAAGCAAAATTGTAGAATGGGAAACTAGAGATGAACAAATAACAGATGAAATTGACTATAACTATGAAGAATTTCTATACTAAGTGAAGTTATTGGAGGAAGGAGGCACAGGAGGTTGGAGGTCATTCAACGACCTCTCGTCAGTCACCAACGACGGGGCCGTATCAGCTATGGTGATTTTTTTATACAGTGTGTTCCTATTGTTTCTTTGTGTTTCTGGAAGAGTGTTTGGTTGCAATGTTCCTATTGTGGTTTGCAGAATAAAGGAAATTTCACATTGAGGGGGGAACATGATCTCAATGTTCCATTTCTAGTTTTCTACATTTCTGGTATTTTCTATATATGCGTGATTTCAGCAGAATTTCCTATGTTATTCCCTGCAGTGAGATGTGATGAGGGCTAATAATAATACTTGGCATATCATGATGTGGTTGTAGGTAAACCACTTGAAAACCTTCATTTTTGGTTTGTGGTACACCACTTGTAAAACCACCATTTTCGGTTGTTGGTAAACCCTATGCAAAACCATCACCCTTTTGGTTTGTGGTACACCACTTGTAAAACCACCATTTTCGGTTGTTGGTAAACCCTATGCAAAACCATCACCCTTTTTGGTTTATGGTAAACCAATTGCAAAACCATCATTTTTGGTTTATGGTCAACCCTATGAAAAACCATCTATTAGGTTTATGATCATCCTGTAAAATCATCAGATCATGAGCAGGTGCAAGTATAAGGCAGGTTTTCCCCATGTTCGCACTAAGGGGGGGAATGTTAGGAAATATATCTTAGTGCTCCATTTGTATGTACGGGTGAATAATAATTACATGTGTAATTATTATTATGGTAAATTAGTGAAAGTACATTTACTATGTAAATGTAAATAGTAAATGTAAAATGTGGTTAGTATGTGGTAAGTTAGTAAGTTAGAATAATAAAACAATTAGTATTGTTTTATTATTATATTGGTGAGAGGTTGAAACCATATGGGTGTATGGTTGTATATGAAGACAAATGTTGTTGTAAGGATTGTTATTTTACATCTCCTATATAATGGAGTGTAATAATAATAAAAAATATAATATAGAGTTGTTGATTTCAATTATTGTCTGTAGCTATTTCATAGATTCTTTGTATTAGATCAGATTAATTTTTACAGGTTATTTCAAACATTTTATATAATAATTATGGCAAGAGTGAAGAAGAGAATGACAAGTTGTAATGCATAAGCTGCCCTTAAAATCAAATCTTACCTCGTAGAAAATACTATGAATGTTCTAGGTAAGAATTGTATCCTACTCAAAATTATTTCACATGATTATATCTTGAACTCATAATGTGATGAGTGTTATCCCGTAAAATTGACAAGGGAAATTTTGCGGGTAACCCAATGGAAATTTTGTTCTGGTCCCTCGTCAGGGACCCCTTGCATTCGGAACGTTGCAAAGTCCTTTCCCGGGAAATCTAGTTTTCCGAACTTAGCCATTTTTGGTCCTTTTTGGTTGGCGCACCTTATGTCATCAGTGCAATGAGAGTAATGCACCCTTTTCATTTCCTTTGGCACATTCTTCAAAGTGTCAACATACATTTTGGTGCACCTCCCCATGTTGCGCCTTTCTTGCATGCGCCAAGGCACATGCGCCTTTGTGTCAACAACATTTTTGTTGCACCGCGTTTTGGTGCGCCAAGGGCGCATGTATTTTCGTGTTGACAGTATTTTTGTTGCGCCAAAGGCACACATAACAACATGTTAACATGCATTTTGGTGTGCCAAAGGGCACAAGGTTTGAAGTGTCGACAGGTGTTTTGATGCGCCTCTTCAAAAAGTGGTTGGCACATTTATTGCACCTTTGCCTATATATAGGCGCATCCGCCCTGTCACTTTCACAATTAAAAAAACACGTGATAGATTTTATTCTTTTGCACCTATCAACGACGCCTGTCATCCTTGTATCACATTCGTGGACCCCGCTTCGTTTCTCACATTATATATATTCCGGTAGGTGGTCTTTTTCCTCCTGTGTTTTTGCTTGGTTGTTGTTTGTTTGTGTAGTCGGTGGCATAGATTTGTCAAAACCCTCTTTTGCTGTCCTGGCTGTCTTTCTCCCATGCTCTCCCTCCTCTTTCCAGATCTGCTGGTAAGGAGGACTCTACCTCAGAAAAATCACTTGGCTCTTTTCGTTGTGCCCTCTTCACCATCTATAAACCCTGAAAAGAGGCTTAAAAGATCACAAATCTATAAGAGATAGAAGACTTCAAGACGTTTCCAAAACTACGTTTTTCTACTCTTTGGCGCAATCACCACCCTTGCAACATAAAGCATAGTCGCGCCAATGGCACACCAAACTCACTTGCAACACCCAATAACCTTGCACCCTCTTGGCACACCGAACTCCTATGTAACATTGCAAAAACTTGCACCATTGGCGCACCCTGCATCCATGCAACACCAACCTTACTTGCGCCAAGTATAAAACTATGTTAAATGGCGCAGGCGCATCCCCTGTTACAGTAACACATTGCCATGCAAACCTTTCATGTGCCACACCAAGTTCCCCTGTTGCACGAAAAGATGATGTTACACACACTAAACCTGCGCCCTTTGGCGCATCCTGTACCCGTGTAACATGAAAAATATCTGCGCCATTATAAAATGCATGTAAATGGCGCAGGCACACTTCCACTTGCAACAACAAAAATTTCATGTGTAGTATCCATGCGCCTTGTGCCCTTTGGCGCTGATTTGTCCCTTGTAACACCCTTTTTCTGTGTGCCATATTATTTAACCCTGCAGCCTGCAGTGTTCATGCGCCCTGCGCCCTGATGCCTTAAAATTGCTAACTCTTCCTTCTGTCAATGCTTTAATGGGAGATCAAATAGCTAACATGACTCTTCTGCGTTGGGTTTCACTTCTCCTTCTTGCAGATCAGAAACTGAGTTCAGAGCTACATATGTCCGCATTAAGCCAAGAAGACTGCACCAAGGCTTGGGAAGACCACGAAGGCAAGTGTATGCAATTGATTAATGAAGTGTACCTAAAAACCCAGAAGGTGGTAACCAGATGGCCGCAGATCATTCATCGCAGCAATTTCTCCGAGGAACTAAGTGATACCATCACGTTCCTAAGCAGAGTATTTGGGATTTCTCACACCCACTACTTTCATAAATGGATGCTTAGGTACCTAGAGACGATGAAAAATAATGTGCCAGATCAACGCTTTAAGTGGTTTGAGATCATAAGCAACACTATATCCAAGCAGCTCCAACAACTCACCACAACGGGGAGGTTCTACATGAACTCCTACGTAGTTTATGCTGCAGCCTTGGAGAGGGATTATCCAGCATTGATGCGGTGTGGGGTTTGGCCCCAAGTGAAAATATATGAATACTACCCAGAGCTAAAGCTGGAAAACAGTATTTCATAGTTTACAAAGATCAACAACGCTTTCTTCTACGGCATCATCTACCTTTTGAGGCCAAACATGACTCATGGTCATACGACCAAGAGTATTGTTGTAGTAATGGAGAAGTGGGGGGCCTTATTCACGCAATTTCCCACCTTCACCTATCTAAGGGCAGCCAACTTCTTGGGGGAACCCACCAAATTGCCAAGATATGCCGGCCCCAAGCTGATCCTGTTGGAGCTATCCAAACAGCTCATAACCTACCACGAAAAGTGCTTGAAGAGAAAGAAGGGTGGAACTCCTTTCCCCCTCATAGTGGGCAGGTACACTTGTCTTTCCCACCACAAAGCCCGGAGATGTTTGCAGAGCTGGAACTGCTCAATCTAAAGCACAACTTCCCAACAAGGATGACTTTCGACCCAAGGAATTACCTTCCCAGGGCCAAACTTGATCCAATCCACATTCCGCAGATCGAGGATATTTATATCGACCTGTATCATGAGGTCGAGCTCAGAAGGAAAGATCATTCCCACTTGGCTTTGGCTGAAATCATTCAGTATGGTGTGGCCATTGTCCCAAAGGGTTATCAAACTACTGATCAAGAAGTTGATCAGGTATATCTTGACATGGATGGGGACAATGGCGTTTGTTGTAATTGACAGAACTAAAGCACCCCAAACCATTGAAGAAAGGGTTAAAGAAACTCTGCGGAGAACAGAGCACTGGTGCAGGATGAATGGCCTCATCTACCTCGAGTTGATTTCACCACATCTCCATTGGGCAATGCACCTTCCAGAAAAAAACATCTACCAAAGAGTAGAGGTAAAGACAAGGAGGGTGAGTCAAGCTCTAGCCCAAGAAGAGGCTCCTGAGAGTCCCCCTTCCGCCACGTGAGAACAAGTTGTAACTCTGGCTTCTCCAGAGAAAGAAGCGGCCAAAGATGTTCGATGGGCACATCCACTCAGGATGTTGCCACTACTGCAACTATTGAGGTCCCTTCTATCCCTTCTCCCTCTCCTCCTTCCCCTCCTCGCGTGACCCAAGTGACCATTCCTTTGGTCGTATCCTCTCCCCCATCTTCTACTGTTCCCCCTTCCTCGTCATCCATCTTCTCTTCTCTCGCAGAGCTGTCCCCCACCATTTCTTCCCTCATCTCTCAGCTCCCTTCCATTTCCATGTCTTCCTCCCCTGCAGTATCTCTTCCTCTCGTGAGCACTTTCTCGGCCTCCCTCTCAATGCCACCTCCAAGTGTCTCAACGCATTTTCCTTCTACTGGTGTAGCTACTCCCTTTTCTACTTCCTACCTCTCTCCCATAAGTCCAGCAGGATCTCTCAAAGACTCACCCAACAAAAGAGTAAAGTTCCCATCGCACCGATAGACTTCTTCATCATCCCATCAAAGCGGGCCAAGAAACAAAAGCCTATAACCCGCTTCTCTCGAGTGCGTCAGGAGAAAGTAATGGAGATAGCGTACCCCCAATCCTCTAAAGGATAAAAGGATCTGTCTTCGACAGATTATACTATGACCTAAGTCACAATGGGGACATCTTTAGAAAGACTTCGGGAGAGGCCCTATCTGCAAATGACACCCTTTAAGAAGCTCCAGAAGCAAAGGAATAAAAGAGGCTGTTAAAGGAGTAAAATAAACATCTTCTCCACGCCTTGTAAAAATGGGCAGTGCACCTCCTACAATTGCCACCGAAACTCCTAAGCCTCTGAGCCAGGATAAGATTAATGAATATGCCAAAATCGGTGAGCAGGGTATGGTAGTTTCCGCCTGGAGAAGCCAAATCCTCAAGGAAAGTGAGGGAGTAATCACCAAGTTCACCAAATTGTATCAGAATATCAATCGGGTGAACAAAGAGCTCCAGGTGATAGCAGGACGCATCTTCGAAGAGCTGGACCATGCCAGGATGCAGCATGAGACCTTTCAGAAAATTCTCAACTGTTAAGTCAAAGATCTGGTCAAGTTCGATGTCTTTGGCCACCCTAGAGCCCTCAACAAAATACTTTCTACTTTGTATTACCAGGTCGATTAGTTGGAGTTTTTCCTAGAAAAGATTGACAAAATCAAGGAGGAAGCCCTAGATGTAATGCATCAAATGGAGCAAATTGTCCTGAGAATGTCTCTGGGCTTGCTCACTCCTTCTTTCACCTTAAGAAAGGTTGATGAAACTATTCGGATCTTCAAGGAGATCATTTCGCAAGGGCTGGGACCAGAAGTCACTTTCGACGCCGAATCCATCAACAACCTGCTGGCCTGTCGTGACTTCATAGGGTACCTGATAGATGTAGAAAATGAATATTCCAAGCTCCTAGAAAAGCTCACAGATGAGTGGGAAACTTGCGAGGCTATCAGTGATCGTCACAAGGATCCTTCCCAGGATCAACTTCAGCCCATGATCAACAAGTTCATGGAATACCGTGCCCAGTTCCACATCACATCTCTGAGCAATAGGAAAAGCAGGATACCCCCTTTCAGCCATGGGACGACGATGAATAGTTTCATTCTTCTTGACCTTCTCTTTGTAAACATATAAAGTATGTTGACACAAATGATGACATCATCCATGTTGCACCATGGGATGATGTCATCCACAAAGTTGTCAAAAGTCAACAAATGACTTTAGGATATTTTGTAAGATATTTTGTAATTAAGTGGTTGGTTTGCTTTTACCTTCTTTTCTTCTCTTCTTCTATAAATACTTGGAATACTTGTTGTATTCGGGGTGGATACTTTTCGGATGAGAAAATAGAAGTAAGAAGAAAAGATTTTGAACTTTTTAATGTAAAAACAAATATTAATACAATATTTAGACTTTGTGCTTGAATACGTGAATTTTACATCGACCTTTCTTATGTTAGATCTGTATGATTGTTCTTTTGAATCTAGTTCTACTTTGTTGTCATTTATTCATCAGTATTGCTTTATTCGTCTATGCAAGTAGGTTCGGCTCTGTACTACCAACCCAAATCATAGACCTAACTTTTCTTCTTTGGAATTCATTTATTTTCTCCCTTCAGATCTTTTCTATCTCCCCACCTCATTTCTTTCCCTTCTTTTACAGTTGGAAATACCTCTACTGGGATGAGATCCCAACCCCTGAAGGCAGAATATTGTGAGACTTGCACAAGATTCCTGCTGGTAGAATAGCAATAAACTAGTTTTGCTTTGCTGACTCAAAGAGGGGCTATGCCCTGCACACTGTTGGCTCATCTGTCCATAGATCTGTCCACCCGACATAGATTTTCGAACCAACAGTTTTTGGCGACTCTACTAGGGATCGAACAGACCTAACGGATCTATGGTAGTGGTATGTTTGAAAATCAAGACAAAAAGTCAAAAATCACTACCTGTTTGCAAATTTTAACTTTTTGTCTGAAATCCAAATTTTTGCAAAAAATGCTCCAAACTGAAAATTTTCTTCAGAGGTCCATAGATCTGGGCTAGATAGAGATCTTTAGTTCGCTGAGTTTTTACAAAAGTCCGTATTTTTCCGTAGATCTGAGTTTCTGACGGTTTACCAAAATTTTCAAACTCTTTGAAAAGTCAACTCTAGATCTGAAAATCAGCTTACTAAGTTTTACCATCATTTTATCCTTGTTAATCAAACAATAAACCACAATCGGTTTTCAAGAAAAGGATAAAATTTAAATATTTAGAAAAGTACATGCTACTGATTTTTGTTAAAATAAAAATCAAAAGACAACAAGTACAACCAAAAAGAGTTTTTAGGATTTGCTCCAAAATATCGCAGATCTGGAAGGTACACTGGTGGGTGAACCATTTACTCGTAGCAGGAGAGCTCATGGAGAAGTTGATCTTACCTTTGATCTACTTCAAAGGCACAACTTCAGTGTAACACCGGTGTGCTTCTCATCGCTAAGCTCAGCTGACCGGTTGTCCAGAGTGTCTCACCTCCACGAAGGAAGCATCTCTCACCAGGAACATCCACATCACTTTGCAGTGCCTTGCTACTCAGTGGAACTGTGCTTCCAGCTCGTGTTCTTTTTCCGGCCATCCAAATGGCAGTACCATGGGGAAATGCTATGGGCCCACTTGCTTTACCACATCCTGTTCATGCGCTCCCTCACGGAAACCAAAAGAATTTTCCTAAATTTGATGGTAGCGGGAACCAAAGCACAGATTCACACATATCCACGTTCATCATGTCATGCAATATCCTCGGATGTGACCCATGAAGATGTGTCGGTTCACCTTTTTCTGGAAACTTTGCAAGGGCTCGCAGCAGAATGGTTTCAGCATTTTCCGGCTGGATCTATTACTAGTTGGGCCACCTTATGGGCTGCATTTGAAGACAGGTATAAGCCTTCTGAAGACGCGTTCGTCGTTCTTGCTATCAAAGATCACTCAACTAAAGAAGGAGGTCAATGAAACTATGTGTGACTTCATCGCCCACTTCAATTCACTGATCAATCGTGTTCTGCCTACCATGCTTCCCACACTGGAAAATCAGAAGTGTTTCTTCATAAACGCCATGAGCTCAAAAGTAAGTTTCTTACTCCTGCAAGAACAAGTAGCAACTTTGATTCTTGCCTAGGCTACTGCCATCCAGATCAAAGATAACTTGCTAATATCTAGCGAATTAAAAAGAGAATCGTCCAAGCCTAAAGCTTCGAGCCCTTCTCCCACCACTTCATCTGATCCGGCATTTCAAAAGATGGTGAATGACTTGCTCGCATTAAAGAAGCAGTTAGCTCAAGCTTCTCCTAGTACTCAGTACCGAGATATCCCATGGAGGAGCTTCACTCCCAACAACGCCCCTCAAAGGCCGCGTTTACCTGCAACTACTCCGTGGTTGGCGCTTGAGGCTCCTTCGGTCAATGCTCTAGCCGAGATCGAAGGAGAGGAGCAAAATTATGAAGAATCTTCATCACCAGGTGAAGATGATCAAGATGTCGGTGAACCGACTGACGACTCTACTATCGGGTATATGGAATTTGATGAGGGGGAATTTGATGAAGAGGAGGGTACCTAGGGGTATACAAGCAGACAGTCATATGCTGTGTTCACCCACTCGCAAGGAAAGGAAGCAGAGACTACTACCAAGATACAGAAAGAAAAGGCCATGTCAAACACGCCTCCAACCATTGCTAAACGAGGTAGTCCCCTTCCAGCTCAACCTGTTATTAAGTCTTTTTCGAAGAAATATTTTTCTCCTATCTCCCCTCCGAGTCAGCCCTCTCATATTCCTATTAAGACCAGCAATCCTACCCTACCGTCGCAAAATGAGGGACTCATTCCTTCATCAATGCAACCCTTGGCCACGTTTGACATAATTGACCATCTTAAAAAGACCAAGATTCAAATGTATGAAGCCGAGTATCTTCACCAAACCCCCGAACAACTTGTAAGGTTGACCAAATACCTTCAAATTCAAAGTTTGTTGTAACTAATCGTTTCCTCAAGAGGAATCCTTTCCACCCCTCCTTCATCCCACATAAACATTGCCTTGACTTTCGCATCAGGCAAGATAGAACCTTTCTACCTCTCCCTCCTAATCAATGACCACAAACTAAGTAATTGCATAATTGATTATGGAGCTTCTGATAATGTCATCCCGGCAAAAGTCACCCATTCTCTAGGCCTCACACTTACCAAGCCTTTTGGCTGATGTTATTCCTTGGAAACCAAGCAAGTTCCGTTGATTGGTCAAATCAAAGACGCACAATTTGCATTTGCAGTGTTCCCGGAAAAAAGGGTAAAAATGACCGTCCTTGTTGCCGATATTCCAGCAGCCTATGGAATTCTGCTAGGAAGGATTTTTTGCAGTGAAGTTGGTGGGGAGATTCATATGGACTGGTCTAAGGCTAGAATCCCCTGTCAAAGGTGTAATGCAAACATTGGAGCCTGAACCGCAAAAGAAGTACCTGGTTACTAACTCCGATGACCCCAAAGCCCAAATTCTCTTCGAATCATCAGGGATGGGAAACTATTTCTTGTCTACCGAGTCTGAAAAAATGGATGTCCTCATCCAAGCAGAGGATCTTAACAAGATTTAGAATTTGTAGTTTGATGGCAGCTGCGCAACTAGTGGGTGTGGCACTGGTGCCGTACTAATATCTCCCGAAGAGGAGATTATTCCTCTCTCTTTCAAGTTACAATTTTTCAACACAAATAATACTGCTGAGTATGAATCTTTACTACTTGGCATGCAAGCCACAAAGGAAAGAGGAATCAAGAATCTGAAAGTACAAGGTGATGCAGAGTTGGTCATAAATCAATTTAAAAGGATATACCAAGTGAAGAATGAAAGGCTCAGACATTACCGCAATGCGGTGTGGGACAACATCAAAGAGTTTGACACTTTTTCAATAAAAGCCATCCTGAGAATCCAAAATGACATTGCCGATTCTTTGGCCATTTCAGCATCCCTCATGCTCTCTCACCCAGGTTTGAAAATAGACAAATACACCATTGAGGTGGTTTTCCGCCCAAGCATGCTGGACAATTCTCAGCATTGACAAGTATTCAATGATGACAATCAACTCATTGCCTTTCTCAAAAAGGTAGAAAATTTTAGCGAACTTCATTTTGAAGGGTCCACTTCTACATGCTGTGAATCAGTTACCGATCAAAACAAAGAATCAAAAGGAAGCGATGGCATATGTCAGCTCAAAGGAAATAAAATTCCAAAAGGTTTGGTTTCTCTAGAGCATTTGTTTGATAGGCATGATCGTTTTGTAAAAAAGAAAAGGTGAGATGATCCTGGCTCCTCCCCAGAAACCGAACCGGTCAATTTAGGTTCGGTTGAACATCCGCAGTTTGTAAACATCGGAAAGTGTTGCACACCTAAGGAAAAGCGGAAGTTCATCAAATTGTTGAAGAAATACATGGATGTATTGGCATGGTCCTATGCCGATCTAAAGTCTTTTAAGCCAAAGGACGTCCAACATGACATCCCGTTGAAAGAGGAGGTCAAACCCTTTCGCCAAAAGCAGAGACACTATAATCCTAAGATCTCGGGTACTATCCAGGCTGAAATTTAGAAGATGTTGGATGCAAGGATCATTTTTCCTATCCATCACAAGATTGGTCACAAAATCATGCTAGTAAAGAAAGAAGAATGGTGAAATATGCATCTGTGTGGATTTCCGTAACTTGAATCAAGCGTCCTTGAAGGACAACTACCCGCTTCCCATAATGGATCAGGTTCTGCAAGCAGTAACTGGATCAGAAATGTTGTCCATGCTTGATGGTTTTTCGGCTACAATCAGATTGAAGTCTCACCTGAAGACCAATTTAAAACAACATTCACTACCCCCTGGGGCACATTTTCCTATAGCAGAATGCCTTTTGGTTTGACCAATGCTGGTGCCACTTTTCAGCGAGCAATGGACTTCGCGTTCAAAGGTATGATGGGGAAGGTCATCGTAGTCTACTTGGATGACTTAACTGTGTTCTCCAAATAGTGAAACGATCATTGTGATCATTTGGAGCAAGTATTGATTAGATGCCGAGAGCACGGGATCTCCCTGAATCAAAAAGTCTATTTTGAGTCACAGAGGGAAAATTGCTGGGACATGTTGTTAGCAAAGAAGGGATGAAGATAGATACCGAAAGAGTTAAGGCTATTCAGAGCCTTACTTTACCTACAAGCAAGACCGGCGTTCACTCCTTCTTCGGAAAAGTGAATTTTCTCAGGCGCTTTGTTCCTAACTTTGCTTGAAAAGACTCGCCACATATTAGACATGATGAAAGGGTCACCAACTTTCCGATGGAGCGAAGAAGGGAAGAAGTCATTTGAGGAAATAAAATCCTCCGTCGCTCACGCACTAGTCCTGGTATGTCCCAATTTCTCCAAGGATTTTATTATGTATAGCTATGCATCTGAGCACACTGTGTCAGCCATCCTAATGCAAAGGAATTCTCAAAATGTTGAATCCCCGATTGCGTTTATGAGCTCTCCTCTCAAGCCTCATGAATTAAAAATGACCCAGTTGGAAAAACATGCCTTCGCCATTGTCAAAGTAGTTAAGAACTTCAGGTATTACATTCTAAACTCTCATACGGTGGTTCTAGTTCCTGACACGGTAGTAAAGTCCATCTTAACTCAACAGGAGTTAGGGAGTTTGCGAGGAAATTGGATTGCAAAAGTCCAAGAGTATGATCTGGATATAAAACCAACCAAGTTAGTAAGAGGCAAGGGCCTATGTCAACTTATGGCTGAAAACCAAGATTCAAAAGTTTCGGGGAAAAGATGATTGTGCCAATGGAGCACAAAGCCAGCTGGAGAAAGCCGATTCACTGCCTATGGTCCTATTTGTCGCAACCAGCGATGAGTGGTATTCCGATATTGCTTTCTTCCTCACCTATGGTGAATGCCCAGCTCGTCTAACTACAAAGGAGAAGCACGCTATAAAGCTCAGAGCAGCCAGATATATCATCTAGGATGATGGTTTATACAAACATGGAATAGATGGCATCTTCTTGCGATGTGTTGACAAGCCACAAAGTGAAGTTACTTGAGAGTTTTCATGATTCGGCCTGTGGTGGCCATTTCTCCTCTTCCGTGATGGCACACAAGATCATCTGGGCTAGGTACTATTGGCCAACACTTTTCCAAGATACAACCACCTGGGTAGCAAAGTGTGAGCCTTGCCAGCAATTTGTTGGCAAGCCCAAAATGGCTGCTTTTCCCCTCAGGCCAGTCATCATTGATGAACCATTCAGACAGTGGGGAATCAATTTTATCGGTGCACTCAATCCCCAATCGAGTGCTAGACATAGTTATGTCCTGACAGCAACAGATTACTTCACGAAATGGGTGGAAGCCATACCTGTCAAACATGCCACTTCCGAGGTTGTTTGCAGTTTCATCAAAGAAAATATCATTGTCAGGTTTGGCGTTCCAAACAAGATTGTTGCTGATAACGCTTCCAACTTCTCCTCATGAGAAGTTGTTGGTTTTTGCTATGAATACGGAATAACTTTGGCTCATGCCTCAGATTATTACCCTCAGGGAAATGGTCAGGTAGAATCCAGTAATAAAAACTTGGTAACCATCATACAAAAGCTAGTGGATGAGAATCAATGAATGTGGCACAAGTCATTATACGACGCTCTGTGGGCGGACCGCATTACTCCCAAGAGGTCTCTCGGCATGTCACCTTTTCAAGTGTTATATGGCACCGACGCCGAGCTTCCCATTTCTGTAGAACTCCCTGCCTGCGCTTGGCACGAGCGATCAAAGATGAGACTTTCCAAGATTCCCTTGAAAAGAGGATCATGTATCTAGCAGAGCTCGAAGAAAAGAGAGTAAGAGTGCTCGATAGGATCACCGAACATCAGAATCAAGTCAAGATATTGTTCGATAAAAAAGCTAAGCAAAGAGAGTACTAGGTGGGAGACCTCGTCCTTTTGTGGGACAAATGAAGAGAGCCAAAGGGCATGCATGGAAAATTTGATTCCCTATGGAGGGGACCTTTCAAGATCAAGCAGCTCAATGGAGAGAATAGCTTCTATCTCTCGTATCTCGGGCGAAATCGAGCTCTTGCTTCCTATAGCGGGCAAAGATCTCGAAAATCTTCGTGAAGTAGAGCTTGCTCTCTTCTTTGTAAAATTTTTTTGTTGTGTGTTTTCTTTTGTTGGTTGTTTGTTTCCCCTTGTCGTCGCCCTTGTTTTTGACTCTGTTGCCCAATGGATAGGCACATGAAGATCTGGGATTCTCTACCCCTGAGTTCCGCTCAGAGATAGTCCCCAGAAAGAGCCAGCTGTTATCCCGTAAAATTGACAAGGGCAATTTTGCGGGTAACCCAATGGAAATTTTGTTCTGGTCCCTCATCAGGGACCCCTTTGCGTTCGGAACGTTGCAAAGTCCTTTCCCGGAAATCTAGTTTTCCGAACTTAGCCATTTTTGGTCCTTTTTGGTTGGGCGCACCTTATGTCTGTGCAACACAGAGTAACTATGCACCCCCTTCATTTCCTTTGGTGCATCCTTCAAAGTGTCGACACACATTTTGGTGCACCTCCCCATGTTGTGCCTTTCTTGCATGCACCAAGGTGCATGCACCTTTGTGTCAACAACATTTTTGTTGTGCCGTGTTTTGGTGCGCCAAAGGTGCACGTATTTCTGTGTTGACATTATTTTTTCTGTGCCAAAGGCACACATAACAACATGTTAACACGTGTTTTGGTGTGCCAAAGGGCGCAAGGTTTGAAGTGTCGACAGCATTTTGATGCACCTCTTCAAAAAGTGGTTGGCACATTTATTGCACCTTTGCCTATATATAGGCGCATCCGCCCTGTCACTTTCACAATTAAAAAAAAAAACGTGATAGATTTTATTCTTTTGCACCTGTCAGCGCACCTATCATCCTCGTATCACATTCATGGACCCCGCTTCGTTTCTCACATTATATATATTCCGGGTAGGTGGTATTTTTCCTCCTGTGTTTTTGCTGGTTATTGTTTGTTTGTGTAGTCGGTGGCATAGATTTTTCAAAACCCTCTTTTGCTGTCCTGGCTGTCTTTCTCCCATGCTCTCCCTCCTCTTTCCAGATCTGCTGGTAAGGAGGACTCTACCTCGAAAAATCACTTGGCTCTTTTCGTTGTGCCCTCTTCACCATCTATAAACCCTGAAAAGAGGCTTAAAAGATCACAAATCTATAAGAGATAGAAGACTTCAAGATGTTTCCAAAACTACGTTTTCTACTCTTTGGCACAATTACCACCCTTGCAACATAAAGCACAGTCATCGCCAATGGCACACCAAACTCACTTACAACACCCAATAACCCTGCGCCCTCTTGGCACCGAACTCCTATGTAACATTGCAAAAACTTGCACCATTGGTGCACCTTGCATCCATGCAACACCAACCTTACTTGCGCCAAGTATAAAACTATGTTAAACGGTGCAGGCGCATCCCCTGTTATAGTAACACATTTCCATGCAAACCTTTCATGTACCACACCAAGTTCCCCTGTTGCACACGAAAAGATGATGTTACACACACTAAACTTGTGCCCTTTGGCGCATCCTGTACCCGTGTAACATGAAAAATATCTGCGCCCGTTATAAAAAACGCATGTAAATGGTGCAGGCACACTTCCACTTGCAACAACAAAAATTTCATGTGTAGTATCCATGCACCTTGCGCCCTTTGGCGCTGATTTGTCCCTTGTAACACCCTTTTTCTGTGCCATATTATTTAACCCTGCAGCCTGTAGTGTTCATGTGCCCTGCGCCCTGATGCCTTAAAATTGCTAACTCTTCCTTTTGTCAATGCTTTAATGGGAGATCAAATAGCTAACATGACTCTTCTGCGTTGGGTTTCACTTCTCCTTCTTCGGATCGAGACACCGAGTTCGAGCTACATATGTCTACATTAAGCCAAGAAGACTACACCAAGGATTGGGAAGACAATGAAGACCAGGTGTATGCAATTTATTAATGAAGTGTACCTGAAAAACAAGAAGGTGGTAACCAGGATGGCCGCAGGTCATTCATCGTAGTGATTTCTCCGAGGAACTAAGTGATACCATCACGTTTCTAAGCAGAGTATTTGGGATTTTCGATGCCCACTACTTTCATAAATGGATGCTTAGGTACCTGGAGACGATGAACAAGAATGTGCCAGATCAACACTTTGAGTGGGCGGAGATCATAAGCAACACTATATCCAAGGAGCTCCAACAAATCACCACAATGGGGAGGTTCTACATGAACTCCTATGTAGTTTATGCTGCAGCCACGAAGATGGATTATCCAGATTGATGCGGTGCGGGGTTTGGCCCCAAGTGAAAATATATAAATATTACCTAGAGCTAAAGTGTGAAAATAGTATTCCACAGTTTACAAAGATCAATGACGCTTTCTTCTACGGCATCGTCTGCCTTTTGAGGCCAAACATGACTCACGGTCGTACGACCAAGAGTATTGTTGCAGCAACGGAGAAGTGGGGAGCCTTATTCATGCAATTTCCCACCTTCACCTATCTAAGGGCAGCCAACTTCTTGGGGAACCCACCAAATTGCCAAGATATGCCAGCCTAAGCTGATCCTGTTGGAGCTATCCAGATAGCTCATAACCTACCATGAAAAGTGCTTGAAGAGAAAGAAGGGTGGAACTCCTTTCCCCCTCACAGTGGGCAGGTACACTTGTCTTTCCCACCACAAAGCCCGGAGATGTTTGCAGAGCTGGAACTGCTCAATCTAAAGCACAACTTCCAGAAAGGCCCACTTTTGACCCAAGGAATTGCCTTCCTAGGGCCAAACTCGATCCAATCCACATTCCGCAGATCGAGGATATTTATATCAACCTGTATCATGAGGTCGAGCTCAGAAGGAAAGATCACTCCCACTTGGCTTTGGCTGAAATCATTCAGTATGGCGTGGCCATTGTCCCAAAGGGTTATCAAACTACTGATCAAGAAGTTGATCAGGTATATCTTGACACGGATGGGGACAACTGGCGTTTGCTGTAATTGACAGAACTAAAGCACCCCAAACCATTGAAGAAAGGGTTAAAGAAACTCTACGGAGAACAGAGCACTGGTGCAGGATGAATGGCCTCATCTACCTCGGAGTTGATTTCACCACATCTCCATTGGGAAACACACCTTCCAGACCAAAACATCTGCCAAAGAGCAGAGGTAAAGACAAGGAGGGCGAGTCAAGCTCTACCCAAGAAGAGGCTCCTGAGAGTCCCCCTTCCACCATGCAAGAACAAGTTGTAACTCTGGCTTCTCCAGAGAAAGAAGCGGCCGAAGATGTTCTAATGGGTACATCCACTCAGGATGTTGCCACTACTGCAACTATTGAGGTCCCTTCTATCCCTTCTCCCTCTCCTCCTTCCCCTCCTCGCGTGACCCAAGCGACCATTCCTTTGGTCGTATCCTCTCCCCCATCTTCTACTGTTCCCCCTTCCTCGTCATCCATCTTCTCTTCTCTCACGAGCTATCCCCCACCATTTCTTCCCTCATCTCTTAGCTCCCTTCCATTTTTATGTCTTCCTCCCTACAAGATCTCTTCCTCTCGTGAGCACTTTCTCGGCCTCCCTCTCAATGCCACCTCCAAGTGTCTCAATGCATTTTCCTTCTACTCACTTTCAATGCTGCTCCCTTTTCTACTTTCGGCCCCTCTCCCATAAGTCCAACATGGATCTCTCGGAGCACCCGAGCCAACAAAAGAGGAAAGTTCCCATCAAAGGGGGCCAAGAAGAAAATCCTATAACCCGCTTCTCTCGAGTGCGTCGGAGAGAGATTAATGGAGATAGCGTACCACAATCCTCTAAAGGATAAAAAGGATCTATCTTCGATAGATTATACAAAGATGACCCAAGTCACAATGGGGACATCTTCGAAAGCCTTTGGAGAGGCCTTATCTGCAAATGACGTCCTTTGCAAGAAGCTCCAGGAAGCAAAGGAAGAAAAGAGGCTATTAAAGGAGCAAAATAAACATCTTCTCCACACCTTGCAGAAAATGGGCAGTGCACCTCCTACAACTGCCGCCGAAACTCCTGAGCCTCTGAGCCAGGATAAGATTAATGAATACGCCAAAATCGGTGAGCAGGGTATGGCAGTTTCCACCTGGAGAAGCCAAATCCTCAAGGAAAGTGAGGGAGTAATCACCAAGTTCACCAGATTGTATCAGAATATCAATCGGGTGAACAAAGAGCTCCAGGCGATAGCAGGACCCATCTCCGAAGAGCTGGACCATGCTAGGATGTAGCATGAGACCTTTCAAAAAATGCTCGACTGTTCAGTCGAAGATCTAGTCAAGTTCGGTGTCTTCGGCCACCCCAGAGCCCTCAACAAAATCCTTTCTACTCTGGATTACTGGGTCGATCAGTTGGAGTTTGTCCTAGAAAAGATTGACAAAATCAAGGAGGAAGCCCTAGATGTAATGCATCAAATGGAGCAAATTGTCTTGAGAATGTCTCCGGCTTGCTCACTCCTTCTTTCACCTTAAGAAAGGTTGATGAAACTATTCGGATCTTCAAGGAGATCGTTTCGCAAGGGCTGGGACCAGAAGTCACTTTCGACGCCGAATCCATCAACAACCTGCTGGCCTGTCGTGACTTCATAGGGTACCTGATAGATGTAGAAAATGAATATTCCAAGCTCCCAGAAAATCTCACAGACGAGCGGGAAACTTGTGAGGCTATCAGTGATCGTCACAAGGATCCTTCCCAAGATCAACTTCAGCCCATGATCAGCAAGTTCATGGAATACCATGCCCAGTTCCACATCACGTCTCCTGAGCAGCAACAAAAGCAGGATACCCCCTTTCAGCCGCGGGACGACGATGAATAGTTTCATTCTTCTCGACCTTCTCTTTGTAAACATCTAAAGTATGTTGACACAAATGATGACATCATCCATGTTGCACCATGGGATGATGTCATCCACCAAGTTGTCAAAAGTCAACAAATGACTTTAGGATATTTTGTAAGATATTTTGTAATTAAGTGGTTGGTTTGTTTTTTCCTTCTTTTCTTCTCTTCTTCTATAAATACTTGAATACTTGTTGTATTCGGGGTGGATACTTTTCAGATGAGAAATAGAAGTAAGAAGAAAAGATTTTGAACTTTTTGTAACAGAAACAAATATTAATACAATATTTAGACTTTGTGCTGAATACATGTGTTTTACATCAGACCTTTCTTATGTTAGATCTGTATGATTGTTCTGTTGAATCTACTTCTACTTTGTTGTCATTTATTCATCAGTATTGCTTTATTCGTCTATGCAAGTAGGTTCGGCTCTGTTTACTACCAACCCAAATCATAGACCTTCTGACCTTTCTACTTTGGAATTCATTTCTTTTCTCCCTTCAGATCTTTCCTATCTCCCCACCTCGTTTCTTTCCCTTCTTTTACAGTTGGAAATACCTCTATTGGGATGAGATCCCAACCCCTGAAGGTAGAATATTGTGAGAATTGCACAAGATTCCTGCTGGTAGAATAGCAATAAACCGGGCCGCTTTGTTGACTCAAAGAGGGGCTATGCCCCGCACACTGCTGTTGGCTCATCTCGTCCATAGATCTTTCCACCCGACATATATTCAAACCAACAAGTAGCATATGCTCCATGACTGATATTTCCAAGCAAGTAGATATTACACCTAGAAAGCCACTCAATATGAACAATACATAAAGCATGCAATGAGATTATTTTTAGTTGCACTTCTCAAAAATAACAGAAAACATTTGCATGGGATTATGGAGACATGCATGGAATCCATCCTAAACTCTATACTCATAAGATATACATCAAGGAAAACTACAAACCAATAAGGCAGCCACAAAGGAGAATGAACCCAACAATAAGGGATATAGTGAAGGAAGAATTAAAGAAATTGTTGGATGTTGGATTCATATATCTAATTTCAAATAGTCAATGGGTGTCACCCCTTGTTATTATACCCAAAAAGAATGGAAAATGGAGGATTTACATGGATTATAGGGAGCTAAATGCAGAAACAAAGAAGGATCATTTTCCACTTCCTTTTATTGATCAGGTACTCGACACTCTTACTAGAAAAAGTGTTTTTCTTTCTTGTATGGTTATAGTGCCTACAATCAAATTTTGATTGTACTAAAGGATTAGGATAAGACAACATTCACATGCCCATGGGGAAATTTTTCATACTTTGTTCTTCCCTTTTGTCTATGTAATGCACATGCCACATTTCAAAGGGAAGTACTTAGCATCTTCTCAGATTTAACCAATGACTGCATGGAGGTATACATGGATGATTTCATAGTCCATGACAACACTTTTGATGAAGCAATGAAGAACTTAGAAAAAGTTCTCAAAATATGCAAGGAGCATAACATGTCCTTAAGCAACGAAAAATGTTATATGATGATGTCTAAAGGGATTGTGTTAGGTCATTATTTGTCATCTGCTAGAATCTAGGTAGATCCAAAAAATATCAGTAATTATAAATTTTCCAACACCCAAAAAGCAGAAGGATGTAAGGAGATTCTTGGGCCATGTTGGGTATTACCAAAGATTCATCTAGGATTTTAGAAAAATTGCAGCACCATTGTTTGGGTTATTAGGGAAGGATGTTGCATTTATATGGATAGAAAAATTTGAAGCTACGTTCCAAGCATTAAAACAAATGCTAACCTTTGCAACCATGCTGATAGGGATAGACTAGATTTTACAGTTTCATATACATACAGATGCTTCAGATCAAGCAATTGGAGCTATTCCGGCCGGAAGGACGATATACTCAACTATGTCATCTATTATGTGAGTAAAAAAAACAACTTGTTGAGCTTAACTACATGGTAACTAAGAATAAATTATTAGCCGTTGTATATGCCATCAATAAATTTAGGCACTATATCACAGGATATCTAGTTTTTATTCATATAAATCATGTTGCCATCAAATATTTGATCAAGAAAACTAGTAGTAAGTATTAGAATAATCAGATGGTTGTTTCTCTTGTAGGAGTTTGATGTAATAATTTTTGATAATCTGGGAAAGAAAATGTTGTAGAATATTTTCTCTCAAGAATGGAAAACAATAATGAAGATGTAGTAGTGCATGATTATTTCCCAGATGATAACTTGTTTTTCATTTCCACCAAGACACCCTGATATGTTTTTTTATTAAGGGCAAATAGTTTTGAAGGGACTATACCCTGTATACAAAAGGGATCAAAAGCCAGATAGTAAAGATGAGAGAAGCAGCCCAGAGAAGGAAAAAAGTCAACCAAGGAAGGCTCAACAGCCAAATATTACAATATAGGAGAAAAAAGGATCTAAACGTACAAAGATATAGAAAAAGAAGGCAAGATCAAAAAGAAACCAAAAGAGAAACAACATGAAGAGCTCCACCAAAAAACAGCTCCAGAACCGCCCGATGACAGCCACATCGCAGCCAAAAAACAACATCACAACAGCCCGTTACTTGATGGCTCTGTCAATTTTGGTCTTGATAGCCTGCAGTGACATGAAGAAGGCAATGGCAGTGGCCTGAGAGGAGTCTTACAAATATTCTTGGGCAACTGCAATGTCCCTTTTCTCTTTAGGGCCCCATATGTCCTCATTAATCCCACTTAAACTACAAACACTATGGACATGTTGTTCAATGAAATTATAAATGCTTTTGAGGCCAGACAATATGCAGTCATTTCGGCTTTTAGCATTCCCCAATCTGCCATCTAAGGACTGTAGTTTCTTGAAGACTTCCCTAATAACCCCCTCTTCCTCCTCACTTTGAAGGATCCTTTTACCCTTAGCTCTTTCCATGTTTTTTATAGCCCCTTGAGCTCTTGTATCTCCTTTTCTAATCTGTCCAAGCTATCTAGCAATTCCTCCTCTTTGGGCTCCTCCACCAGCTTGCTAATATGAAGGAGGTTTTCAGCTAGTTCCAAGTCTTTGTGGCTCCTAGGACCCGTTGGGAAGCAGGGATTTTAGCTTTGAGGCTCTTGCTTTTCTTGTTGGAGACAACATCTTCATTCTTTCTTTTTAATAGGGGGAGTTGGAGCAGTGTGGGCAGGTGGAGGTATGGAGGAGGGAGGTGGGATAGGATTCATGGGAGGGAAGCTGGAGAAATGGCGGTGAATCAAGAGGATAAGGCCTTGGTGCAAAGGGACAGCCCTAGAGTGGCTTTGAACTTCCCTTATATATTTCTCCAGAGAGTTAATTAGATAGTGAGGAAAGCTGATAATGTTATTTCTACGAAAATGATTTAGATAAATCGATGCTTTTAAGGTATAGTCACATATCTTCCTTCAAGGGTAACATACCTTACAACCATTTTGGCCAATTCATCAAAAGGTTCGGGATTGACGCCACCTTGAGGCCAGCGATCACGAACTCAAGATTCTCCCCTCTTCCGAGAAATTTCTTGGTTTCCACCTCCCTGTCTACATTCTTATTGAAGAATTTTGTGCCTTCCAGGCTGAGGCCCGTGATCTGAGCTATGAGCTCTTCCGTGATTTCCATTTTCATGTTACTATATTTGACTATTCTATTCTTTCAACCCCAGGTGAATTTGATAGAGATGTCTTGGTCGAAGCCTTGGATCCTTTCAATGAAATTAGACAGGCCCCCGATTTGCAAGTAATCCCAAAGCTCCATGTTCTCTTTCCACTCAGGATTGTGGGTCGGTTCGGTTTTGCATGGTGGCCCCCCCATGTTTCCTCTGCTCCTTTTCCTATTCTCAATAGTAAAATAGCTACCAATGTGTGGGATAGGCCAAACTTTGATTTTGGTATTTGAATCTTTCCTTCCCATGAAAGCCGGTTTAATTATTATGCTACACTTTTTATTATTGCCCCGCTCCTCGGCTTTCCTCCTATGCCAAGAAATGATGACAGTCCAGCCCTCACAGATCGCAACAATCATCCAAATATTTTGTGATGTCATCATCATGTACTTGGGGATCCGCACATTAGTGTCTAAAATATAGCCATTAGTTATGATTTTCACTGCCATGTAGATCAATGATAATGGCTTTATTGACATGAGCGGGTAGAACGTCCCCCCCAATCCAAGTTTGAAAGGAATTATTAACACTGAAGTTAGCCAAACTGTCAGCGACCCTATTTCCTTCCCGGTAGGTGTGGGTGATTTGGACCTTTTCAAATCTTTTACATATATCAATAGCTTCCTCAATATAATCCCTGATAGACCAACTGGGGTGTTGCTTTTTATTTAGAAGATTGATAATATTTAGAGAATCACCTTCAATTATGATATTTGGAATATTACAATCTCTGGCAAGTCTAATACCCCAAAGAGCCACCATGGCTTCGAATAATGATTAGTCATGCTCGCCCATTCTCCCGAGAAAAGTAGCAACATAATAACCTCTTTGATCCCTGATGATTCCCCCTCCTCCAGAGTCACCCGGATTGCCCTTAGAGGCCCCATCAAAATTTAACTTGTGCCAATCAGTGGGGGGTTTAATCCATCGGACTGTGTTTCTATCAGTACCATTGTTATTTCTATTGATAGTGGCAATATTCCATTCAGTCAAAATGCATTCTTCATTCTCCAGGTAGAGTCTATTTTTAGGGGGTTTAAATCTAGCAATATTATCTTGCACAACAATGATAATTTCCTTATATACTTTGTTACAAGCCTGTCTATTATTTCTGAAAATACTATCATTACGGGCCTTCCAGATTCTCCACATAGTGTGGGGCAGAACCAGTTGCCATAGCCTTTTCACCATGCAATGTTTAAATGGAGAGCTCCATTGCTCCTAAGCCTGAAGGCAGGTAAGGGGAAAAATCCATCTCAGATTAAATTTTGCAAAAACAAGCTGCCAAATTTTGGAAGCAATCTCACAATGAAGGAATAAATGCTTTATATCTTCAGCCTCTTGCTGACACATGCAACATCTATTCGGCATGATGAATCCCTTCTTGATGAGGTTGTCATTAGTTAGGATCTTGCCATTAATAATTAGCCACCAAAAGAAGTTCACTCTAGGGGTTAGCTCCGGCATCCACAACTTGTGCCACTTAATTTCGCTTTCCATGGATGCAAAGAAAGAATTATATCCTGATTTAACAGTGTATTCCCCATCAAAAGAATCTTTCCAGATGAGCTCATCCTTAAGATTTTGATTACTTATATGGATTAGGGAAAGTTGATTCTGGAGAGATATAATATCAGCCTGAATATTATCATTCTCCACTTTTAGCTGCTTCCATTTTCTTTTGTTTCCATCCCTCTCAATGTATCCCTGGATTTTGTGCCCATACTTTGCAATTAATCTGTCTTTAATATGATCATAAGCAGAAATCTAGTTAGAATCTGTCCACTTATCAGTCTAGAAGTTTATGTTTTGCCCATCTCCAAGCTTCCAGCTGCACCCCTGAGAGAGAATGTGTCTGCTGCGCAGAAGGTTGTTCCAGAAAATAGAACCACTCGGAAGGGACTGATCATAAATGAAGGAAATCTTGTTTTGATTTGAAAGATATTTGATCTTAATTTTGCAGTAAGGGAAGTACTCATATGTTTGATATCTTTGATGTCTAACCCCCCTAGTCTCTTAGGTTTACAAACCTGTTCCCAAGCCACAAGATGATATCTGAATCTATCCTCAGTACCGTGCCACAGAAAGTGTTTTTGAATCTTCTCAATACTATTCATCACAGCTGTAGGCATGCTGAACATTGATAGTATGTAAATAGGCAAGTTTTGAAGCGTGCTTTTAACCAAAAGACACTTACCTGCACTTGAAAGAATGGCTCCTTTCCATCCAGCCAACTTTCTTTGAAATCTCTTAATAAGATCATTCCATACCTCCACTGAAATCTTGCCAGTACTTAAAGGTAACCCTAAGTAAGTAGCTGGTAGAGAATTAATAGTGCATCCTAGAATATTAGCAATCTTTCTTTGCCTCTCCTCAGGAGTATTGAAGAAATAAATAGAGCTTTTGTCAAAATTAACTTTTTGTCCCGAGGCTTCCTCATAAAATCTAAGGATAGTTTTAATGGCCTTTGCCTCAATAATAGAAGCCATTAGTAGCAGTAAAGTGTCATCAGAAAACTACTGATGAGAGGAGATCTGATTACCAGTAGTTGGAGGGAAGCCTTTTATCATGCCAATGTCAATAGCTTTGGAAATAGATCTACTTAAACTGTTAGCCATAATAATGAATAAAAGAGGGGAGATTGGGTCGCCTTGTTGTATACCTCTATTACTGGCAAAAAAACCCACAGGTTCCCCATTAACAACCACAGAGAATCTAGAGGTAGAGATGCAAGAGTGAATGATTTTTCTGAATTTTCTTTGAAAACCAAATTTGGATAGGACCTCATCCATGAATCTCCAGGAGACTTTGTCGAAAGCTTTATGCATGTCAAGTTTGATGGCCATCCCCACCTTTTTACTTTTATCCATAGAATGTATAGTTTCATGAACCATGATAATGCCATCTTGGATAATTCTTCCCTGGATGAATCCACTCTGTTGTTGAGAAATGATATCCATGAGTATAGGTTACATTTTAGTGGTGAGAATCTTTGTGAAAATCCTATAAATGACATTAACCAAACTGATAGGCCTGAAATATTTGAAGTCTTTTACATCCAAATTTTTTGGGGCAAGCACAATGTGTGTATTATTTAGTTCTTTAATAAGATTTCCCGTTACAGTAAAATTCATTGGCAGATTTCAAGAGATCTTCAGAGCATATTTCCCAACATCTTTGGTAAAAGTTAGCCGAGAAGCCATCTGGACCTGGAGCCTTATCCCCTTCTAAAGCAAAGATAGCCTTTTTTAATTCCTCAATGGTGACAGTTTTTGAAAGACTTTTAAATCTCTCAGTAGGTATTAGATTATTAGGAATGGAGTCTAAGAGGAAAGAGGCCGCTTGTTCATTATAGGAGGTATCTTCAGTGAGGAGGTTCTTGTAAAAATTAAGCGCCTCTGTTTTGATATCCTCAGGATCCTTAGTAATGTTTCCATTTCCTTTAGCAACCTCTGAAATTCTGTTACAAGCTCTATGTTTGATGGCTGTCAAATGAAAAAAATTTGTATTTCTGTCTCCATCCTTAAGCCAAAGGGCTCTAGATTTCATTCTCCAAAAGGTTTCTTCATGGCTGTTTATATTATGCAGATCTGATAGGAGTTTTTTTCCCGCTGATGATCCTCTAGGGTCATACCTTTCATGGAGACATTTAGCTCAAGCTCTTCTAGCTGTTGCTTAAGTTCTTTCTTCTTTTCAAAAATGTTTCCAAAAACCTCTTTATTCCATATTCTAAATTTCTTTTTAACATTCTTTAGCTTCAAGAAGCTGAATTGGGCCATCCCTGTGCCTTCCCAAACCCACCACTCTTTAATTCTGTCCAGAATGTCTTCATGTTCAAACCACATTTTCTCAAATTTGAAATTACCATGAAAAGGTTTTGTCCAATTGAAGAAATTGAGGACTATTGGATTATGGTCAGATCCCGTTCTAGGGAGAGTAGAGAGATGGAAATTCTAGTCCAGGATCAAATTTGTAGAAATAAGAGCTCTGTCAATTTTAACCTAAATTAAGCTCTCTCTTAATCTTCTGTTGGACCATGTAAATTGATTGCCATGAAGCTCTATGTCCATAAGATTAAGAGTCGAGATGAAGTCAGCAAATTCTTCCATACCAAGGGAGAATTCAGAACTTCCTCCAAAATTTTCTCCTGGATTCAAAGGAGTATTGAAGTCTCCCATAACCAACCAGTTCATGTTTTCAACCTTGCTTTGGAACAAGGTTAACTCTTTCCATAGACTTCTTTTACCAGTAGCAGTATTGGGCGCATAAATATTAGACAGAGATCCAACTATGATTATTTTCAAGGCTTTTAAAGATAATAGCTAAATGATTCTGGGTTGAGGAGAGTACCTTACCGTCAACCATATTTGTATCCCAAAAGATCGCTAAGCCTCCAGAAGCCCCTTGAGAGTCAACAGCAGCAAAGGCAACGTTCTGCCAAAAATGTCTTTTGAAGTCTTCAACTTCTTTACTTTTCATTTTAGTTTCCTAAATGAGAAGAATGTTGGGTTTGTTTTCTCTTTTAATTTCCTTAAGAATTCTTTGCTTAGGCCCTCCATTGAGGCCTCTGACATTCCAAGAAATAACCTTCATTAAAAAAAATTTGGAGATGCATTTGCCGGATGGCTCAGAATTCTCTGTGTACCATCTGCAATTTCTTTTTCAGTCTCTTTTTCTCTTGCTTCTCTCTTAGATGGCCTGCCTTTTCTAAAGGTTACTCCAAAATTTGTAGTTCTTCTAGCAGTGGCCCTTGTGATTCTTGAGGTGGAAGCTTCCCAGCTTCCAAGCTGCTTTTCTTCCAGGCTTTTTGAACCTCTTTTCTTTCTTTTCACTAAGATGAATCCATCATTATCACAATCATTTTCCTTACTGATTGGGGTAATTTCCCCATCCTCCTTTCCTGTGGTAATATCAGCCTACTTATCCATTTTAGGAGTCAGCTCCTCCACATTTGTGTCCTCTTTCTCTTGGTTTAGATCTCGTACAATGGATTCTAGATCCACTTTCCCCTTTTCTTGTCTCATTTTTAGTTTCTCCAATGAGTTGCTCCTTAGCAGCTCTTAATGGGCACTGATTTTGTCTTCCTCTTCTCCCATGTATGAGAGAGAAATGTTAACTTTTTCATTTTCTTCATCAATCTCCATGTTCAGCTTTACCGGATTTGGAGTCAAAGAGTTCAAAACTGAATCCACTGACATCTCCCTTTTGTTTTCTTCCTCATTCGGACCCAGATCTAATTCTTGTTGAGACTCAATCAGCTTCTTAGGTTTCCAAAGTTTTCTGTAAACCGGTGGTCTCTTTGCCTTAAATCCTTTTTTCCTTTCTTTTAGCTTGGAATGCCTCTCCAAATGCCTATTTCCAGTAGCTGGTTCAGATATCTGCTCTTTATCCGCCTTATCTCTCTGATTCTGTCCTTGATCTTCAGGAATATCTGAGAAATCTTCCAGCTTTTGAACTGTATGTTCAGGACATTTGCTGGAAAAATGCCCTAATCTGTGGCATTTGCTACATCGTAACTGGAAAGCTTCATATTCTATTTGCTGATTCCATTCTCCAAATTTGGATTACAGAACAATGTTATCGGGAGCTCCAGATCCATTTCTATGGAGACACAGAACCGAGCAAATGCCAGCCTAGACCTATTTCTCGTGGGCCCATCCAGGCCAATAGGTGAACCAATCGATTTGGCAATGTGAAGGAGGATTTCATCATCCCAAAGATGCAGAGGAAGCCCTGGGAGTCTACACCAGATGGGTATGGCATGAATATTTTCAACAAATGGATTAAATCCGGGGTACCATTTTTTAAAAAATAGTCCCATATTACCCAGACACCAGGGACCACCCAACAAGACCGAGTCAACATCAGATTGGAGATTAAATCTGGCCAGAAAAAAACCTTTTGCCATAGTATGTTGATACCCCGATATGTTGATATAGCCAACTATTTTCTTTCGGGTAAGACACCTCTACACTATCTATATTCTGAAAAGAAATATATTGTAGAGAAAATTGTGAATTTCTCTTGGATAGTGGTTTCCTATTCCACACAGGGTAGGATAATGTTATGAGAAGATGTATTGATGATGAGGAAATTTATGATGTCCTCAAAGCCTACCATAGTGAGCCATGTGGAGGAAACTTCGCTGCAAAAAGAACAACACAAAAGGTATTAACAATAGGGTATTATTGTCCTACATTACACAAGGATGCAACATTGTATGCAAGAAGATGTGATAAGTGCCAAAGAATGGGAAGGCCTACCAAATCAGATGAAATGCCATTATAGCCTCAGATAGTATTACAACCATTTGATAAATGGGGATTGGAATTTACCAGCCCCATTGATACTAAGTTTTGACAAAAATAATACATCCTGGTATGCACATAATACCTCACCAAATGGACAAAAGTGAAGGCATTACCAAATCAAAAGAGTGAAAGAGTTGTAAAATTCCTATATGACCATATCTTTACAAGATATGGAGTTCCAAGAGAGATTGTCACATATCAAGGTACCCACTTCACTGCTAAAGTTATTGTTGATTTAGCTACATAATATGAAATCAGGCACATGAAGTCCACACCTTATCATCCACAGTCCAATGGCCAAGATGAAGTAACAAACAAATAAATTGAGGCCATCTTAATAAAGACTATTGTGTTGCATAGAAAGGATTGGTCAGAAATACTTCTAGAGGTAGTTTGGGCATTCAATACCACATGGAAGACAACAACTAGATTCACACCTTTTGAGCTATTGTATGGTAAGATTTTTGTCCTCCCTATTGAATTTGAGCATAAGACATTAAGAACTACATTGGAATTAGGCATATATTTTTCTGAAGCATAGAGGAAAATGGTTCTTTAACTCAATGAGTTGGATGAAATGAGGAGACAAACTATTCATAATACAGAGGTGGTACAAAAACAAAGGATCAAGTGGCATGAAAAGTTCATCAAAACAAGGCAATTCCAAGAAGGTGATTGGGAACTTCTCTTTGACTCCAAATACAAGGACCACATGGGAAAACTCAGGACAAGGTGGCTAGGTCCATATGAAATTGAGAAGATATTTTCCAATGGAGTTATGAAAATCACCACCATTGATCTTGTGAGATTCAAACTATTGGTAAATGGTCATAGATTGAGGTTATACAAGAATCCAACTGATAGGAACACCTTCATCCAATAGTTTAGAGGAGGCCAAAGTAGGATGGAAATGAGAACATCAGAATTAAGGATAGAAGTTGAACCTATTGGTTCATCTTATGATATTTTGGAGGAATGAGATCTTCAGTGGCCTTGGTTTATCCATCTTGTTGGATATCCTAGGGAGAAATAAAAGTGATGTGATCATCCTTCATGGTGATCAATACCACCCACTAACATGTTTTATTTTATTAGTATTTTTGTTTTGTAGGATTTGGAGTATTTGCAGCAAGGAGTGCATAATCTCTAATGAAAGGAGGTGGTGCAAAGACTAGAATGTCCACTTGTAGTAGCATGCAACCAAAGCCTTGTTTTTCTTTACTTTTTACAAGAACCTGATTATATGAAGATTCAAGAATCCAGCTATATGATCACGAAAGATATGAAGATAATAAACACCAGAATAATTCAATCTTCCCTCTCTAGAAATTCATTGGATTAATTATGGAGCTCATTCTATACGACATCACATGTAACAACACCACCTACAGCAACACTAATTGCAGCCACACAACACCTCACCATACAAACTCATGCATGTGTAAAATCCAAACATGACACATGTCACAATCATTCGGCATACATATCGAGTTAAGTGCACTCAATTTCCTTTAATTGAGTATCAATAGAATAATTATATTTAATTAATATATGTGTCCAGTTGTTAAATAAACTTTATTGTCTATAATGTTTTGCCACCTTTTTTGCATGACCTATCTCCCACATCATCCCATGACCATCACTTCACATGGGTATACTTCAATTCAAATTAATACTTCCCCTTTCAAGTTGCGTGTGTACTTAGACTCAAATTTCAAAAAGGTAGAGCACTTGGTTCTTCCGTTCATTTGCATTTTACATTTTCAGTGCCAAAAGAGAAACCTCCTACTTCACCGAGTTCACAGAGTTTCCAAAATTTGCAATGGGGGATATTTGATAAGGAATGAGCTAATAGACCATTCACAGTTGTGGAACTAACCTCAAATTCCTTAGTATTTTCACGATAATGGCTGGATGGATTATATCAATAATTTTCAAGGCTTTAATGAGTCAATTGTCATAGAATTTTCGACACATTCAAAGATGGTCAGGAAATAGTGAAAGGTTTACAAGTTAAGGTTGATGACGAGATACTAGTTACAGTAACTAGTTTGATAGCAGAAGGTGAAATGTATCTTGTGAAAGCTAATCCTGAAGAAGCTCGAGCAGAATTTGCAAACAAAGATGAAAACTTCATGGTGGATAGACAAGGTACACTATGTACTTCTTTAAAACCTTTCTGGGTAGATGTTTCTAATTATATCATAAAATATTTCACCTGTGAGGGTAGATATTCCCGATTGAACATTGTCCATTTTAAGTTGTTAAATCATTTGAAGAATGGGAAACATGTAAATGTACCAAATTTCTTACATGAAAGTTTAAAGAAGATGAGTAGAGAGTCGTAGAGGGGAAGGTATGCCCTTTCTCATCACTATCTTGTTACTCTAGTTGTAAAGCATGCATTGGCCGAGGCATCCTACATTGAATTAGGGAGATTTCACAAGAGCAAAACATATTGATGACCTATTAGGGAAGGGTAAGAAGAAGAGAAATAGTTCAACTAGTTCCTCTATGCCTCCACCAAAACCCTTAGTTTCAGAAAACCCTACTCCTACGAAACCCTAGTTCCTACTGAAGCTTCCCTACCTTCTGAAACACCTGTCAATGAAGAAACACCACTTCTAGAGCAAGGTCCTAGGCCTATATCTCTTGAAAGAGTTCTTGTTGTAGAGGCATTATTAAATATCTCAACCCTTGAATCTTCCTCCAAAGCCTCTGAGCCATGAAGAAGATCCCATAGACTCAAAACTAAAAATCCAAAACCTTCAAATTCTGGGAAAAATATTCAAATATCCCTAGATAGTGACAAGGAGAGGATAGATAGGAATGATGAAGCCATTCCAATGGAATTTGAATGGTAAGTTCCCATAATAACATATGCGAGACATAATTATAAAGGAACAACCCACAAGAATTGAAAGGATAGAAGAAGACAAATTAGGTGCACAACCTACTCAACAAAGCCCTACTAATTCTATTGAGATTCAAACAGAGGTCGTGTTATCCAAAATTCACCCCTCAAGGTAATTTTGATAACATGCGTCAAATTATTCAGTCCTTAGCAAGTAAGATTGATTCAAGGACCGAAATCATGTTTTTGGGGGCCCCTCGACTTTTTCTAACTCTCCCATCCAAGAAGAAATCCCAACGAGTTAGAAAAAATGGAAAAATGCAAAAATGAGGTTGCAAGACTATTTTAAAGCATTTCGGGTTTGAAGGGTTCGAGTCGTACTGAGGTTCGTTGTACTAAGCTTGGGGGTGGAAAAAGCAAGAAAATCAGCTACGTCTTTTATCCCAGGTAGTCAGTGGGATAGTTGAGACATTGGGACGCGAGGGATGCGGAAGCTTCAATCAGGCAAGCAGGAGATTTTTTTCTAGGACATCCGGGCCAAAGGTACGCGAGGGACGCGTGGGACGCGAAAAGACGAAATGGCCGAAAAGAGACAAGGAGGTCCGCGGACGAATCAGGTCATGCCACGTGTCCAAGTGGCAAGAAATTTTCAAAGGATAAGCCCGCAGATGAACTAGAGCCTGACATGTGTCATCTAAGTGGCGGAGCGCAGAAAAATTTAAATTTTTCCCAAAATGCAAATAGGAGGTAAAATTCAATTTTTTTCCCGCCGATCCGTTTTGGCCTGTTTTTACCCTAAATCTTCAAATCGCCATAACTTTTGATCCAGAGCTCAGATTTTTGCGTTCTTTATATCAATGGAAAGATGGTGAAATTCTCTACATGATTCCATGGTCAATCTTTCATTTTGGTTCATTTTAGAGAGAAAATCAAAAAATTCCTCTAGCACGTGGTAATGGCCAGAAATGATGTTTCAACAACCAACTTTAATGCAAAATATAGTTCGCCGCTTTTAAACCTACCGCCATAATGAGATGAATTAAATGCAACCTAGAAGTGGTTGGGGTAGATTTGGATTTCCTCTCTCTTTTCCCTCTCTCATTCTTCCTATAAATTGTAAGGAGGGGCTTCTTTCTAAAGGTCGGACATTCTTGTTTTGCCCCTCCCTCCTCTTCGGCAGGTGAATTTGTGGAGTTCGAACCTCCCATTTAAAACTGTAATGCAAATTTGCCTCTTGGCATTTTACAGTGTATTGTATCAATCTTTGAATCAAGTAATGCATGTCTGTGGATGATTCTCAACCCTCTCTATGTTCATTTGCATCCTCCTAATCTTTCACTGCAAATTTTGTTATCTGTGCATGATCTTGCATCACATTTTAATGGTTTGTGTTTATTGGCAAGATAGGTGTTCTTCATTCCTCGGTGCATCACCTCTGTTAGCTTAGGTTTATTTTTATGCATCTTCTTACCCTGTCTCCTTGGCAAGTTAGATTAGATTTTGAGTAAACCCTCTGCATTTTTTGTGTGCATCTAAATAGAGGAATAGGAACCAACCTTCTCTGGAGATTCCTTTCTCATTTTTGTAAGTCCCACACTTGGAGAAAGGATTCAATGTTGTGCAATCACACTGGATGCTAGTATGATCAACCTAGAAATCTGATCAACATCGGGGGTGCTCTAATTTGCACTAACAGTTTTGGCATGCCCGGTGGGACCTTAGAGGTCTTCATCTTCATTGCAAAAAAAATAATGTGCATTTGTTGCAAGTTTCTTGCTTTAAAAGAGCTATAAATTGCACATCCTGTGAGTCCAGGAAGAAGAATCGGTTGGGTTTTAGCAAAGACCTAAAAACTCATGAGAAGAATCAACACAAGGTCAAGAGCTGGAGAGGAAGAGGTGTTGTTTGAATATCTACGTAGTTATCTCCAAGAATAAGGCAAAGTGGGAGGAGAATCCAAAGGTCTCCATCTCCACCTAATAGAACCTTGTCAACACCTCCACCTGGTAGGCCTTTCATCCAATCAACAAGGGTTCTCAGGCCAATCAGAATGGCACAACCACCGAATCCGTACGTCAATTTCACTGGCAGCAACCCACTTTCTCTCAATGCACAACATCCAATCCCAGTTGCAGCATTGAAGAACATTCCATACTTCACTGGAGAGAACCAGACTACTCCTGGTGATCATGTTAAAGACATTGCCAACCTTTGTGTAATTCATGAAATCAATGAGATGCAAGTTGCTGTCAAATTGTTGGCATCCTCATTCAAGGGGAAAGCTTTACAATGGTTCAGGAGCCTTGCCTCAGGTTCTATCCAAAATTGGAACCAGCTATGTATAGCCCTCCACAAGTAGTTTGGGGAAAAGGGAGACAACTTGTCCCTTTTGGAGCAGCTGACAACTATCAAAAGAGCTCCCAATGAGTAGCTGATTGATTTTAATTTCAGATTTCAAAGGACTTGGGAGAGGATTCCAGTGGCAGTAAGGCCAGCGGCAGAAGGTGCTTTTCTATATTACCTTAAAGCCTTAAATTCTGATATTTCTATGTTGATTCAATCCATGGGAGGCATAACTATCCCTATTGCTTATAGCATTGCCATTAGAGCTGAAAATTGTTTAATTCAAGCTGGAAAGCTAGCTCCTAGGCCTCCAATGCCATTATATCCAAGTTTAGAGAGCCCAAGTACTAGCCAAGTGCCTAATTTAGCTTCTATTCCCACTCCTAGAAATCAGAGTTCAAATGAAGCTTCTACTTCATCTCCAAGTGCCTCAAACGAGCTTCAAGAAGTCATGAAGCAATTGCAAAATTTAGGCAATGAGCTGGTTACTCTCAAGAGGCAACAAGCCCAAAGTTTTAGACCTTCCTTCCAGCCTCAAGCTCAGCCTAACAGTAGCCATATCAGCCTCAAAGACCACCCAATCTAGCTGCAAATTTGAATCAAGCAAGGCCTCCTGCCAATAGACCATTTCAGCCCTATAATCCAAATGCTATATCTGCCTCTAAGGCATTGGTGCCAACACAAAACAACATTGCTCAGGAGTATGATTGGTGTTTTCCATGCAATGAACCTCACAACCAATCTATGTGCTTCAACGGTGCCTTAAATCAAGCATTTATGGTGACAACTACTGGTGTGGAGGATGAGGGCAGTCAAGGAAACAACCAACAACAAGAAACATTCCAGCAGCAATCAGCTCCAAATGACACCACACTTGTGAACTGGCAGGCAGAGGATTTCTGTGGTATGAATCAAGTACCCTCTCAAAGTGTTGCAGCCAACACAAGGTCAAAAAGGAGAAATTTGGGTGAAGGACAGCCATTGGATCCAAGTAATCCACAACCTTCTACCACTCCACAAGCTTTTGGCAAACCAAATGTAGTCCCAAACATGCAAGGAGCACCCAAACCAGCTCCTAAACTAACTCAAATACCAGTTGTTGCTGCCCACATGCAAGGGATGAATATGACAACCAAGGGATGGAAAAGAGATCCTTCATCACCATTTAGTATCATTGATCAAATGAAGAAGACAAACGTAAATATATCGATGTGGGAATCCCTATCTATCCCAGGATAGAGAGATTTGCTACAAGCTACCATGAAGGACTGGCCAACTTCAAATCAGCAAGTCCGAATGCAAGAGAAGGTGCTCACAAATGGTGCCTAGCCTGAAGGGAATCATGGAGGACAACAAGGTAAAATGTTGAAGCCCCCTCCTTTTTATGTCTCATTAATCATTGGAAACCAATTGGTGCACAATTGCATGATTGATTCCAGGGCAAGTAGCTCAGTGATGCCCAAGCAAATAGTTGATCAGCTAGGACTTCAATATGAAACCATATCCAAAGGGGTAGTGCAGTTGGATGGGACAGCAGTAACAACAGTTGGGGTGATTAGAAACTTGAGTCTTACCTTGCATGCATGTCCAAATGTTGTTGTTTTACAAGATGTATCAGTTATAGACCTTCCACCACTCTTTGCCCTATGTTTGTCAAGAGATTTTACAACCAAGATTGGAGGATATTTATTTGCTGATTGGTCACACATGCTATTCAGAATGAGGTATGGAACCAAAGCTACAATCAAGTCTGAACCTATTGCAAACTTCCACATTGAGCCCTACACTCCAAGTCATATCAATGCCAACTGTTTGGCATTTGATCAAGAAGATCATCCAAGCACTGATGAAGCTGACACCAAGGTTGGAAGCATCTTGGATCTAACTCTTGATGAATGGGCAAACAAGGTGCATGCTCTTGATCCTTATCAAGAAGTAGAAGAATCTGAGCTAGGAGTCTATCACATACATGAAGAAGATCAGCCCATTCCTAGCATCACCAAGCCAGACCACAAGGATGACAATGAGGTATGGCAACTATTTTTTTATGGATCAAGGAGTAGAAAAGGTGTCGGAGGGGAGCCATGCTGGTTTCACCTCAAGGAGTAAAGTACTATTCATCTTTTAGATTTCAGTTCACATGCTCCAATAACACTACTGAATATGAAGCCTTGGTGCAAGGGATGCATTGGGCAATAAAGAGAGGAATAAAGAACTTGCAAGTCTTTGGTGACAGTGAATTGATTGTAAATCAGGTCAAAGGGTAGCATGCTGCCAAGAATGATCTACTCAAGTGCTACAAGAACAGGGTGTGGGGCCTCATTGAAGATTTTGAGGGCTTTGGCATCAAATCAGTCCCTAGGAAAGAAAACCAAGCTGCTGACAGGCTTGCAGCAGTTGGGGCAGCCTTTGACGTTGTGGAGAGCATTCAAAAAGACAAGGTATAGCCAAACATCCATGTGATTATGAGGCCTTCAGTGCCGGATAACAATGTAAGTTGGCAAGTGTTTGAGAATGACCAACAAATCATCCATTTCTTGCAAGAAGAAGCTGAGTTCTCAGCTAAAAATCAGGAAAAATTGGAACAACAGTATGGTGACCAAGTGATACAACTGAGAACTAACAAGCTGCCCAAGGAACTTATCACTTTTGAGTCCATTTTCAATCCCAATGATCAGTTTAGGAAAGAGAAAGCAAACATTCAGGTCAAGAGAGAAGATTCAGTATCCATCTTGGTGGAAGAGAACAAACCATTGCAAATTGGAAAGATGACAACTGAACAAGAAAAGTATGAGTTCATACAGCTATGTCAAGAGTTCCCTGATGTGTTTTCTTGGAGCTACGAAGACTTGAAAGGTTTCAATCCCGAGTTAGCTCAACACACCATTGAGTTGGATCCAAATACTAAGCCCATTAGGTAGAAACAAAGGCCAGTCAATCCACACATGGAACCTCTCATGAGGAAGGAATTGAACAAGTTGATTGAGTCAAGAATCATATTCCCAATCAAGCATTCTAGTTGGGTTGCCAACTTAGTTCCAGTCAAAAAGAAGAGTGGAGAGATCAGATTGTGTGTTGACATCAAAGACTTGAATAGAGAGTCTCTCAAGGACCATTACCCACTCCCTTCTATGGAGAAAATTTTGTAGGTGGTGGCTGGCTCTGAGAGGTTTTCACTACTTGATGGCTACTCAGGCTACAATCAGATTATGGTGAAGGAAGAAGATCAGTTCAAGACAGCCTTCACAATCAAATGGGGAACTTATGCATACAGGAAAATGCCATTTGGGCTATCCAACGCTGGAGCTACCTTCTAAAGAGCAATGGACATGGCGTTTAAAGGTTTGATCAACAACGTGGTGCTGATATACCTTGATGATATCACTATTTTTTCAAAGAATGCAGCAGACCACCTCTCTCATTTGAGACAAGTCTTCCAAAGGTGCAGGAGATTTGGAGTGTCTTTGAATCCTAAGAAGTGTATCTTCCTAACACATGAAGGAAAGATCCTTGGCCATATTGTCTCTAAAGAAGGATTAGCAATTGATCTAGAGAGGTTGAAGCCATAAGAGCACTACCATTGCCAAGCCACAAGAAGTCCCTTCGAGTTTCTTGGGAGAATAAACTTTGTTCGGAGGTTTGTCCTAGATTTTGCAGCCCTTGTCAAACCTATCACCAAAATGTTGAAGAAAAGCATGGCTTTCAAGTGGACAGTAGAAGGCAAGGAGGGTTTTGAAGCAATCAAAGGCACCATCTCCCAAGCACCAACTCTCATCAACCTAGATTTCTCCAAGGATTTCATCCTCTATGCATTTGGAGGTAATGATACTATTTTTGCCATTTTGGTGCAACAGAACAAGGACAATGATGAGTAGCCAATTGCTTTCTTCAGCCAAAGCCTGGAGGACTATGAGGTGAGATATTCTTTTATTGAGAAGCATGCACTTGCAGTAATCAGAAGCTTGAAGAAATTCAAACATCTAGTCTCAAATAACAAAGTTCAGTTGTTGGTCTCTCATGCGGGAGTAAAGGACTTCCTCCTCAACAAGGATTTGAATGAGAAAAGAGTAGGTTGGATCACTCGTGTCATGGAGTATGACATTGAGATCAAGGTCACCAAGCTGGTAAGAGGAAAAGGATTATGTGAGTAGCTAATTTTGGGCAAGCAAAAGGGAGTATGCAATGAAGAAGAGGTTGTTTTGATAGTTCAAGACAGCCATGTGCAAGGTAGCACTCAAGAAGAGGATAATGTTGTCCCCACTCCTTGCTGGACCCAAGGTATAATGCACTTCCTAAGCATGGGCCTATGCCCTCTAGAGATGAACAAGACCCAAAGAAGACACTTCAGATTGCAGGCTGTCCCATATGCCATAGTAGACGGTGTTTTGTTCAAGAAAGATGTGAATGGAGTACTGCTGAGATGCATTGGTACAAATCAAATTCATAGGGTGTTGGAAGAGTTCCATGGTGGACCAGCTGGTGGTCATTTTACACCAAGAGTGACAGCCCTAAAAATCATGAAGGCTGGTTATTATTGGCCCAAGATTTTCAGTGATTGCTTCGCGTGGATCAAAAGGTGCAAGAATTGTGCATTCTTCATAGGTAAAGAGAGGCTTGCTGCCCTCCCATTGCATCCAATTTCAGTTGACCAGCCATTCATGCAATGGGGTTTAGATTTCATTGGAGTCATTAATCCCAATTCAAGCCAAGGGCATAAGTGGATTTTGACAACCCACAGACTACTTCACCAAATGGACCGAAGCAGTAGCACTCAAGGAAGCAAATGAGTCTAGCATCTTAGACTTCTATGAGGGGATAGTAACCAGATTTGGCATACCTGCTACAATAATCTCAGATAATGCATTAGCATTCATTGGATCCAAGGTGACTGAGTGGGCTGTCAAGAACGGGATCTACCTAAGTACTTCATCAAATTACTACCCTCAGGGTAATGGCCAGGCTGAATCGACAAACAAGAACTTGTTGAGGATCATTGGAGGACTCTTGATGAGAATCGAGAGGTCTTGGCATACCAAACTAAAATCAGCCTTATGGGCTAATAGGATAACTCCCAAGATATCCACGGGTAACTTTCCATTCGGCTTGTTTATGGAAGAGAGGTAATCTTGCCCATGTCACTTGAGTTGCCAACATTGGAACTCATGAAGTAGTTAGAGTTGCTAGATTTTGGGCCCATGGAGGTGAGATATGTAGATTTGATGGAGCTCCAAGAGATCAGAGATCAGACATCCCAAGCAATGGGGAAGGATCAAGCTTTGATCAAGAAGACCTTTGATAGGAAGGCCAAGAGTAGATCTTTCCAAGTTGGAGATCTAGTGTTAAAATGGGATGCAGATAGAGCAAAACCGGGAAGGCATTCAAAATTTGATGCCATTTGGAGTGGCCCATACATGGTCACAAGGTGTAAGGACAACAATGCCTTCCAATTGTCTTCATTGGATGGTGAAGAACTGTAGATTCCAGTCAATGGAATCTATCTAAAGCATTGCTACTAAAGGGAAATTCTCCATCTTGTAAATATTAGCTTAGGTTTTCATTCCTCCAAGTGCTTGTGCACACTATGCTTTGTTGTAGGTTGTTTTGCTTTCCCTAAGTGCTTTGGCACAAGCTCGCTATCCCTGGAGATGTTTTGCAGCTCTTGCTTCCATCGTGTGATATTCCATGATCCTCCTTGCAACGTTCTAGTCAGTTAGGGAATCAGATAGAAAATCAGGTGACTCCATGCCCAATGGATGCTTCAGGCAACTGGTAACTTCATCCAGCAGGCAGATGACCCATTGAGTCACCAAAATTGTTATCCAAAATTCACCCCTCAAGGTAATTTTGATAACATGCGTCAAATTATTCAGTCCTGAGCAAGTAAGATTGATTCAAGGCCCGAAATCATGTTTTTGGGGGCCCCTCGACTTTTTCTAACTCTCCCATCCAAGAAGAAATCCCAACGAGTTAGAAAAAATGGAAAAATGCAAAAAATGAGGTTGCAAGACTGTTTTAAAGCATTTTGGGTCTGAAGGGTTTGGGTCGTACTGAGGTTCATCGTACCAAGCTTGGGGGTGGAAAAAGCAAGAAAATTGGCTAAGTCTTTTGTCCCAAGGGTCTCTACGGGCACGGTTGGGACGTTGGGACGCAAGGGGACATGGAATCCAACAAATCTCACCACGTGTCTTCACCTCAAGTAGGAACAAGAGATTTTTTTGTCTAGGACATCTAGGCCAAAGGTACGCGAGGGACGCATGGGATGCGAAAAGACGAAATGGCTGAAAAGAGATAAGAAGGTCCGCGGATGAATCAGGTCATGCCACGTGTCCAAGTGGTAAGAAATTTTCAAAGGATAAGCCCGAGGATGAACCAGAGCCTGACACATGTCATCCAAGTGGCGAGAGCATGGAAATTTTTTTAAAAATTTCCCAAAATGCAAAAAGGAGGTAAAATTCAATTTTTTTCCCGCCGATCCATTTTGGGCTGTTTTTTGCCCTAAATCTTCAAATGGCCATAACTTTCGATCCAGAGCTTGGATTTTCACGTTCTTTATATCAATGGAAAGATGGTGAAATTCTCTACATGATTCTGGGGTCAATCTCACATTTTGTTCATTTTGGAGAGATAAAATCAAAAATGCCTCGACACGTGGTAATGGCCAGAAATGACGTTTCAACAACCAGCTTTAATGCAAAATACAGTTCGCCACTTTTAAACCTACCGCCATAATGAGATGAATTAAATGCAACCTAGAAGTGGTTGGGGTAGATTTGGATTTCCTCTCTCTTCCCTCTCTCATTCTTCCTATAAATTGTAAGGAGGGGCTTCTTTCTAAAGGTTGGACATTCTTGTTTTGCCCCTCCCTCCTTCTCTTTGGCAGGTGAATTTGTGGAGTTCGAACCTCCCATTTAAAACTGTAATGCAACTTTGCCTCTTGGCATTTTACAGTGTATTGTATCAATCTTTGGATCAAGTAATGCATGTCTGTGGATGATTCTCAACCCTCTCTGTGTTCATTTGCATCCTCCTGATCTTTCACTACAAATTTTGTTATCTGTGCATGATCTTGCATCACATTTTAATGGTTTGTGTTTATTGGCAAGATAGGTGTTCTTCATTCCTCGGTGCATCACCTCTGTTAGCTTAGGTTTATTTTTATGCATCTTCTTACCCTGTCTCCTTGGCAAGTTAGATTAGATTTTGAGTAAACCCTCTACATTTTTTCGTGTGCATCTGAACAGAGGAATAGGAACCAACCTTCTCTGGAGATTCCTTTCTCATTTTTGCAAGTCCCACACTTGGAGAAAGGATTCAATGTTGTGCAATCACACTGGATGCTAGTATGATCAACCTAGAAATCTGATCAACATCCAGGGGTGCTGCTGATTTGCACTAACAGGTCATTCATGCTAGGGTAACACATATGGAGCATAAAGAAAAAGTATTTCTTGAAAAAACTTAAATTTTAATCAATGTTCATGGAAACCTGGAGGAAGTAGGGATTGTTCATGTGTTACATGAAGAATATTTAGTAACTAAGGAAAGTAAGGAAACAACAAGCTGTAACTTCACAGATGATGAAGAGATACCTAAATAAGTGTCATCGGAAATAATACCTACAACTCAACCTAGTGCCATCAATACTAAATCCAGTTTACCACTTGACATAGAGGATAAAATTGATAACATCCTCCATAACCTTGATCCACAGAGATAGCGAAAGAATATAATCATCTAATGTAGATATATGAACCCCCAATTGTTCCTATATCCTCGTAACTGTCTCAACCATCTAACTCAGTAGCCACAAGTTATCATACAAGAAGTCTTCGAGAGCCCCTAGGCCAGCCTATAACAATATGGCAACACAAACTAGTTCAGAATATTGGGTGTAAAAGTTTGAGAACTATTGTAATAAACTATAGAGAAGATGGGAAAGAGAAAAGGAAGAATTACTCTTCCAACACCAACAAGATTTAGAAGAAAAGGATAGGCAACTAAGGGAAAAAGACAATCAGATTGCACGGTTGAAAAAGAAACAAGAAGACATAATACAGTAAAAAATGAAATTTTCAAGTGTAGACCACCATCAAATGTTTACTTTGTCTTCTTAAAAGAATAGATGTTGCAGTTGAAATTTACTTGTATCAATAGTGATATTCCATTTGACATTAGTGGAGCAAGGTCATTTTTCAGAATATATCTTAAGATGCCTCATGAAATCCAATTACTTCTTTGTGAACTCTATATGTACAACTATGCCTTGGAATATGATAGAGACTGGATCCCTATTCTCTACATAGGGGATGTTCGATTCAGACATTATGCTCTTATTTCAATAATGAGCTCTACAGGGAAAAATAGATGGTCGAATACAAACAATTGTGCAAAGATAAACCATTAATGATTAGGGTAGAGGAAAATAATACAAAGGCTATGATTGAATAATATGAAGAGATTGTAAAGGAGAAAAAAATCAAGTAGAGGGTTTATAGAATGAGAGAGGAGGCCCATGATGAGGCCAAAGATCACATTAAGTACAATGGTGTAGAGATAGTACATGCATGTAGAAGGAGATGGGAGGAGATGTCACCAGAACTAAAGAGGAAGGAAATGCATTCCTATCCAAACATTATCCCAACTCTCCAGTGAATCAATCCATATATTCAGGTAGTAAAGGGATGTGGGAAAACTTGGTTCCCAATTAGATACTATCCACCTATTTTCCACTATCCAATACCTCATTAGTCTGGGGAGAGAGAACTCAACGAGGAAGTGAAAGAAAGGATAATGGAATGCTACAGGAGGAATGCAGGTTACTTCTTTACTAAACTTGAGGGAACATCCATGCATACTGAGTTCAGATAACTATGTAGAATCATTAGGTGGACCCCAAGAAAAAAAAGGATAAGCAAGAGAAAATAGAAAAGGATAAACAAGAAACACTTGAATGAGGTCATTCAAGAAATTAAGTCTTTGGATGTGATGTGACCCTGTAAATAACTATTTAATTGTCTCATCTGCTATAGTATGTCATGTTTTGTATACCCTTATACTTTGTTATTCTGGTCATCCTATCAGGAATTCCCACCTGAACTTAAGTTTATGGAACTTATATATTAATTAGTATAATTATTATTAAGTTACTTTATTTCATGGATTTTGAATGTGCATTTTAATCTCTTTGATGCAATGAATGATTATTAATTTCTTTATCTAAATGTTGTACTTGTTACAAGAAGTTGTTATGTATTGTCACTAACATGCAATTAAAGAAACTCTATCACAAAGAAAAGATGAATCATCCATAGCAACTTACATGCAACAACCGGACTCATCCACGAAAGGCACTGCAGCTTAAAAGAAAACATGCACATATACAAAGCCATGATTTGTGGGAAATGTGATCAACAATAATTCTTCACCTAATTTCACACCTGCTAGTAAAGAAGTAGTTATGACAACAAGAACAGATCTCATGCCAATGCCTAATTATTCTCTACAACTACAACTTGGAACTAGTTGATTTAATTTTACAACTGGTTGTTTGAATGAATAGTTAGTTATGTTGATGTATTATAACACCTTTCTTCAATTCTGATTGCATGCATAAGAATCCATGGATTTATTAGGAATTATTTGATTCTTAATCAAAATGTAACTACTAGTTGAAAGAGTCTCTTCACATCTCTGTTGAATATAAAGAGAATGATAAGACTTTAGTAGATATGAATCGATAGTAAGGAAATTGTTGTAAGTTATATTCTGTAATATTCATGCTTTGGTGAATAAAAATATGAGTTCTATCATTCTATTCTAGACACAAGCCTTAGGAAGGGATAACACCCAAGGTAGGGCCCACTTGTGGTTCGTTAAACCCCTTTCATTTTTCCTTGTTGTTTTAAGTTTTGTGCATGAGTAGATTAGATTTGTAGCAAATCATTTCTTTACTTATGAGTCATTTTTACTTGTTTTATTCAGTAACTATAGTATCTATTTTAATCTACAACCTAGTTTAGTTTCTAAATTATGTTTTCTAGTTATTTTGACAAATAAAATTAGTTGTATCTCTTGAACACTTATAACTGTGTATACAACACTTTGCCAGTGTTGAAAGTATATGTCCCTAGGTTTGATGAATAAATGACTATGGATTAGTGAACAACATACTAATTGCTACAAGTTAATTTGCACCACCACCTCTATTGATTTTTCTATGCCATTTGATTCCTCTTGTTATAGCAACATGTGAATTTTTGCATCGAGATTATGAAGCCCTCTTTCCTACATGTTGCGGCCTCTACTTTTTGTATTCTAAGCTAATATCTATTACTAAATCCATTCCATTGGTCTATTTTTGGGAGTCGGTGTTAGAATATGAATATTTTTCTATAGATCATGCTTGATCTACCACTTTAATGGTCTCGGCATGGGATGCCACTTCTCCACTTGTAGATCTCCTCTCACTGGCACCCCATCTTGTTTGGTAATATGAATATTTACCCATATGATAGGGGTTTTTTCTTATGGTTTTCAATTCAATTGATGATAGGGATTCTATCATCTCCAAACTGTGGGAACTGAAACATCATCACTTATTGATAAAACCATGGTTTTTGACATTCAATCATCTCACTTCTACTTTTAATAACAAACTCCGTATGGCTGCAATTACCTCATCTCCTCTGCCGAGCTTATGGGAGGAGGAGTGCTTGAAAGATATTGGAAATAATTTGGGAAAGTTCTTATCCATTGATTCCAAAATGGAATTCTATACTCACACTACATATGCAAGAATCTTAGTGGATCTGGATACCTCTGTGGATATTCCATATTCCATTATCTCAAAGTCTTGAAGAGGTTTTGGTCACTTCATCTTGGCTATGAAATATTTCCCTTCAGTGCAGGAAATGTTTTTCCCCTCGGGTATCTTGCTTTAGATTGTTAGAAAGTAAAGCAACAACTTAAGGAAAATGTTTCTTAGTTGGAAGATTCTAATCCTATCTTATTTTTTATTGGGGAGGATTTAAATTACTCCTCGGATAATTTGTTGGAGGTTAGTGATGATCATGGAAAAATTCAACAGCCGATTGAGACTCAATTTTTTCCCTCTAGGATTAGGGCAAGAAAGGTGGAATAGATGGTGACTCTCACTTTTTGAGATGAATCTTCATCAATTTTTGGGACTAAAGATACTTCTGGTATTCAAATTCCATTTCATCTAGATGAAAACTCATAGCCTAATTAGAATGATGGGTGGAAAATTGTAAATTGAAAAAATAAAGGTATGCCTCTACATAAAATGTGATTATGATATTAGGATCCTTTGGAGTAATATTTTTATGTTGCATCCATGGTTTTTTCAGCCTCTCCTTTTCACTCTTGTCATGTTCTTCACTTGTGTTCCCTTATGGCATTCTTTCTTCTTTTTTTCCTATGAGCTTCTTTGCTATAGGGATTCAATGTTTTATCCAGTTAAAGAGTTTTTGTACAAGGATGCATATTCTTTCAAAATCCACACTTTTACCATTTTTCCAAAAATTATTAGTGAAATAAACATGTAGAGGTAAGTAATGTAATCATTAGATAATGCATAGAATAACATGTATTAAAATAATTAAATTACTTTAAGATAATAAAGAGTAACATTATATCATCAAGGGACTATTATATAAGGATGTGGTTGATATAAGCTCAAATGATTTTATGCCCCCAATGTAGGTGTGCTCCCAATGTGGTAGGTATCCTCTAGGATAAAATCCTTTAGGTATCACAACACAATAAATATATGGTCTAATTGGGAAGAGTATGAAAAATTCTCCCTGGTATAAACATGCCCCTAAGGTGTTAGGATGTAGAAGCTGTAAATTATGTGATGTCCATGGTTAAAGGTAGTTTTGAATTCTCAATCTATAAATCTCAAGTGTGAAGGGGTACAATGCAAAGTACTAAATTTTAATGATTATATGAATCGATTATACAAAATTACTTGAACATTTCACATGTAATTTGTGATCGTGTATTTTGTAATATTTAATTATTTTGTATATTTTTGTTATAAAAAGACTTTAAATTTTAAACTAGAATTGGTACCATTGGCCTTAAGGAATAGGCTATAAATGGTATAGAGATAGGGTGGGGTCATGGGAAATAAAAGTTCTCTCAATAATCACATTGAACCCATAAAATATTTTACATTGTTAGGCAACCTAGTCATAATATAGGGGAGAAAATGTTGAACTATCACTGATCATGTTAAGCAAATGTATGGGATATAATTTATGTAAAAGTGAGTATACTAGTCAAATGTTGAAGGTGTAGACACCGAGGTTTTCATAAACTCACCTACTTCACATTATACACACTTTATTAAATTAAAATTCATCTAAAGATCATTATCCTAAGTCACTTCTTCATACCTCCTAAAAAATAATGTTACACCCCTATAAAATTAGTATTTACTATCTCTAAACCACCTAACCACTTAAAATCTATCTTAACCATTTAAAACCAATTTAAATATATATTTTTCCTATATCTCAACCTCTACATACTTTTTATAGCCTTCCCATTACCATATTCCTTTGTCAAAATCCAAATCCTGCATTTAGAAGAAATTTCAACCATTTTCTAACCATTTTCCCTAAAAAGTCAAATTGCTAGTGATTCTAACCAATCACTAGCGATTACAAATACACATTTTGCCTCATTTTCTAGGGATCTTCATAAAAAAATTCTTGTATCTATGCAACATTTAATATTACTTAGTGAATTCAATACATTGTAGAGATCATCATAAGCTTGTATCAACCTCCAACAATTATCAATCTAACATTTTGATATCCTTTTTCATCTGTCAACCTTTGGGAAGCATAGGAGTAGACTATCAATCTTAAATCAGCTCGATTTAATGATTTAAGGCAACCTTTGTTTAGCTCCATATCACATTTAAAGTATGTCTTTCTCTTAGATGGTAGTTCCTGTCCATTCTCATCTAATTACAAGATTTTATGACCTTCTTATAGTCTAACACCCCTTCTTCTGGGAATAATACAACATCCTTCGCAAAAACTAACATTGTGCTCAATATGATTTTCCATCGATATCGAGGACATTGAGGATCAATTCAAGTTCCTCCACTACATTAAGCAAGATACAAAGGAATTTTGGTATGAATACTTCGATATCGTTTAGATCACATCCACCCTCGCTTGGGCCACCTTTGAAGTGTAAAAGACTTACCTTTCAATCTTGAGTTCTAGAGCTTTTTATATACTATCTATCATTGTCTATTACATATCTTTATCATTATCTTTATCAATCTACTTAATTGTCTAAAAGTGAGTTGACATCCTCCAAGGAAGTCCCTTTGGATTCCTAGAATCGGCCTTTTCCGAGTAGCTCATTTATCCATCTATCTAATATCTTCTATTTAGTGTCTTTGATCACGAGTGCTTTTCGGACGGGAGGAATTACACATTCGGTTAGAATCGATAACTTCAATCATTCATCGAGATAAACATTAGCTATCTCGTGGGTATTGGTAAACCCCACCATCTTCTCGAGGTCAATTTATTTTTATTATTTCATTTTATTAAGTTAAAGTTGGAAAGAAAAAAATCTCTAGTACATTCGGCATGACCAATGGGACCTTAGTCCCTTTTTATTTCATTTAATTTAATTTTTCATTCATTTAGGTCTTTTACTCTATAATCACTAGCGATCTGTTAAATCACCAATGATCGGTGTGAATTGTCCATGATTCCTATCAATCACCGACAATCTCTATGACTTCTTCTAATTATTCAATCAATTCACCTCTAACATTCATTTTTATTTTTTGTTTTCTATTTTTTGATAGCCCTTATAGGTTGTTGCTTTAGGGGATTTTCTTGTTGTGCTTTTACTATGCTAAAAACATAAAAAAAATAAAAAGGAAACGTATTACATGTGTGTTTCTTTCCCTTATTTTTCTTTCAAAGAATTTCATTCTTGTATATTTATCTCATCAAAACCAATAATTATTTTGGACTTAAAAATAACCTTTCATCCTTCTTGATCACATAGTTTAATTAGGAGGTTAATAGATTACATTCACTTAATCTCCCCCACACATAACCAAATCACATCAAACACAAAATTGCATTGAAAAAATCATACCCAAGTGAAACTATTACGATTTCATCATCCAATAGGAATTTGACTCGAGTTTTACTGGTGAGTATAATCACCTTAGTTTTCGACATATTGGCTAATAAATCGACTCCCTTATTGTTATCACTAAATCAATGCACCCTTGATTGGATTGATTCTGAATGGGAAATTTAGTGTGATTGGGTAACATGGAATCACCTCTAAAGTTGTGGGACTTGTGGTCTCGCGTGAACATCGGAGAAGGTTGGATTCCTCTTCCTAAACTAAGCACTACAATACTCCTAATGTAAGGAAAGCAACTAACTAGACCTATACTAACATTTCTAGGGGATTAGGGAGAGAGATTGCATGAAATAGAACCTATACTAGAAGTGGTGATGCACCAAGAAAGGGGTTTGCTAGATAATAATATGGCTTACCAATGAAGAAATATGAACATGTGAAGAATGGACATGCATTAAAACTCCAAATGCGGACAATACTTCATTCCCACATAAGCACAACAACTGCCAAAAATTGCAATAGAAACGAAGGTTACACAATGTACCTACAAACATGAGAAAGGAAAAAGGAGGAAAAAAAAGTGATGCAAGAACATATTATTAGTCACAAAACATAATTTTATTACTCTAAGCACATGCACAGTGCATCATTACAGTAGGAAAAGGAAAGAGCTACCTTTAAAATTTTTGGAAGAAAGGCTTGAAAGCATCTAAATTCACAATAACCTAGCTTGTGAAGTAAGGGGAAGCTTGTAAAGGATTGTATAACTTTGAGTCTAGGTTGCAGGAATGTTCGGTGGCTAAGGAACATGAATCTCACATTTCAATATTAGTTTTGGGATATCAATAGTGACTCCATGCCCAATGGATGTTGAAGGCTATTGGACTAGTGCTTAGTAGGTAAGAATCCCTAACAGGTCACCAAAAATGTTATCCAATTTTTACCCTTGCAGTAAAATTGGACAACGTGGTTAAACAAGACCCTAGGACCGGAAAGGGATTCACGAGAGAACTTAGGGCTTGAAAACAAATTTTTGGTCCAGGGAACATTTACGTTGTTTAGGGAAGTTTGGGACCATCTTGGTCTATTTTTCTCTTTTCTAGGTCATGGGTTTTTTTGGGTGTGAACACAACCTCCGACAGGCCCACATCCACTCAAAATGAGTGAAAATGAAAAAAGTGTGTAACTAGATCGAAGGAACTACATTCAATTCACTTTGGCCCATTAATCCTAAAAATTCCAAGGAAATTTAAAATAAAATAAATAAGGGAAATTCCCATTTTAAGACTTTAGAAACAAGGGATTATATATATATATATATATATATATATATATATATAATGTTCTAAATAATCATAATTTACAAAACACATTCCATGCCAATCAATCTCATAATAGACAACCATCTGCAGATTGTAAATGACTTGGTGAAATACCGATCTCTCATTTCATGACTCGGTTTATAACCGATCTCTCATGTTAACTCAATGTATTGTATACTAAGTATACTTGGTTCTCTTACCCTATTCTGGGTATTGAAGTATTCTATTTAAGAGACCTATCTAAATATTTGTTACTATTAAACTAGGTGAAACACGACAACACAACCAACATCTTGCGATACTTTGGCCAAATATTTCCACATACTATTTATGTTTATATTCCTAGATGGAATACTCATAAAATGGAATACGTCCTTCACCCCACTTTGCATATGTTATCTAAAATGATCTTCACTGACTCCTGTCAGTCCACTTTTTCAAGGTTTAGCCCTAACCCAAGTTAGCAACATAGATTGGTATAGAGTACCACTTACGGGAATAAGGGTACGTAGACATACTCAATCGAACTAAGTTGATTGCATGTGTCTAGTTATCATAATTCCTTGTGAGTTATCCCTTATACTAAATCATGTTCCTATCCTAACCCAAAGTATAACTAAGATCAAGTCAAAGTTTATGTAGATCTAGTTGGTCTAACTCGATGGGTGTTGCAACATGTTAATCGTAACACTTTGTATCCTCGTGAATACCCTAGTCTTCACGAAGGTACAATTCTATAGTTAGTGTGTGCCAACATCCAACTGAATCAACCCATCTAAATGCACATACTCCAACAAGAAGTGAATTAATCAATTATCTTTCTTAATTAAGGTTTTAATCACAGTAACCCTATTGAACCCTAAATTCTTTAACCCTTAAGGTTGACATCCACAATTGAGTTGTTAATGTTTTGTAGAAACATCATGATTGCTTTCTAACCATCAACTTATTACTTTAGGGTTCAGTTAATTAAAACAGAAACAACAAACAACAATAAGATTCCCTTATTAAACCCAGCCATTCTTAGCTTGTTTAAGTTCCAAAACAAAGTTCCATTATATAAGACTTCTTTGAGATTGATTATAATTAATAAATTCTCATATTTACCTTTCATTTGTTTTATACCTATGAAGGTATTGGTCAAGAGGAAGTTCACCTTCCTCTTTCTTGTTATGAATTAGGGTTCATTGTACCCTTTTACATTATACAAGACATCATAAATAATGTTCAATTTCATGAACATCTTTTATTAAACCATAGTGACTTAGTTAAAATAACATCTATGCATGCCAACTTAATAAGTTGCATTTCAATAAAGGGATAGAGTATCTAATTCCCTTCCATCTAACTTATTTAAGTCAAACTGAAAAGGATTCCATACAGACAAGAATATGAGAAAATAAAGATAAGATTACAAATTCCCTTCACAGAATGCACAAGGAGAATGACACATCAAGTACAAGTAACTCACAATATTTTTCCATTCATCAAAGTGAAATACACATTTTACAAGTCCAATCATTTCAGACATCTTTCATGTCAAACAACATTAATAAGATCAACTAAGGAATATAATTTTTCCTTTTACAATACATCTCAATAATGATCATATTTCTTCATAACAGATCTAGTCTTTAGGTAAACATAAGAAGCATCATAAAATAACTTGTATTATTTTATCACTTACGAAGTCCATCTCAAAATTTACTATGCACGAGTCGAGTTCATTGAATTGAATATGATAAGCACTAAGCATTAAAATGATGTGCTTTCAACTAACTATTTCATAAAAGAACTCTACTTTTATGAAACAGTAAAGCATTATAGCAAGATATATCACAAAGAATTTAACAATCATAAAAGGAAGAACAAAATGATCAACCACATTATCACTTAGTAAAGATCATGATATAATCAACACTCTTCAGTCAATGATTTTATAAGAAAATTATATCAGATAAGTAATATTTCATCCTAATTACTTACCTCATTCTTACTATAGTTATCTATAGTTTAGTTCTTGATTCTTTCAATACTAATCAAAGGAAGATACCAACTCTAACAATTCACGAAAATAGAGACATTTTAAGGAAGAAATGATTCCCAATGATCAACATTAATGTACTTTAACAAGGAGTAACTGAATCGAGTTACATTCAATCTCTAAATTTTTTTTTACGAAGAACCATCGACATTCAAAAATAATAGTTTCCCAATTAAGATACAATATTCAAATTCAAGTTAGATCTAGCATGAGTTTCATGTTTATCATTAACAAGTTTTGTAATTATAAATTCCATTTACATACAACTGAAAGTATTCACTCATCAAATCATTACATCCTTATTAATCATTTGCGAAGGGTAAGAAAATAAGATACATCCTCCAACTATCTACTCGAGATTTTCTTGAGATAACACAACCAAACTGGTCAACTTCTTACATAGGTTAATATTATTAAGAGAATGAACAAAATGGGGAGATAACAATTAATACCTCCTTTAGATTTCTAAAAGAATAGTATAACAATCCACAAATCGGAGAGAGAGAGAGAGAAAATTCTATTTCCTTCATGTAACGATGCAACCACCCGTAATGAATACCTTAGCTCAAAAAGAGAGAAAAGGATTTCAATCAACAAGGAAGAGATATGGTCTCATCATTCCATCCTTCAAAAGAAAGAAACACAGTCGAAATTCAAAAAGAACTAAAATAGATCCTTCTTGAGAAACATCTGATTTCAACAATCATTTCAACATAATAACGTAATCAAAATTGAATCAATGTACATAGATATATGACTGAAACAAGCAAGTCAGAACCTGAAAGAGAAGGATTCTCATCTAATAAAGAGAAAAATCATAACAATATAGAAGTTATCACTGCGACCCAGAAGCTAATACAAGTTTCCTAAGAAAAGGTTCGATGTAACAAAATTATTAAATTCATTCCAATGTTGATAGCATTTGCAAAGAAGTTATCTTATTTCTTCCGAGAGAGAGAGAGAGAGAGAGAGAGAGAGATGAGGTAAACATCCTTAATAAATTCTAATTTCTTTTTCAAAAGTCGAAGCACAAAAATGAAAACAAAATAATACAAGCTGACTATCCCAACTTAACTTCAAGTTACCCCAATTTTTCCCTTCTCACAAGAGTCAATGGAACATGCTACGGATTTGAGAGAGAAGATCCCATTCCAAATTTTGAACACAATGAAGAACAGAAAAGAGATATAATCCCCAAAATAGGTACTCGAAATCAAGCCCAAGGGAGAAGAGTAAAATCAAAACATTCCAACTCATTTCCTTGAGATAATCAAAACTGAACTATTTCCTAGTACAACTTAAATATCCCAACTCTTCAATATCATGCAAACACCAACTAGAATGAAAAAATTAGAGAATATGTCCATATGTACCGATAAGGGTATCTCTTGAAGCTCGGGACTTCACATAGAAAATATGCATAACTGAATTCAATACACCTTTTCAAATCATGAAAACAAGGTAACCTTCAATCCTTCCATCAAGCAGGTAAAAATAAAGGAATCGTTTAGGTCCTAAAAAATGGAAGTCAATAATAAGACATTTCGTAACATACAGTGGCAAAAACTACAATGTCATCAAACAGTTCTAGAAGAAGCTAAATCGTGAATTATCAAATTTTGAGCAAGGAAGAACATATTCAAAATGAAATCCTTTCATAGCAAGGACTCCTACCAACTATTTCAAATAGACCCAAAGGAGTTATTAGATTTTAATCATCTCAAGCACATTAAAAGTAAGACTTCTTTACTGTTATCTCTAAGCAAGATTGATTCCACAAACATTGTATCTAAACAAACATTCCAACAAGGATTAAACAAAACTAACAAGATTCGAAAACAACTTCGTACAACACATAAGATGTCACTTATCTTACTTCCTCCAACAAGGAGAGTAGACCCAATTCAAATTTTTTATCAATTAGTGTTTCCTTAATCCATTTTGAACAAACAATAGAAGTTCACACAATTTTGACAAAATTCTGGTTCCAGCAAAATTTATATCGCAATTTACTCATACATTAAAAAAATAAATGACCCACATCAAATCTTCCTCAAACAACAAATTCAAGAAGGAGAGTACAACAAGAATACACATGCATGAATTCTAAAAAAACATCACATTAAACTATTTGGTTCCTCAAGAGCGAGTTCCTTTAATAAATATGTTTAGTAAAATGTAGAACAACTTAATGGGTAGAGCTGTCATGCACGATGGAGCTTCTATTCATTTGCGAGATATTTCTTTCCAAGTCTCCCATAATATTTTCCTTTTTCCAAGTGATGTCAACAATTCCAAACTTCCTAATGCCTCTTATACCTCCACTGGATCAAAAATAGCTCAGAGGTGCCAAAAATAGCAAAGGATTGAAAATAGAACTGTTGGTTCGAAGAACCCAAAATCTCCATGCAGAGAAAAAATCACCAAGAGAAAATGACCAAACAACCTCTCCAAAATCCACTTGCATTCCTTCCTAGGTGGTTTCTTCACCATGATCGAGGTTCATAAATGCAAGGACAACCAATTCTCCCACCTAACTCTCCATGCCACCACCATCCAAAATTGGTGAACTCTACTTCAAATTTTGCATGCATTACAAATTTAGAGATGATGCCAACTAGACATACCCTTAACTCCCCATGCCTCCACCAAAACTGGCAGTGCAAAGTTCATTAAATTCAAAATCAAATCACATTAATGCCATAGAAACCGTCACCACCGACTCACCATTTTCCATGCAACCCTTAGGTACCCCTTAGCTTAGTATTAGCTTAGGTTAGATTGACATTAGATTAGGATCCAACCTTAGTCTAGGTAAATAGTATTTACCTTAGGTTATTCCAATACTTTCCATAATTAAAACATGCCAACATAGGTTAAGACATAAACCTTAGTAATAGGTATTAGGTAGACCTGAATTACCTTAGATTAGAATCCACATAGGATATGACATTGCAACTAAGGTTAAGGTATTCACCTTAATAGTCCCGTAATAGGCCCTTAATCCACTTACGCTTTTCAGCGTCTCATAAAAATATTTAACAAGAAGGTCCAAGCTCATCATTTACAGCAAGTTGCAAAGCAAGGGTACCAAAAGAAGGACCCACTTTTAATTATATTTCATAATGCTAGTTTATCAAGATTTTTAAAAAAGTAGAAACTGAAGCATACCTTGGATTAATGGAATTGATCCAAGTTTTTCTATTAACATATGATAAGTATGAAAAAAAAATATAGGTTCATAACCTTTCAGAACATAGAGAAGAATGACTTCATTTTCATGTAAACAAAATCATAAAAAAATGAATCCTATACATAAATAATTTATCCATTACAAACATGATTTCCAACAGTCAAAAGAATACACCTTCCTAAGACAAATCACATGTCAACGTTTGCAATGTCAAGAGGAAATGGAATCAAAGTAACAGTTTGTCAAAGATGTTACATACTTCCCTCCTAAAAATAATCATCATCCCGATGATTAACTTAGTCAAACAATTTGCATCAAGGACAAATCAAATTATTATACTTCCATTCATATGTTCAAAACAAAACTAGATTTTGAAATTCCATAATCAGCATTAAAGTAGCTATCCATTTTTAAATAATGTAATGTATAGCCAGGGAATAGCGGATTTATTGACATATCAAGAATAAAATATTAAAATTTTATCAATCAACAAAATCAATTCTGTTCAAACAAATACGGAAAAGCAGTTTTCATATCTTCAATATTTTCCCAAGTTGCACTCTCTTCGTTAAACTAATCCCACTAGACCTTACATTGGCTTATTTCATGATTTCTTAAGTGCAACTGGTGAGTTTCCAACACTCGTATGGGTTTAACCATGATTATTCTTGGGTCTTGGACCTGCAAGGAATTCCAATTTAACACATGTGATAAATTTGAAACATATTTCTTAAGCAAAGAAATATGGAAAAGATCATGCATTTGAGACAAAGCTGGAAGTAAAGTTAAATGATAAGCTACAGGGTTGATTAATTCAAAAATCTCAAAAGGTCCCACATAATGAGGTGATAACTTGGCAGCCTTGCTAAAAGTTATAGAACTCTTTTTTGGTTTAACCTGAAGAAAGACCTTCTCACCAAGTTCAAATTTCTTATCAACCAGCTTTAATTCAGCATAACTCTTTTTCCTATCTACATCTTCTTTCAAGCATTCACGAATCATTTTAAGTTTATTTTCCATTTTCGTAAGGATTTTAGGTCCAATTACCTCTCTATCCTCAATGTTGTCCCAACTAACAGGTGTTCTGTATTTCCTTCAGTATAATGGTTTCAAAGGTTCCATCTTCGAGAGGCGTGATATATGTTATTGTACACAAACTCAACTAATGGAAGGTACTCTTCCCATTTATATTGTTGATCCATGCAATACATTCATAGCATATCCTCTAAAACTTGATTAAATATTTTAGTCTATCCATATGTTTCTAGATGATATGAAGAACTAAAATTCAGATTAGTCCCTAGGGTTGCATTAAGTGTTTGCTAAAATCTTGATGTCATTCTTGGATCTCTATCCAATATGATCAATTTAGGTACTCCATGTAATCTAAAAATTTCATGCACGAATCTTTTTGCTAAAATAGGTGAATCATCCTTAAGATTACCAACAATAAAATGTGCTACCTTATTTAGTTTATCAACAACAACTAGAAAAACATCATGTTTGTTCCTTGACATGGGCAACCCTTGAACAAAATCCATGCTTATTACTTGCCACATATATTGTAATATGATGTGAGGATACAATAAACCAGCTGGATGCATATGCTTAGCTTTAACACATTGACATTCTAAGCAATGAGTCATGAATTCTATCACATCCTTTGTAGTCATTTTTACTCCCATCACAAAAGGAAGGAACCCCATGCACATCGGCCTATCACCCAGTAGAAGTTGAGTGCTCACCCGAGGAACAAGTGGGTACTGAGTCTCTCTTTTATGTGATTTTAGTGGGAAGCATCATTTATTATTAGTGTAAGAGTTTTTATGAGGGAGGTTGAAACATACAAGGACCATAGGGCTCAGAATGGCCTCTAGATCCTTGCAATCACCTTAGACTAAGTACTTTAACAGAATCTAGAACATGCATTATGATAGAAAGAATTATACAAGAATTCATACATAACATGAAAGGAAAGAGAACTCATATGAGATAAATATGCATTAAAACCATTGATATCCATGTCTATTTATAATAGGTAACCTCATTATATTCATTGATTCATTCTAAAGTGTCACAGAGAGCAGACCGCAGTCATGCATATCACTAGACGTATGTAACTAAGCTAACAAAAAAGAAAAATTACAACTCCATGCTTAGTACATTCTTTCCTGAATACAAATATCCACTCGCAGTAATTTTGTAGAGCTCCGCTCACTCTCTAACCCGCTATACCTCGTACTTGTATATCTTTTACTCCATAAGCACTTGTATTTATAATTCTCCTACACTGCCAACTCACCTTCTAGCATCCTCAGATCTGGTGCCAAGTGTCGAATGTGGTCCATGTGAGCATGCTTCTCTAGGCTTGGGATTTCCACTTTACCTCATGATGTTCTTCTAGAAGATTCCATCCGAGGCATGCTCTTTCCTGGGCCAGCCTATCACCAGGATGGCATCTTATCCATGCATGCAACCGATCACACTTTTCATGTGTTCTACCCTGGGTGCTCAAATTTACTAAGTCCCAAGCCTTGTTTCACACGTCGTGCGTCTATGTGCTTCCCTAAACCTTTCTCTCATGTACTTTTTCCTTGCACACCTTTTCATAACTAGGACCCTGCGTGCCTATGCACCTTCATACTTGGCCAATATTCTAGGGTCCAACATCACCCCACACTACTCCTGTTATATGTCCTCATAAACATTTTACTTGACCAAGATACCTGTTGTCTAAGGAGCCATGAATAGTCTTACACTTTACAAAAGAATAAGGAATGAAAGAATTGGGGAAAGAATGAAGAATGGGGGGGACATCAATTCAACAAGCTAGGAAAATATTTCCAAAGGTCTGCCTCTAGCTTATTCCATACTTCGACCTCGCCTTGTGCCTTCTGGTAGAGGTCGCCCACTAGGGTGCTCACTTCATCAAAACTCAGGCCAACTCCCTGGGTGCCCAAAATGTCCACAATTTGCTCCATCTCTTTGCCCAGGTCCTCGAGTTTATCCATCCTTCTAGTGATCTAGGGGTATAGTTCCTTTAGCCGGGCCTTAATTGAGCTCCTTAAAGCCTCAATTGCCTCTGATTTCTTCTCTACTTTGGCTAGAACCTTGTCCCTCTCTGCCCTGTTCCCCTTGTTCTTTTCTTGGAATTATTTTAGTTCTGCTTCAAGTGTGGCAACCAAGGAGCTTGCCACCTTATCTCTATCCACGCATGTATCATATGCGGCCTCCATAGATTGGGCAACAATCTTAACCTCTGCGAGTACTTGGTTGTACTTAGCAATGAGTGCTACCACCTTCAACTTGTCCTCCTCTTTCAAGCACATGGCCACTTCTTCTATAAATTCCAGGCCAAGGGTCATCTCTCCATAGTGAGGACATGCGTTAGATATTCTATACACTCTAGGAGGGACGAGTACTTTTGTGTGGGTGGCACTAAGTCAGGTGCTTTAGGAGGATGGTGCCTTTGATAGACTCTATTTTCTTGTAAACTTCCTACACCTTTACCTTCTCTTCCTTCAACTCATGCCTTAACTATGCACTGATCAGTTCTTCTTGTTTCAAGCTCTTGGCCTTCTCCACTAGTTCTTCTTCCTTCTTCCTAACTTTGCCTCCAACACTCTGATCCTGTCATTGTGTGTGAATAATCTAGCCTTGGTCTCAACCGCAACCTTGTTCAGTGCATTGCAGACTTGCTCATCTAAGAGCTCTTAAGAATTCACTAAGGGATTAACCCCTTAGATTATTGCAATGTGATGATCACTCCTTGGCAGACTTCAAAGTCTGGCTCATCAACGTGGGACTTGAATGCCCAAGAGAGCATCTTCTTGGTTCTAGGGTATGTGTCGTCCTTTTCAAAAGACCCCATGGTGATGAGACTTTCTATGGGTACGGTGCTCTAGAATTGTAAACGTAACACCTTTCTTATGTCATCAACATAGCCCATTACCCTCTCTCTGCTCTACATCCAAAGTTATTCTACCTAAGCGTGCACCTTTGGGGATGCTTCTTTGTCAGAGTGGGGCCTCCCAAATAGTCATGCTCTTTTTAGATGTTCTCCTCCCTCTCCTTCATCAATATGTCGTGTTTGTGCTCCAACTCTTGGTCTACTAGGACCTTAAGCATTCTCTATGCTTCTCTCTCTACCACCTTAGTGATCTACTCCTTTGTAAAACTTATGGCTCCCTCCTTTTCCCTAGAAACCTCCTCATCCTCCATGTCTTCGGCATCTTCCTCATCTGTGTGCCTTGCACCGTGCAAATACAAACTCCTGATTCTCACCTCCACTCTCCTCTTCCGAGTCATAGATGCTAAAGACATGTGGCTCCTGGTCTTTCCCTACCTCTTCTTCCTTGTCGTCATCTCCCTCACTCTCATCTTCTCTTTCTCCCAAGTATTTTTCCAAGTTTTCGGTCACCTCCAAGTCAGCTTCCTTATCCACCCTCTGCTTTTTCCTGAGAGGTGGTTCCTGATTAGGGGATTTAACCTTATCTTCTTCCTCAGGTGATTCTTCCTTGGAGATGGGTTTCCTAGGTGCCTCTACCTCTGGTGTCTTCTCCTTCACCGGAGACTTCTTTCTCCGTATGTAAGTGCTTGGCTTAGCGCTCGTGGATGGCATGCTCACTGTCTGAGCAGTCTGCACAATTGGTGCTTCTTCTTCTCCTCTCCCTCTTTTCTTGGATGTTGGCTTCTTCTTCCCCAAGGGGTCTTCAGGTATGGAGACTTCATTCTCTAGATACGCACCCTTCTCAAACTTCAGCCTTATGCGCAAGTACACGCGTGTCACTGATCCTCCAGAGTGATGGGTAGCGTCATTGGCCTTGTCATTTGAATCTCATGTGACACGTACTTTTCCACGTACACGTGCTTGCCATTGGGGTAATTTAGCTTCTTCCTCATCTCCCTATGTTCTTGGTCTAGACTACCCAGCTCCAGCCTTAGCTTCTTTGACTCCTTAAATCTGTTCACCCCCACTTGGAAGTACTGAGCAGTGAACACGAAGGGAAGCTTGCACCAAGGGCTCCATGATTCAGTCTATCAGCTTGAATCTTCCTAGGTAGTAGTGTTGATAAACCACGAATTCGGCTTCCCCCTTGGTGGCTGCTAGGAGTTGTTCAGGGATTCTCCACTCTACCCCAAACACATTTCTTAGGTGTGTGTACCATTTCTCCAGCCTCACCTTATGGGGTGTTGTCATTGTATCGTAAGCATATTTTTCAAACCTCTTCATGGGCAAAGGATCCTCAGGCGGGGTACTCCCATACAAATTTGTCCGGTGTGTCAGGCACCCCAATCTATGCAAATACAATGGTGAGAAAGACGTTGCCAGAAGAGGATCTTGTCCCCTTCCTTTGCGCAACTAACAATTTCCTCCGCAATGTATGCAGATAGGTTGTATATGGTTCCCTCTATAATCTTTATACAGACATGTAGCCAAGGTTTATTGACCTATGTCCACCTCTCCTGGCCATTCAGCTTAGTCACCAAATGCACATCCATTTTCATTATGGGGTCCTTGATGTTCGAGATGTCATAGTACCATGACCCCTTCTTATAGGCTTACTCGGTGATGGTCTCTTGAATGGTCTCCTTGTCACGAAGGTCATCTTCTAGGTTATCTCCCTCACATATGAGGCTTGTAAACTGTGAAATCAGCTGGGGAGTCTCGTGCATCTTGCACCTTGCAAAGTGGAAGTAATCTTCACCAGGTACAAGCACTCTAGCTTTCCAAAATAAGGTAACTCATAGAGTTGCAACAGCCCTGCCTTCTCCATTTTAACCTTAATGTCATCATCGTATATAGGAAAACCCTAAGGTGTTCATTTTTTGGTGAGGCATACTAATTATAATGCCATTTCTTTTTCTATTGTGTTCGTGTGGTGATTATAGTCACTAACAGTACACTTCTTAAGTGGGATTCCCATTCCTTCCCCATCATCACCCCATCTGGGTATTGCATCTCTGCATACCATTCTTCATTTGTGTCTACCTCGGGTTCTAGTTGTTTAGCCTTGGCTTTTCCCTTTCCTTTCTTGGGTGCCATGGTCGAGGTATTTTTATCACTCCTATTCTCTCCTTATTACTCTGTCTTACTTCTTCCAATCCTTCAATCTTAAATCCATGATACAATCCTTCTGAACATGTGCCCTAGTTTTTCAAACCCTAACTGGGATGAAAATCTTCATGAGATAGTGGCTCTTCACTCTTTCCATACCCGTGTAACCCCTTCTGGTTCGCAAACTCAAACTAGCTACTTCAATCTCACAGATATTCCTTCACTCAATCAAATCTAAAAGCCCTAGTTTATGGAGTAAACATATCTCAACCTCTTCTATTTTGTAAAGTAAAAAAATGAGAGAGGCCCAACCCTTTACTTATAGTTTTTCTCTTTTCTAAACATTAAATGCTACTTCACCTACCAACATATTTTGTTCATTTAATGTGGATTTTTCAAATAAAGCCCATCTTCAGTGCCTTCACTTACGTGCCCAACCTACATGAAAACTCACTAACCTTATAGCGCGCAACCAATCCAACCTATTAGGAGACTCTTGGACACGCGTAACCCACACAAAAGGCACTTCTTCTTTCCTGATCCTTTCTCTTGCCCACCTTGTGTTGCTTTACATGTACTTTCTCCTCTGTGGGATCTACAAGTAGCTTTATCCTAGCACCAACCATTTTTCTATCTTCCACTTTATATACCTCTTTCAACTCGGCTACTCAACAAGGATTTTCAACACAACTTCATTGGTACTTTAATCATGCGCTTCTTCACTTTTCTCCACCCCACACTTAAAGTGATGCATGGTCCTCTACACACTCATAAATTCTCCAAAAATAGTAGTAAGGTTACCGATGCCCAGGGCGTAAAACAAAACAACAACGTGAAAGGAAACACAAGAAAGGGAAAATGCATAAAGGAAACTCCTGAACTAACTGGAAAAACTACCTTATTTACACACACCAAGAAGACTTATTTATAGTAGGGCTTCAACCTACTGCCATTGAAGTGTCCAGGAAACTTTATCCCATCTAGCGCTTGTAACTGGCACACACTTGAATCAAGGATGTATGATATTTTGTAAGGACCCAACCAATGGACTTTCAACTTCCCAAGATGGCACGAAACTTAGAATCATATAATAACACCATCTGCCCAACCTCAAACTTCTTGTTTCTAATATGGCGATCATGCCAAGCCTTTTTCTTTTCCTTTTCCATTGTTTGGCTCCATCGGGTGAGTGATCGTCTCTCATCCAATTTCATTAACTCATCAATTCTTTCTTCCAGTGCTTGTTCATCGACAAACCCTCTTGTGTGAGTTAATCATGGAGAAGGCAACATAAATTCAACCGACAAAATAGCTTCCACACCAAACACCAATTGAAAAGGTGTGGCTTTATTTAGTCTTTTATACATTGTCCTGTAAGCCCATAATACTACCAATACTTTGTCATCCCAATCAAGTCTTCCAAAATCACAAATTTTGGTCAAGATATGACTCAGTATCTTATTGAATGCTTCCACGGTTCCATTTTCTTGTGGGTGATAGGGCATAGTCTTGTGATGAGCCACCATGAATTCAGATAATAGGATCCTCATGGTCTCATTCAAGAAATGCATACCCCTATCACTGGTCAGACTCAAAGGGCATCCATACCTCATGATAACATTTTCCCACAAGAACCTTGCTGTTGTTGTTGCCGTGAAATATTTAGTTGGGGATGCCTCTACCCACCTTGTGAGATAATCTATGCAAGTGATGACATAACGTGACCCAATCCTACACGTTGCTAGTGTAATAGGTCCTACAAAGTCTATCGCCCACTTTTCAAAAGGCTCATGCTAGGAATAGGGTGCAAAGGCATCTCATCTCTCCTCCTGGTTTGCCAATGCACTGAAAATGGTCACAGGATTTACAATAGTCTCTACAATATTTGTATAAGGTTTCCCACCATAAACCTACCATTAATATCTTGCGCGTGGTGGCATCACCGCATAATTCCCACCCGCACTTTCTCCATGTGCTTCCTCCATGATGGCCAGGCGCTCATGCTCTAAGACACATCTACGTAAAATTTCATCATGTCCCAATTTTTATAAGACTCCACTGATTAACATGTAGGGTGCGGTGCGTATGGCCAACTGATTCTTTTCCAATGTCTTCATTCCATCTGGCGCCACACCTTCCTTTAAAAATATTGCAATCTCTTCCAAATCGAGGGCATGTGCCACAATCTAAACAGTTACACATCTGGCATTGCTTCCTCAATACTTTGTACATCCTCCCATAAATCAATTCTTGATAGATGATTAGGCCCACAATTGCTTTTTCCAGGTTTCACTACAACGGTGAATTCAAACTCTTGAAACAACAACACCCATTGACATATGTGTCCTTGTAGAACAGGCTTGTTCACTAAATACTTCAATGCCATGTGGTCGGTGTAGAACACAAAGGGTGTTGCCAATAGATACTATCTAAACTTGAAGAGTACGTAGATCATTGACAATGCCTCATGCTCGGTTGTGGTATAATTCTACTCTGCTGGTGTTAGCTTCCCTTGCAAAATAGAGAGGATGATCAACAATCCCTTCACCTGGCTGTGCAAGCACTACTCCAATGGCAGTCCCTGAGGCATCTACATGAACATGAAAGGGCTTGTCCCAAGAGGGAAACCATAAAATAGGCGCGGTAATAAGCCTATCTTTTAATGTATCAAATGCCCTCTGCTTTCGCCTCTCCCCAATGGAAGGAAATTTTATGTCTAAGCAGCTCCTCTAATGATGTGGCGATCTTGGTATATCCATTAATGAATTTTTGTAATAGCCCGCATGCCCAAGGAATCCATGCACTGCGCTCTGGCTAGTAGGCTCCCTTAACCCCACAATAATTGCAACCTTAGCGGGATATACTAGTAAGCCCTCCTTAGATTTGATATGCCCCAATAAAGTCCCAAAGGGTGTAGCAAACACACATTTCTTAATGTTGAGGGATATCCTCAACGGCCTACACCTCTCAAACATTAACCTCAAATTGTCACAATGGTCTTTAACCAGACCATATACTATCCAATCATCCAAATAGACCTGAAGAAATTTATGGATGATGTCCTGAATGCTTGCACCACTATCCATGAAAAGACAGCTTGGCACATTCTTTAACCCAAAGGGCATGACCGTATATGCAAAACTTCCCCACTTAGTGGTGAAAGTTTTCTTCTCTTGGTCTTCCTTTGTAATCTGGACTTAGTGGTACCCTGAAAATCCATCCGTAAAGGAATAGAATGCACGCCTAGTGAATCCTTCCAAAATTTCTTCAATGAAGGGGGTCGAAATGGATCAATGACACAAACTACATTCAATTCCCTATAATCCAAAAAAATCCTAATCCACCCATCCTTCTTGATGCTGATTACCATCAAACTTATCCACTCCAATTCTTCCACTGCCTCAATGATCCCAGAAGCTATCATTTTTTCTATCTCCTCCTTGACCTTCATGTGTAAGTTGGGATTCATCCGATAGGGACTTTTCCTAACCATGTGTGCATCATCCTTCAGTTTTATCTTCATCTCCCCAAGGAATGGTGAATGCATTTGAGCTCATGATACCCGCATGGGAATAAATCCTCAAATTCATGCAATAGATCAATGATCTTCGATACTTCCTTCTCTATCCAGTAATCCCCAATAATAGCTTCCTTAGGTTCTTCTTCTAAACCGATGTTAACTTTCTTTGTCTTTAAAGGCTCATGGTAGGCACGCGCGTGAGCATCTACACTATCCACTACCTCATGCATTCCTACAGAATGGCTAACATCTAATCTTTCCGATTCCTCTCCATCAATCACATATACCAAATTTCCCTTCTCTTTTTCCAAACACACGCGCTCAAGTTGTAACTCTTCTGCTTCCTCTTCTTCTTCAAAACGTGCCTCCAATCCTGGTTCACCTAGTAATTCCAACAACCTATCTTCCATCCTGGCACTATCCCCCATGGTAAGGCACTTGATACCCTATAAGGCCTTATCAATCGATGGCTTGGTACTCCAATATTCAAAGGTTTGAATAAGGTCAGCCACAAGCTCTTGCCAATTCCTTGTCTAGCGGTGTGTCTCCGAATGAATGTACCATGCATGCGCATAACCTGCAGTGTAGAATATAACTTGTGCACCTAGAGGGATGGTGGAAAAGCTTCCACACCTTCTCTCCAGACCCATTCACACTCTTGGATATAGAAAGAGGTGGGCTTCTTCCCATGGTACTCCTTGATGATGGTGGGTACATTTCTCTTGAAGAATCTGACAAAGAGCAATTCTTACCTCACGCCATTCTAAAAGGATCTCTTGATGTGTGGCCCACCACCGAGTTGCTTTGTGCCGAGAAAGAAATAACTTAACATCTCCCTCTGTTCCTTCTCATCCTTCCACTGAGCTTCTACCTCTTGTAGAAAGATCTCAGGGAAGGCTCCTCCTGAATACTTAGGCAATTCTTTTCCTCCAAGGCACCTAACCATTCACACCTTTGTTACCTTGGTCACCGAAGCTCTCAAATACCATCTTGTTAATTCGTAAGTTTCATGTGCCCAATTTTCCCATGCCAGATCTTGGTATCTCTCTTGAGTGAGCATCTTCAAACTAGATAACCCCATTACTAGGGTGTATCATCTCAGGATCTCTGATTGAGCGCACATAAATCTTGTCTAGAACTTATTCTCCCAATGGTTCAATGTAGGGTGTCAACTTCCCATCAACTAGGGGTATAATGACTCGTTCCTCCTTGTTCTCAAAGTTGATGTACCCTTTATTTAACTGAAGGTCCACATTATTTTTGTAACACTAAGGACACCCAAGTAGTGTTGGGAAATTGTCCACCTCGGTGAGCACCAAGACTTAGAAGTCCTTAGTAAACTTGGCTCCCTAGATAGTAATAGATGTATCCTTCAAGACAACGATGTGCATTGTATTAGTCTTATTTGCCATATACAACACATTCAAAGATGGCTGTAATTTATGTCTTCCATTTGATGTCATACATCCAAAGTTAGAACATTAACCTCTATGCCTATGTCAATGAGGATATTACTGAGGAGGCATCCATATACAACCGCATTCAATGTAATATCCTTTTCATAATCGAGGTTTGTGAGGGGAAAGGTTCACATGCATGACCCTTCTCTTGCACTCTTCTCCGACACATGCTACCTTCTCTCTCAACCAGGATCCTAGCAAGGGAATGATATTCTCCTGCCTTAGCATTTTACACACCTCCTTGACCTCATCCAGGTCATCCTTTTATGCCTCGACTCTCCTTCCTTGTTCCTCCCTCCTGGATTTCTCCTTTAGACACTAGATCTCCCCTTGTAAGCTTCGAATAACATCCATGGTGTCCTGATATATCTCCTTTTGATGCGTGGGGTTTGGATATTTTCCATGAACGACCTCCTCTCTTGAAACCAGGGTTTTCTATCTTGGTACCTCTCTCACGCGTGTAGCTTCTACCCTTGTTACAAGACAGGCTTCCAAACCTTCATCCTGTGTTACAGGGCATCCACTATATGTCTACCTTCTTAATACTAACCATTACAGTCGCCCTTGTCCTTCTCGGTGCTTCTGATTCATGTGCTCAAATAATTCCGGGAACTCCTCATACTTATGCTTCTTTCCACACCATGAGCACTACAATAGGTCTAGGCACTCACGCTTGTAATGTTCTATAGATCCATAGTTAAAACATGTTCCACGTGGGAACTCACTCCTTCCTCCTCCGTGGTTACCTTGACCATAGAATCCTCCTCGAAAACCTCTTCCACGCGTGCCTCCTTCTGCACGCTCCTCATAATGGCGATCATTATCCTTGGGACCAATGGAAACACTGGTATGGTGCACCCCATGATCAATGGTCTCATGGATCTGATCAATGAGTCTACAGTCCTTAGTATCATGGGTTGTAGAGGTGAAATTTTACAATAACAAGATACATTCTTCCTGATCGCACACTTTGCAGCGTAAGGGACATCTACTTGCATCATGGTCCCCATGAAAAATTTCACAATCCACCATCAAAGCGTGTACCATCCTCCAGGGAAATTATCCTTAACGTGTCCCTCTATTTCACAATCTGTGCACCATAAACCACTACGAGTCTCATGGGATGTGTTTACAGATAATTTTTCCAACTGCTTTACCATAGTAGCAATCTGAGCCTCCAAGAATGGGCTAATGCCAATATCAATACTACCAATAGCCTCGGTGTGCAAGGTAACTTCCAATGCTTCACACAGGTCTATAAAAGTTTTATGAGACAAGGCCCTTCTAAAAGGGGTGATCAATCCTCCAACAAACCACTATGCATGCTAAGAAGGATGGATATCATATGATAATTTAGACAATAGAGTTTTAAAGCATGCATCATACTCTGCAAAATATCTGTCATTCCTTGTTGAATCTCCTTCAAAGCACTGATGCTCTTCTGCTTAAACTCAGGAATGTGGAACTCTACCAAGAATGCATTCTTTAAGGTAGTATAGTCCACCACCATTTGATGAGGGTCATACTTCCTATACCAGCTATTCATGTACCCTTGCAATGTGGTTGCAAACTGACTAGCCTTCATTATGGGGTTGTGATACCCTTCACGTGCCATAGTAGTTCACACTTGTGAACATGTTCCACAAGAATCCTCAATGCCCTTGTAATCTGGTAAATGTAGATACATTTCAAAGAATACTTGAGGTGGTGGCTGGGGTCCTGTCCTCTTGAGCTAGAGCCTTGGTTCCCTCTGATGTTTCCTTCACTGCCCTAATCTAATTGGTCCACTAGGTCATGTGCCTCCGAGCCATCGAACCACTGGGTCCAATAGGGCCTGTAGGAGCTATACCAAGTTCCCCATGGTCCCACTAAACTATGTGTTGATGGTCTGTGATAGCACTCCACTCCCACTACTGTGTCCCATGCCACTCCCTGATGTGAGACCAAAAGCTTGTACACTTGCTCCTTGTCCAAAGACTCCTCCAAATACTAGAATATGTGCAGCCATAGAAGAAGGGACTATAAAATTATATCTCCTAGGCGTGGATCTGTCTCTTCCACCAATATCAACTGGGTCAATAACACTTCTTCCTGGTTCAAGAAAACCAAGCACCAGGCTCGGTCACTGGGTGGGTTTAGATATGCACCAATGACTCTCCTTTCTCCATGTGATAAACTCTCACCAGAAGCTAAAGGGGTCTCCCTCATGCACTTGCCAAGATGGGGTAGCACAAACTACTCAGGTTCCATGTCCTCCACATGAACCTCAACTCCTTCCTATAACGTCTATCTTCATAGATCCATCACACTAACAGAGTCTCGTGTCATCTAGGAATCTCCCTTTTATGAGATTCACTATACGTGAGCCGTCTCTCTTACCTCTCCTTTTCTTTCATGATATCTTCCATATTCCTCCACCCAAGATCCCTTACCCAACACTCATAATGGTTTATCCTACCATTGGGAAATCCTCTAAACTCATGGTAACCATCAATATCTTCATAGCTAGGGGAATAACACATAGAAAAATTCCTCTAGGTTCTCACGCGTAAATTCAAACTCAACAACCTCTCGGACAACAATATGTGGAAATGGCATACTTCAGAGTGTAACTAGTCAAGACTCCTCTCCACCAATGATCTACAACATAGGTCCACATTAGATCTCGCATCATGCAACCTTTGGTAGTCTTCTTTAGTCCATACATGTGATCTATAACACCAAATTGATCTAGACGGATAGGTGAAATCCATTGATATAGTTCTACTTTGGGAAGAAATAAAAGAAGATTTTGTATAGATCATGGTAGAGGCCTCATTTTTATACATTAGAACAAGTAATTTTTTTTTTTTGATAAATGCTTCCTGGTTCTAAATACATAATTTAGAACTCATAAATCAAAACAACCATTCTTATAACAGATAACCATATGCAGCTGTAATGACTCGGAGTACCTCCGATCTATTCATTCCATGACTCGGTAATCTACCGATCTATTCATGTGTATTAAGAGTTGGCATTTTTATTTAACACATCACTCTTGCGTTCTCTTCCCTAATCTGGGATTCAGAATGCTCTGTCTAAGGAACCTATCTGAATAATTGTTACCATTATTCATCGGCATCTCATCCCTTAGACTAGGTGACTTAGGACAACGCAATCAGCAACTTGCGATACTTTGGCCAAAGATTTGAAACATAATGCTTATGTCTCGTATTCCTTGACGGCATACTCGTCAATCTGGAATACGTCCTTCACCCCATTCCTATGTTATGTAGAATGTCTTATACTGACTTCTGTCAGTCTCTCCTATCCCAAGTTATTCACTCAGGAACGGATTAGTAAGATGACAACGTTATAGGGATGCTCCCGAGGACTAGGGATACGCTGACATACTGGGTCAACCCTAGTTAATCCAGTGTGTCAAGATACCCCGAGTCTCCTAGGGCAGCCTTATAACGTGACCACATTCCTAATCAGTCCCAGAGTAACTTGCTCGAGTTAAAGGTGTAAATCTTAACGATCAATGCAAAGGGTGTCATCATAAGTCACCTGCATTGTTGTATCTTTGAGAAGATCCTAATCTTCTCGAAGGTACAACCTTCTTGATTGACTTGTGCCATCAACCTTTAAATCCACCTCGAAAAGATCTACTTATTAATAAATGTTACATACGTTGAGTTAAAATTATACCATAAGACGCTCCCTAAAGGGTAGTCTTTCCCAACCCCTGGGTTCCTCACCTTAGAATTACCTTTCTTAGTAAAACCCATTACACAAGAGAAGTTATTAAGACAAGAGGTCCCTTCAAGGAGTTCATAGAATATACATAATTCTAAATCAACGAAATTGGGCAATAACCCTCAATCTTCACATGAGATTGCTAACCAAACCCTTTTTAGGTTTATATCTTTTCTTATAGCTGAAATCTTATCTTACTTATTAGCATCGAGATAAAGTGATTAAGATTCCAATTGAACGTTGTCTTGACTTAGAACAAGACTAGGAAGTAATAATTTATTCAGCTCGTTTAGCTTCCTGTTCAGGTTTATTTTAACCCTAGCTTCCAGAAAGATAGTGATCTAAATTCCAATTTAGCTTTAGATAGAACATACTAGAACTACTAAACAATCATAAGTATTCAGTCACATATTCTTGCAAGCTTACATTGATAATCACAAAAGTCTCCAAATTATACAATAATAACAATGCTCTCAAGATCATTTGAACCGAAGAAGGTCAAACTATCAAGATACGAATACAATCATATAAGTAACAAATAACTCTTTTCATTCCTCTCAAGCTAATCAAATACATTTTATGCATTCAACATATTTGATACAATACTCAACAGAAAAAGAACATCTTTCTACAAGTAGTACATTCAGAGAATCAAGCTGTAATTCATCATAAAACCAAATCAAACAATCTGATCATCCTATCAGATCTGCGTGCTTTTACCACTTACGGCAACCATCTGCAAAAATTGTCAACACGGGTCAGTTCGATGAACTGAGCATGATAAGCACTAACTCTTAAAACAATTGCAATCCATCAATTGTTTTCATTAAACAACTTGTTTAAATGAAATCAATTCGCCAAACATGTAAACATATTTCAGATTATGCTCTTGTAATACAATAAAACTATACATGCGTAACTCATATTATAGTTACTAAATAGTCCTAGATACCTTCCCGATATTTCATCATAAACGTTAGTGACCAAGAAGAACAAATGCATCTAAAACAATTATCCATCTGAATCCCAAGGACAAAAACATCAGACAGACCATTACATTCAACATAATAAAATGAATATCATAACAATTCATGATTCCATCAGTATGTTAAAACAATTCCATAAGTTAGATAAAAATATATCAACATATACTTTACAACAGAAGAGAAAGAAAACGAGTCATTCATATTTCCCCTCAAATCAAGCTCATGACTATACCGTCTCCTCAAGAGTAAAGCATTCACCTTATACGCATGCAAATAAATCAGACGAGACCACAAGAAGCACCACATTTTTGTTTAAATTTAAATATAACTTCTTCCTATAGCTTACTAGCAGTACAGTAGCTCTCGCGCCAAGGCAGTGATGAATAATCTATCAAATAGACTCCACATAACCTTCCATACAATCAACAAATGAGAAGAGTATCCAATGTCATCGCTTGTCGAGTACAAAATCAGCTCTTGAGTTCAGTCAAGCTCAAGACTGGATATTCATACTATTAGAAGACGTAACTATGCACAAGCACGACTACAATTCCACCCAGCAACGTACAGCTCAATCTCATCCCAACTAAAACTCTGCGAGGACTTAGTTTCCAAGGCCGTAATCAAAAAAACAACCTTTTTATCACAGTCAACCAAGAGGCTCAACAACATTAAAACAAATGATGTTTTCCCTATGCCTATGTAGAGATATTCGTACTGAATCCACACAACATGCACAACCTCATTTAATTGGAACAAATTCTTAAATAATACAGCCATGACTTATATTAGAAGTCGTTTTCCAGAAAACAATCTCAACAAGGTCTCAACCAAGTAAGGTATGAAAAGAAAGCCCTTCCTTTTACTTTCCACAGAAGCGGACAGAAAGGAACACAAGGATATAAAATAGGAGTCCGAACGTTATGCACGCACAGCGAAGGTTTAATCGAAAATCAAGCCAACTCGCAACATTTCAAAACTCCAACAGTATCCATACCACTAATGCTCAAAACAAGTTTAGATTGAAGTTGCTTTCATGCGACCACAACTCAAGAATCATAACAGTATTCACGACTGAGATTATTCAAAAGGGAAAACATAATATACGCCCCAGGATTTAAAAAGGAGTCTTACCCATGTGGTATTCTACAAATAAACTTCTACAGAAGTAGAAGGATATAGGATACATATCAAATTCAAGAATTCTAACCAAAATAATAACATACCGTATTCACATCTAAACTCCTTCAGAGGTAGAAACGTATGGCATTCACGACCCACTTCTACAGAGGCCAAAATACATGATATATATATATATATATATATATAAAGAATTCCAACAGAGCCAAAACAATAAGTATTCACAACCAGGATTATACAGAAATCCAAAATATGCAAACAATCCAAGGACTCCACAGGGTCATTTCATATGTATATTTATCTTGCAACTTTCATCGAATTAAATCCCATAATTGCAACACAGGGAGAACTTCTACAAAGTCACATTCAAATACTATAAACACAACAAGTTATCCATTCAAAAGTAACTTAAGTATTATAGCAAAACCCAACAAGATTCAGTAACCACAACTTATATAACCCACGACAAAACTTATAAAGAAGTCGAAATATACTGAACATTCAAACAAAAATCCAACAGTATCCTTTTCGACAAGTTTCGACAGCAAGTATCGACTGTAGCCTGAACCCAACAAGGAAACAATTCATGGACTCCCACAGAACCGATTTCGGGTATTTTCCTTGCAAGCATTTCCACAACTTTATCCGAAATGCAAAATACAGCGAGATAGTATAACAGTTCGAAACACAATACACACCCATCAAGGGTTTACTTAAAAAAAGTCGAGCCAGTAAGAAGATACAACAACTAAATCACACAAGCTACCATAAAAACCAACTGAACCCAAAAATCATCTGAACAGAGTTGTTCTAATGAAATCATTTGAAAGAAAGCAAGATTTTTAAAGGTTAGGGCCTAACATGCCTGGTAATGTTGCTTAAAAATCCGAAGAAGACCACTTTGAAAGAGCTCGAGCCTTCTCCTCTTTTTCCACGTTAGATTCATTAAACAATAATTTGTTATTTCCATGCCTTATAAACTTTCCTTGACAGAGAAAAGAGCTAGTTACTCTCATATTTGCCATGCAACTCCAAGTAGACTGGTGCGAAGAACCAGTGATCAAATAGAGGGAAAACCGGAGCGCATGAAAAACCAAACAAACTACCAGTTTTCCATTTTGCATGTCTTCCCGAGAAACCCGAGCTCGAAGACCGAGTTCATTAATGCATTTACTCCAAAACTCCCACTCAATCTCCATTGCCACCGACCGCCATAGTTGGCGATGGACAAATGCAAGTCGAAGACCATTTCTAACTTTGGCGACTCTGCCACGTCGGCTTTTTCTAGCCGTTTAAAACTTCCACTATATCCCTATGTCCTTCATGCTTATCCATCCCATTTAATGCCATAGAAACTACCGCCCATGGCTCGCACCCTTTCATAGGTCCCCTTTCCTCCTTGTTCATTAGTTAGGTTAGTAACATAGGTTAGGATTTAAGATGCAACTTAGTCTAACCTCCATAGCACTAGGTTACTAACTTAGAACATTTAGCTTATAGCTTAGGCCTAGGTTAGATTAACACTAATCTAACCCATAGATTATAGTTTAGTTTTAGGTTACTAACCTTAATAAATCCAGTTTAGGTCTAACATTTAAAATGTTCAGAATAAGAACCTACAGACATACATTCACGAAAAGGATTCACTCCAGCACTGCCAATAGGCTAGTTGAATAAATGTATCTGAATTTATTACCTGGCCCATGATCAAGACCTTCCTGATATTACGATATCGGGAACCAATTCATTTAACACGATCAGCCTGAGTTAGACTCCGGAATAGCTTATTCAACGCATTCAGACCTTGCAACCTGCGTAAGGTCTATAATTTTTGTTCATCCCGAATAAACTTAAAGCATCTCTTGGATCAATGCCACTGATCCAAGGCTGGTCTTATAGATGGATAAATCCACAATTCATTCCGAGATCAGATTAAACTCAGGTGCAAAATGAAAGAAATAAAAGAGTCCAATCATATTCCGACTCAGTCAAAGATCTTCAATTACAAAGAAGATACAGTCCATATCAAGCATGACTTCACAATCAAAGGAACACATCCTTTTACAAAAGAAATCACATATCAACACTTGAATGCTCAGGAGGAAGTAACAATAGTTCAGAGTGTTACATGCTTCCCTCCTAAAAGATTCATCATCCCGATGATTACATATTCGATTAACCTTCAGGTCAACCAATTTATTAGTTCACAAAACAATGCGACTATTTCCAACTTAAATAGTTCCAGAAATCAATGTCACAACACATTTTATTCAACCTGAATAATGTTTGCCTCCATCTGGCTTTCATATAAACTTGAAAAAGATAAGTTCATAAAAGAAATGTTTTGTCAACAGATTTCATTCTGTTGAAAAAGAAAAGGAAAAGCAATTTTCATCTCTTCCAGATTTTCCCAAGTTGCACTTTCTTCGTTAAACTGGTCCCACTGGACCTTACATTGCTGTATTTCATGATTTCTCAAATGCAATTGGTGAGTTTCCAGCACTCGTGTGGGTTTAACCACGATTATTCCTGGGTCTTGGACTTGCAAGGAATTCCAATTTAAAACATGTGACAGATCTGAAACGTATTTCTTAAGCAAAGAAATATGGAAAACATCATGCATGCGAGATAAAGCAGGTGGTAATGCTAATCGATAAGCTACAGGATTGATTATTTCGACAATTTCGAAAGGTCCCACGAATCGAGGTGACAACTTGGCAGCCTTGCCAAAAGTTATAGAACTCTTCTGGGTTTAACACGAAAGAAAAACCTTCTCACCAAGCTCAAACCTTCGATCAACCCGCTTAAGGTCAACATAGCTCTTCTGCCTATCCGCTGCTTCCTTTAATCGTTCACGAATCAGCTTAACTTGCTGTTCCATTTCAGTGAGAATCTCTGGTCCAATTACCACTCTATCCTCAACACTATCCCAACTAACAGGGGTTCTGCACTTTCTTCCATAAAGTGCTTCAAATGGTGCCATTTTAAGAGATGAGTGATAAGTGTTGTTGTATGCGAATTCAACTAATGGAAGATACTCTTCCCATTTATACTGTTGATCCATGCAATACATTCGCAACATGTCTTCCAACACTTGATTTACCCTCTCAGTTTGTCCATCCGTTTCCGGATGATATGCAGAACTGAAGTTTAGTTTCGTTCCAAGAGCTGTATTAAGCGTTTGCCAAAATCTTGACGTCATTCTTGGATCCCTGTCAGATATAATCAATTCTGGTACACCATGCAATCTGAAAATTTCATGTATGAATCTTTTGGCCAGCACTGGTGAATCATCCTTTAGATTTCCAGCGATGAAATGAGCTACCTTAGTTAGTTTATCTACAACTACCAGGATAACATCATGTTTATTCCTGGACATGGGTAACCCTTGTACAAAGTCCATGGTTATTACTTGCCATTTGTACTGCGGTATGCTATGAGGATATAACAGTCCAGCAGGGTGCATATGTTCTGCCTTAACCCGCTGACATTCCAAACAATGAGTCACAAAATCAATGACATCCTTTTTCATACCTTTCCAAAAGTATTGTTGTTTCAGATCAGCAAGCATTTTTGTGATACCCGGGTGTCCAGAGAAAGGTGAATTATGAAATTCAACTAACAACTTCTTTCTCAAATCATTCAGCATAGGTACGTATACCCTATTTTCATAACGCAAGATTCCTTCATTATCAAAATGAAAACCTTTATACCTTTCATCATTAGGTTCTGCAGCAAGCGCTGATTTTACTTGTTGAAAGTAAATATCAGATTCTGAGGCACTTTTTACCTCATCCTTAAACTGAGTTCTTAATGTTATAAGAGCAGAAATGTGCCTCCTACGACTTAGAGCATCTGCTACTCTATTCTCCTTCCCTTTGATGTAGCTAATATCAAAATCATATTGTGATAAAAATTCTAACCACCTTCTCTGTCTGGCATTTAGATTAGGCTGAGTGAAAATATATTTCAGTCCTAAGTGATCAGTTTTCAACTCAAAAGGTTTCCCAAGTAAATAGTGTCTCCAGACTTGAAGTGCATGAACAATGGCAGCAAGCTCCAAATCATGAGGAGCATAATTCAGCTCATGTAACTTAAGTTTTCTACTTTCATATGCTATGACTTGATCATTTTGTAACAAAACACCTCCAAGGCCTTCCCCAGAAGCATCCGTTACAACAGTAAAGCTCCCATTAGGGTCTGGTATAGCTAATATAGGTGCGGAAGTCAACTGGCCTTTCAGACTTTTGAAAGCCACTTCGCACTTATCATTCCAAATAAATTTCTTATCCTTCTTCTGCAGTGAAGTTATTGGTGCAACCACTTTAGAAAAATCCTTAACAAATTTTCTATAGTAACCAGCAAGACCCATGAAGCTTCTTACTTCGTGCACATTCTTTGGTGCAGGCCACTCAGTTATTGCCACTATTTTTGAAGGATCTACAGCAATTCCTTCCTTGCTAATGACATGACCCAAATAGTGAACTTCTGAATCAAAGAAAGAACATTTGGATAACTTACCATACAACTTTCTTTTTCTCAAAATTCCCAAAACTATCTTCAAATGCTCATTGTGCTCCTCAACGCTTTTAGAATAAATGAGAATATCGTCCAAGAATACAAGTACAAACTTGTCCAAATATTCTTGAAAGATATTGTTCATTAAGTTCATAAAGGCGGCGGGTGCATTAGTTAATCCAAAGGGTAGAACCGTGAATTCATAATGTCCGTACCTTGTTCGGAAAGCTTGTTTTATGAATATCTTCTTCTTTAATCCTTAACTATGATAACCAGATCGAAGATCTATCTTAGAATAAACCACTGCCCCACGCATCTGATCAAATAAATCGTCGATCCTTGGAAGTGGATATCTGTTCTTGATTGTTTCTTTGTTCAACATCCGATAATCAATACACAGCCTAAGTGTTCCATCCTTCTTTTTCACAAATATTACAGGTGCTCCCCAAGGTGAAACACTTGGTCTAATCAAACCTTTAGACAAAAGTTCTTGCAATTGTGCCTTAAGCTCGACTAACTCTGTAGTAGTCATCCGATAAGGTGCTTTGGAAATAGGTTCCGTTCCTGGTTTGATTTCGATGGTGAAGTCAAATTCCCTCTTGGGTGGTAACCCTGGTAATTCCTCCGGAAAAACATCCCTGAAACTTTGTAGCGAGAGAAATCATTTCATGTAATCACCATCTTCTTCTGAAAATTCAGATATCTTTACTGCATAAAGGGTACATCCTTTGTTTTTAGCCTTTTTAAGCTACATAGCTGACAGTTTTCTAACTGAAATTTCCCGTTTCACACCTTGAATCTCTGTTGTTTCCAGCTGATCATCTAAACATTTTATGTTCTTTTCATAGCAGTCTACTTTCACTTTATGGTCTGCTAACCAATTGACACCGATGACAATGTCATATGATCCCAAAGGTGTAACATAGAGGTCAACTTCCATGGAAAAATTAGGTAAGTCAAGGACTGCCCCAAAAAGACACATACTCACTGTATGAACAGAGTTATTACCATACTATACAGTCCAAGATTTATCCATTTTTCCAGCTTTTCTCTTAAGTTTAGAAGCAAGTTTATTAGAAATAAAACATTCAGTAGCTCCTGTATCAAAAAGAATAGTGACAGGTATGCCAAATAACTTACCCGAAACTTCTATAGGTGTCACTTGCTTTTCAGCTTGCTTGTGCATGCTCTTGCGCAGATGTATCTTATCTTTGCGATTACGATCATCCTTCTTCAAAGGGCACTGATTTGCGTAGTGGTCTTTGCCACAATTGTAGCAGCCTCCTACAGGTCCCTTTTTAGGCTCAAAATTGCCTCCAGCCTTGTAATTATCACGTTGTCCTCCATAGGGCTTCTGCCCATTGTTATAATTTTTGGCAAAATTATCCCTTACATTTCAGCAATGAGGCTTATTTGCTCTTTGCTTTCTTACTATTATCCCCAGAAACTTACTTTTGTTTCCAAACTTTTTCCACGGTCCCTTTTTGGGTGCAAGAGAGGTTGAAGATGGGTTTGCAGTCTTCTTCCACACTTCCTCTTTATGAGCAGAAATAGCCTTTAATTTTTGTTCTTGTCTTATGGCCTTTTCAACAACTCCTTCCATAGTGGTTGGACTGTGAACATCGACCTCTCCCCCTATCACGGGATTCAATCCCATGATGAATTTCTGTATTCTGAACTTCTCGTCAGTTTGATACTGCGGTACATACTTGAGGAGTTTTGTAAACCGCTCCCAGTATTCAGTTACTGTTAGCTTCCCTTGAGCTAAGTTCTAGAATTCTATCATTTTCTGATCATAGAAAAGTTGTGGCAGCCAACGTTGCCTAAAATAGCCTTTAAATTGATCCCAAGTAATATTGGTCTCATTAATATTTAGCTCAGCTTTACGGCTATCCCACCACGAAGATGCTTCGTGGGAAAGCTGATAGGCTCCCCAAATAGCTTTGGTTTCCTCTGAGAAGTTTCTTATTGCAAAGTACTTCTCCATTTCACTGAGCCAGTTCTCAGCTCCATCTCCTAATGTGGTGCCATCATACTTAGGTGGGCTTATCCTTTTTATATCATTAGTGAGTTCTACTGCCAACCTAGCCTTTTTGTTTTCTAGTTGGACAGGTGCATTTCCAGCATTAATATCAACACCCATATCGGGGTTGTCCTCAGGAGGTTGCTGATTGTGATTACCAGCTTCATCATCCTCCTCATTTCCCATCACCTGCTGTTCAAGTACATCTAAACGATCTCTTGTGTCCAACAGGGCAGTAAGGATCTCATCAATTTTTTGGTTTGTTGCCACCCCTCCTTCAGGTGGAGCATTATTCGCAACGTTCCCCCTTGTTCTAACCATTTTCTGTTACAAGAAAATTCAGGTTCTTATCAGATTATGGACACAATAGGCCCAAGAGCTGCAACCTTCAGCTCTGATACCAAGATGTAACATCCTCATTTTTACACATTAGAACAAGTAAATTTTTTTTTTTTTTTTGATAAATGCTTCCTGGTTCTAAATACATAATTTAGAACTCACAAATCAAAACAACCATTCTTATAACAGATAACCATATGCAGTTGTAATGACTCGGAGTACCTCCGATCTATTCATTCCATGACTCGGTAATCTACCGATCTATTCATGTGTATTAAGAGTTGGTGTTTTTATTTAACACATCACTCTTGCGGTTCTCTTCCCTAATCTGGGATTTAGAATGCTCTGTCTAAGGAACCTATCTGAATAATTGTTACCATTATTCATCGGCATCTCATCCCTTAGACTAGGTGACTTAGGACAACGCAATCAGCAGCTTGCGATACTTTGGCCAAAGATTTGAAACATAATGCTTATGTCTCGTATTCCTTGACGGCATACTCATCAATCTGGAATACGTCCTTCACCCCATTCCTATGTTATGTAGAATGTCTTATACTGACTTCTGTCAGTCTCTCCTATCCCAAGTTATTCACTCGGGAACGGATTAGTAAGATGACAACGTTATAGGGATGCTCCCGAGGACTAGGGATACGGCCGACATCTTTGGGTCAACCCTAGTTAATCCGGTGTGTCAAGATACCCCGAGTCTCCTAGGGCAGCCTTATAACGTGACCACATTCCTAATCAGTCCCAGAGTAACTTGCTCGAGTTAAAGGTGTAAATCTTAACGATCAATGCAAAGGGTGTCGTCATAAGTCACCTGCATTGTTGTATCTTCGAGAAGATCCTAATCTTCTCGAAGGTACAACCCTTCAGTTGACTTGTGCCATCAACCTTTAAATCCACCTCGAAAAGATCTACTTATTAATAAATGTTACATACGTTGAGTTAAAATTATACCATAAGACGCTCCCTAAAGGGTAGTCTTTCCCAACCCCTGGGTTCCTCACCTTAGAATTACCTTTCTTAGTAAAACCCATTACACAAGAGAAGTTATTAAGACAAGAGGTCCCTTCAAGGAGTTCATAGAATATACATAATTCTAAATCAACGAAATTGGGCAATAACCCTCAATCTTCACATGAGATTGCTAACCAAACCCTTTTTAGGTTTATATCTTTTCTTATAGCTGAAATCTTATCTTACTTATTAGCATCGAGATAAAGTGATTAAGATTCCAATTGAACGTTGTCTTGACTTAGAACAAGACTAGGAAGTAATAATTTATTCAGCTCGTTTAGCTTCCTGTTCAGGTTTATTTTAACCCTAGCTTCCAGAAAGATAGTGATCTAAATTCCAATTTAGCTTTAGATAGAACATACTAGAACTACTAAACAATCATAAGTATTCAGTCACATATTCTTGCAAGCTTACATTGATAATCACAAAAGTCTCCAAATTATACAATAATAACAATGCTCTCAAGATCATTTGAACCGAAGAAGGTCAAACTATCAAGATACGAATACAATCATATAAGTAACAAATAACTCTTTTCATTCCTCTCAAGCTAATCAAATACATTTTATGCATTCAAAGATATTTGATACAATACTCAACGAAAAAGAACATCTTTCTACAAGTAGTACATTCAGAGAATCAAGCTGTAATTCATCATAAAACCAAATCAAACAATCTGATCATCCTATCAGATCTGCGTGCTTTTACCACTTACGGCAACCATCTGCAAAAATTGTCAACACGGGTCAGTTCGATGAACTGAGCATGATAAGCACTAACTCTTAAAACAATTGCAATCCATCAATTGTTTTCATTAAACAACCTGTTTAAATGAAATCAATTCACCAAACATGTAAACATATTTCAGATTATGCTCTTGTAATACAATAAAACTATACACGCGTAACTCATATTATAGTTACTAAATAGTCCTAGATACCTTCCCGATATTTCATCATAAACGTTAGTGACCAAGAAGAACAAATGCATCTAAAACAATTATCCATCTGAATCCCAAGGACAACAAACATCAGACAGACCATTACATTCAACATAATAAAATGAATATCATAACAATTCATGATTCCATCAGTATGTTAAAACAATTCCATAAGTTAGATAAAAATATATCAACATATACTTTACAACAGAAGAGAAAGAAAACGAGTCATTCATATTTCCCCTCAAATCAAGCTCATGACTGTACCGTCTCCTCAAGAGTAAAGCATTCACCTTATACGCATGCAAATAAATCAGACGAGACCACAAGAAGCACCACATTTTTGTTTAAATTTAAATATAACTTCTTCCTATAGCTTACTAGCAGTACAGTAGCTCTCGCGCCAAGGCAGTGATGAATAATCTATCAAATAGACTCCACATAACCTTCCATACTAATCAACAAATGAAAATATCCAATGCCATCACTTGTCGAGGTACAGTTAACAGCTCTTTAGTTCAGTCAAGCTCACGACTAGATATTCATACTAACAGAAGACGTAATCATGCACAAGCACGACATCAATCCCACCCAGCAACGTACAGCTCAATCTAGTCCCTACTAAAACTCTGCAAGGACTTAGATCCCAAGGCCGAAATCAAAAGAACAACCTTTTCATCACAGTCAAACAAGAGGCTCAATAACATTAAAACAAATGATGTTTCCCTATGCCTATGTAGAGATATTCATACTGAATCCACACAACATGCACAGCCTCATTTAATTGGAACAAATTCTTAAATAATACAGCCATGACTTATATTAGAAGTCGTTTTCCAGAAAACAATCTCAACAAGGTCTCAACCAAGTAAGGTATGAAAAGAAAGCCCTTCCTTTTACTTTCCACAGAAGCGGACAGAAAGGAACACAAGGATATAAAATAGGAGTCCGAACGTTATGCACACACAAGGGTTTAATCAAAATCAAGCCAACTCGCAACATTTCAAAACTCCAACAGTATCCATACCACTAATGCTCAAAACAAGTTTAGATTGAAGTTGCTTTCATGCGACCACAACTCAAGAATCATAACAGTATTCACGACTGAGATTATTCAAAAGGGAAAACATAATATACGCCCCAGGATTTAAAAAGGAGTCTTACCCATGTGGTATTCTACAAATAAACTTCTACAGAAGTAGAAGGATACAGGATACATATCAAATTCAAGAATTCTAACCAAAATAATAACATACCGTATTCACATCTGAACTCCTTCAGAGGTAGAAACGTATGGCATTCACGACCCACTTCTACAGAGGCCAAAATACATGATATATATATATATATAAGAATTCCAACAGAGCCAAAACAATAAGTATTCACAACCAGGATTATACAGAAATCCAAAATATGCGAACAATCCAAGGACTCCACAGGGTCATTTCATATGTATATTTATCTTGCAACTTTCATCGAATTAAATCCCATAATTGCAACACAGGGAGAACTTCTACAAAGTCACATTCAAATACTATAAACACAAGTTATCCGTTCAAAAGTAACTTAAGTATTATAGCAAAACCCAACAAGATTCAGTAACCACAACTTATATAACCCACGACAAAACTTATAAAGAAGTCGAAATATACTGAACATTCAAACAAAAATCCAACAGTATCCTTTTCAACAAGTTTCGACAGCAAGTATCGACTGTAGCCTTAACCCAACAAGGAAACAATTCATGGACTCCCACAGAACCGATTTCGTGTATTTTCCTTGCAAGCATTTCCACAACTTTATCCGAAATGCAAAATACAGCGAGATAGTATAACAGTTCGAAACACAATACACACCCATCAAGGGTTTACTTAAAAAAGTCGAGCCAGTAAGAAGATACAACAACTAAATCACACAAGCTACCATAAAAACCAACTGAACCCAAAAATCATCTGAACAGAGTTGTTCTAATGAAATCATTTGAAAGAAAGCAAGATTTTTAAAGGTTAGGGCCTAACATGCCTGGTAATGTTGCTTAAAAATCCGAAGAAGACCACTGAAAGAGCTCGAGCCTTCTCCTCTTTTTCCACGTTAGATTCAACAACAATAATTTGTTATTTCCATGCCTTATAAACTTTCCTTGACAGAGAAAAGAGCTAGTTACTCTCATATTTTCCATGCAACTCCAAGTAGACTGGTGCGAAGAACCAGTGATCAGACAGAGGGAAAACCGGAGCGCATGAAAAACCAAACAAACTACCAGTTTTCCATTTTGCATGTCTTCCCGAGAAACCCAAGCTCGAAGACCGAGTTCATTAATCGCATTTACTCCAAAACTCCCGCTCAATCTCCATTGCCACCGACCGCCATAGTTGGCGATGGACAAATGCAAGTCGAAGACCATTTCTAACTTTGGCGACTCTACCACGTCGGCTTTTGCTAGCCGTTTAAAACTTCCACTATATCCCTGTCCTTCATGCTTATCCATCCCATTTAATGCCATAGAAACTTGCTGCCCATGGCTCGCACCCTTTCATAGGTCCCCTTTCCTCCTTGTTCATTAGTTAGGTTAGTAACATAGGTTAGGATTTAAGATGCAACTTAGTCTAACCTCCATAGCACTAGGTTACTAACTTAGAACATTTAGCTTATAGCTTAGGCCTAGGTTAGATTAACACTAATCTAACCCATAGATTATAGTTTAGGTTTAGGTTATTAACCTTAATAAATCCAGTTTAGGTCTAACATTTAGAATGTTCAGAATAAGAACCTACAAACATACATTCATGAAAAGGATTCACTCCTGCACTGCCAATAGGCTAGTTGAATAAATGTATCTGAATTTATTACCTGGCCCACGATCAAGACCTTCCTGATATTACGATATCGGGAACCAATTCATTTAACACGATCAGTCTGAGTTAGACTCCGGAATAGCTTATTCAACGCATTCAGACCTTGCAACCTGCGTAAGGTCTATAATTTTTGTTCATCCCGAATAAACTTAAAGCATCTCTTGGATCAATGCCACTGATCCCAAGGCTGGGTCTTATAGATGGATAAATCCACAATTCATTCCGAGATCAGATTAAACTCAGGTGCAAAAATGAAAGAAATAAAAGATTCCAATCATATTCCAACTCAGTCAAAGATCTTCAATTGCAAAGAAGATACAGTCCATATCAAGCATGACTTCACAATCAAAGGAACACATCCTTTTACAAAAGAAATCACATATATGATTAGTGTAAGAGTTTTTATGAGGGAGGTTGAAACATACAAGGACCATAGGGCTCAAAACGGCCTCTAGATCCTTGCAATCACCTTAGCTTGAGTACTTTAACAAAATCCAAAACATGCATTATGACAGAAATAATTATACAAGCATTCATACATAACATGAAAGGAAAGAGAAATCCTATGAGAAAAATATGCATTAAACCATTGATATCCATGTCTATTTATAATAGGTAACCTCATTATATTCATTGATTCATTACAGAGTGTCACAGAGAGGAGAACGCACATCATGCATATCACTGGACGTATGTAACTAAGCTAACAGAAAAAGAAAAATTATAACCCCATGCTTAGTACATTCTTTCCTGAATACAAATATCCACTCACAATAATTTTGTAGAGCTCCACTCACTCTCTAACCCGCTATACCTTGTACTTCTATATCTTTTACTCCACAGAACTTGTATTTATAATTCTCCTACACTACCAACTCACCTTCCAAAGGTCCTCAGATCTGGTGCCAAGTGTCAAATGTGGTCCATGTGAGCATGCTTCTCCAGGACTGGGCTTTCCACTTTACCTCATGATGTTCTTCTATAAGATTCCATTTGAGGCATGCTCTTTCCTGGGCCAGCCTATCACTAGGCTGGCATCTTATCCACGCATAACTGATCACACTTTTCACATGTTTTTCCATGGGCACTCAAATTGACTAAGTCCTGAGCCTCCTTTTATGCATCGCACATGCTTTTACTTGCACACCTTTTCATAACGGGACCCTGTGCGTCTATGTGCCTTCATACTTAGCCAATATTCTATGGGTCCAACATCCTTTTTCATCTGCTTCTATAAATATTGTTGTTTTATATGAGCAAGCATCTTTTTAATGCCATGGTGTCTAGAAAAGGGTGAATTGTGAAATTTAGCTAATAGTTTATTTCTTAAATCATTTGACAAAGGTATGTATACCCTATTTTCAAATCTTAAGATTCCTTCATTGTCAAAGTGAAAACATTTATATCTCACATCATTTGGATCTGCAACAAGTGCTATTTTTACTTGCTAAAAATAAGAATCAGATTCCATGACACTTTTTACCTCATCTTTAAATTGATTTCTCAATGTTATAAGAGCAGAAATGTGCTTCTTATGACTTAGAGAATATGATACTCTATTTTCTTTTCCTTTAATATAAATTATGTCAAAATCATATTGAGATAGAAATTATAACCATCTTCGTTGTCTTACATTCACATTTGGATGAGTAAAAATATACATCAACCCAAGATGATCAATTTTTAGTTCAAAAGGTTTACCAAGAAGAGAATGCCTCCATATCTCATGAAGTGTGTGAACAATGGCAGCAAGCTCTAGATCATGTGGAGCATAATTCATGTCATGTAACTTGAGTTGTCTACTTTCATAAGCTATAACATGATCCTTTTGTAACAAAATACCTCTGAGACCCTCCCCGAATACATTCGTTACAACAGTGAAATCTCCATTAAGATCAGGTACAACCAAAATAGGTGCGAGATGTTAATTGATCCTTCATAGTCTTAAATGAAGATTCACATTTTTCACTCCATATAAATTTCTTATCCTTTTTCTCGTAATGAAGTTATTGGTGCAACAACTTTGGAGAAGTTCTTAACAAACTTCCTATAGTAACCAACAATACATGTGAAGCTTCTAACTTCATGTACATTCTTTGATGAAGACCACTCGGTTATTACAACAATCTTGGAGGGATATACATCTATTCCATTTTTCTTATTACATGACCCAAATAGTGCACTTTTGTGTCATAGAAAGAACATTTATACAACTTACCATACAACTACCTCTTTCTCAAGATTTCCAAAACTATCTTCAAATGTTCATGGTGTTCTTCAATGCTTTTAGAGTATATGAGAATATCGTCCAAGAATACAAGCACAAATTTGTCCAAGTATTCTTGAAAAATATTATTCATTAAATTCATAAAAGCTGCAAGTGCATTTATTAATCTAAATGGTAAGACTGTGAATTCATAATGTTTATCTCTTGTTCTAAAAGCTATTTTATGAATGTATTCATATTTTATTTACAACTGATGATATCTAGATCAAATATCTATTTTAGACTACAATGATGAACCTCGCATCTGATCAAACAGATCATCAATTCTAGGAGGTGGATATTTGTTTTTAATTGTTGCTTTATTTAACATCCTATAATCAATACATAATCTAAGTGTTCCATCTTTCTTTTTCATAAACATTACCGGTGCTCCCAAGGTGAGGCACTCAGTCTTATCAAACCTTTAGACAAAAGTTCTTGTAATCGTGCCTTAAACTCTACCAATATTACCATTCTATATTCTTCCTTGGCGATGGGCACGGTTCCCGCTTGATCTCAATATTGAATTCTAATTCCCTTTAGGTGGAGTACCGGTAGCTCTTATGGAAATACATCACTAAAATTTTGTTACAATGGATATCTTTCCAAGAAATCACTACTTTCTTCATTAGTTTTTGAAATTTTTACTGCATATAAGGTGCAACCTTTGTTTTTGGCCTTTTCAAGTTACATAGCTGATTTCCTAATTGAAATTTCATGTTTTACACCCTGAATGTTTGTTGTTTTCTGTAGATCATCTAAACAACTAATATGTTTTTCAAAACAATCAACCTTTTCCTTATGCTCAGCTAGCCAATTAACACCTATGATTACATCATAAGACCCTAAAGGAGCAACATAAAGGTCAACCTCAGTGGAAAAACTAGGCAAGTCAAGGACTGCTCCAAAAAGACACATACTAACTGTGTGGACAACATTATTCCCATAATGTACAACCCATGATTTATCCATTTTTCCATCTTTTCTTTTTAATTTCGATGCTAATTTAGTAGAAATAAAGCATTCAATAGCTCCAGTATCAAAGAGAATAGTTACAGGTATGCCATATAACTTACCCGGAACCTCTATGGGTGTAACTTACTTTTCATCCCGTTTTTATCACCTCAAGAAGTGTATCTTATGTTGCTTGATTATGGTCATCCTTTTTCAAAGGACATTGATTTGCGTAATGATCCTTGCCACAATTGTAATAGCCTCATATAGGTCCCTTTTTAGGCTCAAATTTATTTCCATCCTTAAAGTTATCATTCTAACCTCCATAGGACTTTTTTCCATTATTATTGTTCTTGACAAAGTTATTTCGTACATTAGCAATAGGTTTATTTATTGCTGTTTTCTTATTGTTATCTATTACAAACTTATTTTTCATACCAAACTTCTTCCATGGTCCCTTCTTAGGTGCAAGAGATGATGAAGAGTTTGGAATTTTCTTTCTAATTTCCTCCTTATGGGTAGATATTGCTTTCAATTTTTGTTCCTGCCTTATGGATTTTTCAACTACCCCTTCCATAGTGGTTGGGCTATGAACATCCACCTCACCACCTATAATGGGATTTAACCCAATGATAAATTTTTGTATCCTAAACTTCTCGTCATTTTTATACTAAGGTACATGTACTTAAGGAGTTTAGTAAACTTCTCCCAATACTCTATTATAGTTAACTTTCCCTGAGATAAGTTCTGAAATTCAGTCATTTTCTGATCATAATAAAGTTGTGGCAGCCATTGTTGCCTAAAATAACTTTTAAAATTATCCCAATTAATATTGTTTTCAATAATGTTTAACTCAGCTTTGTGGCTATCCCACCATGAGGATGCTTCATGGGAAAGCTGATATGCTCCCCATATTTCCTTCATTTCCTATGAGAAGTTCCTTATTGTAAAGTACTTCTCCATTTCACTGAGCCAATTCTTGGCTCCATCTCCTAATGTAGTGCCATCAAAATTAGGTAGACTTATCCTTTCTATATCATTAGTGAGTTCAACTGCCAGCCTTGACTTTTTATTTTTAGGTTGATCAAGTGCATTAGTCATATTATTGTTATCAACATCCAAATTTCTAACATTAGCGTTGTCCACAGGAGGTGGCTGATTATTATTACCAAAGATCTTTTCCTCCTCCTCATTACCCATTACTTATTATTCAAGTACAACCAAATGATCTCTTGTGTCGAACATGGGAGCAAGGATCTCATTAAGTTTTTGGGTAATAGTTGCTTCTCCACTAGGAGGTGGGTTGTTTGCATCGTTTCCTCTTGTTCTAACCATAGTTTGTTAACAAGAAAATTTAAGTTTTATCGTACTTATGGACATAATAGGTCTTAGAGCTATAACCTTCACTCGATACCAAGATGTAACATTCCCATTTTAAGACTTTACAAACAAGGGAAATGTGTTATATATATATATATATATATATATATATATATATATAATGTTCTCTATTCTAAATAATCATAAATTAGAACAAACATTCCATGCTAATAAATCTCATAATGAACAACCATATGAGCTATAAATGACTCGGTGAACTACCGATCTCTCATTTCATGATTCAGTTTATAACCGATATCTCTTGTTAAATTGATGTATTATATACTAAATATACTTGGTTCTCTTACCCTATTTTGGGTATTGAAGTATTTTGTTTAAGATACCTATCTAAATATTTGTTACCAATATTCATCTGAAATCTCATTTCTTAAACTAGGTGACACAAGACAACGCAACCAAGAGAGCTTGTGATAATTTGGCCAAAGATTTCCACATACTATTTATGTTTATATTCCTAGATGACTTACTAGTCAAATGGAATACATCCTTCACTCCAATTCATCTATTATTTAGAATGGTCTTCATTGACTCTGCCACCCACTTGTTCAAGGTTTATCCCTAACACAAGTTAACAACATAGTTTTATATAGAGAACCACTAACAAGACTAAGGGTACGTACACATACTCAATCTACCTAATTCGATTGCATGTGTCTACTTATCATAAGTCATCGTGAGTTATCCCCTATATTAAATCATGCTCCTATCTTGACCTAGAGTATAACTAACATCAAGTCAAAGTTTATGTAGATCTAGTTGGTCTAAGTCTGATGGGTGTTGCAACATGTCAACTACAACATTGTATCCTTAGGAAGACCATAGTCTTCACGAAGGTACAGTTTTGTAGTTGGCGTGTGCCAACATCCAACTAAATCACCCCATCTAAATGCACATAATCTAGTAAGAAGTGAATTGCTCAATTATCTTTCTTAATTAAAGTAATTACATCAACCGTGATGAACCCTAAATTATTTAACCCTAAAGGTTGACATCTGCAGTTAAGTTAATGTTTTGTAGAAACATCATGATTACTTTCTAGCCATCAACTTATTACTTTAGGGTTCAGTTAATTAAAATAGAAACAACAAACAACAATAATATTCACTTATTAAACCCCACAATTCTTAGTGATTAGGCCGAGAATATGTCCGATTAATGTTTAATATATGATCTCATCTTACTCTCCTTTTTATTAAGTTTGATTTCATTATGTGACTTTTAGTTGATCGATATGAGTTAGGATGTAATTGTCTGTCTTTTGATTGATTGTAATTCTAATGTTAAAATCTATAGAATTCTGATGAAGTGTGTGTTTGAAATTCAATTTTGTAATAAAGCAGTCTAATCGGTTGAGAAAATGAAGGAGGAAGCATTTAGAATGTTGTCAGCAACATTTTTCCCACACAGTTAGTTTCGAACTTCTAAGCTAGTTCTGAACTCCATCACACAATCATCATTTATTTTTGGAACTTTTGGAATTAGTTCTAGAACTCCAGTATTTAGTTCTCAAATTTTTGGACTTAGTTTCGAACTCCCGGGATAGCTCTAGAACTCTCATGGTTTTGATCCTTAACAATTTTCTATAGTTCGGAACTTCTCCAAAGTTCTAGAACTGATGGGAGTTATCTATTCTAACCACATCTGAAGATTTTTCATCTACGACCCTTTCAATTAGGAAAGGATGAGATGATTTTTGAACATAGATCCAGGAGGGTTATCTTACATCTATCTAATCAATCATAATTTGACGGAATGAAGAAAGAGCAGTCCCATTCTTATTTGAAGGAAGAAAAGAAATGAATTCCAAAGCGTAAAGGTCAAGATTTATGTTTTGGGGTGAAATGGTAGTAGGAATCATGAGCCAAACCTACTTTGCATAAACAAACAAAGCAATACCGATGATGAATAAATGACAAAAAGTAGATATGAATCTAATGTAAATAAACACATACAAAAAAGCATCTAACATAAGAAAGGTCTCGATGCATAACACATCTAACTATTCAAAGACAAAGTCTCAATATTTGTATTATCGTTTTTCTTCACATAAAGAAAGCTCAAAGTCTTTTTTCTTCACTTCTATTTCTCATCTGAAAGATATCCATCCATCCCACAATACTACAAGTATTGGAGTATTTATAGAAGAAGAAGAGAAAAGAAGGCAAAAAGGAGCCAACAACTATTTACAAAGATATTTACAAAATATCTAAAAGTCATGTTGACTTTTTACTATTTGATGGATGACATCATCCCATGATGCAACATGGATGATGTCATCATTTGTATCAACATACTCCAGATATTTCCAAAAAGAAAGACGGAGAAGAGAAAGAGAAGAAGAAGAAGAAGAAGAAGAAGAAGAAGCAGCAGCAGCTATTCGTCATCATCATCCTGCGGCCGAAAGGGGGTGGACTGCTTTTGTTGCTCCTCAGGTGACGAGATATGGAACTGAGAGCGGTATTCCATGAACTTGTTGATTATTGGCCCTAGTTGATCCTGGGAAGGATCCTTGTGCCTATCACTTATCGCCTCACAAGTCTCCCGCTCATCTATGAGCTTCTCTGGGAGTTTGGAATAGTCCTTTTCCACCTCAATGAGGAACCCAATGAAGTCCCTACAGGCCAGTAGGTTGTTGATAGATTCTGTGTCAAATGTGACCTCTGGCCCCGCCTTGAGAAGCGATCTCCTCAAGATCCGGGTGGTTTCATCATCTTTCCTTAAAGTGAAGGAAGGAGTAAGTAACCCCGCGACATATTAAGAACAATTGCTCCATTTGGTGCATCGCATCCAGTGGCTTCTTCCTTGACTTTGTCAATCTTTTCTAGAATAAATTCTAGCTGATCCACCCGGTAGTCCGTAGAGTGGACATGATTTTGTTGAGGGCCCTTGGATGGCCGAAGACGCCGAACTTGACCAGATCTTCGACTGAACAGTCAAACATTTGTTGGAAGGTCTCGTGTTGCAGTCTGGCATGTTCCAACTCTTCTGATATGGGCCCTGCTAACGCTTGGAGCTCTTTATTCACCTTACTGATGTTCAGGTACAAGTCGGAGAACTCGCGATCACTTTTTCACTGTCTTTGAGGATTTGGCTCCTCCAAGCGGAAACGGCCATACCCTGCTCGCCGATTTTGGCATACTCATTAATTTTCTCCTGGCTGAGAAGCTCAGAAGTCTCGGCGGCAGTTGTAGGGAGGCGCATTACCCATCTTCTGTAAGGCTTGGAGCAGATATTTGTTTTTCTCCTTCAGTTGCCTTTTCTCTTCCTTGATTTCCTGAAGCTTTTTGCAGAGGGCGTCAACTGCAGAAAGAGCCTCCCCCTGAAGACTTTCGAAGATGTCCCCATTGTGACTTGGGTCACAGTAAAATCTGTCGGAGACAGATCCTTTTTCTCTTTGAGGGGATTGGGGTATGCGATTTCCATAACTCTCTCTCCTGCAGCACTTTGAGAGAAGCGCGTGACAGGCTTCTGCTTCTTCGCCCCCTTAGATGGGATTACGGAAAAGTCCATCGGAGTGATGGGAACTTTCCTCTTTTGCTGACTTAGCTGCTGAGAGATCCAAGCTGGACCTATGGTAGAAGGACCGAAAACAGAGGAGGGGGCAGCTGCAGTAGAAGAGGGGAAAAACGTGGAGACACGTGGTGGCGGCATTGAGAGAATAGCCGAAGAAGTGCCCACGGAAGGAAGGGAAACTGCAGCTATGGAAGACATAGGAAGGGAAGGGAGCTTGAGATGAGGGAAGAAATGGAGGAGGACAGATCAACGAGGGAAGAAAAGATAGATGAAGAGGCGGGGAAACAATAGAAGAAGGGGAAGAGGACACGACCAAAGGGATGGTCACTTGAGTCACTCGAGGAGGGGAAGGAAGAGAAGAAGAAGGGACGGAAGGGACCTCGGTTGTTGTGGCAATGCCGACATCCTGAGTGGATGGGCCTATTGGAACTTCCTCTTCTGCTTCTTTCTCTGGCGAATCCAGAGTTATTACCTGCTCGGGTGCCGCGGAAGGAGGACTCTCAGGGGCTTCTTCCTGAATGGCACTGGATTCACCTTCTACGCCTTTGCCCTTGCCTTTAGGCTACTTTTTGGATCATGGAGGTGCGTTGCCCAATGGGGATGTTGTGAAATCAACCCCGAGGTAGATTAGGCCGTTCATCCGGCACCAATGTTCTGTCCTACGCAAAGTCTCCTTGACCCTCTCCTCAATTGTCTGAGGAGCCTTAGTTCTATCAATGGCCGGAAAGGGCCAATCGTCCCCATCTGTGTCAGTATATACCTTGTCTACTTCATCTTCCGTAGTTTGGAAGCCTTTGGGGACAATGGCTACCCCATATTGGATGATTTCTGCCAATGCTAGGCGAGAATGATCCTTCCTTCTGAGCTCCACCTCATGGAGGACGTCAATATAAATATCCTCGATCTGAGGAACATGGATTGATCAAGTTTCGCCTCGTAGACATCTCCTCCTTGGGTCGAAGGTAGGCCTGGCTGGGAAGTCATGTTTCAAATTGAGTAACTCCAGCTCTGCGAACATTTCCTTCGCCTTGTGGTGGGTAGAGCATGTGTATCGGCCTACTGTGAGGGGGAAAGGAGTTCCACCCTTCTTTCTTTTAAGGCATTTCTCGTGGTATGTGATTAGCTGCCTTGACAGTTCCAGCAGAATCAGCTTAGGTCCAGCATACCTCGGTAGCCTGGTTGGCTCTCCCAAAAAGTTGGCAGCCCTTAGATAGGTGAATGTAGGAAACTGGGTGAACAAGGCTCCCCATTTCTCCGTGGCTGCCACTATGCTTTTGGTCATGCGACCATAAGTCATATTCGGCCTCAACAGGCAGATGATGTGGTAGAAGAATGCATCGTTGATTTTGGTGAATTGGGAGATGCTATTCTCCAGCCTCAATTCTGGATAATACTCGTATATTTTGACCTGAGGCCAAACTCCACTCCGCGTCAGGCCTGGATAATCCCTCTCTGATGCTGCAGCGTAGACCACGTAGGAGTTCATATGAAATGTCCCCATTAGGTCAATTGTTGTAGAATGCCGAGATTGTGCCGCTTATAATCTCTCCCCAAAGAAAAGCGCCGATCGTGCATATTCTTGCTCATGGTTTCTAAGTACCACAACGCATCCATTTATGGAAATAATGGGCATCAGAAAGCCCGAAGACCCTACTCAGGAATGTAATGGTGTCACTGAGCTCTTCTGAGAAGTCACGGTGGATGATTTGGGGCCACCGGGTTATTACCTTTTTGTTCTTCAGATAGACTTCGTTCATTAGTTGCATACATTGATCCTCATTGTCATCCCAGGCCTTAATGCACTCCGCTTGGCTGACGGCCACAAAGTGCCGGTGGTGAGGGATGCCGAGTATTATCTCAAAATGACGGGCAGTGAGGTTAATGACTACCTCGCCCTTGCTGTTTTCGACACACCTTGTGTCCTTGTTGTAACACTGGGCAACCACCATCATAAATTCATTGTTGACGGTGCTGACGGGGATTCCTCCGGTGAAGTGTGGGGCACCGCGATCAATTTGTCCATCCATGGACTCCTCAGACTTTCTCGAGTCTCGCCTGCAATTCCTCCATATCAATATGTCCCACTTCTCGAGTCTCTCGACGTCCATGCCGCACTCTCGGCTGACTCGCATTCTCGACCTCCGATATTTATATTTCATTTCTTCCTCTGTAAGCTTAGCCTTTCCTTTAGATTTGATGGGTCTCTTACTGGATGTAGACATATGTTCTTTCGAACTCAGTTGCTGATCTGCATGAAGAAGAAGTGAAACCCAACGTAGAAAGGTTGTATCAGTCATTTGATTTCCCATCGAAGTGCCAACAAGAAGAGTTAGTTATTATTAGGCTCAGGGCGCAGGGCGCATGAAAATTGCAGCTTACAGGGCTAAATAGGTAAGGCGCACAGGAAAGGCGTGTTGCAAAGGTTAAACTAGTGCCAAAGGCACATGGCGCATAGATACTGCAGAGTGCATTTTATAAAAGGTGCATGAAAACATTGTGTTACATAGAGACAGGATGCGCCCTTTGGCGCATAGACTTTTCATGTTGCACTGGGATTTGGTGCGCCCTTTGGCGCATGTAAGGTTTGTGTAACAGAACTTTTCAGGCGCCATGGCATAGCAAGATTTAAGGGTTAACACAACATGATGTTGCAGTAAGGAGGGATGCGCCCGCGCCTTTAAAGCCTTCAGACTTAGCGCGGATAAAGCCTGTGGTGTTGCACTCGATGCTGGGTGCGCCATCGGGCATGCATAGAAACATGTGTGCAAGGAAGGTTGATGCACCAAAGAGGGCGCAAGGTTAGCACTTGTAGCATATGAAAGAGGCGCGCCTTGGGGGCGCAGAAGTTTACGATGCAGCAGGCAAGATGGGTGCGCCATTGGCACGGGTTTTTATCATGTTACAGGGGTGATAGATGTGCCTAAGGGGCAAACTATTTCGATGTTGAAAAAGATGTGCCGCAGGGGCCATAGGAAAAACAATCCTTTTCTCCATCTCTCTTCTGTAAGTTTAGCAGGGTATTTGGGCAGTGAAATGGTTCAAACCAAAAGGGTTAAAACCATGCTTTTAGACAAGTCCCCTACCAAAGAGATCTGAAAGAGGGGGAGGGATAATAGCAAAAAAAGGAGGAGGCTTAGAAACATTAGATATTTCAATACTCCAAACAAACCAAAACCAGACCACAAACACACCAAGAACCAAAAACGTAAAACACATGAGAGGGAGAAGAACCTCTTACCTCGATAAATAGTGAAAATCTTGAAAACGGGTCCACAATGCGTTGAAAACGATGAGGCAGAGGCTGACAGGCTCAGAGAATAAAAATCACGTGATATGCGTCTGATGATAATGACATTTGGGCACGCAAATTTTATATATATAGGTGAGCTAGTCATAAATGCGCCACCCACTTTGTAAAGGGCGCATGAAAGTTGCTGTCGACATGGAAAAGCATGCGCCCTTTGGCGCACGAAAGCATTTGCCAGCATGAAATTAAGCGCGCCTTTGGCGCACCGAAAGGGATGTCGACATGAGATTATGTGCGCCCTTTGGCACCAAAACATGGTGCAACAAAAGTTGTGTTAACACAAAGGCGCATGCGCTTGTGTTAACACGCGCATGCGCTGGCGCAGACTCAACATACAAGGCGCACCAAAAGGTGTGTTGACACTGAAAAATATGCGCCAAAGGCTTTAAAGGGGGCGCACCAAAAGTTGGTGTTACATAGTAATTCCATGCGCCCAGCCAAAAAAGACCAAAAAGACTAAGTTCGGAAACCAGATTTTCCCGGAAAGGGATTTTGCAACGTTCCGAACGCAAGGGATCCCTAGCGAGGGATCAAAACAAAATTTTTGGTATGGTTATCGGTAAAATTGCCCTTGTCAATTTTACGGGATAACAGCTGGCTCTTTCTGGGGACTATCCCTGAGCAAACTCGGGGGTAGAGAATCCCAGATCTCATGTGCCTATCCATTGGGTAACAGAGTCAAAAACAAGGGCGACCGGAGGGAGAACAAAGGAAACACACAACAAACCGAAAGCAAACACACGACGAAAGCAAACTATATAACAAACACAACTAACTAAAGCAAATCAGAAAGAGAGAGAGCAAGCTCTACTTCCTGAAGATCTTCAAATGTTGCCCGCTATAAGGAAGCGGGAGCTCGGTTCCATCCAGATATGAGAGATAGAAGCTATTCTCTCCGTTGAGCTGCTTGATCTTGAAGGGCCCTCTCCACAGGGAATCAAACTTTCCGTGCATGCCCTTTGGCTCTCTCCGCTTGTCCCACAAAAGGACGAGATCTCCCACTTGAAAATCCCTCTGCTTGGCCTTCTTATCAAACAACCTCTTAACTTGATTCTGATGTTCAGTGATCCTGTCGACCACCCTTACTCTTTTTCTTCAAGTTCTGCTAGATACATGATTCTCTTTTCAAGAGAATTTTGGAAAGTTTCATCTTCGATAGCTCATGCCAAGCACAGAGCAGGAAGTTCCGTAGAAATGGGGAGTTCGGCATCAGTGCCATATAACACTTGAAAAGGTGACATGCCGAGAGATCTCTTGGGAGTAATACGATCGGCCCACAAAGCGTCGTACAAAGACTTGTGCCACATTCGCTGATTCTCATCTACTAACTTCCGTATGATGGTCACCAAGTTCTTGTTACTGGATTCCACCTGACCATTTCCCTGAGGGTAATAGTCTGAGGCGTGAGCCAAAGTTATCCCATATTCATAGCAAAAACTAATAACTTCCCGTGAGGAGAAGTTAGAAGCATTATCAGCAATGATTTTGTTTGGAACGCCAAACCTGACAATGATATTTTCTTTAATGAAATTGCAAACCACCTCGTGGTGGCATGCTTGATGTATGGCTTCCACCCACTTGGTGAAGTAATCCGTCGCTGTAAGGACATAGCTATGTCCGCACTCGATCGAGGATTGAGTGCACTAATAAAATCAATTCCCCATCGTCTCGAATGGTTCATTGATAATGACCGCCTTAGGGAAAGGCAACCAACTTGGGCTTGCCGACGAATCACGCAGGTTCACACTTTGCCACCCGTGGTCAGTATTCGAAGAGCGCGCGCCAATAGTACTGCTCGAATGATCTTGTGTGTCACACGAGGAAGAGAAATGCCCCCACAGCTGAATTGTGAAAACTTTCCAAAGATTTTTACCTCGCCGAGGTTTGTCAACACATCGCAAAAAGATGCCATCTATCCCACGTTTATATAAACCGTCATCCCAGATGACATATTTAGCTGCTCTGAGCTTTATAGTGCACTTCTCCTTTGCAGTTAGGTGCATTGGGCATTCGCCGTAGGTGAGGAAGAAAGCGATGTCGGAGTACCATTCATCACTAGTTGCAACAAATAGAACCAGAGGCAGAGAATCGGGCTCTTCCAGCCGGTCCTGTGCTTCATCGGTGTAGTCACCCCTTTCATCGGGGTTTTCTGAATCTTTGTTTTCAGCCATTAGCTGACACAGGCCCTTGCCCCTTACCAGCTTGGTTGGTTTAATATCCAGGTCATACTCCTGGACCTTTGCGATCCAATTTCCTCGCAAGCTTCCTAACTCCTGCTGAGTTAGAATTGATTTCACCGCCGTGTCAGGGACCAGCACCACCGTATGCGAGTTTAGAATGTAATACCTGAAATTCTTCACTGCTTTGACAATGGCAAAGGCATGCTTTTCCAATTGAGTCATTTTTAGTTCGTGAGGCTTGAGGGGAGAACTCATGAACGCGATCGGAGATTCAACATCCTCCGAGTTCTTTTGCATCAAGATTGGGACACAAGATGCTCGGGATGCGTAATTGTACATGATGAAGTCCTTGGAGAAATCGGGACATACCAAGACTGGTGCATGAGCAACGGAAGCTTTTATTTCTTCAAATGACCTTTTCCCCTCTTCGCTCCATCTGAAAGTTGGTGACCCCTTCATCATGTTCAATATGTGACGGGTCTTCTCAGCAAAGTCAGGAACAAAACGCCTGAGAAAGTTCACCTTTCCAAAGAAAGAATGAACACCAGTCTTGCTTGTAGGCAGAGTAAGGCTTTGAATAGCCTTAACTCTTTCGGTATCTATCTTTGTTCCTTCTTTGCTAACCACATGCCCTAGCAACTTCCCTTCCGTGACTCCAAAAACAGACTTTTTTGGGTTTAGGGAAATCCCATGTTCTCGCACCGCCAACACTTGCTCCAAATGATCACAATGATCATTTCGTTGTTTAGAGAACACGGTTAAGTCATCTAGATAAACCACAATGACTTTCCCCATCATACCTTTGAATGCAAAGTCCATGGCCCAATAAAAGTGGCGCCAAAGATTAGTTAGGCCAAAAGGCATCCTCGTCAGTAGGCAAATGTACCCTGTGAGTAGTGAATGCTGTTTTAAACTCGATCTTCAAATGAAACTTCAATCCGATTATAGCCTCGAAAACCATCAAGCATGGATAACATCTCTCGATCCAGCTTATCGTCATAACTTGATCCATTATCTAAGTGGGTAGTTGTCTTTTCAAGGAAGCCCGATTCAAATTGTGAAAGTCTACGCATATGCGTATCTCACCGCTTTTCTTGCACCGCACAATATTTGCTACCCAAGTACTGTGATGGATAGGAAAGATGATTCGCATCCAAAGATCTTCTCGAATTTCAGCCCGATAGTCCCCAAAATCTTAGGATTATAGTGCCTCGCTTCCGCGAAAGGCTTTGACATCTTCTTTCAACGGAATGTCATGCCGAACGCCCTTTGGCTTAAAAGATTTTAGATCGGCATAGACCATGCCAACACGCCCATATATTTTTTTAAGAACTTGACAAATTTCCGCTTTCTCAGTGTGCAACATTTGCCAATGTTCACAAATTGCGGGTGCTCCATCGAACCTATATTGACCGGTTCGGTTTCTGGGGATGAGTCAGGGTCATCTCGCCTCTTCTTTTTCACAAAACGGTCATGCCTGTCGAACAACCGCTCCAGAGAAACCAGGCCCTTTGGGATTTTATTCCCTTTGAGCTGACATATGCCGTCATTCCCTTCGGATTCATCACCTTGATTGGTGACTGATTCACGGCAAGTGGAAGTAGATCCTTCAAAGTGCAATTCTTTAAAATTTTCCGCCTTCTCTAGAAAGGCAATGAGTTGATTATCGTCGTTGAACACCTGCCAATGCTGAGAATTGTCTGGCACGCTCGGGCGAAAACCACCTCAATGGTGTATTTGTTTGTTTTCAAACCTGGGTGAGGGAGCATGAGAGATGCTGAAACAGCCAATGAATCAGCCATGTCATTTTGAGCTCTTGGAATGGATTCAATTGAAAAAGCATCGAATTCTTCGATGCTGTCCCACACCGCATTACGGTAGTGCCTGAGCCTCTCATTTTTTACTTGATATATCCTCTTGACTTGGTTTACAACCAACTCTGCATCACCTTGCACTTTTAGATTTTTAATTCCTCTTTCTTTTGCGGCTTGCATACCGAGTAACAGAGATTCATACTCAGCAGTATTGTTTGTGTTGAAAAACTACAATTTGAAAGAGAGAGGAATTACCTCCTCTTCGGGAGATATCAGCACGGCCCCAGCGCCACATCCACTAGTTGCACAACTGCCATCAAACTGCAAGGTCCAGATCTCATTAAGATCTTTTTCCTGAACGAGGACACCCGTTTTGTCCGTCTCTTGTAGACAAGAAATAGTTCCCATCCCCGATGATTCAAAAAGGATTTGAGCTTTGGGGTCTTCGAGCTAGTAACCAAGTACTTTTTTTTTGTGATTCCGCCCAAAGTCTCGCATTACGCCTTTGACGGGAATTCTAGCTTTAGACCACCCATATGAATTTCCCCACCAACTTCGCTGCAAAAACTTCTTCCCAAAGAAAATCCATAGGCCGCCGAATGTCAAAGAACGAGGACTGCATCTTTACTCTTTATCTCGGGAATGCCGCAAACGCGAATCGCGCTTTTAATTTGGCCAACCAACGGAACCTCGCTTGTTTCCAAGGAATAACATCTCGCCAAAGGCTTGGTAAGAGTGAGGCCCAGCATGGGTGACCTTTTCCGCATGACATTATCGTAAGCCCCGAATCAATGATGCAGCTTACTCACCAGGTCCATTGATTAGGAGGGAAAGATAGAAAGGCTCTATCTTGCCTGACGCAGATGTTGAAGCAACATTTATGTGAGATTCAGGGGGAGTGGAAAGGATTCCTTTTGGGGAAACCTGATTAGATACAATAGCTTGACTTTGAATATACTTGGTCAATCTCACAAGCTGTTCGGGATTTGACTGAAGATACTCGGCTTCAGACATTTGGATCTTGGTCTTTTTTGCATGATCTATGATATCAAATGTGGCCAAGGGTTGCATTGGTGAAGGAATGAGTCCCTCACCTCGCGATGATGGAATAGGATTACTGGCCTTGGTAGGAACGTGAGAGGATTGATTTGGAGGAGAGATAGGGGGAAAAGGTTTCCTTGTAAAAGATTTGCCAGGGAGTTGAGTAGGAAGAGGATTACCTCTTTTAGCAATGATCGGAGGCATTTGACACGGCCTTCTCCTGCTGGACATGGGCAGCAACTTCCGCTTCTTTTCCTTGCGAGCGAGTAAAAACAACGTATGACTGTCCGCTTGCATATCCCTGGGTACCCTCTTCTTCATCAGATTCTCCTCATCAAATTCCATATACCCGATAGTAGAGTCGCCAGTCGGTTCACCGACATCTTGATCATCTTCGCCCTGAGACGAAGGTTCTTCATAATACTACTCTTCTTCTTCGATTTCGCCAGAGCGTTGACCGGAGGAGCCTCAAGTGCCAACCGCGGAGCGGTTGTGGGTAAGCGCGGCCTTTGTGAAACATTGTTAGGAACGAAATTCCTCCGCGGAATATCCCGGTATGAGGAACTGGGGAGGCCTGGGCCAATTGCTTCTTTAATGCAAGCAAGTCATTTGCCATCTTTTGAAAGGCTGGATCAGACGAAGTAGTGGGCGAAGGGCCCAAAGATTTAGGCTTGGCTGATTCCTTTTTCAATTCGCCAGATATTATCAAATTATCTTCTATGCGAATAGCAGCGGCTTGGGCGAGAATCAAGGTGGCAACTCGTTCCTGAAGGAGCAAGAAACTAACTTTTGAGCTCATAGCGTTTACGAAGAAACACTTTTGATTCTCCGGTGTTGGAAGCATGGCAACAGGGACACGGTTGATTAGTGCATTGAACCGGTGATAAAATCGCGCATGGTCTCATTTGCCTCTTTCTTCAGGTGAGTGATCCGTGATAATAATGCAAATGCATCCTCTGAAGGCTTGTATCTGTCTTCGAAAGCATCCCGCAAGGTGGCCCAACTGGTAATAGATCCGGCTGGTAAATGCTGAAACCATTCAGCCGCAGGTCCTTGTAGAGTTTCCAGAAAAAGGTGAACCGACACATCCTCGTGAGTTACATCCAGGATACTGCATGACATGATGAATGCAGATATGTGGGAATCCGTGCTCTGATTTCCGCTCCCATCGAATTTGGGAAAATTCTTTCGGTTTCCGTGAGGGAGTGCGTGAACTGGATGTGGTAAAGCCAAAGGACCCATCGTGTTTCCCCATGGTACTGCCATTTGAAAAGCCGGAAAGAGAACACGAGCTGGAAGCACGGTTCCACTGAGTAACAAGGCACTACAAAGGGATGTGGATGCCCCTTATGAAAGATTCTTCCTTCGAGAAGGCGAGACACTCCTGGATGACCGGTCAGCCGAGCTTAGCGCTGAAAAGCGTGCCGGTGTTATGCTGAAATTATGCCTTTGAAGCAGATCGAAAGTAGGATCAGCTTCTCCACGGGCTCTCCTGCTGCGCGTAAAAGGTTCACCCGCCAGTGTACCTTCCAGATCTGCAACGTTATGGCGCAGATTCAAACTTTCTTTTTGGCTGTACTTGCTGATTTTCTGGTTTTTCTGACAAAAACCAGCAGCAAATACTTTTCTAAATATTTAAAAACTATCCTCTTCAGAAAACCGATTGCGGTTAATGACAAATAACAACGAGGATAAGATGACAGAGAAGATTAGTAAGCTGATTTTCGGATCTAATTTTGACTTTTTTCAAAGGGTTTCAAACTTTTTGCAAACAGTCAAAAACTCCGATCTACGGCAAAATACTTGATTTTTATAAAAACTCAAATAAACTAAAGGTCTCCAACTAGGCCGATCTATGGATCTCAAGAAAATTTTCAATTCGAGCACTTTTGCAAATTTTTTGGATTTTTAACAAAAAGTTCAGATTTACAAACAGATAGTGATTCTTCTGATTTTTCTGATTTTCTATTCTATCACTATCAAAGATCTGATAGATCTGTTCGTTCCCCAACGGAGTCGCCAAAAACTGTTGGTCCGAAAATCTGTCGCCTGGACAGATCTATGGATAGACGAGCCAACAGCAAGCAGGTGTGGGCATAGCCCTCTTTGAGTCAGCAAAGTGAAACTGGTTTATTGCTATTCTACCAGCAGGAATCTATGCAAGTCTCACAGATTCTGCCTTCGGGGGTTTGGGATCTCATCCCAGTAGGGGTGTTTCCGACTGCGAAAAGAAAGGAAAGGAAGAGGGAATGAAGAAAGAGCAGGTCCGAAGGAAGAAAAGAAATGAATTCCAAAGCAGAAAGGTCAGAAGATTTATGTTTTGGGGTTGGTAGTAAACAGAGCCAAACCTACTTGCATAAACAAACAAAGCAATACTGATGATGAATAAATGACAAAAAAGTAGATATGAATCTAACAGAATAAACACATACAGATCTAACATAAGAAAGGTCTGATGCATAACACAGCTATTCAGCACAAAGTCTCAATATTTGTATTACTGTTTTCTTCTGTTACAAGAAAGCTCAAAGTCTTTTTTCTTCACTTCTATTTCTCATCTGAAAGATATCCATCCATCCCACAATACTACAAGTATTGGAGTATTTATAGAAGAAGAAGAGAAAAGAAGGCAAAAAGGAGCCAACAACTATTTACAAAGATATTTACAAAATATCTAAAAGTCATGTTGACTTTTTACTATTTGATGGATGACATCATCCCATGATGCAACATGGATGACATCATCATTTGTATCAACATACTCCAGATATTTCCAAAAAGAAAGACGGAGAAGAGAAAGAGAAGAAGAAGAAGAAGAAGAAGAAGAAGAAGAAGAAGAAGAAGCTATTCGTCATCATCATCTTGCGGCCGAAAGGGGGTGGACTGCTTTTGTTGCTCCTCAGGTGACGAGATATGGAACTGAGAGCGGTATTCCATGAACTTGTTGATTATTGGCCCTAGTTGATCCTGGGAAGGATCCTTGTGCCTATCACTTATCGCCTCACAAGTCTCCCGCTCATCTATGAGCTTCTCTGGGAGTTTGGAATAGTCCTTTTCCGCCTCAATGAGGAACCCGATGAAGTCCCTACAGGCCAGTAGGTTGTTGATAGATTCTGTGTCAAATGTGACCTCTGGCCCCGTTCCTTGAGAAGCGATCTCCTCGAAGATCCGGGTGGTTTCACAGCCTTTCCTTAAAGTGAAGGAAGGAGTAAGTAACCCCGCGACATATTAAGAACAATTGCTCCATTTGGTGCATCGCATCCAGTGGCTTCTTCCTTGACTTTGTCAATCTTTTCTAGAATAAATTCTAGCTGATCCACCCGGTAGTCCGTAGTGGACATGATTTTGCTGAGGGCCCTCGATGGCCGAAGACGCCGAACTTGACCAGATCTTCGACTCAACAAATAACATTTGTCGGAAGGTCTCGTGTCATGCACTCCAGCATGTTCCAACTCTTCTCGATATGGGCCCGCTAACGCTTGAGCTCTTTATTCACCTTACCGATGTTCGTACAAGTCGAGAGAACTCGCGATCACTTTTTCACCGTGCTTTGAGGATTTGGCTCCTCCAAGCGGAAACGGCCATACCCCGCTCGCCGATTTTGGCATACTCATTAATTTTCTCCTAGGAGAGAAGCTCAAGTCTCGGCGGGCAAGTAGGAGGCGCATTACCCATCTTCTGTAAGGCTTGGAGCAGATATTTGTTTTGCTCCTTCAGTTGCCTTTTCTCTTCCTTGATTTCCCGGCTTTTGCAGAGGGCGTCAACCGCAGAAAGAGCCTCCCCAAGACTTTCGAAGATGTCCCCATCATGTGACTTGGGTCACATTAAAATCTGCCGAGAGATGATCCTTTTTCTCTTTGAGGGGATTGGGGTATGCGATTTCCATAACTCTCTCTCCCCGCAAAGACTTTGAGAGAAGCGCGTGACAGGCTTCTACTTCTTCGCCCCCTTAGATGGGATTACGGAAAAGTCCATCGGAGCGATGGGAACTTTCCTCTTTTGCTGACTTAGCTACTGAGAGATCCAAGCTGGACCTATGGTAGAAGGACCGGAAACAGAGGAGGGGGCAACTGCAGTAGAAGAGGGGAAAAACGTGGAGACACGTGGCGGCGGCATTGAGAGAATAGCCGAAGAAGTGCCCACGGAAGGAAGGGAAACTGCAGCTGCGGAAGACATAGGAAGGGAAGGGAGCTCGGAGATGAGGGAAGAAATGGAGGAGGACAGATCAACGAGGGAAGAAAAGATAGATGAAGAGGCGGGGGAAACAGTAGAAGAAGGGGAAGAGGACACGACCAAAGGGATGGTCGCTTGAGTCGCTCGAGGAGGGGAAGGAAGAGAAGAAGAAGGGACGGAAGGGACCTCGGTTGTTGTGGCAATGCCGACATCCTGAGTGGATGGGCCTATTGGAACTTCCTCTTCTGCTTCTTTCTCTGCGAATCCAGAGTTATTACTCGCTTCGGTGCCGCGAAGGAGGACTCTCAGGGCTTCTTCCTGAATGGTGCTGGATTCACCTTCTACGCCTTTTCCCTTGCCTTTAGGCTGCTTTTTGGATCGTGGAGGTGCGTTGCCCAATGGGGATGTTGTGAAATCAACCCCGAGGTAGATTAGGCCGTTCATCCGGCACCAATGTTCTGTCCTACGCAAAGTCTCCTTGACCCTCTCCTCAATTGTCTGAGGAGCCTTAGTTCTATCAATGGCCGGAAAGGGCCAATCGTCCCCATCTGTGTCAGTATATACCTTGTCTACTTCATCTTCCGTAGTTTGGAAGCCTTTGGGGACAATGGCTACCCCATATTGGATGATTTCTGCCAATGCTAGGCGAGAATGATCCTTCCTTCTGAGCTCCACCTCATGGAGGACGTCAATATAAATATCCTCGATCTGAGGAACATGGATTGGATCAAGTTTCGCCCTTGGTAGACAGCTCCTTGGGTCGAAGGTAGGCCTGGCTGGGAAGTCATGTTTCAAATTGAGTAACTCCAGCTCTGCGAACATTCCTTCACCTTGTGGTGGGTAGAGCATGTGTATCGGCCTACTGTGAGGGGGAAAGGAGTTCCACCCTTCTTTCTTTTAAGGCATTTCTCGTGATATGTGATTAGCTGCCTTGATAGTTCCAGCAGAATCAGCTTAGGTCCAGCATACCTTGGTAGCCTGGTTGGCTCTCCCAAAAAGTTGGCAGCCCTTAGATAGGTGAATGTAGGAAACTGGGTGAACAAGGCTCCCCATTTCTCCATGGCTGCCACTATGCTTTTGGTCGTGCGACCATAAGTCATATTCGGCCTCAACAGGCAGATGATGTGGTAGAAGAATGCATCGTTGATTTTGGTGAATTGGGAGATGCTATTCTCCAGCCTCAATTCTGGATAATACTCGTATATTTTGACCTGAGGCCAAACTCCACTCCGCGTCAGGCCTGGATAATCCCTCTCTGATGCTGCAGCGTAGACCACGTAGGAGTTCATATGAAATGTCCCCACAGGCTTGAATTGTCAGAGCTGCGCTCGAGATTGTGCTGCTTATAATCTCTCCCCAGCAAAAGCGCTGATCAGGCATATTCTTGTTCATGGTTTCTAAGTACCGCAACATCCATTTATGGAAATAATGGGCATCAGAAAGCCCGAAGACCCTGCTCAGGAATGTAATGGTGTCGCTGAGCTCTTCTGAGAAGTCGCTGCGGTGGATGATTTGGGGCCACCGGGTTATTACCTTTTTGTTCTTCAGATAGACTTCGTTCATTAGTTGCATACATTGATCCTCATTGTCATCCCAGGCCTTAATGCACTCCGCTTGGCTGACGGCCACAAAGTGCCGGTGGTGAGGGATGCCGAGTATTATCTCAAAATGACGGGCAGTGAGGTTAATGACTACCTCGCCCTTGCTGTTTTCGACACACCTTGTGTCCTTGTTGTAACACTGGGCAACCACCATCATAAATTCATTGTTGACGGCGCTGACGGGGATTCCTCCGGCGAAGTGCAGGGCACTGCCGATCAATTTGTCCATCCATGGACTCCTTGAACTTTCTGAGTCCTGGCCCAGAATTCCTCCATATCAATATGTCCCAATTCTGAAGTCTCTGACGTCCATGCTGCACTCGGCCTGAGACTCGGGCATTCTGACCCTCTGATATTTATATTTCATTTCTTCCTCTGTAAGCTTAGCCTTTCCTTTGGATTTGATGGGTCTCTTGCTGGATGTAGACATATGTTCTTTCGAACTCAGTTGCTGATCTGCATGAAGAAGAAGTGAAACCCAACGTAGAAAGGTTGTATCAGTCATTTGATTTCCCATTGAAGTGCCAACAGAAGGAGGAGTTAGTTATTATTAGGCTCAGGGCGCAGGGCGCATGAAAATTGCAGCTTACAGGGCTAAATAGGTAAGGCACACAGGAAAGGCGTGTTGCAAAGGTTAAACTGGCGCCAAAGGCGCATGGCGCATAGATACTGCAGAGTGCATTTTATAAAAGGCGCATGAAAACATTGTGTTACATAGAGACAGGATGCGCCCTTTGGCGCATAGACTTTTCATGTTGCACTGGGATTTGGTGCGCCCTTTGGCGCATGTAAGGTTTGTGTAACAGGAACTTTTCGTGCGCCATGGCGCAGCGCACGAAGGGTTAACACAACATGATGTTGCTGTAAGGAGGGATGCGCCTGCGCCTTCAAAGCCTTGTACTTAGCGCGGATAAAGCCTGTGTTGCACTGATGCTGGGTGCGCCATTGGCGCATAGAAACATGATGCAGCAAGGAAGGTTGATGCGCCAAAGAGGGCGCAAGGTTAGCGCTTGTAGCATATGAAAGAGGCGCGCCTTGGGGGCGCAGAAGTTTACGATGCAGCAGGCAAGATGGGTGCGCCATTGGCGCGGGTTTTTATCATGTTACAGGGGTGACAGATGCGCCTAAGGGGCGCAACTATGTTTCTGATGTTGCAAGACGCGCCGGTGCGCCATAGGAAAAAACAATCCTTTTCTCCATCTCTCTTCTGTAAGTTTAGCAGGGTATTTGGGCAGTGAAACAGCTCAAAGATGAGGGAAACAAAACTATGCTTTTCAGACAAGTCCCCCTACCAGCAGATCTGGACAGAGGGGGAGGGATAATAGCAAAAGGAGGAGGCTTAGATCAACATTAGATATTCAATACTCCAAACGCAAACTAAAACCAGACCACAAACACACCAAGAACCAAAAACGCAAAACGCACGAGAGGGAGAAGAACCTCTTACCTGGATAAATAGTGAAAATCTTGAAAACGGGTCCACAATGCGTTGAAAACGACGAGGCAGAGGCTGACAGGCTCAGAGAATAAAAATCACGTGATATGCATCTGATGATAATGACATTTGGGCACGCAAATTTTATATATATATATGTGAGCTAGTCATAAATGCGCCACCCACTTTGTAAAGGGCGCATGAAAGTTACTGTCGACATGGAAAAGCATGCGCCCTTTGGCACACGAAAGCATTTTCCAGCATGAAATTAAGCGCGCCTTTGGCGCACCGAAAGGGATGTCGACATGAGATTATGTGCGCCCTTTGGCGCACCAAAACATGGCGCAACAAAAGTTGTGTTAATACGAAGGCGCATGCGCCTTGGCGCACGCAGGGAAGACTCAACATACAAGGCGCACCAAAAGGTGTGTTGACACTGAAAAATATGCGCCAAAGGCTTTAAAGGGGGCGCACCAAAACTTGGTGTTACATAGTAATTCCATGCGCCCAGCCAAAAAAGACCAAAAAGACTAAGTTCGAAACCAGATATCAAAACAAAATTTTCAAGATGGTTATCGGTAAAATTGCCCTTGTCAATTTTACGGGATAACAAAATCTTGATTCGAGGAGCAAGGCCCACTCCCCCAAGGACTAGGATATTCGTTTATTTGGTATTTATATTTCTTCAAAAAATAGCTTAGATATGTTAATTCTGTATTGTTTTAATTTCAGTTAAACTCTATTGTATACTTGTTCTTGCATGTGTTTAGATAGATTCTTTTATTTCTTGCAATTGTTTTCAAGAATTCTAAATTGAGTGTTTATTTCCAAAAACAATTGTGTTTACTTTCGAAGAAAGTGTGTTTATTTTCCACCAAGTTGATTAAATGAATGGAATAACGACACCCATCATTTTTGGCACCATTGTCGGGGATCACTAGTTGTAACTCTCTAATTAAGTGTTAGCAAGAGAAACAAAACATACATCTAGTAGTTGAAGGATCTTCCTGCTATATCACAAAATATATGATTAGACCAAGAGACTCACAGGTAGATTCTTCCCTAAAACATCTTCACAAGAATTCATAACATCCTCTATTCAAAGTAAGGAAATTGATCAAGAATTGGAAGCACCATCATCCCCTCGCGACAAGAAACAAAATTTCCGTTTTGGAATTCTTAGATCAATCACCTGAAGGAAGTGGAACTTTTAGGAGAAGGCTTATTACTCAAGATCCATTTAGGGTGAGTTTCGATTCTCAATTGAGTAGTCAACCTCCTACTCCTAATTTTTCACCTTCCCCAAGGCATACCACTTACCACATTGATTGGGAGGAAAATTCAGAAAATATTTTTAAAATGGCACAAGAAGCTGAGAGAGAACCTGATAGGACCTTTACCTATCTAATCCAATTGGGAGATGATGATACATCAATGAAAAATATCTCACCTACACATTTACCCACATTTAGAGGGATGTCATTTGAAGATCCTGACCAATTTCTATTTGAGTTCAAGGTACTATGTCAGACCTATGATTATAAAATAGATAATAAAAACACAAGTTTTTCCCATCCACTTTAAAGGATGCAACAATGAGGTGGTTCATGGGATTACCATCCAACTCTTTTAGTACTTGGTCACAAATGGAGACTTCCTTCCTAGATAAATACTAGGATTATTGTAGAGGAAGAAATAGGAAGGAATAATTCTTCAAAATCAAGCAGGAGGATGATGAAAACATAGAAGACTATTTAGATAGATTCCTCTTTGTTAGCAAAAGATGTGGATTTGTCCTTTCACAGAGGAATTAAGTAAAACCATTTTTCTTAAAGGTTTAGATTATGAATCTAGACAAGTCCTTAACTTGATAGGAGGTGGAGACATTGATCGATAAGAATGAATAAAATTAAAGAGATTTGTAGAAGCTACTCTAAAACGAGAGGTGGAACTAGAAAAGGAAAATCGGTGAAAAGTTTGAATCCAGATTATGAACAAACTAATGGATGAGTTAGAAAACTTAAAAAAATTTTAGTACAATTGACCTCTACTATGGATGGATTACAAGCTAAATTGAATTCCAAAACTGAACCATTGGCTATGTATTGTCCTAGATGCAGGAAGAAGCATGCATTAAGAGAATATCCTTTAGATAAAACAAAAATGTGTCTTATCTCAGTGAATCTAAAGAACATGATAATGACGTTTATTCTTTAATTCTCGTTATTAAAAATCAGTTTAAACAAACCAAAGGCCTCATCTACAAGAAGAATTGAATTTTGTTTAAAGACAACCTAACCAAGGGTAGTTTATGCCAAGATTAGCTCCTTATCCTGGATGATGCCATAGGTCGCTTAATCAAGTACCACAAAATTGGGGAAAACCACCTTGGGTACCTCAACCAACTTGGAACCCTTAAGATTGGGCAAATAAGCTTGGTATGCTTAGGGACATCAAAAACCATGGGCTGGTCAAGGAAATCCTTAAGCTTGGTCACAACCTAGATGGAACCCTAGTAATTATTCTCAAGGAAGAACATATCCAAATCAGAATCAACAGGACATCATGGGATCTCCTACACAGAATTCACAAACTGAGAATGTAGTCCAAACGCAAATGCCAACACAAACTAGTAGCAAATCCAAGAAACAAACAAACAACTCCTGTTTATGGAACATAACTAGAAAAATTAGTTGATTTACATGCTATGGATTGTAAGGATATTCAAACTAGATATGGGAAAATCATTAACATTCCACCCCTTATAATCACTGAAATGATAGAAGAAAATGAAATCCATAGTACTATTGTTCCAAAAGAGGATATAGAAAGAAAAGAAAAGGAGCTAGATAACAACACTACTGAGACTCCATTTCTAGAGAGATTTAAAGAAGCTCTAGAAATCAAGGAGTCTGAATTGGTACAAGAAATAAGGAAATTGAATATTGAAATTCCACTGTTACAAGTAATTAAAGATATTCTAGAATTGAACAAATTAATCAAAATTTTATGTATGAAAAATCCTAGAAGGAAGAAATAATACCCCAAGACTATCAAATTAGATGGGAAACTTGTTGATTTATTAGCAGGAAAACTTTTACTTCCCAAATACGGAGATCTTGGAAGTCCTATTATTTATATCTCTATACGAAATAAGGATATACATAATGTTTTGGTAGATTTGGGAGCTGCTATTAATGTAATGACAATGGATACTCTAAAAACATTACCATTAATGGGTATACAACATACTAATAGCATATTTCGAGATAGTAGAACAATCTATAGAAAAACCAAAAGGTATTATTGAAAACATGGTGGTTATGGTGGAGTCATGGGAATATCCAGTTGACTTCGTTACACTTTGCATCCAAAAGGTAAAACATTGGGTTATACCATTATTTTGGGTAGACCATGGTTAGCTACAGTTGCTTCTTTGATAGATTGTAGGTCAGGTGATATGACAATATCGAATGGTAAGAAATCTAAACAAATTTCCTTAAATCCTACTGCACAACCTTTTACTAACAATCATGAACAATTGTGGGTTGATTCTCCTGAAACTGATAAACAAAATTTGTCTTCTTTGGCTATGATCACACTACAGGATCATGTAAGAGAAGTAGAAGAGATGATTAATCCACCATTAGATGATAACCTGTTGTCCTCGAAGCAATCAGAAATAGTTCAGGAACCCGTAAAATTAGTTCTGAAACCCACGAACTTAGTTCTGAAACCCGCAAACTTAGTTTTGGAACCTGCGGCTATAGTTCTGGAACCACCACATTTAGTTATGGAACCACGTCAACAACAATTCTATTTGATTGAAAATTATTTCACTCGGAGGAATGAGAATTCTCGTGGGGAGAGGATGAATCGGGATCTTCAAGTTTCAATTACATTAGGAAGTGGTGAATAATTTTTGGAAAGTAGTAGTGATGAAGAATTTGGCTTGCAAAGAGATAAGTATCATAATTCTCATTACTATCCTTTTTCCAGTATTCTGTCTCAAGGAAATTTTTGAGATGTTTCTACTTACCATATGTTATTACCACATGCATGTCCATTTAATACTTTAATGAAACCCTTCCCACAAATCAACTCATCACATATTGGAACCAAGCATGTTGAAATTCAACTAGGTAAAACTTTAAACATTAACAATTGGTTGAAGGATAATGAAGAAGCTAAATTGTTTTATGTTCTAAAAAATCATACTAAATATTTTGCTTGGGATTACAAATACATGAAGGGGATTCATCCAAGTATCTGCACTCATCACATCAATAGTGAAAACATTACACCAGTTAGGCAGCCTCAAAGAAGGATTAACCCAACATTAAGGGATATAGTCAAACAAGAAATTGAAAAATTATTACAAGTAGGATTCATCTACCCTATCTCGGATAGCCGTGGGTATCTCCTCTTGTAATTTTTCCCAAAAAAATAGAAAATGGAGAATATGTGTTGACTATAGGGAACTGAATAAAGCTACAAGGAGATATTATTTTCCCTTTCCATTCATAGATCAAGTCCTAGATAACCTTTTAGGTAAAACATACTTTTCTTTCTTTGATGGCTTTAGTGGATACAATTAGATCGGGGTTGTTCTTTGAAGATCATGAGAAAATTACATTTACATGTCCATGGGAAACCTTTTCCTATAGGGTGTTACCATTTGATTTATGTAATGCTCCTGCAACTTTCCAAAGAGTTGTACTTGTAATCTTTGCTGATCTAAAAAAAGATTTTGTTGAGGTATACATGCATGACTTCACTGTACATGGAGATACATTTGAATATTCTTTAAGAAATCTAGATAGAGTGTTAACAAGATGTTAACAACACAACTTGTCTCTTAGTGATGACAATTGTTTGATGATGGTGGATGATGGGATTGTATTAGGACACCATATTTCAAAAAGAGGAATTGAGGTGGATCAAAAAAAAATTAGGATCATTTCAGATTTACCTATTCCTCGGACTCCCACAGATATATCAAATCATTTCTAGGGCATGCTTTGATACTATAGGTGCTTTATAAAAGATTTCAGTAAAATTTTTGCCCCCATGTTTAATTTTCTAACTAAGGATTGTGAATTTCTTTGGGATGAAAAGTGTCAACATGCTTTTGAAGAAATTAAAGACAAATTAATCAGTGCCCCAATATTGAGAGGACCTAATTGGGAAAATCCATTTCATATCCAAACAGATGCCTCAAATTATTCCATTGGTGTAGTATTGGGACAGAAAGATGAGGAAGGAAAGATGTATGCCATTTATTATCTTAGCAAGAATCTTACTCCCACTAAAAAGAATTACACCACCACTGAAAAGGAATTTCTTGCTATGATTTATGCAATCAATAAATTCAGACATTACATTATAGGGTACAAGATATTTGTACACATAGATCATTCAACAATTAAGTATTTAATGAAAAACTAGTGGTTGGAGGAAGAATAATTAGATGGTTATTACTTTTGCAAGAATTTGATATTACCATTGTGGAAAATCCAGGTAAATCTAATGTGGTAGCTGATTTTTTGTCAAGACTAACCACCACAGGGGAGCAAGATCCAATCAAAGATAACTTTCTAGATGAACAAATGTTTACAATATCAGCAAGTACATCATGGTTTGCTTATATGGCTGATTATCTTGTAACATGGAAGTTTCCTCCTTCTTTTACTAAGAAACAAATAAATAAGTTAATTAAAACTAGTGGAAATTTCAAATTGTTAAATGGAATGTTATTTAAGTATGGTCCCGATTTTTCTTACGTAGGTGTGTAAGAGAGGATGAAATCTTTGACATCCTTAGAGCATGTCATGATGAACCAAGTGGAGGAAACTATTTAGTGAAAAGAACAACTCATAAGATACTTGGCACTAGTTATTATTGGCCATCTCTATACAAAGATGTGAAGAGATATATCAAGAGGTGTGATCCTTGTCAAAGGATGGGACAACCAACTTTCACCAATGAAATGCCTCTTCAACCTCAAGTTGTGGTTGAACCAACAGAGATGGGGATTAGATTTTTTTGGTCCCTTTAATCCTCCCTCACAAGGGAAGGAATATATTTTTGTGTGTACTGACTATGTGAAAAAATGGGTAGAAGTACATGCATTAACAAATGCCATCAAGAATCGAGTTGTTGATTTCCTGTGGAATAGAATTATGATAAAGTTTGGAGCACCAAGGAGCATAGTTTCAGATGAGGGACCATAATTTATGTCTAATATGATCCAAGATTTCACAAGGTATTATCAAATCAATCATAGGAAGTCATCTCCTTACCACCCATAGTCAAATGGAAAAGCTAAAGTAACAAATAGAGAATTGGAGAACATCCTTACCAAAATAGTTGAAGATGGGAGAAAAGATTGGGTAAAGAGATTACCTGAAGCTATTTAGGCTTATAATACAACTTGGAAAACTACAATAGGGTTTTCACCATATGAATTAGTCTATGGGGAAAAGCCCTTGTTTCCTATAGAGTTTGAACTTCAGACATTGAGGACAATAGTGAAGGTGGGAATTGAGTTGAATGTAACTCGAAAGAAAGAATCCTTCAACTCAATGAGTTGGATGAATTAAGGTTGGAAGCACTTCAATAGATAGAGATAATTCAAGAGAAAAGGAAGTAATGGTATGAAACACATATCAATAAAAGACAATTCAAAGTAGGAGACTTGGTATTGCTATTTGATTCTAAGTACCAACAATTCAAGTGAAAATTGAGAACCAGATGGTTGGGACCCTATCAAATTGAGAAAATATTTGAAAATGGTTCTATTTAGTTACTTCCCATTGATGGCGATAGCGAGAACACTCTTGGTCAATGGGAATAAGCTGAAACTCTATAGGAAGCCTCCCACTAAGGATGAATTCTTGAGGAAGATTGAAGGAAAAAAATAATTTGATCATATGGAAGAACCCAGTTCTTCCAAAATGATCAAATAACCAAATAATAGATCCAGAATAAAGGGAAGAAGATGAAAACCAACAAATGGCGTTTTCTTCCCCAAAATAAATAAAAATAAAAATAATAATAAAAAATATTTAAAAAAAAAAAAGCAATTCTCTCAAAGGTCAATTGAAAACCAACAAATGGCGGGTGACCTATTTTTGGCTAGTTCAAATAAGAGAATTCTTTTGAATTCCAGCTATCTTATCTAATCATGTTTTTTCCACTTGTAGGAATGATGAGTCATCATAGCAAAAGGATTACATCATCAAGGTTGGTAATTATGTCTTTTAACTTATTTAGGATTGATTAAATGTTTGTATGTGTGATTTGACTTAATTTAAAAGTAGGCATGATGAGTCATCTATTTATACATTATGATTACAAGTATGTAATCATGAAGTTGATTTGGATGGAATAAGTGGTGGCATGGTTATCAATAGAAATCATTATTAAAAATATCAAGTAAAATAAGTTGTAGAGATATTTTGAGGAAGGAACATCGAATTAAGTTTTGTTACTATAGCAAAAAGAACGAAGAATTCAAAATTTCCATAGCTAAGAACGAGGTTCCGAGATAAGAACAGAGGTTTTGCAGCCAAAGTCGTCGATTCCGTAGCTAAGAAAAAGGGCCTACAACAAATTCACACAAAATAAAAAGAGACAAGAACTCAAGCCAATATGGGGATTAAAAAGAAACCGTAACCGAGAACAATTCCCAGCTACTCGCAGACGAAGAAGTGGCATCCATATTTGAGCATGTAGGATGGCTAGAGTTCCTAAAGAAATTTTCAAGGCATAATGACGAATTGGTAAGAGAATTCATCATAAACCTAGAACAATCCAGAACAAAGGTGAGAAATATCTTTATTCCTTTTTCTGTAAATATTATAAGTAACGTGTCTAGAGTACCAATTGTGCATGTCCCACAACCTGCCAAGGGAAATTTGAAAGAACTGGTTGAAGTCTTACTGAAAGAAGAAGAAACTAAACCCCAAAGACATCTATAATACAAATAAAATCATAAAAGGGGTCAGAAGGGCCAGTTTTCCCAAACCCTTTGATAGGGTAGTGTTTTGGATAGTGAAATATTTAACTTGTGATGGTCAATTTGGGTCCATGGGAAAATAAGTCTTAAAAATGCTCATATATATGAAATATGGAGCCACAAAACCTGATTACATAATTAAAACTTTCAGGGTTTCTTTTTTATTCTATCCAGACCATGGCTCAGAGGTATTCTTAGGGTGTTGGGATAATTAGGCATCATGGTATAATTCATTTAATATGCTAGCACCATTTTTTGTCAAAGAAGAATGTAGAAGAAATTTGGAACAATTTTCTTGGCAAGTTCAAGAAAAACCCTAGTATTATCGAAGGACAATTCCAACCCCATTATCTCCTTCAAATAATTTGAAATTAATGCCCCTGTAGAAGAACAGAGGGAAATGGAAAGAGAAAATATACCAAAAAGAATAAGGTTGGTGAGACAGATAAAAATAGTAGATCCTTCTCGTATTTGTGAATAAAAATCCTTCTTCCGCAAAGTAGCTTCAAGGGAGCTAATATTCATCTCTCGGCAGGTGATAGCTCACCCATACAAGAGAAATAAAGAATAGTAAGAAGAAGCTCTAGAAGGAAATCCACTCACTGGGCATGATGAAATTCCTAGAGAAGAAAAATTCATAAGAGGTCAAAGGAAACCCCAGAGGGAAGGAGTGAGCAAGAAAGGATGGAAGAGGAAGTCACTTGATATTTTGGGTAGCATGGCCATGACTCCTCCTGAGCCAAGTCAAGCTGAAATGGACAAAGGAGAGGAGAGATTTGAAGAGTTGGCTGAACCATTAGCATTTCCACATGAAGAAGAAGAGTTGGCATCCTGGAGAAGAAAAGGAAAATTTCCTTTGATAGAGGAAGAATGCCCAACTCCTCAAGTAATTTCAGAGGAAGAAGAAAGACATCAAGTTAAACAAGCTCTGTTCTTGTCTAGAGAAGAGCTCATTATCAGAAAAAAGATGAGGAATTAGATTTCCTCAAACTCAAATTGGAACAAAGGGAAATGCTCATTAGAGAGATAACAACTCAGCTTGCAGCTAGGACTGAGGAATTATTAGCAACCAAGAAACAACTGATAGAAAAAGAGGAAGAATTTCAAGCTTCTAGAAAATAGAGTGATGTGTCCACAGTCTCTACACAGACTGAGTTAACCTATTTTCCACTTAAACAGCTATGGAATGACACTTGCAGGGAACTCAGAGAAGCCAAAACATCAAATGAATAATTAAAGACCAAGATGGAAGAAGAGATGAAGGAAAGAAAATAATGGGAAGAAAATTTTTATGAGGAAGGAAATAAATATAAATGTCTTACAAAAATTCATATGGTCTATATTATGAGTGAAAAATTACTTTCCTGTAGGAGGCCCTCTCCTGCATATAGTGTGTTTTTAGAAGAGTAGTTCATTCGTTAGCAGCTATCAAGGATTACATGTGGGCTTCCACATGAACTAAAAGATGAATCTGAATTCATGACAGCTTATTCTTTATCTAGTCCTGAGTAGAAAAATATTCTATGTGAATTTTATCTTTGTAATTTTATGCTAGAGAAAAACATAGGATTTATGATCAATTTGTATGTAGGGGAGAGCCAACTCAATGCATTTTTCTTTTATGTAAAACCAAATTGCATGGAAGGAAAGAGAATCTGATTTTTATTGAAAGTTAGCTCAACAGTCTTTTTATAAGAACTCATTATGGTAAACCCTCTACCTTCCTCACACATTTTAGAACTCACACCTTTGATGAGAGATTCAAGACACACTATCTTGCCATTCTCGTAAAAGAGTATTGATGCCTTCACCTCCTATGAGGAGGAAAATTTTGAAGATATTAATGAAGGATGCTCAAAGAGGTGGGAACTCCTTATCAAGTTTCCTTGAGAAGAAGGGAAGTAATTTCCCTTAAAATCTGATCTAGAGCCGAGAAAGGGAAAAAGTATTATGCACAATAATTCCCAAGTCAATGAAACATATGGGAAAATATGGATGGGAATGCGAACAAGGCCCCCTCTACTTATCATCCCCATGTCTCCTTCGAAAAATAGAGAACCTCAAGACCCTACTGAATTTGAACAGTGGGAGAGGAAAATAGAAATAGGAGTAGGGTATAGTACATCTAAGTTTAAACATTGGAAAATCCAGTTTCAGCCATTTGATATGAGAAATCAAATGGAATGCAGAACTTATAAGCCAACTTTTGAATAATGAAGTTTGTAAAGGGACTTACGAACAAGTAAGTTTGGGGGAAATGATGAGGCCAGAATATGTCTGATTAATGTATAATATATGATCTCATCTTACTCTCCTTTTTATTAAGTTTGATTGCATTATATGACTTTTAGTTGATCTGATATGAGCTAGGATGTAATTGTCTGTCTTTTGATTGATTGTGATTCTAATGTTAAAAGCTCTAGAATTCCTGACGAAGTGTGTTTGAAATTCAATTTTGTAATAAAGAAGGTCTAATCAATCGAGGAAATGAAGCAGGAAGTGTTCAGTATGTTTTTAGCAACATATGTTCCCACATAGATTAGTTTTGGAACTTCCAAGGTAGTTTTGTAACTCCATCACATGGTCATCATTTAGTTCTAGAACTTTCAGACTTAGTTCTAGAACTCCAGTATTTAGTTCCGAGAATTTTTGGACTTAGTTTCGAACTCTTGGGGATAGCTCCATAACTCTCATGGTTTTGATCCTTAACAATTTCCTATGGTTCTGGAACTCCTCTAAAGTTCTGAAACTGATGGGAGTTATCTATTCTAACCACATCTAGAGATTTTTCATCTAGGACCCTTTCAATCAGGAAAGGACAAGAAGATGTGTGAATGTAGATCCAGGAGGGTTATCTTAAAGCTATCTGATCAACCACAATCGACTCAAAGCATATATTACTCGGCATGATTTGATTTCATCAGAATTGTTGAGACAATCATGTATTGTAAAATGTATATAAAAGCACTGTAGTAGATAGAAAATATATAGAATATGATATGAGATAGAAATAGAACAAAAAAGAGAAATATACTAAGTACTCGAGATCCAGTGACATTTTGTAATACCAAATGTTTTATCAATAAAATAGCCATTCTTATTTGGGAGAATTCAGAGTTGTTAAATCCTTATTTGATGAGGAGCAAGGGCCCACTTCCCCAAGGACTAGGATATTTTTTTATTTGGTATTTATATTTCTTCAACAAATAGCTTAGATCCGTTAATTTTGTATTTTTTTAATTCTTTCAGTTAAACTTTGTTGTATACTTGTTCTTGTAGGTGTTTAGATAGATTCTTATATTTCTTGCAATTTTTTCAAGAATTCTAAATTGAGTGTGTTTATTTCTAAAAGCAAGTGTGTTTACTTTCAGAAGCAAGTGTGTTTATTTTCCAACAACAAGTGTGTTTCCATTCTGCACAGTGTGTTTCCTTTCAACAAAGCTTTCAATGTGTTTACTTTCAGCAAGTTTTCATAGTTTGATTTAAATAAGGTTTTACCAAGAAGTCCTTAAGACATTGAAGAGATCCCCTAGAAAATACAAAAATAACTACAGTCAACTACTAGATTGATTAGATTACTCTTTTTCATATAACTTTAGACACACCCCCCGGGTTTGATATGACATCAACAAGAAGTTTATTAAATGAACAGAATAATGACACCCATCACTTAGCTTGTTTAAGTTCCAAAATAGGTTCCATTATATTAGACTTCATTGAGATGAATTCTAATTAATAAATGTTCATATTTACCTTTCATTTTTTTATACCTATGAAGGTATTGGTCAAGAGGAAGTTCACCTTCCTCTTTCTTGTTATGAATTAGGGTTCATTATACCCTTTTACATTATACAAGACATCATAAATAATTTTCACTTTCATGAACATATTTTATTAAACCATAGTGACTTAGTTAAAAGAACATCTATGCATGCCAAATTAATAAGTTGCATTTCAATAAAGGGATAGAGTATCTAATTCCCTTCCATCTAACTTATTTAAGTCAAATTGAAAAGGATTCCATACAGACATGAATATGAGAACATAAATATAATATTACAAATTCCATTCACAAAATTCACAATGATAATGACACGTCAAGTACAAGTAACTCATAATCATTTTCCATTCATCAAAGTGAAATACACATATTACAAGTCCAATCATTTCGGACATCTTTCATGTCAAACAAAAGTGACACATGAATTAGTTCAGAACCCCAAACTCCTATATTGAGGAGGTCTTCTAGGGTAAGAAGAGAACCCGAACATTTTTCTCCTTCTCTTTATTATTTATTACTCATTGATAGTGGAGAACCGAGAGAGCTTTGATGAAGCAATGTAGGTAGATGTCAAAAAGAAGTGGGAGCAATCCATGGATGAGGAGAATAAGTCTCTCATGGAGAACCGAGACTTGGGATTTGGTGAAGCTCACCGGAAGGCAAAAGAGCATTGCGAGAACAAGTGGGTGTATAGAGTTAACGATGAAGGAGGAAAGAAAAGATATAAGGCCCGGTTGGTGGTCAAGGGGTTTGTACAGAAATAAGGTATAGATAGATTTTGAAGAGATTTTTTCTCCTGTAGTAAAAATGACTTCTATCAGAACTGTTCTTGGAATAGTAGCAACAAAAGACTTACACTTAGAACAGTTAGATGTAAAGACTGCATTTCTCCATGGCAATTTGGAGGAGGAGCTATATATGCAACAGCCAGAAGGATATGAAGTCAAAGGTAAAGAGGAGATGGTGTGCAAACTGAAGAAGAGCTTGTATGGCCTGAAACAAGCTCCATGTCAATGGTATAAGAAGTTTGATAGCTTCATGATGGAGCAAGGTTATATTAGATGTCATTCTGACCATTGTGTGTATACAAAGAAATTTGAGGATGGAAGTTATATTATCCTGTGTTTGTATGTTGATGACATGCTGGTTGCAGGTAAAAACATGTAGGAAATAAAAGTACTCAAGAAGCAGCTAAGTGAATCATTTGCTATGAAGGATTTGGGTGCAGCCAAACAAATCCTTGGTATGAGGATATCTCGGGATAGGAAGGAACGGAAGCTGACTTTATCTTAGGAAGAGTACATTAAGAAGGTCTTGGAGAGGTTTAATATGCAGGATGCTAAACCGGTTGGGACTCCTTTGGCAGGCCATTTCAAGTTATCAAAGGAGTAGTGTCCTAAGACAGAGCAGGAGAGAAACCAAATGTCCAAGGTACCTTACTCATCGTGAAGTTGGTAGTTTGATGTATGCCATGGTATGCACTAGGCCTAATATTGCCCATGTAGTGGGAGCTGTGAGTAGATTTATGAGTGATCCAGGTAAAGAGCATTGGCAAGCAGTAAAGTGGATCCTTCGGTATTTGAGAGGGACCATGGGGACAGTTTTTTGATATAGTGGATCAAACACCACTTTACATGGTTATGTAGATTCAGATATGGCTGGAGATGTAGATAACAGGAGGAGCACGACAGGTTATATTTACACTGTAGGTGGGACAACAGTGAGCTAGATTTCACGACTACAGAAGCTGGTGGCTTTGTCAACCATAGAGGCTGAGTATGTTGCTGCCACAGAGGAAAGCAAAGAGATGATTTGGTTATAAAAATTGCTTGAGGAGTTGGGGCATAAGCAGGAGGAATGTAAGTTGCATAGTGATAGTCAAAGTGCTATACACCTAGCTAAGAACTCTGCTTTCCACTCTAGGACAAAGCATATACAATTAAGGTACCATTTCATTAGGAAAACTTTGGAGGAAGAGAAGTTGAAGTTGGAGAAGATTCATACCACTTAATCCTCAGAAACATGATGACCAAGGTGGTCACAAGGAAAAACTCGAAGTTGTTTTCAGCTTTGGTTGGTCTTCACGAAACTAGTGAAGGGCTAAGAAGCTTGCTCAAAGGAAAACTAGTCTCCAAGTGGGATATTGTTAGGTTGTGGAGCCTATTTTTCATGTGTGAAAGTGTTGAAGACTGTACACTAAGAGTATTGTACACTTTTCATGCAGCGCCCGAAATTTTTTTTTTAGGCGTAAAATTTTTTGGCCTTGAAAAATGCACCCGACATATCGGGAAATGTGCTTTTCTCATATGGGCGAGTTTTTTGACCCATAGGTTTATGGGACGGGTTTTGCCCATGGTTTTTGATACCCACGGTTTTGCAAAACTACTTAAGCAGTTGTCTATTTATATGGTCTTATGCATATGATAGATGTACAAGCAAATGTATTGCAGATGTGTTTTGAATTCAGCTGTGAATTCTGTAGAGTTTGTTGAGCATAGCTCCAAACGGATCTGGGTATTGTATTGAGAGAGTGGTGGCTTGTAATAAAATCTGAGCAAGTGATTCTTGGTGGACGTAGCCCAAATTGGGTGAACCACGTTAAATATTGTCTCTTTGTGTTGTGTTATTTTATTATGTAATTTTATTTCAGATCTGTAATAATTTATGCATATTAGTTTCTACTATTGCAATTCTGTGAGGGATTATTCCACATATTTTATCTCTTATTTCCTAACAATTGGTATCAGAGCCTGGTTTGGTTTGCTGAAGTATTGAATCGCAGGAAAATTTTTAGCTTGAGTGGGAGCTATGGCGAATAAGGAATATCTAGGGTTGATAAATTCAACAGCAGAATTTCGACTCTTTGGAAGATGCAGATGGAAGATTACCTTTATCAGAAGGATATTTATACTCCGTTGTCTGAGAAGGTGAACAAACCCTTGAGTATGACAGATGCGAGAATGGGATTTGTTGGATCGGAAGGCACTTGGAACGATCCGGCTGAGTCTTGCATCTTTGGTATTATTTAATGTTTCAAAGGAAAAGACTTAAAAAGATCTAATGGATGCATTAGGGAAGTTGTATGAAAAACCTCTCGCTTGTAATAAGATATTTTTAATGAAAAATTTGTTTAATATGAAGATGTCCGAGAATAGTTCAAGATGTAGATCATTTAAATTATTTCAATACGGTAGTGAATATGCTAGCTTCGGTCTACAATAGAATTTGATGAAGAAGTTAGGGCTTTATTAATTATGTGCTCTTTACCTGAGAGTTGGAATATCCTAGTAATGGTGGTAAGTAACTTGGTTCCAAATAACTCGAAGTTGAAGTTTGAGGATGTTGTAGGGATGATTTTAAGCGAGGAAATGCGAAGGAAAAGCTCTGGGAATCTTCTACTTCAGGGAATTCTTTGATAGTGGAAACTAGAGGGAGACAGAGAATAGAGGAAACCATGGAAAATCAAAAGATCGGGCAAGGTCAAAATCCATGAACAAGATTGTATCTTTGGAATTGTGGAAATCCTGGCATGCAAAGAAGGACTCATTAGGAGCTTTGGGATAAGAAGAAACAACAAGAGGAAAACAAGGAGGTAAATGTGGCAACGGGTAATGTATGTCGGATGCTTTGATTCTTTGTTTGCACAAATATTACTTGAATCTTGGGTTTTAGATTCAGGGGGCTTCTTTCCATGCTTCTCCACATAGGAATTATTTTGTTGATTATGTTCAAGGGGATTTTGGGCATGTTTTTCTTGGTGATGATGAGCCTTGCATGAGATAGTTGGAAAGGTTACATTCAGTTAAGATGCGTAATGGGAATACATGGCTATTGAAGGATGTCGACATGTGCCTACATTAAGGAGAAACTTGATATCGGCGAGGCAATTGGGAAGTGATGGTTGTATTGTGATATTTACAGCTTACTCTTGGAAGGTTACCAAGGGTGCTCTTGTGGTGGTAAGAGGTAAGAAGGTTGGAACCTTGTATTAACCACTAATAGTACTAATGATTGTAATCTTGTGGCTTTAGATGCAGATACAACATTATGGCACTATAGGCTCGGTCATATGAGCCATAAGGACATGAACATCATAAAGAAGAATTTTCCTGGATATACAGAAATAGGTTTGGATTTCTATGAGAACTGCATATATGGGAAATAGAAGTGAGTAAGGTTTCTCAAGGTTGGACCTACGAAGAAAGAGAGTAAGTTAGAGCTAGTACATTATGATATGTGGGGACCGGCTCAGGTATCATCTCTTGGGGGTTCAAGTTATTATGTTACTTTTATTGATGATACAACAAGGAAAGTTTGGGTTTATTGTATTAGAAACAAATCTGATGTATTTGACACTTTTGTTAAATGGAAAGCCTTAGTAGAGAATGAAACAGTCTTAAGCTAAAATGTCTCAGGTCAGATAATGGAGGGGAGTATTGCAGCAATGAATTTGATGATTACTATTCTAAGAATGGAATCCATAGGCAAAAGATGGTTCTAAGAACTCCATGCAATAGAATGGGGTATCAGAAAGGATGAACAAAACAATAATGGAACGTGCTAGGAGCATGAGGTTACATGCAGGACTACCTCTTTCTTTTTGGGCAGAAGCGGTGAGCACAACTGTGTACTTGATAAACAGAGGACCCTCAAGTGCCTTGGATGGAGGCATACCTGAGGAGGCTTGGTCCGGTAAGAAAGTTGATTATTCATTTCTTAGAGTCTTTAGATGTGAGGTGTTTGTTCATATAGACAAGGATGATAGGACCAAGCTAGAGGCTAAATCAGAAAAATGTACTTTCATTGGTTAAGGTGTTGATGACTTTGGATTTAAATGTTGGAGTATTACGGACAAGAAAATCATTCGGTCTAGGGATGTGGTCTTTAATGAGAAAGTCATGTATAAGCAATAAATATTGGGGAAAACAGGGGCAGAATCTAAGAAAGAATATACAATGCAGTAGAGGATCTTCCAGATGGGAAAGTGACACATGAATTAGTTCAGGAACCCCCTCAATAGGAACCCCAAACTCCTATATTGAGGAGGTCTTTTAGGGTAAGAAGAGAACTGAACATTTTTCTCCTTCTCTTTATTATTTATTACTCATGATAGTGGAGAACCAAAGATCTTTGATGAAGCAATGCGGTAGATGCTAGGAAGAAGTGGGAGCAAGCCATGGATGAGGAGCATAAGTCTCTCATGGAGAACCGGACTTGGGATTTGGTGAAGCTCTTGGAAGGCAAAAGAGCATTGCGAGTAACAAGTGGGTTTACTGAGTTAAAGATGAAGAAGGAGGAAAGAAAAGATATAAGGCCCGTTGGTGGTCAAGGGGTTTGCATGAAACAAGGTATATATTTTGATCGATTTTTTCTCCTGTAGTAAAAATGAATTCTATCAGAACTGTTCTTGGAATAGTAGTAGCAGAAGACTTACACTTAGAACAGTTAGATGTAAAGACTGCATTTCTCCATGGTGATTTGGAGGAGGAGCTATATATGCAGCAACTAGAAGGATATGAAGTCAAAGGTAAAGAGGAGATGGTGTGAAAACTAAAGAAGAGCTTGTATGGCCTGAAACAAGCTCCACATCAATGGTATAAGAAGTTTGATAGCTTCATGATGGAGCAAGGTTATATTAGATGTCATTCTGACCATTGTGTGTATACAAAGAAATTTGAGGATGGAAGTTATATTATCCTGTGTTTGTATGTTGATGACATGCTGGTTGCAGGTAAAAAGATGCAGGAAATAAAAGTACTCAAGAAGTAGCTAAGTGAATCATTTGATATGAAGGATTTGGGTTGAACCAAAAAAATTCTTGGTATGAGGATATCTCGGGATAGGAAGGAACGAAAGCTGACTTTATCTTAGGAAGATTACATTAAGAAGGTCTTGGAGAGGTTTAATATGCAGGATGCTAAACCGGTTGGGACTCCTTTGGCATGCCATTTCAAGTTATCAAAGGAGCAGTGTCCCAAGACAGAGTAGGAGAGAAACCAAATGTCCAAGGTACCTTACTCATCAGAAGTTGGTAGTTTGATGTATGCCATGGTATGCACTAGGCCTGATATTGCCCATGTAGTGGGAGCTGTGAGTAGATTTATGAGTGATCCAGGTAAAGAGCATTGGCAAGCAGTAAAGTGGATCCTTCGGTATTTGAGAGGGACCATGGGGACAATTTTGTGCTATAGTGGATCAAACACCACTTTACATGGTTATGTAGATTCAGATATGGCTGGAGATGTAGACAGCAGGAGGAGCACGACAGGTTATATTTACACTGTAGGTGGGATAGCAGTGAGCTGGATTTCACGACTACAGAAGCTGGTGGCTTTGTCAACCACAGAGGTTGAGTATGTTGCTGCCATAGAGGCAAGCAAAGAGATGATTTGGTTACAACAATTGCTTGAGGAGTTGGGGCATAAGCAGGAGGAATGTAAGTTGCATAGTGATAGTCAGAGTGCTATACACCTAGCTAAGAACTCTGCTTTCCACTCTAGGACAAAGCATATACAGTTAAGGTACCATTTCATCAAGACAACTTTGGAGTAAGAGAATTTGAAGTTGGACAAGATTCATACCAGTCAGAATCCTGCAGACATGATGACCAAGGTGGTCACAAGGGAAAAACTGAAGTTGTTTTCAGCTTTGGTTGGTCTTCACATAAACTAGTGAAGGGTTGAGAAGCTTGCTCAGAGGAAAACTAGTCTCCAAGTGGGAGATTGTTAGGTTGTGGAGCCTATTTTTCATGTGTGAAAGTGTTGAAGACTATACACTAAGAGTACTGTACACTTTTCATGCAGCACCCCAAAAAAAAAAAAATTAGGCGTAAAATTTTTTGGCCTCGAAAAATTCACCCGACATATCGGGAAATGTGTTTTTCTCATATGGGTGAGTTTTTTGACCCATAGGTTTATGGGACGGGTTTTGCCCATGGTTTTGATACCCACGGTTTTGTAAAATTGCTTAAGTAGTTGTCTATTTATATGGTCTTATGCATATGATAGATGTACAAGCAAATGTATTGCAGATGTGTTTTGAATTCGGCATGAATTCTGTAGAGTTTGTTGAGCATAGCTCCAAACGGATCTGGGTATTGTATTGAGAGAGCGGTGGCTTGTAATAAAATATGAGCAAGTGATTCTTGGTGGACGTAGCCCAAATTGGGTGAACCACGTTAAATACTATCTCTTTGTGTTGTGTTATTTTATTCTGTAATTTTATTTCAGATCTCGTAATAATTTATGCATATTAGTTTCTCTTTTTTCGATTCTCGTGAGGGATTATTCCGCATATTTTATCTCTTATTTCCTAACAGATACCAACTCTAACAATTTAGGAAAATAGAGACATTTTAAGGAAGAAATGATTCTCAATGATCAACATTAATGTACTTTAACAAGTAATGAAGCCAATTACATTCAATCTCTAAGACAAAATTTACAAAGAACCATCAACATTCTAAAATAATAGTTTCCCAATTAAGATACAACATTCAAATTCAAGTCAGCTCTAGCCTGAGTTTCATGTTTATCATTAACAGGTTTTGTAAGTATAACTTCCATTTACATACAACTAAAAGTAGTCACTCATCAAATCATTACATCCTTATTAATCATCTCGAAGGGGAAGAAAATAAGATACATCCTCCAACTATCTACTCAGTGATTTCTTTAGCTAACACAACCGAACCGGTTGACTTCTTACATAGGTTAATATTATTGAGAGAATGAACAAAAGGGGGAGATAACAATTAATACCTCCTTTAGAGTTCTAAAAGAACAATATAGCAATCCACAACTTAGAGAAGAGAGAGAGGAAAACTTCTATTTCCTTCAGAGAATGATGAAAACAGTAATGAATACCTTAGCTCAGAAAGAGAGAAAAGGATTTCAATCAACAAGGAAGAGATATGGTCTCATCATTCCATCCTTCAAAAGAAAGAAACACAGTCCAAATTAAAAATAATCAAACAAATCCTTAACAGAAACATCCGATTTCAACAATCATTGCAATATAATAACATAATCAGTAGTACCCACTTCTCTTTGACAACTTTTGATACGATCTTAATACCGTTGATTACATTATGGACATTATTATGGTTTTGATTTAGTATGATGTTAGATGTTAGACCATGGATTATCATTGATCTTGATTTAGTTATGATGCATGATGATTATAAGAGACACTTCATATGTGGATGATGACATACTATTTGACATGGATATATTGTGAATGTTTTTCGGGCATGTGATTTTTGGATATTGTGAGTAGACTTAGAAAATGGACATTATATGATGATGATATAGTTGTTGATATAAGTTGTAAGTGATATTGTTGATTGCCTTGATGTTGTTGTGATTCATATGTATACATGATTTTTTGATTATACTTATATAATGTTGGATGCTCGATATGGCCATGCGGCTGAAGAAGGTATTTGTGTTTTTGCAGGTTAAACCATCACAACAAACATTGGGGATTAGAGACAAACCAAATTGGAATTCTAGATGAATTCAACAAGGTCACCATGGCAACTTTATCTATTGTGTGTGTTGTATTTTGTTAGGGATTCCCATGGGGGATTGCCTTTGAATGTGACTAAGGGGCTTTGTGTATTTTATTAATGTGGTTCCTTTTTTATTATTGTTTGCATGAGTTTATTTTGTGATGCATTTACCCCTTTCTTTATTCCTTAATTGTGGAGAATTAATGTGAGTAATCATTTTGTTAAAATAAATAAATAAATCAATCAAATTTGGGATATAAGAAAGTAATTATAGAAGTTTTTGGCTTTTTTATTAAATATGTAAGTGATGTGTATGTGTAAGAGTTTTGTAAGTTAGATTTTGGAGTACGAAACACTCCACCTTGGAAACTTGATTTTTTCCTTGGAGGCTATTTTTAGAGGCTTGTGGGACAAGTAAAAATTGTCTCATACCTCTTAATTTTATTTGGCAACCATACCTATAGTTGGAGGGTTGATTTTATACCTTTTTAATGCATTTTATAAGTCATGTTGCAAGTTTTAATTGCACTCTTCTTACATTTTATTTAATTCAGTCCTTTGGGGTATGGGCTTTTGGAGTGTGTAAGTTTATTTTTCATATTATTCACCCACCTCTTTATTGTGCTTTGGAGAATGAATTTGACTTTTGTGTTGGAGTTGAGGATATGTGATGTGGCATCCTACATGGATCCACCTCATCTTCTCCTCTTCCCTCTTCTATAAAATTTCAACCCTTTGCTTTGTTTTGGGTTGTTGAAACTTTTAAAATGCCTCCTTGGGGAGAATTTTCTTGTTGATTGGAGCTCTTGTTTTGGGGAAACTTTTGGGAAGATGATTACATGTTTGTACTTGGCTGTTTGGATTGATTGCATTGGGATAGAGATTGTTGATTTTGGGACTGTATTTGACATTGAAAGCTTGTTGTGTTGGAACAAAATCTACCATGGAGAGGTAGGTACTTAGCTCTTCTTTTATGTCGTTATTTCTTCTTGTGTTTGTGTGAATGGTGAATGTTTTTTGTGTTTATTGGCTATTGGGTAGATCTCCTAGGAATGGTGTAGGAGAGAGGCTATTGGGTTCCACCATGGAAAAGAAATAGCTTGCATTTCTTACTTTGTGGGGCATAAGGAAATTTGTGGGGGCGAAGGAGGGATTTTGGAGGGTATAAGGATATGTGAGATGATTTATATTGGCGGTTTGTTACGGTGGATACCCAATTAACATTGGGAGGCATAAAAAGCTTTCCCCATAGTTCTTGCTTTGTTGGCTTGCATTGTGAAGCCTGAGTTTTGTGTGATGTTTTCATGTGGTTGCAAAACTTTTGTTTTGTTTGGAATGTGTTTTTAATTTGAAATTTGAATGTTGAAATAATGTTGTGTGTATGTTTTGTGGAAGCCTATTATTGCAATGTGTTGAATCACACCTTCTATTGCATTGTGGTTGGGGATCGGGGGCCAATGAAGAAGGATTGTTTCTCCTCTTCATTGGATGTCTTGGTTGGGTGGAGAGCGTTTCCTTTCCCCTACTTTTGTTGTGATCAAATTTGAATAAAAAGGAACTTTGCATGTTGCTGTTTTGGAGCAGAGGAGAAAGACAGTTTGACAGTCCCTTGTGAAATAAATTCTTTTGTAACCTTTGACACTTTGAAATGGATGAAATTTTAAACGTTTTGAAATGGAAATATGTTGTATGGATTATGAAATTTGTAAAGTAAAATGAAAAGAGACAGAGACATTATTTTTTCTTTGAAAGAATGTGAAAGAAAATGTAATATTCTGTTATGTAATTAATAAATGATTTTGGAAGGAATAAAAGAAAGAAGTTGTAAAATTGCCTTTGGAAATCAATGAATGAATGAAATGATTTTCCCAAATTGCATTGTTAAATTGAAACTGATTATATCAATGTTTTGGAATCTCTATTTGAAAGGAAGAAATGTGTGTGAGAAAAATACGTATTTTGTCTCTTTTGGAAATGTGTAAAATTGGAAATCAGAATTGCATTTTGGGTTTAGAATAGTTTGATTTGAATCCACTAAATGTATTAGACTAGAAGAGAAATGAATTTTCATATTTGGAAGATAAAAAAAATGATAACCAGATCCTTTAGAAAATTGATCTCTATTTTAAATTTTAAAACTGGTAAATACTTCTCTCAAATACACAAAAACTCGCAAACAATAATCAACATTGAAACATTAAAATTTAGCATGATATGATATCAATGAACTCAATTTGACAAAAAAACTTAAGGAAATAATTTAAAACATTGCAAAATCGGGCCCAAACCTTTCATAATTATTTTGCGGTCTTTTTCATTCAAATGTTGGAAAAATTCAAATTAGAAATCAATCAAGTAAAATTACTTTCCTAAACATCCTAAATACTTCTTAGAACAATCCTCCATGTCTGTTTGGCATGTTGAGTGAAGGAGGAGATCAAATTGAAAAAAGTTATAAGTTAAAATTTACCAGTTTGCTTTTAAAAATCCTACAGGCTATTTTCTTAAAATTGACCCTTAAAAACTTGTCAAAATCTAAAATTAATGATTCATGTGCAAAGAGGGTGTCATGAGTTTCCTAGAAAGTCCTTCTTTTCCAAAAACTAAGATTTCTATCAAAATTTATGGCCTTCTAAATTTTTTCTTCACTTGGTGGAAAAATTTGGGAAAATTTTCCTCAGAGGTAAATGCCAAAATTTTTCCCTTAAAAACTTAAGAATTTTTTTGGGAAAAATTTCCAATTTTGCCGCCGCCCCACCGCCAATTAGAAGCTACCATGTGGCCTCACGAGGCAATGGTGGAGGTGCGGCACCATTTTCTTCCTTGGCAATTTTTTTAAAATTTGGAAAATTTTCTTATATTCTTTCGCCGTCCCGCGACCCCGCATCCAATCGAGTACTGCCACGTGGCACGGTGGAGGGGCAAAACTCTTCAAACTTTGTCTCTTTTGAGAAATTTTGTTTTCGAATTTTTTTACAAAAATCTCTATAGCCCCACACCCCCATCCCTACCTTGGATAAATCCTTTCCGTAGACACGCAGGCCCGCGCAACTTACCCCCTTTTCCCCTCCCCTTTGGCAAATTCTCCCTAACTTCTCCACCACCTCGGCCTTTCCTCATTTTCTTTTCCGCTTTAGCTTAGAGGGTGCCACATGTTCTCTTAGGACCTATGGGAGTGTGAGAGAGAAAGTGGTTTTCACTCCACGTAAGAAATTTTTCAAAAGACTCTCCGCGGTCCACCAACCCATCTTTTTGGGAAATTTTTTTCCCCAGGGCCCGTAGGCCTACTCTTGGGGAAAATTTTCACCCCAAGGCCCATCGGCCCATAACTTGAGTTTTATGAGGAGTTAGGAGAACTTCTGTATATCATTGGAAAGGTGAGGAAATTTCATATTCAATGGGAATGATTTAGAGAAATTTTGAATGTGTTAAGTGTGAGAAAAATCAAGTTAAACCTTTAAGCCTATTAGAGAGTGGGTATGGTGAGGAATTACCCTCTGAACCTAATTGAAACTTCTAACCCTAAATTTTGGATCTTGTGACCTCTGATAATTGTTAATAAAAGAAAATTATGTTCTATTGGATTAGAATTACTCTGGAACTTGTTAGTGACAGTTGTACTCTTGCAAACTAGTTGTTGGATCCTTTAAACAAAAAAAAATTATTCCATAATTTTCCTAACTAATCCTAGGTTGTTTCTTGGGTCTCAAGTGGGTTGTTTTAGCCGGCATTACACTTGGTATCATAGAAGTGGTTCAAAATCTTGGACCATTGGACACACTAGAAAACTTAGGACATGAAACATAAACCTAGCACACTTCTAAATTTAGAAAAAAACTTAGCTTAGAAATTACATATTTTAGTAAACATGGAAATTGAATAAAAATTAGAAAAATGAACTAACTCTCGCCTTGATCTGTAGGAGGTGCAGACAGATGAGCTGACTTGTCACATGGACCCGCACCTACCACCACCGAGATCGGGTGTGGCAGCCATCCTACCCTAGATTTTACAAACTCTTCAGATGTTAATGTCACTCTACGCGGAGTGCATGCAAATGACATAGTAGGGAGCATGTAGGAGAGAACTCCCATGCAGAGTCACCTGGGTAGAGTCACTATAGAGGGATAGTGTGACCGAGTTTTAGAGCATAGAAAGAGGTCTCGAGCCCTAAGCTTAGGGATGAGCATACAGAGAGGCCTAGAGGCCGTCAGACCACAACTGTAGATCACATCAAGGAGATCCTGAAACTTCAACCCTCACATTATTCTCTGTGACACGGTAGATTTTGGGTAGAGGCCTGGCTAGTGAGTTTGAGAAATTGCTTCAAGCTTTGTCCCTATTCTAGTAACACGAAGGCTTGTGTTGAGATCCATCTACCGAGGTATGGAGCAGGAGTATGGTTGAGGACAGAGGAGCAGAAGCTCCATGTTGATTATGAGACAGTGACCTGGGAGCTATTTGAGGAGACATTCAAGAGTATATATTTGTCACGGAGGTTCATATAATAGCGGATAGATGAGTTTCATGACCTCTGAATAGAATCTCTTTCAGTAGCAGAGTATGAGAGTATATTTTTGGATCTACTCCAATATGTTGAGTATATGAAGGATGAGAAAGTGTGGATTCACAGGTTCATCCGGGGCCTAAATCTAGACATTGGAGATGCAGTGTTGATCCATTGTCCACAGACATTAGTTGGGGTCGTTGATAAGGCCTATATAGAAGAGGAGACTTGGGGGAAGACCCAATAGGCTAGAGACTGATTCTAGAGCCACATATAGCAGATGCAAGATAGTAAATTGAGGGGTTAGTACCTCTTCTTCGTGGTGGACAGGGTTCAACATAGTCATCATTTTGACCACAGTAGTAGTAGCAGCAGTAGTCCACCCCCACCTCATGATCGCCATGTAGAGTTGATACACATAAAGGTTGGAGTATGGGGCCTCCTCCTAGGGGTCCCATCAAGACACAGGGTGGACCTAGATCTCAATCAACGGAAGCTCACTAGAAGAGACCTCAGCAAATTATAGCTAGATCATCAGGATCCACACCATAGACTTCCAGAGCACCTACTGGAGGTGTTACTCATTGGGGAGGATCAGGAGAATGTTTTGGTTGTGGTGTTAGTGGACATTTTTGGAGAGATTTCCCATAGAACTCTAACAACAAGGGTAAGACACATATCTTAGAGCCAACTATTGGTGACATGGACAAAGCCACAAGATTTATGCAATGGTTGAGAACCTCCAAGTAGAGCATCAAAGTATAGTCATTGAGAGTACAGGTAGCATTGGTGGTATTCCTACCTCTGTATTATTTGATTCTAGTTATTTTGATTCTCTCATTACACCATCTTTAGTAGAGTAATACAGTCTGGTGGCAGTTAGGTAGGGTCATAGTTGGGATGTTGAGATGGCTTCTGGAGCCAAGATCTTTGTAGAGTCCTTAGTTAAGGAGTGTGTAGTGGATTTCGACCTTTTGTCACTACCTCAAATCTCTCGTATCCTTCCTTTGGGCTCGTATGGAGTCATTTTGGGTATGGATTGGTTATTTGCACACAAGGCTAGGATGGATTGTTACCACAAGACTATATCTTATGCAGATGATCCGGGAGTTGAGTCAATGATTTCGTGGGTCGAGACCCATTTCTATTTGAGCCATCTCGACTATGCATCTTAATCGCTGTATGCAATGGGGTTGTCAAATGTATGTTATTACGCTCGGATCGATCGGAGGATGGTTCTAGAAGACCATTGCTAGATGATCACCCCATTTTGAGAGAGTTTACAAATGTCTTTCCAGGGAGCTACCGGGTTACCACCCCCATGTGAGATTGATTTTCATATAGATCTAGTTCCTGGAGTAGATCCTATCTCACGAGCACCTTATCAGATGACCACCCTAGAGCTCTGTGAGCTCAATTTTTAGCTCGAGGGCCTTTTGGAGAAAGGCCTTATCCATCCTAGTGTAACCCCTTGGGGTGCACTAGTGATCTTTGTGAAGAAGAAGGATAGATCCTTGCGGTTGTGTATTGATTACTACCAGATGAACAAGGTAATGATCAAGAATAATTATCCCCTCTATGCTTGTAGTTTTTTTAGTCTTACCACAAAAGGAATAACCCCATGCGTGCCAACCTATCACCTAGCAGAAGTTGAGCACTCACCCGAGGCATGCGCGGGTGTCGAGTCTCTCTTTTATGTGAGTCTAGTGGGAAGCATTATCTATGATTAGTGTAAGAGTATTTAGGAAAGAAGTTGAGACATACAAGAACCATAGGGCTCAGAACGGCCTCCAGATCCTTGCAGTCACTTCAGACCAAGTGCTTTAATAGATCCCAAAACATATACTATAACAGAAAGAAAGATACAACCATTCATTCATATCATGAAAGGAAAGAGAACTCATATGAACAAAATATATATTAAACCCATTGATATTCATATCTATTTATAACAGATAACCTTAATATATTCATTGATTCATTATAGAGTGTCATAGAGTGCAGACCAAAGTCATGCACATCACTGGATGTATGTAGCTAAGCTAATAGAAAAGAAAAATACAACTCCATGCTTAGTACATCCTTCCCTGAACTAGAATATCCACTCATAGCAATTCTGCGAGGCTTCTCTCATTCTCTAACCTGCCATTCCCTATGTATATCTCCCGATGATACATCTCTCTCTGAGTGTGTATATCTCTCTGTGTCTATTTTCCCATGGCAGGCACTTGTATTTATCACTTTCCTGGGCTGCCAACTCACCTTACCACGCCCTCAGATATGTCGCCAAGTGTTGAATGTGGTCCTCCATGCGAGCATGTTCCTTCAAGCCTGAGCTCTCCATTCCATCTCATGATGATCTTTTATAAGATTCCATCTGGGCATGCTCTTTCTTGGGCCAACCTTTTCCTAGAGTGACATCTTATCCATGCATAACCAATCACGATTTTCACGTGTTCTACCTTGGGCACTCAAATTGGCTAAGTCCCAGACCTCCTTTTGCATGTCACACATGCTATTTTTCTTCTTAAGCCTTTCTCTTACGCGTATTTTCCTTACGTGTCATCATATAATTGGGGTCTCGGGTGCCTAAGCACCTTCATACTTGGTCAATATTCTAAGGGCCCAACATCACCCCACACTATGCCTATTTTCCATCCTTGGAAACATCTTACTTGACCAAGATGCAAGCTATTTTATGGAACCCAAAAGTAGACTTATACTTTACAAAATGAATAAGGAATGAAAGAATAGGGGAAAGAATGAAGAATGGGGGACATCAATTCAAAAGGCTGGGAAAGTCCTTTCGTAGATCTACCTCCATCTTGTTCCATACTTTGACCTCGCCCTTCACCTTTTGGCATAGGTCACCCACTAGGGTGCTCACTTCATCAAAGCTTAGGCCAATTCCCTGGGTGCCCAAAGTGTCAATGGTTTGCTCCAAGTCCTTACCCAGGTCTGTAATTTTATCCATTCTCCTAGTAATTTTGGGGTATAGTTTTTTCAGTCGGGCCTTAATTGAGCTCCTTAAAGCCTTAATTGCCTCTGATTTCTTTTCTACCTCAGCCAAAACCTTGTCCCTCTCTGCCTTATTCCCTTTTTTCTTTTCCTGGAACTCTTTCAGCTCTGCTTCAAGCATGGTGACCAAGGAGCTTGCCACCTTATCTCTATCTCAGTGCATGTGTCATATGTGGCTTCTGCAGACTGGGTGGTGACCTTAATCTCCACGAGTACTTGGCTTTACTCAAAAATCGTTGTTACTACCTTCAACCAGTCTTCCTCCTTCAAGCACGCGGCCACTTCTTCTATAGATTCTAGTGCCAAGGGTCACCTCTCCATGGTGAGGATGCACGTTAGGTCTTCCAAGCATTCCAAGGTTGATGTGTACCTCTAAGGGATTGGAGTTAGGTCAGGGTGATTTAATATGATGGTGCTCTTGATCGACTCCACCTTCTTGTAGACCTCCTACACCTTTACTTTTTCCTCCTTTAACTCACACCTTAACTACATGTTGATTAATTCCTCCTGTTTTAAACTCTTGGCCTTCTCCACCAGTTCTTCCTCCTTATTCCCTAACTTCACCTCCAATGCTCTGATTCTATCATTTTGTGCAAACATCCTAGCCTCGGTCTTAACCGTGACTTTATTTAGAGCATTTCATACTTGTTCATCTGAAAGCTCCGAGCATTTACTAAGGGGTTGTCCCCTTAGATTTTGGTAATGAGATGAGCACTTTCTAGCAGAATTCAAAGTCTAGCTCATCAACATGTGACTCAAATGCCCAAGAAAGCATCTTCTTGGTCCTGGGTATGCACCATCCCTCTCAAAATACCCCATGGCTATAAGCCTTTCAATGGGTATGGTGCTCTAGAACTCGTGCACGCAACACCTTCCTTGTGTCACCCACATAGCCCATTATCTATCTCTGGTCTATATCCAAAGTTCTCCTGCTTGAGTGTGCACCTTTGGGGAAGCTAACTATCAAAGCGGGGCCTCCTAGGCTGTCATGTTCCTTTTCAATGCTCTCCTCCTTCCCTTCCTTAAGCACTATGTCTGCGTTGCACTCTAACTCTTGGTCTACAAGGACTTCGAGCATCTTTTTCACTTCTCACTCTACTAACTCAGTAATCTGCTCTTTTGTCAGGCTTATGGCTCCCTGCTCCTTGGCATCCTTCTCATCTGCCTTTGTGTCTTTGGTGCCTTCCTCATCTTGTGCACCCTTGTGCCACACAAATACAAACTCTTTCTTCTCCTCTCCACTCTCTTCCTCTGAGTCATAGACACTAAACACATGTGGATCCTTGTCCTTTTTAGGCTCTTCTTCCTCATTGCCACCTTCTTCACTCTCATCCTCTCCTTCTCCCAAGTACTTCTCTCGAGCTGTCAGTCACCTCCAAGTCAGCTTCTTTTTCCATCCTCTACTTCTTCTTGAGAGGTGGCTTTTGATCAGGATATTCAGCCTCCTCTTCTTCCTTTGATGATTCTTCCATGGCGGTGGGTTGTTTGGGTGCCTCTACTTCTAGCATCTTCTCCTTCACTGGAGACTTCTTTCTCTTTATGTAAGTGTTTGGCTTGGTGCTTGTAGATGGCATGCTCACTGTGAGTAGTCAGCACACTTGGTGCTCCTTCCTCTCCTCTGCCTCTCTTCTTAAATGATGGATTCTTCTTCCCCAAGGGGTTTTAGGTATGGATATTTCATTCTCCAAATACGCGCCCTTTTTGAACTTTGGCCTTATGCGCATGTACATGCACATCGCGGATCCTCTAGTGATGGGAAGCATTATCAGCCTAGTCATTTGGATCTCATGTGACACATACTTTTCTATGTACGTGCGCTTTATGTTGGGGTAATTCAGCTTCTTCCTCATCTCCCTATGTTCCTAGTCCAACCTGCCTAGCTCTAGCCTTAGCTTCTTTGATTCTTTAAATCTATTTACTCCCACTTGGAAGTATTGGGTAGTGAACATGAAAGGAAGCTTGCACCAAGGGCTCTATGATTCTTCAATAAGCTTGAATCTACCCAAGCAGTAGTGCTGGTACACCGCAAACTTAGCTTCTCCCTCAATGGCTACTTGGGAGTTGTTTAAGGATCCTCCATTCTACCCCGAATGCATTCCTCAAGTGCGTATACCACTTTTCCAGCCGTGCTTTATGGGGAGCCGTCATTGTATCACAAGCATACTTCTTGAACCTCTTCGTGGGTGAAGGGTCTTTGGCTAGGTACTCCCACACGAACTTGTATGAGGCATCCGACACTCCAATTTCTGCAAACACTATGGTGAGCAAGACATTGCCAAAGAGGATCTTATCCCCTTCCTTTGCGCACTTAACAATATCCTCTGCAATGTACATGGATAAGTTGTATATCATCCCCTCTGCAATCTTCTTGCAGACATGTAGCTAAGGTTTGTTGACCTACGTCCATCTTTCTTGGCCATTTAGCTTACTCACTAGATGTGCAGCCATCTTCATAACAGGGTCCTTGATATCTAAAATATCATAGTACCGTGACCCTTTCTTGCATGCATACTTAGTGATGGTCTCTTGAATAGCCTCCTTATCACCAAGGTCATCTTCTAGGCTATCTCCCTCACATATGAGGCCTGTAAATTGTGAAATCAACTGGGGAGTCACGCACATCTTGCGCCCAACAAAGTGGAAATAGTCTTCATGTACCTAAGACATCAACCATTAGTACAAGTGATCTGGATTCCCAAAATAAGGAAACTCATAGAGTTGCAACAGCCCTGCCTTCACCAATTTAACCTTAACGTCATCGTCATATATGGGTAAACCTTCGGTGTTCACTTGTTCATAGGGGCGTACCAATTTCAATGTCATTTCTTTCTCTATGGTGTTTGTGCAAAGTGATTATAGTTGCTACATGTGTATGCTTCTCAAGTGGGATTCCCATTACTTTCCCATCACCACCCCATCTAGGTATTGCATCTTTGCATACCATTCTTCATTTGTGTGTCCGCTTCGGGTTCCGGTTGTTTCACCTTAGATTTGCCCTTTCCTTTCTTGGGTGTCATGGTCAAGGTATTTTTATTACTCCTACCCTCTCTTTGTTACTCTATCTTTCTTCTCCCAACCTTCGATCTCAGATCCATGATATAACCCTTCTAAACCCGTACCCTAGTTTTTTGAGCCCTAACTTGGATAAAATCTTCACAAGACAAGACCTTTTCAACTCCTTTCATGCCCATGTAATTCCTTCTGGTTCGCAGTCTCAAACTGGATCTTCACATTTTAATCACATAGATCTTCCACTTGATCGAATATGAAAACCCTAGTTTATAACACTCGCTTATATCTCCAACTCTTCATTTTTGTAAAGTAAAAATGAGAGTGCCCTAACCCTTTATTTATAGTTTTTCCTTTTTCTGATCATTAAATGATACTTTACCTACCCCCATACTTTGTTCATTTAATGTGGCATTTTCAAAAAAATTCTATCTTCAGCGCCTTCACTCACACACCCTTCCTACACGAAAACTCCTCCAACCTTCTGGCGTGCAACCCAACTAACTTGACAAGAGACTCTTACACGTGCTTAACCTACACCGATGGCATTTCTTCTGTCCAGATTCTTGCTTTTGCCTACCTCGTGTTGTTTTAACTGTTCTTCCTTTTCCTTTGTATGTAGTATCTACCAGTAGCTTTATCCTGGAACCAACCATTCTATCTTTTCTCTTCATCTACCTCTTTCAACCGGGCTACACAATAAGGCTCTTTAACATAACTTCCTTGGTACTTTAATCATGTGCTTCTTCACTTTTCTCCACCCCACACTTAAATGATGCATAGTCCTTTGTGCACTCACAAATTCTCCAAAAATAGTAATAAGGTTACTAGCACCCAAGGCACAAAACCAAAACAACAACGTAAAAGGGAAACACAAGAAAGGGAAAATACATAAAGGAAACTTCTAAACTAACTGGCAAAACTACCTTATTTACAAACACCAAGAAGACTTATTTATAGTAGGGCTTCAGCCTACTTCGCCATTGAAGTGTCTAGGTAACTTTGTCCCATCAAGCACTTGTAACTGGCACGTGCCTGAATCAAGGATGTACGAGATTGTGTTGGGACCCAACCAATGGACTTTCAACTTTCCAGGATGGCGCAAAAACTTGAAATCATATAGTAACACCATCTTCCCAACTTCAAACTTCTTGTTTATAATATGGAAATCATGCCAAGCCTTTTTCTTTTCCTTTTTCATTATTTGGCTCCATCGGGCAAGTGATTGTATCTTATCCAGCTTCACTAGCTCATTAATCCTTTCTTTCAAGCTTGTTCATCACCTAATCCTCCTATGTGCATTATTAGCAAAGAAGGTAACATAAATTAAACAAAAAAATGGCTTTTATGCCAAACACCAATTGAAAGGGTGTGGCTTTATTTAGTCTTTTATACGTAGTCATGTAAGCCCATAACACTACTGATACTTTGTCATCCCAATATTGTCTTCCAACATCACAGATTTTGGTCAAGGTATGACTCAGTATTTTGTTGAATGCTTCCACGGTTCCATTTGGTTGTGGGTGGTAGGGCATAGTATTGTGATGAGCCACCATGAACTCTGATAATAGGATCCTCATAGTCTCATTTAGAAAATGTGTACCCCTATCACTAGTCAAACTCAATGGACATCCATAAGAACCTTTCCATTGTTGCTGCCTCTACCCACCTAGTGAGATAATCTATGCAAGTGATGACATAACGTGACCCAGTCCTACGCGTTGCTGGTGTAATAGGTCCTACAAAATCTATCGCCCATTTTTCAAAAGGCTCTGTGCTAGGGATAGGATGTAAAGGCATTTCATCTCTCCTTCCTAGTTTACCAATGTGCTGATAGTGGTCACATGCTTTACAATAATCTCTACAATCCATGTACAAGGTTTCCCACCATAATCCTACCATTAATATCTTACGCACTTTGTGGCATCACCTACGTAATGCCCACCTGCACTTCCTCTGTGTGCTTCCTCCATGATGGCTAGGTGCTCATGCTCTAATACACACCTACACAAAACTTCATCTCATCCCAACTTGTATAAGTCTCCACTAATCAACATGTAGGGCATGACGTGTATGGCCAACTGCTTCTTTTCCAATGCCTTCATTCCATCTGGCGCCACACCTTCTTTTAAAAATACTACAATCTCTTCCAAATCTGAGGGCACACGCTACAATCTAAACAGTTGGGTGTCTAGCATTGCTTCCTCAATACTTTGTGCGTCCTCTCCTGAATCAATCCTTGATAGATGATCAGGCCCACAATTGCTTTTTCTGGGATTCACTACAATGGTGAATTCAAACTCTTAAAACAACAACACCCATCGACATATGTGCCCTTAAAGAATGAGATTATTCACCAAATACTTTAATGCCATGTGGTTGGTGTAGAATACAAAGGGTGTTGCCAACAGATACTATCTAAACTTGAAGAGTGTGTAGATCATTGACAATGCCTCGCGCTCGGTAGTGGTATAATTTTTCTATGCTAGTGTTAACTTTTTGCTCACAAAATAGAGAGGATGATCAACAATCCCCTCACTTGTTGTGTAAGCACTGCTCTCAATGGTGGTTCCTAAGGCATCTACATGGACATGGAAGGGCTTGTCCCAAGAGGGAAAACATAAAATAGGTGTGGTAATAAGCCTATATTTTAATGTATCAAACGCCCTCTACTGCACCTCACCCCAATGGAAGGCACTTTTGTGTCTAAGAAGCTCCTCTAAAGGCATGGTGATCTTGGCATATCCCTTAATGAATTTCCTATAATAGCCCGTATGCCCAAGGAATCCACGCACTGTGCTCTGGCTAGTAGGTTCCCTTAACCCCACAATAACTGTAACCTTAGCAAGATCTACCAACAAGCCCTCCTTACATATGATATGCCCCAATAGAGTCCCAAAGGGAGTAGCAAACACACATTTCTTAATGTTGAGGGATATCCTCAACTGCCTACACCTTTCAAACATTAATCTCAAGTTGTCACAATGGTCCTTAACTAGACCATATACTTTGTCCAATCATCCAAATAGACCTAAAGAAATTTATGGATGAAGTCCTAGAATGCTTGCACCACTATGCATGAAAAAATAGTAGGCACATTCTTCAACCCAAAGGGCATGACCATATATGTAAAACTTCCCCACTCGGTGGTGAAAGTTGTCTTCTCCTGGTCCTCCTTTGTAATTCGGACTTGGTGGTATCCTGAAAATCCATCCGTAAAGGAATAGATTTCACACCCAGTGACTCCTTCCAAAATTTCTTCAGTGAAGGGGGTCAAAAATGGATCAATGACACAAACTGCATTCAATTCCCTATAGTCCACACAAATCCTAATTTTCCCATCCTTCTTGATGCTTGATTACCATCAAAATTATCCATTCTGATTCTTCCACAGCCTCAATGAACCCGTAAGCTATCATCTTGTCTATCTCCTCCTTAACCCTCATGTAAAAATTGGGATTCATCTGATAGGGCCTTTTTCTAATTGAGCACGCACCATCCTTCAGTTTTATCTTCATCTCCCCCAAGGAATGGTGAACGCCTTTGAGTTCATGGTACCCGCGTGGGAATAAATCCTCAAATTCACACAACAGATCAATGATCTTTGATACTTCCTTCTCTGTCTAGTAATCCCCAATAATAGCTTCCTTAGGTTCTTCTTTTGAACTGATGTTAACTTTCTTCATCTTTAAAGGCTCATGGTAGGCACACGCGTGAGTATCTACATTGTCCACTACTTCGCGCATTCCTACAAAATGGCTAACATCTGAGATTTTCAATTCCTCTCCATCAATAACATATACTAAATTTCCCTTCTCTATTTCCAAACACATGCACTCAAGCTGTAAGTCTTCTATTTCCTCAATCTCTTCAAAGCACACCTCCAATCCTGGTTCACCTAGTAATTCCAATATCCTATCTTCCATTCTAGCACTATCCCCCATGATAAGGTGCTTGATACCCTACAAGGCCTTATCAATCGATGGCTTGTTACTCCGATACTCAAAGGTTTGAATAAGGTTAGCCGCAGTTCTTTCCAATTCCTTGTTTGGCGGCGTGTCTCTTAATGGATGTACCATACACATGCACAACCCTGCAATGTAGAATACAACCTAGTGCACCTAGAGGGATGGTGGAAAAGATTTCATGCCTTCTCTCTAGATCCCATTCACACTCTTGGATATGGAAAGAGGCTGGATTCTTCCCATGGTAGTCTTTGATGATGGTGGGTACATTACTTCTAGAAAATCTAACAAAGAGAGCAATCCTTACCTTATGCCACTCTAAAAGGATCTCCTAATGTGTGGCCCACCAACGAGCTATGTGCTGTGCAAGACATAACTTAGCATCTCCCTCCATTCCTTCTCATTCTTCCACCGAGATTCTACCTCCTGAAAAAAGATCTCAGGGAAAGCTCCTCCTAAATACTTGGGTAGTTCTTTTCCTCTAAGGTGCCCAATAGTGCACACCTTTGTTACCTTTATCACAAACCCTTTTAACTACCATCCCATTAGTTCGTAAGTTCCATGCGCCAAATTGTCACATGCCAAGTTGGTGGTGTCACTTATCGACCGAGCATCTTTAAACCGGATAACTCCATTAGTAGGGTGTACCATCTCAGGGTCTCTAATTGAGCACACATAAATTTTTCCCACAACTTCTTCTCCCAATGGTTCAATATAGGGTGTCGACTTCCCATCAATCAGGGTTATAATGACCCATTCCTCTTTATTCTCAAAGCTGATGTACCCTTTGTTGAACCGAAGGTCTGCATTATTTTTGTAACACCAAGGGCGATCAAGTACTACTAGGAAATTGTCCGCCTCGGTGAGTGCTAAGACTTTGAAGTCCCCAATAAACTTGGCTCCCTAAATAGTAATAGTTGCATCCTTCAAGACACCGATGGGCATTGCCTTAGTTTTGTTTTCCATATACAACACATTTGAATATGGTTGTAATGTAGGTCTCCCCATCTAATGCCATGCATCCAAAGTCAGAACATTAACCTCTGTGACAGTGTCAATGAGTATATTTTTTAGGAGCCATCCATCTATAACTGCATTCAACATAATCTCCTTGTCATATTCAAGGCTATAAGGGGGAAGGTTTGCGGGCAAGACCTATCTCTCGTGCTCTTATCCGGCACATAGTACCTTCTCTCTTAACTAGGATCCTAGTAAAGAGATGATGTTCTCCTACCTTAGCATTTTACACACCTCCTTGACCTCATCCAGGTCATCCTTTTCACCTCGAATCTCCTTCCTTGTTCCTGTTGTTGCAAATCAAGAGTAGCACCCCTGATGCAAATTAGGTTTCTAGATTGATGTTTTAGGCATCCAAAGGTGATTGCATAACATTGAAACCTCTCTCCAAGTGTGGGACTTGTAAAAATGAGAGAGGAATCTCTAGATTAGAGGCTGGTTCCTCAAAATCCTCTCGATTAGATCTATTATTTGCACAACCGCAGAGGTTCGATCCTAATTTTATCCTAGATCGCAAGAGACAGGATAAGAGATGCAAAATTGAAACTAAACTAATAAGGGTGATACACCAAAGGAGTGGTGAGCACTTCTTGTTCATGAAAATTGACACAAATCAGAAATTACAACATAAAACATCATGCATAGGTTGATAAGCTATAATCAAGAGTTTGAAATGAAGCAAACAACACATACAAAGGACTGAAAGCATTCACAGAGCCTGCATTGTGATTTTCAACATCAAAATCCTTGTATTCCAACACCAAAGAGGCAGAAAAACCTGTTACAATCCCTGGAAGGTCTGATACTTCCAAAATCACTTGTTGAAGGTGAAAACAGAAGCTTGTTGTGCAAAAAGGTGTTCATCCTTTGAAAAATGAGCCAAATCTAGCTTTTACAGTGCATGGGTCGAGCCCAGGAGAGAGAAAATGTGAAAAATGTGGGAGCCATTCCCCATTGACCAAAATGCATTAAAAACAGCATGGAGGTCCTTACAAACCCATGCCCTAACATTTTTGACCATGCTGGAGAAGAATGCGACCCATTTTGCATTAAAATTGGTTGTTGAAACGTCGCCTGGCCATGGGTGCGTACCAGAAGCATTTTTTAATTTTCTCCCTCTAAACTGAACCAAAATTCAAAATTGACCATGAAATCTTGTAGATAATTTCACCATCTTTCCATTGATATAAAGAACGGAAAAATCTAATCTCTGGATCTAAATTTATGGTGATTTGAAGTTTTAGGGCAAAAACAGGGCAAAATTGGATCGGCGGGCAAAAAGTTTGAATTTTTACCCGTTTGGTCTTTGGAACATTTTTCAAATTTTCCCCATGCTCTGCCACTCCAGGTGCCACATGGCATGTTTTGATTGGGTGCGGGCCCTTCCTGACCATTTTTTCCTTCGGGTCGCTTGGTGTTTTTCCGCCTTGGACACATGGCAGCTCCTGATTGGCTACGGGCCTTCTAGGGAAAAATTTCCCACCAAAACTCTGCTGAGCCATAACTTGAAAAATACGTGGAGTTAGGAGGAAAAATTTACCTTTCTGGAAAGCTGAGAAAGAGCTCTATCCAATGGTGCCATTTCTAGAAGGTTTTGAGTGCCTAAAAAGTAAAAATTTATGACTGAGGCACAATAGAAGGAAAGAATGAAAGGGAGTTAGCCACAAAATGAGCAGGGGGCACATTTGGATAACAATTTTGGCGACTCAGAGGGGTCATCTACCTACTGGATGAATGATCAGTAGCCTGAAGCAATCCATTGGGCATGGAGTCATGAGTAGTAGCCTGAAAACTGATCTAAACTTTGAAAACTTCCCTCTGAACCGCTTGAATCCCACTGGACATGGAGTTGTTCCCACCAAAATGCCATCAAAATGAATTGTGCAAGAGCGAAACTAGCAGCACCAAAACTATGTACAAACTGAAAATCATACATGCTCCAAATGGAACATGTAGAGTGTGCACAAGCACTTCTTCTACTGAAAGAAAACCTACCTACTCTACTCTAACTGGAAGCAAAGGTGAGCTAAATGAACCCTGCAACTGGTTGTGCAAAATAGCTTCCTTTCTTCAAAATTGGCAGCCATGAAAATGATTTGGAGCTGAGTATGGCTGATTGGATGAGTGGAAAATCAACAAGAAGCTGGTCTTCTACCCAAATTAGCAAGGTGTCAACTAAAAACAAATCCAATACCTCTTTTAGTTGCTCTGCATTTGGATTGGAGAGGTATGACAACTGATCCTTGGAACTTTGCAGCTCATCCTCATGCTTAGAAGCAAACATGACTAGTTGTGGCTTCGCTTTAGCTCCAATGAAGCCAAATACTTGATTGGGTAAGGTATAATCCATTATGTATGCCCATAATTCTGATTTTCAATTCCAATAATGGAGTTCTCTTGTAGACCTTGAATGGATGGTGTGGAAGCAATGGTAGAACCCTTATGTCCTTTCTCTTCCTCCAATGAAGGACATGAAAGATTAAAATCTTCCAATATTGGTTCCAAAGAGCTTCTATAAGATGTAGGCTACTACAAATGAATACTCTCCTCCATGACAGCAGGCTCTTGTGTTTGGAAGATGGATAATGAAAGAGAGAATGGTGGAAACTCAACCGGTTCTTCTTCATCAAAACAGTCCTCCAAATCAGACAGGTAAACTGCCTCATTGTTGTCCTACTGCAAATGTTCAACCTCTCCCATGGCATTATCTTAATCTGTAACTTGATCACCATGGTTTCTTTCATCCTCCAGTATTGAGTTTGAGGGATCAAACTCTTCTTCAGTACTAGAACTTGAGAGAGATGAAGTAGAGAGAAGAATTGAAGGTTCTTCTATAACCTGCTTTGTGCTCAAAGCCTTTGGATCTTCACTTTTCTCCCCATAGCTAGAATGTGCTCCTCTTCTTTTGGATTTGGAGAAACTTCTCCTTCCTCTTGTTGTCCCTCATGACTGATTTTTGCAATTTGAATTGGATCAGCATTTCCTTCAAATAGGGTGCCAACATGGACACTATATTCTGAACAAATTGATTGTTGATCTGCAACTCCTTTTTGCTCTTCTTCTACTGCAACAAAATCAGTCCTGACGACCATTTGTTCTTTAACTCCAACCTCTTCTGAAGGTTTCATCAGCAAAGGGATCTTCTTCATCCCAAATTTAAGAGCCCAAATCTTCAAAATTTGAATTTCTTCATCCTTGTTTGGCTTCTCTTTTTGTTGTCCTTCATGACTGATTTTTACAATTTTTTGTGGTGGTGGAGGAGGTAAAACCTCTTGTTTATTTGGAGGAGAGGGTGTTTCATTTAGCTCTTGTGGAGGGGATGACTGTTTGGAAGGGAAAAGGACAGAAGAATTGAGATGAGGTGGAAGACTAGGGGGTGGAGAAATGGATTCAACACTTGGGACAGCAGATGGAGAGTTTAAAACTTGACACTGCTGAGATAAAACAAATTGGGAAAGAGGAAAAGAAAATGCATGAGATGGTGTGCTTACCTGTTGACAAGGTTGCTGAATACTCCTCTCATACATCTCTATTCCTTCAATCCACTTTGCAAGCAATGGCAGCATTGCAATCATGAAATCAAGCTTCTCGAGGGTCAGTAATGCCTCAGAAAGGTCCCACCCATGGACAGGTGCTCCACAACCGATTCCAAATGCTTTCATTTGTGCTTGAGCCCTAGATTGCACGATGTTTACCTCCATCTTTTAGATTTTTTCCAATGACCAGCATCTTGCATCTGATTTTCTTCATTGTATGCACACCCTTGCTCTTGAAAGCTCCATAGCCAAATTGATTTTGAATTTGTTCAAAATGCTGATTCGGAGGATTTTAAAAACATGTTGAGGTGGGAAACATTGCTGCTATTGTAAATGTGAGTTCCATGATGGAAATGAAGTCATGATTGCACAACTTCATGGAATGGAAAAGAACAAAAGAGATGGAAAGAATAATGGATGGAAATGGATGAAAAACAAGTCTCGCAACTTCGTAAATGAGTCACTGATCGATGGAGTCGCCGATGTGTTTACAAGTGCCTCCAAAGGCTGAAATCTTCACAGAACACACTAACCTGCAAAAGATGAAGTGGAAGACCTTTAAGGTCCCACCGGCATGCCAAAACCGTTGTTGCAAATCAGCAGGGACCCCGATGCAAATCAGGTTTCTAGATTGATGTTTTAGGCATCTAGTGTGATTGCACAACATTGAAACCTCTCTCTAAGTGTGGGACTTGTAAAAATGAGTGAGGAATCTCTAGATTAGAGGATGGTTCCTCAAAATTCTCTCGATTAGATCTATTATTTACACAACCGCAGAGGTTTAGATCCTAATTTTATCCTAGATTGCAAGGAGATAGGGATAAGAGATGCAAAAATCGAAACTAAACTAATAAGGGTGATACACCAAAGGAGTGGTGAGCACTTCTTGTTCATGCAAATTGACACAAATCAGAAATTTCAACATAAAACATCATGCACAGGTTGATAAGTTGTAATCAAGAGTTTGAAATGAAGCAAACAACACATACAAAGGACTGAAAGCATTCACAGAGCCTGCATTGTGATTTTCAACATCAAAATCCTTGTATTCCAACACCAAAGAGGCAGAAAAACCTGTTACAATCCCTAGAAGGTCTGATACTTCCAAAATCACTTGTTGAAGGTGAAAACAAAAGCTTGTTGTGCAAAAAGGTGTTCATCCTTTGAAAAATGAGCCAAATCTGGCTTTTACAGTGCATGGGTCGAGCCCAGGAGAGAGAAAACGTGAAAAAACGTGGGAGCCATTCCCCATTGACCAAAATGCATTAAAAACAACATGGAGGTCCTTACAAACCCATGCCCTAACATTTTTGACCATGCTGGAGAAGAATACGACCCATTTTGCATTAAAATTGGTTGTTGAAACGTCAGTTCTATCCATGGGCGCGTACCAGAAGAGTTTTTTGATTTTCTCCCTCTAAACTAAACCAAAATTCAAAATTGACCATGGAATCTTGTAGATAATTTCACCATATTTCCATTGATATAAAGAACGTGAAAATCTGAGCTCTGGATCGAAAGTTATGGTGATTTGAAGTTTTAGGGCAAAAACAGGCCAAAATCGGATCGGCGGGCAAAAAGTTTGAATTTTTACCTGTTTGGTCTTTGGAACATTTTTCAAATTTTCCCCGTGCTCCGCCACTCTAGGTGCCACATGGCATGTTTTGATTAGGTGCGGGACCTTCCTGACCATTTTTTCCTTTGGGCCACTTGGTGTTTTTTCGCCTTGGACACGTGGCGCCTCGATTGGTCATGGGCCTTATAGGGAAAAATTTCCCACCAAAACTCCGTTGAGCCATAACTTGAAAAATACGTGGAGTTAGGAGGAAAAATTTACCTTTCGAAATCGAGAAAGAGCTCTATCCAATGGTGCCATTTCTAGAAGGTTTTGAGTTCCTAAAAAGTAAAAATTTATGACCGAGGCACAATAGAAGGAAAGAATGAAAGGGAGTTAGCCACAAAATGAGCGGGGGGCACATTTGGATAACAGCTTCCTCCTTTCTCGGATTACTCCTTTAGACAATCGGATCTCCCTTGCAAGCTTTGAATAACATCCATGGTGTCCTGATATATCTCCTAATGATTCGCAGGTCTAGATACTTTCCATGAATGACCTCCTCCCTCGTAACTGTGGTCTTCTGTCTTGGTACCTTTTTTACGCACATAACTTTTGTCCTTGTTGTTACTTGTGATAGGCTCTAAACCTTCATCTCGTGTTACCCAAGGCATCCATTATATGTCCGCCTTCTTGATGTTGACCATTGTAGCACCTTTTTCCTTTTGGTGTTGCTGATTCATATGCTCGAATTCCAGCACTCCTCATACTTATGTTTCTTTCCACACCACAAGAACCGTAAAAAGTCCTGGGCACTCATGCTTGTAATGTCCCGTAGATCCAAAGTTGAAACATGTTTCACATGGGAACTCACTTATTCCTCCGCAGCTACCTCATCCATGAAATCCTCCTCAAAACCTCTTCCATGCATGCCCCAATCTATGTGCTCCTCATAACAAATAACATCATTTTTAGAACCAAAGGTGGTAATGTTGGTTTGCACACCCCATGATCAATGGCCTCATGAATCTGATTAATGAGCCTATTGTCCTTAGTATCATGGGTTGTGGAGGTGAAAATATTATTCTTGATCACGTGCTTTGTAGCAAGGGACATCTACTTGCACCATGGTCTCCATGACAAATCTCACAATCTACTATCAAAGCATGTACCGTCCTCCGGGAAAATTATCCTTAACTCCGCCCTCTATTTCAAAATATGTGCACCACATACCACTGCGAGTCTCATGGATTGAGTTTCCAGATAATTTTTCCAACTGTTTGGCCATAACAACAATATAGGCCTCTAAGAATAGACTAACGCCAGTATCAATACTACCAACAAATTCGGCGTGCAAGGCAACTTCCAATTCTTTGCGTAAATCAGAAAAGTTTTATGAGATAAGGCCCTTCTAAAAGGAGTGATTAATCCTCCAAAAAACCATTGTGCATGCTGTGAAGGGTGAATATCATATGACAATTTAGACAAGAGAGTTTTAAAATGTGCATCATACTCCCACACACTCTCTGTCATTCCTTGTTGAATCTCCTTCAAAGTGCTAATGCTCTTCTGCTCAAACTTAGGAATGTGGAACTCTACCAAGAATGCATTCTTTAAAGCAGTGTAGTCCACCACCGTTTGATGAGGGTCATACTTTCTATACCATCTATACGTGTGACCTTGCAATGATGGTTGTAAATTGACTAGCCTTTCATTCTGGGGTTGTGATGCCCTTTGCGTGCCATAGCAGTTCACATTTGTGAACATGTTCCGCAACATCCTCAATGCCATCAGTAATCTAGAAAATGTAGAGACATTTCAAAGAATACTTGAGGGGGTGGCTGGTGTCCTTGTCTAGAGCGTTGGTTCCTCCGGTGTTTCTTACACACTGATCCACTAGGTCCCCGGGTCCTATACCTCCAGAGCCACTAGATCCACTAGGTCTAATAGGGCTTGTAGGAACTATGTCGAGTGCCCCCACGGTCCCCCTGAACTATGCACCGATGGTCTGTGATAGTGCCCCACTACCACTACTTTATCCCGTGCCACTCCTTGATGTGAGACCGAAAGCTTGTACACTTGCCCCTTGTCCAAAAACTCCTCCGAATACTAGAATATGTGCAGCCATAGAAGAAGGGAATGTAAAATTGTATCTCCTAGGTGTGGATTTGTCTCTTCCACTAGTTTCAACTGGATCAATACTTCTTCCTGGTTCAGGAAAACCAAGCACTAGGGCTTGGTCACTGGGTGGGTTCAGATATGTGCCAATGACTCTCCTTTCTCCATGCGACGAGCTCTCACTAGAAGTCAAGGGGTATCCCTTATGCGCTTGCCAAGATGGGGTAGCATAGACTACTCAGGTTCCACATCCTCCGCATGAACCTCAACTCCCTCCCACAATGTCTATAAACATAAATACATCACACTAGCAGCCTCGTGTCATCTAGTAATCTCCCTTTCACGCACTTCACTATACTTGAGCCATCTTTCTTCCCTCTCCTTCTTTGTCGTATCATCTGCCATATTCCTCCACCTGAGCTTCCTTACCCAGGCTTAGAATGGTTTAGCCAGCCATTGGGAACACCTCTAAACTCATGGTAACCATCAATATCTTTATAGCTAGAGGAATAACACGTAGAAACGCTCCTCTAGGTTCTCACAAAAATTTAAACTCAGCAATCTTTGGGCAAGAATACATAGAAATGGTGTATCCTCAAGTGTAGCTAGCTAGTAATCCTCTCCACCAATGATCTATAACATGGTTCCACATCAAATCTACATCCTACAACCTCTAGTAGTCTTCTTCAGTCCATATCTCGTGATCCATAACGCCAACTTGATCTAGATGCATAGGTTGAAAGCCATCCATATAACTCTACTAGGAAGTAGCAGAAGAATGTCTCATATAGATCATGGTAGAGGTTCTCTTCTACCCATCTATGTGTATTAAACTTAGGTCCAGTGTTGTATCTTCAAGCAAATTCATCCTCCATGCTCTTGAACCACGATTCAACATTTTCCAATGTTAACTAATCCGTCATTACTCTTTACATAGATCATGATGCATGCTATATCCCACTACAACTTTGAAAAGAGGTCCCAAAAATGGAACCAAGATGTAGTCATTTTTACTCTTACCACAAAAGGAAGAACCCCATGCCACTAGCCTATCACCCAACAGAAGCTGAGCGCTCACCCGAGGAATGCACAGTGCCTTTGAGTCTCTCTTTTATGTGAGTCTAGTGGGAAGCATTATCTATGATTAGTGTAAGAGTATTTAGGAAAGAAGTTGAGACATACAAGAACCATAGGGCTCAGAACGGCCTCCAGATCCTTGTAGTCACTTCAAACTGAGTGCTTTAACAGATCCCAGAACATATACTATAACAGAAAGAAAGATACAACCATTCATTCATATCATGAAAGGAAAGAGAACTCATATGAATGAAATATATATTAAACCCATTGATATTCATATCTATTTATAACAGTAGCCTTAATATATTCATTGATTCATTACAGAGTGTCACAGAGTGTAGATTGTAGTCATGTGCATCACTAGACATATGTAGCTACGCTAACAGAAAAGAAAAATACAACTCCATGCTTATTACATCCTTCCCCAAACTAGAATATTCACTCACAACAATTCTCGTAGGGCTCTCTCATTCTCTAACCCGCCATTCCCTATGTATATCTCCCGATGATACATCTCTCTCTATCTATTTTCCCATGGCAGCACTTGTATTTATTACTTTCTCGGGATACCAACTCACCTTTCCATGCCCTCATATCCATTGCCACGTGTTGAATGTGGTCCTCCATGTGAGCATTTTCCTTCAGTCCTAAGCTCTCCATTCCATTTCATGATGATCTTCTAGAAGATTCCATCAAGGCATGCTTTTTCCTAGGCCAAACCAAGTTACTGTGCTGGTATCTTATCCGCTTGTAACCGATCATGTTTTTCACATGTTCTACATTGGGTGCTCAAATTGGCTAAGTCCTGGACCTCCTTTCACATGTCGTGTGTGCTATTTGTCTCCTTAAGCCTTTCTCTTGCACGCTTTTTCCTTGCACACCATTCTATAAGTGGGGTCTCACGCACATAAGTGCCTTCATACTTGGTCAATATTCCAGGGGCCTAACAACATATGTATGATTTTTTGATCAAATGAAGGGAGCCATAGTTTTCTCTAAGATTGATCTTAATTCGTGCTACCACTAGCCGAGGATTTTAGAGGTGGACATTCATAAGACCACTTTTCGTATGAGATATGGCCACTATGAGTTTAGAGTGGTACCTTTTGGTTTGACTAATGCCCCGTAATGTTTATGAGTTTGATGAATGGGGTATTAGGACCTTCTTAGATCACTTCATGCTCATCTTCTTAGATGACATTTTGATTCACTCACATACGCCCGAGGAGCACGAGGGGAACCTTTGTCAGTTCTTCAAAGTGTCTTCTTGACCATAAAATTTATAGGAACTTGGAGAAGTGTGCATTCTTCTAGACAGAGGTAAAATATTTGGGCCATATCATTTCTGGGGAAGGTATCATCACTGATCCTTCCAATATTAGAGCCATTATGGATTCACCAGCACCCACTACTATGACTGAGGTGTGAAAGTTCATAGGATTAGCAGGTTATTACCAGAGATTTATTCAGGACATCTCTCGATTACACACCCTATCACCTCCCTTCAGATGAAAGGGAAGAATTTTGTTTGGTTAAACATGTGTGAGCAAGCCTTCAGACACCGAAGGAGTGTCTCACTACATCACTTGATCTTACAGCCTCCGGATCCATAAGGTGAGTTTCTCGCTTGCATAGATGCTTCTTTAATAGGGCTTGGAGGTGTGTTGATGCAGGAGGGTAGAGTAGTGAATTTTGAGTCTCAAAACTCAAAGATTACGAGCTTAATTATCTGACTCATGATCTTGAGCTTGCATGGTAGTTGTGCATGCTTTGGTTTGATGGAGGCACTTTCTTCTTGGCAAGAGATTCACACTTAGGATAAATCACTTGAGTCTTTTCCACCTCTTCACACATCCCAATCTCAACACTCGTCAACGCAAGATTGGATGGAGTTACTTTGTGAGTATGATATGGAGATAGAGCATGTGAAGGGGAAGGAGAATTTGGTAGCAGATGCTCTCAATAGAAATGGAGACATGTGGCTATGGCCACCTCAGTGAGCACAGATTTGTGGAGTAGGATTCTTTAGTAGCTTCCTCTTGATAGCTTCTACATTACAGTTTGAGCAGAGATCGAGTCTTAGAGACCCCTCAAGGGGAAGTTTGATGGTTTTTCCTTAGATACGATGGTCTTCTCAGCATAGAGGCTGGATTTATGTTCCAGAGCCGGAGGCTTGAGGCAAGACATCTTGGTAGAGGCACATCATGCACCCTATTTAGCTCATCCTGGGTCGAAGAAGATGCATGCCACCTTGTGACAATTGTATCATTCGAGAGGACATTGTCAAGATGTGGTCTAGTTTGTGTCACAATGTTTAGAGTGTCGAGAGTTAAGGCCAAACATCAGCATCCGGATGGCCTTCTTTTTCCTCATGCTATACCGGAATGGAAGTGAGACACCATTTCCATGGATTTCATTATTGGGCTACCGATGTCAAGATATCACCACAATGCCATTATGGTCACAGTTGATAAATTGATAAAAGTGGCTCACTTTTCTTTGATGAAGACCACTTATACAACTAGAGCAGTAACACAAGTATATTTGGATGAGATTGTCAGGTTACACGAGATTCTGCAGAAGATCATTTGTGACCGTGATCCTTTGTACACTTATCATTTATGGACTACCATGCAGTATGTTGTTGGGATGAGAATCAACTTTAGCACAACATATCACCTTGAGACAGATGGACAAAATGAGCGGGTGAATCAGATGTTAGAGGACATGCTCAGGATGTATGTGATGGATCAGCAATCTAAATGGGAAGAGTACCTGTACTTGGTGGATTTTTCCTACAATAATAGTTTCCAGAGTTCCATAGGCATGGTTCCTTTTCAAGATTTGTATAGTAGAGAGTACATGACACCTCTTAGCTGGGATAGGCTAGAGGATAGGGTTTCTCTTAAACCAGCTCTTCTACAGGACATGGAGCAGTAGGTGGTGTTGATTAGGTAGAGATTGCAGGAAACACAAGATAGGTAGAAGAAGTATGCAGATCAACATAGGATCGACTATAGTTTTGATTTGGGCATGAAGGTGTTCCTTCATGTCAGGCCACACAAGATCCCTATATGTTATGGAAAAGGATCTAAGATAGCTCCTAGATTCATGGGTCCTTTTGAGATCTTGGAGCGTATCAGCCCTTTGGCCTACCATCTAGCATTGCCACCTAGCTTGTCTCACATACATGATGTGTTTCATGTTTAAGTTCTTAGGAGATATATTACAGATCCTTCTCATGTGCTCGATTGGACATCATTGTAGGTGTAAGATCAGAGGTAGGTGATGATGGATCCCGTTCACATTCTAGATAATAGGACCCTGGGCCTTCGAGGTAGAGAGGTTGATTTGGTTCGGGTGTAGTGGGACAAATATGACGAGACTGCAACTACATGGGAGGATGCTACCTTATTACAAGTTTAGTTTCCACATTTGTTACAATGACTTCTAGGAGGAAGTTGAATCTAAGGGGAGGGGGATGTAGTGCCCACTTCCCTTTGACACATTTTGATACTGATCTTGATATTGTTGATTACATTATGGACATTATTATGGTTTTGATTTAGTATGATGTTAGATGTTGGACCATGGATTATCGTTGATCTTAATTTAGTTATGATGCATGATGATTATTAGAGACACTTCATATGTGGATGATGACATACTATTTGACATGGATATATTGTGAATGTTGTTTGGGCATGTGATTTTTGGATATTGTGAGTAGACTTAGAAAATGGAAATTAAATGACGATGATATAGTTGTTGATATAAGTTGTAAGTGATATTGTTGATTGCCTTGATGTTGTTGTGATTCATATGTATACATGATTTTGTGATTATATTTATATCATGTTGGATTTTTTGATATGGCCACGAGGATGAAGGAGGTATTTGTGTTTTTGCAGGTTAAACTATCACAACAAACATCGGGGATTGAGACCAACCACATTGGAATTCTAAATGAATTCAACAAGGTCACCATTACAACTGTATTTGTTGTGTGTGTTGTATTTTGTTAGGGATTCCCATGGGGGTTACCTTTGAATGTGACCAAGGGGCTTTGTGTATTTTATTAATGTGGTTCCTTTTTATTATTGTTTGCATGTGTTTACTTTGTGATGCATTTACCCCTTTCTTTATTCCTTAATTATGGAGAATTAATGTGAGTAATCATTTTGTTAAAATAAATAAATCAATCAAATTTGGGATATAATAAAGTAATTATAGAAGTTGTATTTTTATTAAATATGTAAGTGATGTGTAAAGTATATGTAAGAGTTGTGTAAGTCATATTTTGGAGTATGAAACACTCCACCTTCTTAGAAACTCGAATTTGTCCTTGGAGGTTGCTTTTGAGGCTTGTGGGACAAGTAAAAATTGTCACATACCTCTTAATTTTATTTACCAACCATACCTATGGTTGGAGGGTTGATTTTAGACCTTTTAATGCATTTTATAAGTCATGTTGCAAGTTTTAATTGCACTCTTCTTACATTTTATTTAATTCAGAGTCCTTTGGGGTGTGGGATTTTTGGAGTGTGTAAGTTTATTTTTCATATTATTCACCCACCTCTTTATTGTGTTTTGGAGAATGAATTTTAATTTTGTGTTGGATTTGAGGATGTCTGATGTGGCATCTAAATGAATCCACCTCATCCTCTCCTCTTCCCTCTTCTATAAAATTTGAACCCTTTTCTTTGTTTTGAGTTGTTGAAACTTTTAAAATGATTCCTTGGGGAGAATTTTCTTGTTTATTGGAGCTCTTGCTTTGGAGGAACTTTTGGGAAGATGATTACATGTTTGTTCTTGGTTGTTTGGATCGATTGCATTGGGATAGAGATTGATGATTTTGGGACTGTATTTGACATTGAAATCTTGTGGTGTTGGAACAAAATCTACCATGGAGAGGTAGGGACTTAAATCTTATTTTATGCTATTATTTCTTTTTGTGTTTGTGTGAATGGTAAATGTTTTGTGTGTTTATTGGCTGTTGGGTAGACTGCCAGGAATGGTGTAGGAGAAGGTCATGGGGAATCCATGTAGGAGGCATAAGGGAATGACAAAGGCATCGGAATTCGTGTGGAGGGAGTTTGGGATTGGGTTCCACCATCGAAAAGAAATAGCTTGCATTTCTTACTTTGTGGGGGCATAAGGAGGGATTGTGGGGGAATAAGGATAAGTGAGATGATTTATATTAGCGGTTTGTTATAGGTGGATACCTTCCCATTGGGAGGCATAAGAAACTTTCCCCATAGTTATTGATCCTTTGGCTTGCATTGTGAAGCCTGATTTTTGTTTGATGTTTCCATGTGGTTTCAAAACTATTGTTTTGTTTGGAATGTGTTTTTAATTTGAAATTTAAATGTTGAAATAATGTTGTGTGTATGTTTTGTGGAAGCCTTTTATTGCCATGAGTTGAATCACACCTTCTATTGCATTGTGGTTGGGGCTCGGGGGCTAATGAAGAAGGATGGTTTCTCCTCTTCATTGGATGTCTTGGTTGGGTGGAGAGCATTTCCTTTCCCCTACTTTTGTTGTGATCAAATTTGAAGAAAAAGGGAACTTTGCATGTTGCTGTTTTGGAGTAGAGGAGAAAGACAATTTGACAATCCCTTGTGAAATAAATTCTTTTGTAACCTTTCCCACTTTGAAGTGGATGAAATTGTAAATTTTTTGAAATGGAAAGATGTTGTATGGAATATGAAATTTGTAAAGTGAAATGAAAAGAGACAAACTCTATTTTTGCTTTGAAAGAATGTGAAAGAAAATGTAATATTCTACTATGTAATTAATAAATGATTTTGGAAGGAATAAAAGAAAGAAGTTGTAAAATTTCCTTTGGAAATCAATGAATGAATAAAATGCTTTTCCCAAATTGTATTGTTAAATTGAAACTGATTATATCAATGTTTTGGAATCTCTGTTTGAAAGGAAGAAATGTGTGTGAGAAAAATACAATATTTTGTCTCTTTTGGAAATGTGTAAAATTAGAAATCAAAATTGCATTTTGGGTTTATAATAGTATGATTGGAATCAATTAAATTTATTAGACTAGAATATAAATGAATTTTCATATTTGGAAGATAAAAACATGAAGATTACCAGATCCTTTAGAAAATTGATCTCTGTTTTAAATTTTAAAACTGCAAATACTTCTCTAAAATGCACAGTTCAAACCTACAAACAATAATCAACATTGAAACATTAAAATTTAGCATGTTATGATATCAATGAACTCAATTTGACAAAAAAACACTTAAGGAAATAATTTAAAACATTGCAAAATCGGGCCCAAACCTTTCACAGTTATTTTGCAGTCTTTTTCTGTCAAATGTTGGAAAAATTCAAATTGGAAATCAATCAAGTAAAATTACCTTCCTAAACATCCTAAATCCTTCTTAGAACAATCCTCCATGTCTGTTTGGCATGTTGAGTGAAGGAGAAGATCAAATTGAACCAAATTTATAAGTTAAAATTTACTAGTTTGCTTTTAAAAATCCTGTAGCCATTTTCTTAAAATTGACCCTTAAAAACTTATCAAAATCTAAAATTAATGATTTATGTGCAAATAGGACGTCGAGAGATTTCTAGAAATTCCTCATTTTCCCAAAACTAATATTTCTATCAAAATTTATGGCCTTCTAAAGTTTTTCTTCACTTGGCGGAAAAAATCAGGAAAATTTTCCCTGGTGGGCTCGCCGCCCAAATTTTTCCCTTAAAAACTTAAGAAATTTTATTGGGAAAATTTTCCAATTTTCCCCTCGCCGCCCCATAGACAATCGAAGCTACCACGTGGACTCATGAGGCAATGGGGAGGCATGACACCATTTTCTCTTGGTGGTTTTTTTAAAAATTTGGAAAAAATTATTATATTCCTCCATCGCTCGTGACCCCACATCGGATTGGGCACTACCACGTGGCACGATGGAGGGTGAAACTCTTGAAAATTTGTCTTGTTTGAGAAATTTTATTTTTGGAAATTTTTGCAAAATTCTCCATGGCCCCTCACCCCCACCCTTTCCTTGGATAAATCCTTTCCACGGACGCATGGTCCCGCCCGTGTAACTTACCCCTTTTCACCCCTTTGGAAAATTCTCCCTAACTTCTCTCGCCACCTGGCCTTTCCTCATTTTCTTTTCTACTTTAGCTTGGAGGGTGCCACGTGTCCTCTTTGGACCCACAGGAGCATAGGAGAAAAAGTGGTTTTCACCCCGTGCAAGAAAAAATTTCAAAAGACTCTCCGCAGTCCGCCAACCCACCTTTTTGGGAAAATTTTCATCCTGGGCCCGCAGGCCCACTCTTGGGGGAAAATTTTCACCCCAAGGCCCACCAACCCATAACTTGAGTTTTATGAGGAGTTAGGAGGACTTATTTATATCATTGGAAAGGTGAGGAAATTTCCTATCCAATGGGAATGATTTAGGGAAATTTTGAATGTGTTAAGTGTGAGAAAAATCAAGTTGAATATTTAATCCTGTTAGAGAGTGGGTATGGTGAGGAATTACCCTTTGAACCTAATTGAAACTTCTAACCCTAAATTTTGGACCTTGTGACCTTTGATAATTGTTAATAAAAGAAAATTATGTTATAGTGGATTATAATTGTTCGGAACTTGTTAGTGATAGTTTTAGTCTTGCAACCTGGTTGTTGGATCCTTTAAAGAAAAAAAAATTATTCCATAATTTTCCTAACTAATCCTAAGTTGTTTCTTGGGTCTCAAGTGGGTTTTTTTAGTGGGCATCACATAATCAAATTGAATTGATGTATATAGATATACAACTGAAACAAGAAATCTAGAACCTAGAAGATAAGGCTTCTCATCTAATAAAGAGAACAATCACATCAATACGTAAGTTATCACTACGATCCAAAAGCTAATACAAGTTTTCTAAGAAACAAGTTCAGTAACAGAAATATTAAATTCATTCCAATGTTAACATCATCTGCAAAGAATCTCTCTTATTTCTCCCAAGAGAGAGCGATGAGGTAAACATCCATAAGAAATTATGATTTCTTTTTCAAAATTCAAAGCACAAAAATGAAAACAAAAGAATACAAGTTGGTTGTCCCAACTTAACTTCAAGTTACCCCAATTTTCCCATTCTCACAAGAGTCAATGAAGTAGGCTATAGATTCAAGAGGGAAGATCCCATTCCAGATTTTGAACACAATGAAGAACATAAAAGAGATATAATCCCCAAAACGGGTACTTAAAATCAAGCCCAAGGGAGAAGAGTAAAACCGAAACATTCGATCTCATTTCCTTGAGATAATCAAAACTGAACTATTTCCTAGTACAACTTAAATATTCCAACTCTTCAGTATCATGCAAACACCAACTAGAATGCAAAAACTAGAGAATCTATCCGGATGCACCGATAAGGGTATCTCATGAAGCTCGGGACTTCACATAGAAAATATGCATAACAAAATTCAATACACCTTTTCAAATCACGACAATAGGGTAACCTTCAATCCTTCCATCAAGTAGGTAAAAACAAAGGATTCATTCAGGTCCTAAAAACACGAAGTCAATAACAAGCCATTTCGTAACATGCAAGTGGGAAAAACTAAAATGTCATCAAATAGTTCCAGAAGAAGCTAAATCATGAATTATCAAATTTCGAGCAAGGAAGAACATATTCAAACAAAATCCTTTCATAGCAAGGACTCCTACCAACTATTTCAAATAGACCCAAAGGAGTTCTCATATTTTAATCATCTCAAGCATAGTAAAAGTAAGACTTCTTTACTATTATCTCTAAGCAAGATTGATTCCACAAACATTGAATCCGAACAACCATTCCAGCAAGGATCAAACAAAACTAACAAGATTCAAAAATAACTTCGTACAACACAGAAGATGTCACTTATCTTACTTCCTCCAACAAGGAGAGTAGACCCAGTTCAAATCTTTTATCAAGTAGTGTTTTCCTTAATCCATTTTTCACAGACAATAGAAGTTCACACAATTTTGACAACATTCTAGTTCTAGCAAAATTTATAGCATGATTTACTCATACATTCAACAAAGAAATGACCCACATCAAATATTCCTCAAAAACAAATTCAAGCAGGAGAATACAACAAGAATACACAACAATGAATGCAAGAAAAACACCACATTAAACTATTTGTTTCCTCAAGAGAAGAGTTCCTTTAATGAAGACGTTTAGTAAAAAGTAGAACAACTTAATGGGTAGAGCCTATCATGCCTGATAGAGCTTCTATCGATTTTTAGAAGATTTCCAACCGAGCCTCCCACAATATTTTCCTTTTTCCAAGCAACGTCAACAATTCCAAACTTCCTAATGCCTCTTATACCTCCACTGGATCAAAAATAGCTCAAAGGTGCCAAAAATAGCAAAGGATTGAAAATAGAACTGTTGGTTCAAAGAACCCAAAATTTCCATGCAGAGCAAAAATCACCAAGAGAAAATGACCAAACAACCTCTCCAAAATCCACTTGCATTCCTTCCTAGGCGGTTTCTTCGCCATGACCAAGGTTTATAAATACAAGGACAACAAATTTTCCCACCTAACTCTCCACGCCACCGCCATATGAAATTGGTGAACTCTACTTCAAATTTTGAATTCATTACAAATTTAGAGATGATGCCAACTATACATACACCTAACTCTCCATGCCTCTGCCAAAACCGGTAGTGCATAGTTAATTAAATTCAAAATCAAATCACATTAATGCCATAGAAACTGTCTCCACTAACTTACCATTTTCCATGCAACCCTTAAGTACCCCTTAACTTAGTATTAGCTTAGGTTAGATTGACATTAGATTAGGATCCAACCTTAGTCTAGGTAAATAGTATTTACCTTAGGTTATTCTAACACTTTCCATAATTAAAACATGCCAACATAGGTTAAGACATAAACCTTAGTAATAGGTATTAGGTAGACCTGAATTACCTTAGATTAGAATCCACATAGGATATGACATTGCAACTAAGGTTAAGGTATTCACCTTAATAGTCCCGTAATAGACCCTTAATCCACTTATGATTTTCGAGTCTTATAAAAATATTTACGAAGAAGGTCCAAGCTCATTATTTACAACAAGTTACAAAAAAAGGGTACTAAAAGAAGGACCCACTTTAACTTCTATTTCATAATGCTAGTTTATCAAGATGTTTTAAAAAATAAGAACTGAAGCATACCTTGGATCAATGGAATTGATCCAAGGTTTTTCTGTTAACATATGATAAGTATGAAAACAACAATATAGGTTCATAACCTTTCAGAACATAGAGAAGAATGACTTCATTTTCATGTAAATAGAATCACAACAAAATGAATCCCTGTACAGTAATAATTTATCCATTGCAAACATGATTTCTAACAGTCAAAAGAATACAACTTCCTAAGACAAATCACATGTCAATGTTTGCAATGTCAAGAGGAAATGGAATCAACATAACAGCTTTGTCAAAGATGTTGCACTAAACCCTAAGCAAAATGCTATAGTTAATGTTAGGAAGAAGGAGAGTTCTTAGAAATGAGAGGGGGTCAGAGGCTATTTATAGTTTTCCAATTTCATAAATGGGAGACTTTGGTGCATGTGGGACAAAAGGATAAGACAAAAGGTTGATTAGGAAGTCAAAGTAAGATTTGACTAGGTTTAGAAGAGGTTAATCAAGTTTTAGGGTAATTAACCTAATTATAGGCTAGTTAATCTTGTTTAGAGAGGAATTAGGGTTTTGAGAGGTCTAATCAATCTAATGAAATGGATTGATAGTCTAGGAAGCTAGTAGAAGTAGTCTAGAAGGGAATGAGAAGATGGTTTAGTCAATAAGAGGCTATATTAGCCTATTTAATTTATTTACAAGAGGAATACGACCAAAAGAGTGTCGTAAGAGGGGAGTTAGATAGGTCTAATTGATGATATGTCATCAATTTGTGAGGAGTGAGAATAGTTAGTGAAATATTAAGAATAATAGTGCTTTGATAAAACTACATATGTCTATATTTTCCCTCTTTGGGGTGACGTAAGTGGAGTCACTTAAATGAAAGTAGACAAACATAAGCAAATGAAAATTTTGAAGGGGTAGAAGAAAAATTAGTTAGCTAAAGGGATGCCCCTCGAGTGTCAATGGGGTGATTGAAGAACTTGATCGATGATCAAAAAGAGAATAGAATAAATAATAGTGTGAAGAGGAGACAAGGAAACAACAAGAAAAAGGGATATTGAGCTATCCATAAACTAGTGCTTACCAAAACATTCTATAATGATCATTTTTCTTAGAATCCTCATCATTGGTCCTTATTAAAATGGAAGCATACGATAAGAGTGTAAAATGATATGAAAATTCAAGATAAAAAAACCATCCATTTCTAAAATGACAACTCCATGCAACATAAAAACATGAAATGTAACACGAGAAGTAAACAAACTCATTTAACAGGAAATAAGTACAATCACACACACTCTCAACCCACAAAACTTAAGATGGTTACAATAATATTTTATTATCGAGTTGCAATCCCCAAATTTTTGATGAATGACAAGGGTTTAAAATGATGCCCAAGATATTTGTATATGCAAGGGAAAGGATAGAGGAAACTTGGGTACAATGGAAAAGCAATGTGCAAGATGAAAAACAAGATCTGGGAAAGCGATAGTGCCCCAAATTACAAACGAAGAAAGCAACGTAGCTTTTCAAATGGGATGGATATTTAGTTGATTTTCAAGTCATTTTTTCAAAACATGTGAAAACATCAGCAAGATACGAGATGAGTTCCATGCGAGAGACACATATTTAAGCTACAAATGAGATTTTTACCAATTTTAGTCCATTTTCAAATTTTTACGATTTTCTTTTTTTTGGATTTTTGGATGATTTAATAATTTTAAAATTGTTGATCAGTCAAAGGAATTTAGGAAATGGAAGGTCACCTAAAAGCATGTGAAAATTCCCCATGGAAAAGAGAACGGTGTCAGGTAGCAATAAAATGCCCCGACGAGAGAGGACAAACATGCCGATAATAATTATTTAAAAATAATCATTGCGATTGATAAAAATAGAAGACAAGAAGCACATGGAAATATTTAAAAATTCCCTATGGTGAAGAGATAAATGATAGGTGGAAAATAGTTCCCGATGGTGATTGAGATGATATAATATGTTTTGTACATGAGATATTTTGGTAAATGATAGCATTTGGGATGATATTAGATTATATTGGTGTGGGGGAGGATAGATTTGTGATAATGTGTGACCCCTCTTGCCCTCATTGATGATACGACATGTGATGATGAGCTTAGTATACATGCATGATGTAAAAATTACTATTTTTGTATGTATGATGTATTAGATGATGTTATATGTGATGAATGATAGATTATAGATGTGATAACAAACAGATGTGTAGTAAACAAACACACAAGAAAAAAATAAGAAACTAAAAAAATATACAACCAAAACTATAAAAACTTATAACTAAAAGCAATTTAATCATTACCTTATTTTTGTGGAACAACATTGATATATTTTCTAATGTTTTTGGGTTATCTTGGAAGATAATTTTTCCGTGCTATTGTGTACGTTGTTTTGAGGTTTCTCTAAGACAGTGTTATATTTTTTGTAACTTTTTCCCTAGAAGGGAGATGTTTTGAATGTTTATATTTTTGTGTATCCTTTTTCTAGATGTTTTTGTATTTTCTAAGGTCGTGCTCTCAAAGGAATGTGCAAGGAAAAATAAGTGCGGATGCCCCCAATGTGATGTGGGAATATACAAAGGGCAAAATACCATGCGCATATGTAAGAGAAAGTGGAATGTGAAGGTGCCCCCAACATTAGATGGGAATATACAAAGGCACATCCTTCATGTAGATACAAGAAAAAATAAGCTAGATCATGGCTTGGCAAAGATAGATTCAAGAGGGTTATTAGACCTAGGAAAGGAAACTAACCCTAAAGTGGTGAGGGTTACCCATCTTGATGTAAGAGTAACTTGTGATTGGTGAATCTTCCTTGAGCATCGGAAACCAGTTTTCACCCAAAGACTTACCCACTGTGCCACAATTACGTGGTTTTCACACGTGACGACCTATTTTTTCTTTATTGTTTTCTCAATTTTTTCATGTTTTTCTTGTTTTTTTCTTTTTTTTTTTCTACTTTTTAGGTATTTTCTGATATTCCTACCATACTTAAGTATATAAGTGCTTGAGATGCATGGCATTCATAGGTTTTAGAATTTATTCACCATTTAAATATGCTATTTTATAAGCTCCCAACCCATATTTAACTAGTTGGTGTCAAAATTACCTTTCTTTTCTCTATCTTTGATGATGTTCTTATGATTTTCTTTCAGCACTAGATCACCTACATCGAATTCATGATGAATTATTGGTTTTTATATCCTCTTTATGCTCTGTTCTAATAAAACTTGAGGTGATTAAGCGCTCTTATCCACTTTTCATCTAACAACTCCAACTCTGCTAGCCGAGTAACTCTATAGTCTTTGTCCTTATCAAGATAATCTCAGAGAGATATTCTCGTGGAGGGGAGCTCCACTTCCAATAGTATTATGGATTTAGTGCCATAAACTAGGGAATATTGGGTCGCACCCATAGGAGTGCGAATGGAGGTTTGATAGGCCTAGAGGGCAGATGTATCTATAAGTGCCAATTATGGCCAGTCTTACTTACCATTTTCTCCATGATTCATACAAGGGTTTTATTGGTAGCTTCGGCTTGCCCATTACCTTATGGGTATAGGGGTAGACCACTTGAGTTGAATATGCAAGCATTGACACAATATCTTAACATTTTTTTGAATGATTTACCATTATCAATGAAAATGGTGGAAGGGATACCATAATGGCAGATGAGATGGTTCATGATGAATTTGGAAATTTGTACACTAGTGACATAAGTAAGAGGCACAACCTCTACCCATTTAGTAAATTACTCGATGCTAGTAATAATTTGGGTGTGGCCATCTGAAGAGGAAGGATGGAGTTTCCCTATGAGATCCAGACCCCATTTAGAAAATGGCCAAGGTGTTGCAATAGGTTGTAAAGCCTGTGTAGGTGCATGTATCAAGTTCCCATACTTTTGGCATAGCTCACATTTCTTGACAAAATTACAACAAATCTAATTCCATGGTGGGATAATAATAACCTACCCTAAAGAGATTCTTAAGCCAAAACCATACCACTAGTATGTACTCCACAAATACCACAGTTGTACTTCCTTAATAGTGTGGACTCGACTCAATAACATCCAAACAATGTAGCATATTCCCATTGTAGCCACGATGATAAAGGGTGCCTCCTAGGAGGGTAAAACAGGCTATACGGTAGATAAGGGATTTCTTCTCAGAATGGGTAATATCCTAGGGAAATGTGCCATCTTGTAGGTATCTAAATATAGGGTCATACCAAGGGGAGGATGGACCAATAATCTCACATGCCAAACAAGATTCTGGCATGTCATATGTGGGTATTTGTAAATCCTCTACAAATAAAGTTATTTTTATTTCCCGAGGTGGAATCCACAAGAGAGACCTAATTATAGCCATAACATCTGTTGATCTATTATGTGACCTTGGTTTTTACTCAAAATCAATATTTATAAAATAATACTTCAAGGTTTCAACCAATTTATTGTATGGAACAAGTTTTTCATGTTTGAATTTATACTCATCATTAACTTATTTAATGATAAGTTGGGAATCCCTAATGACTCGTAGTTGTCTAATATTCTAAGTGATAGCCAACTTAAGGCCAAAAATGAGTGCCTCATACTCTACAATGTTGTTAGTGCAAGGGAATCCCAAACAGAATGCTCTTGGAATAACCTCACCTATGGGAGTGACGAGCACTACCCCTGCCCCCAATCCATGGAAGGTGAATGATCCATAAAAATGGACTTTCCATTCTAAAGACTCTTTGACATACATCATGGTTACATATGGCAGGTCCAAACAGAAGGTTTCATTTCGTCGTAGAGGATATTTTTCCAACCATTCACCTAATACTTATCAATTCAACGACTTCTAGTTTACAAACTCAATGTCAAATTCACGTAGGAGAATGATCCAACTATCCATTTTTCGCGTAAGGGTGGGTTTGGATAGAAGGTATTTGAGAGGGTAAACTTTGGATATTAGCTTGGTTTTGTTGTTAAGGAGATAATGGTGTAGTTTCTGAAAGGTAAAGACAACTGCTAGGCAAGCCTTTTCAATCTGTGGGTAATTCAGTTCATAGGAAATCAAGGTATGACTAAGGTAATAAAATTCCCTTTCTCTGTGGTCTAGGTCATATTGGGAAATCAGTGCACCAATAACAAACTAGGTAGCTAAATGTATAATAGGAGAGGTTTTGCTAGGGTAGGCGGCATGAGTACAGATGGGATGACAAGGTACTATTTAAGTAGTGCAAATGCCTTTTAACAATCTGCTCCCAGCTTAAATAAAAATCATTTTTGAGGAGATGTGTAAATGGGTAGCACTTATCCATAAGTTGTGAAATAAAATGGTGGATTGCTTGAATTTTTCTTTGTAAACTTCTTAGTTGTTTGATATTTTTAGGTGGAGGCATTTCTATGATAGTTGTAACCTTTACAAGATCTACCTCTATGTCCCTCTCGTGAACGATGAAACATAGGAGTTTTCCTAAAACACCAAAGACACACTTCTTGGGGTTCAAGCGTACCTTGTAATCCTAGAGACATTGGAAAATATGTCTTATCACTTCAGGGTGCTCTCCTCTACTTTTGGACTTAGCTAAGATATCATCAACATAATCCTCCATGATGTCATTCATCATGTCATGGAAGATGACAATCATTGCGCATTGATAGGTGGCCCTAGAATTCTTGAGTCCAAAAGGCATGACCTTGTAAAAAATGTCCACCAAAGGGTGATGAAAGCTATCTTGTGCTGATCCTCTTCTATAATCTTGATTTGGTTATAACCTGAAAAACCATCCATTAAGGACAACATTTCATAACTAGTAGTGGAATCAATGATCATATTAATGTTAGGCAAGGGGAAGTCATCCTTGGGACATGCTTTATTGATGTCATGGAAATCAGTGTAGATCCTTATGCCAAAATGTTTCTTCCGAAAAGTACTATATTAGATCGAATCATAATAGTCAATGGGCTTAATGAAATAAAAAGCTAATAAATTTTCAAGTTCTTCTTTACTAAGTAGTGGAATTTTAGGGTGCATTTTCCTCAACTTCTACTTGGTGGGTTTGGCATATGGGTACACAATGAGGTATTGCATGACCAAGTTTGGGTACAAACCAGGCATATTTACATATGACCACATAAATATATCTCCATATTCTCTTAACAACTCTACAAAAACCTTCTGCTCTTGAGCTGAGAGTGAAGCTCCCAACTTTATCATTCTAGGTTCCTCTTCTCGAGCCAATTTAACAAAGTGATGGTCTCTTCCACAAGCATCTTAGAAGTATCCTCCATCCGGGTAGGATCAAGGGGAAGAGTAAGGTCAACCTCCTTAGGTAGATCATCATCATCCTTGAATGGATAGATCATTTTATCCATAGGTTCTTCATTATGTTTATCTATGAGTGCTTCAAAAAGTCTGTCGCTATGAGACTTGCGTTTATTCCTTGCACAAGGTTTCTCTAAAGTATTCTTACTCTTGTGTATGACCTTCTTAGTTAAGCATCCACACATCTCTACCTCTTCTCTAAAGTATGCACAAATGTCTATTTGAATTGTAAATCCTTTCTTGTTATGCTCACCAAAATATAATCTCTAAGATCCATGACTTCCCGTACGATGGAAAAGTGACAAGCGAGCGTGGGAATCTACAAGTAACTCTTCCTCACACCTGACCTCTCGAGGTCATGCCGAGACAACCGGTGGGTATGGAATATGTGTGAGATGTAGAGAAATTAGTTAGGTAATCTAATGTCTTCAATACGCATTAGTGGAATTTGCGAGTCTAAGGAAAAGAAGGCCCTCCTAACTTGAACTGGTGTGATAGATCGGTCAACAAGGATGACTTCTCAAAGGCTCCAATCAATATCGAGCTCTGGCATGATTCGATCTATAGGTTGTGGAATACGTGGAAAGTGACCCGGGATAGTTTCGTGTATTTCTCCAGACAGGGTCATATGGTGGATGGTAAATGTAGTCAATTCTATGCATGATTCTCTGGCCTAGTCCAGAATTCCCTAGCTCTATTAGCTGCTGTGTCTAGCAAGGATAATTGTTCAATGATGATAGGTGGAAGTGGGGTAGACCGGAATACTAGTGTGCGTAGGCCAGTGTCTATGTCTAATTCTCCTATGGATTCATTGGGCTACGGGATTTGTGGGTCACAACAATAGATTCTTAGTTGTTGTGGACCTGTTATGGTCATCAGTGAAATCAAGTCCTAATCCCTAATATCCAGTAATCATATGCTTTTTCAGCTTCTATATTTAGGATCAATAACTGTGTGATTTTCTTAGAATACCCTACAGGCGTTCGTGCAACCTGGATTCTTAGGCTGGTATCTATATCTAGAAGTGTGTCTTCTGTATCTGGCTGTGGGACCAAAGGATCACAACCAAAGGTTTGTTCTCTTTCAAACCCTTCTACAGTCATATGAATGTTGCCTAGGGTAATCTGTAGTTCGGTTGATTTGACCAAAACGTGTGTGCTTGGTCGTCTTCTACGTTTAACCCACTCAATTGGGAATTGATTTCTTGCAAGCTTACCGTTGTTCGGAAGACTTGAATCCTAATATTTTGATCTATATCAGTTATCGTTGTGATGAGATTGGGTTGAGGCATGATTGGCTCGAATACGTATTCTCTGGGCTCTCTAGGTCCCGTGATTGTCATACAAAAGCAATAATGTAAAAAGAACTACAGTAAAATGAAACTTAACTATGTCGAATATATCTATATATGATTTCTCTATTTTTTTGTGTTTTCTGATGAACTTTACGAATTTAAGAAAGCAGCTATTTAAAATATCTAGAAATGACAACTAAAATAATAATTTAAAACAAACAAAATAACCGAGTGTAGCTATTTGTCTGTGTAATTTGTAGATCTATTCTAAACAATAAAATAGCTTATCTAATCTATTTGCAAGATTCTCGATCCTACCTCAGAAGTGAGGAGTGAATCATAGTTTCTCAGAAACTATCAATCCCCACAGCTTCCCTGGCAATATCGAGAATAGAATTTACTGAAATAAAGCAATTAACTACTCTATTTGATATGATTTTAACTAGAACTTTGAAAGCTAGAACTTGGATTCTGCAGAACAATGAAAAATCCGATGGTGTATGTGATCTTGTCCCCTCAGTTTGATCTTCTCATTCCTTCGTGTTCACGTGGATCTAGAAAAAGCGTGTAATGCTAGCATCAACAGAAGTAGATATTGGGACAAAGGTATCTCAAGACACAGATTGAATACAATGTGAGTAGGAGAGGGATAGCGCAAGAGTACAGAGCTTGGCTTATGCAATTCCTAGCAGGATCTATTATGAGTCATGCAACATAAAGCATCCGTAACCTGAAACTATCTTGTTTGGGGAGAAAACCTATAACTTTAATGGCTTCCTAAGCTACTCTACTCTAATGGATTGGATGAAATAACAAAGACTCGCTTGCACAAGATGGATTTGTGGCTTACCAACAAGTGAAACAATGCTACTAAGCATGCAATGAACTAAACTATGAATCCTAAGCAAGATAAAAGACTGAATTACTGAAATGAGAAGATGAGAAGTGAATGAGGGGCCATTTGCTTGAGCACAAGCCAACTATTTATAGCATTTGCATTTACCCAAGGTAAAAGCCAAATAGAACTCTTAAACTATAAACAATGGCAAAACACTATTCCAAGGAACCAAAATCATAAATGCAAGCTCATGGCGGTGAAAGAAATTTGAAAAAATGTTGAATTTACGTGAGTCGTGTTAAAAGAGCTTTCTGGAAAATGTGTAAGGACAGCCACCCCGAGCGTATGGCAAATAGGACCGCCGCGCTGCTCAGGCGGCGGTTTCATCACTGAAGAGAAAAAGGCCAAGAAAAAGTTGGAAAAGGGAAAAACAAAGCACGCGGGGCTAAGCGGGGCATGCGGGATGTTAACGCACATTCGAGAGAGATTTTCTTGATCCCAAACACCTTGCGAGGAGACCTGTATCATCATTGGGGCATGTGTCATGTTGTTCTGGTAGTACAGTACCTTACAATTTTGGGTACGTACATATTGCCCCCTCGGAGAAGCATTTTAGCCATGAAGAGGTGTAAAATGGTGGGTCCGAGTATGGCGGTCCTAAAATGGGAAGTTAGAAGTTATACCTGATACATCCGTGTGTTGAAATGACGTCGTCCAAGATTCTCGCTACCTACAAATGAAAAGAGAACTCAAGTGTAGATAGACACAATAGTTTGAAAATAAACGCTAAAATAATAGGGAAATGAGAACGTACCATTTGTGCGGGGATAGGAACTTACCTCCGTCGGTGCTCCAAACCTGTGAAAAAGTCATTTAAAACGAACCAGGGCACTATATATATGAAAGTGGGCCCATTTTCCTATTCATTTGTGCAAGTCGATTTGATTGATTTTGAGCTTTGGGACCCACGGTGACAGTTTCTTGTGTGAGTAGAGTCAAAACATCCGTGACGACATAGTGATCATGCCTCCACGTGCAGAAACATTGACTGTGAGATGACAAAGTTAGTTTTCTTCAGTTTATCGTTTTTACCCCTTTAAATTTGAAATGCTAAATACTTTGTTATGGGGGTAATTTTTGAAAATGTTAGTGTTAAAAGGTCCACCTAGGGGGGACACCTACTGGGTAGGCTTTGTTTTTAGGTAAAATGGTCATTTTTTGCACTTTTTAGGCCTTTTAAATTAAAAACCCGCGTGGGTTTTCGGACCACGACCACCGCCCTACCTAGGTGGCGGTTACATGACCGCTGCCCTGTTCAGGGCAGCGGTTACATGACCACCACCCCCGCTCAGTGGTGGCGGTTTTGCACAGAATGTAAAAGGAACATCTTTTTGAGATTGCGTTTGTATTTTTAGCATTTCTACGTGCTTTCATGATTTTTCCAGTATTGCTTGGATGCTAACTTGCTCTGTTTTGTGTGTTTTTGGGTGTATGTAGGTGAGAGAGGAGTATATCCAGTGGAGTCAAGAGAGGGAGTGTGATTGGCTCCCGTGGGTACTAGATGCCCTCTCACAGATGAGGAGGACACTCTTCAAATGGGCTAGATACTATGCATTTCATGCATGCCCCGTGTTACACCGTATAGTCACATCCTTTGTGACTTGTTCTCATATCTTGGGATGCAGATCGGAACACCTTCCAATTGCCAGGGGTCCGCGGTGAGTGTACTATTACACTGGAGGATGTCTATTGTATTCTGGGGGTCTTGATCATCGGGAGACGACTCACCCTAGAGACAGCAGGCTCACGGGCACAGATTGCACAGTGGGCTACATACATGGGAGATGCGCATCTCTCATGGGGTCGAAGAAGGGGGTGAGAGTTCGATCTATTCCTTCTTTTCCCATCCCCTTACTTCGCCAGGCCATCATGGGGATCCTTGCCTCGAGACTGATCGGGGACAAGGGAGGAGATACATTACTATACTGTTGGTCCCCCATTATTACACAGATAGAGGGGCATGGTCGGATATATGCCTGGGGGTAGACATTCTTGGGACCACCTACCATGACTTATACAGGGTGGTCCATTTATAGGGGTAGTCGTTGAGCCACCTGACCCTAGTCATGAGTTGGGTCTATGAGCATTTCATCCCTTATGGTAGGGGTGTGGAGGTGGCAGATCCTGGAGCTGTGAGGGAAGCCAGATGGACAGACATGTCGGTGCTTAGAGCACCTCATCAGCCAGTTGCCTCCCTGACTACTACCGACATGGAGGCCACACCATACCAGACTATGGTAGGCATATGGGGCGAGGAGGCTCTTACCTTGATCTCCTACTCCACGACAGGGCAAGCTTATTGATAGAGTGGGGCGAGTGGAGATGCACCCCTTTGGCCATGTTCCTCAGCAGTTTGGATTACCATACATGGGTATGCTTCCCCCAGTGGCACCAGATATAGAGGCGAGGGGGGGCCTAGAGGCTGGGGTTTGATAGTGGTTACTCCTGGTGTTCCTATTGCAGCCAAGAGGATAGTTTGTGCCAGAGGGAGAGCCGGTGCACCTCAGGCACCTTTACTTCAGATTGCCGCGGGTCCTGCCCACAGCAGCGATGACCCCATTGAGGTAGACTCCGAGTCTGAGGAGTTTACGGGGGAGACAGAGGAGGAGACCGAGGACAGTGATCTTGAGTGGCACGATACCCAGGATATCATGCAGGTGGAGAGGGCCGAGTAGAGTGCAGAGAGGGTGACTCTGGTTTCAGAGGAGCCACTCTCCCAGGGCCATGGGGAGGATGAGTCCGTTGTGGGGCGTTATGTTGCTCTAACCACAAGAGTAGCCCCTCAGTCGGTAGTGGCATCCGTGGCAGGCGCTGATCTCATAGATCCATCTTGAGGCCTGTGATCCAAGTAAGTTACCCTCTCTCTTCTAGTGTTTGTTTCTTTGTTAGGATCTCCTTAGTTGCTATCTTGCATCTTTTAATTTCTTGTTTGCTTTCTAATTTTTTTCTCCTTTGTTTGCAAAGACCGCCGATGAGTGGCGGGACTTGATACGCAAGCTATGCATTGATACCCTGATGATCCCCATGGAGAGGACCTACGCAGAGCTGTCTGTGGATGTTGGGGAGCCTTCAAAGAATGCAAGGCAGACATAACGACGTCTTCGCTCCGGGGCCGCATGTGGCCAGGATGGTATTGACCTTTTGCACAGAGTTACAGGGGTACAAGATGGTTGAGCACTTGATGAGGAGCCATTCTCGTGGTGAGACTATGGCTGCCCCTCGGGATCCTGAGCCCTCCATGCATTCAGAGTGCCAGCGTAGCCGGAGTCCTAGGCATGGGCGTGCACCTTCAGAGGGGTCTCGTAGGGATTGAGAAGCCACTTGGCTCTCGTAGATTTTGTACTATATATTCTTTTGTATATCCCGGCTCTTTGAGTGTTTTGACCATGCTTAGTGCATGATGGCATTGTATATAAACATTGATTATTTATATATATGCATTTGTTCTAGATCAAAATCTTGGCATTCATGGCTTTCTTTCTATTTCCAGTTTCCTCATGTATGCTATGATGTATGTTTATATGTTTCTTTTAGAATATATGCAATGGTGAACAAATGATGCAAGTGTTTTACTTTCCTTTTGTGTTTCATGATGCTGATATATGATGATGTAGATATAATGTGATTTTGAATCTTAGTTTCTGTAAGCAATTTTGGATACTTCATGTTTGTTTTGGCAAAGTGATGAAAATAAACCAGTACGATGAACAGATAAACCTGCCCCTACCCCCAACTCCACGCAACTAGTAAGATGTGAGGGCTTATCACCAAGAGTTGGGAAGGGCGCAAGTTATGAGGTGTAGTGAAATGATAGTGATGAAAGACAGACAAAGCTTTGGCAGAACCAAATTAGGATACCACAAGTCTACTCCACCCGAGTGACTTCATAGTTTTGGATGCAACTTGCTTTGCGGTTTATCCAGACTTAGACCCGTAGATGGCCACATAGTAGACAAAATCTGGGTTTTTAGGATTTTAACTCTCTTGGGATTTTGAACATCTAATTCATTTGTTTTTGACTCAAAGTTTCAAAGTTTGAATTGTTTGTGTATGAGCTTTTGCATTTATTTGTCAAGAGGACCCCTACACTTTTCCCCATGCTACTAGTTTATCACCGTGTGACAAAGCATAGGCGAGTAAGGGCATTTCCATCCTTTCCCAACCCTACGTCACTAGTAAGAGATGCAAGCTCATCACCAAAGGTTGGCGGGGCAAGGAAATGTGTAAAATTAACATTTTCTGTTTGATCAATGTTTGACTTGTTTATTTCCAAAGAGATATACATATGGGATAGATGTGACACCATGAAGCTTCTAGAATAGACCATAGGCAAGACACCTATCCTAAGAAGAAACCAAAAGTGAGAATAAACTTGCAGATCTTGGTATGGTTACCATTAAGACTTTGTCATGTCTAGCTTTATTTGATAAAATGATTCTGAGATAATTTGATGATATCATGAAAATGGAGAAGTATGATTAAAGAGTTTATGCCAACAACATCATGAGTTTGTAATGAATTGCTTTGAGAATAGATTCCTTGATCACAATTTGTGTACGAAACAAGTGGACAATATGATCCTAATCTATATGAAAATGCAATGTAGATAGATATATAAGTAGTGCTAGCCGCTCATGCGTAGAACCACTTGAGGTGCAGGGAATTGACTGTTTCACCAAATTCCTCACCTTTTAACGTACATAGGAGGTATGCACCATTTCCATAGTCCTTCATGACTCAGTATGGGCCCAACCATTTAGGCCGGAACTTCCTTCCTTTGCCAATCTTCTTGTCGATCTGGTTTTCTAGTCTTAAAACTAGATCACCTTCATATATGTCGCATTCATAGACTTTCTTGTTATATTTGCCAAAGACATCCAAATAAATTAGACTGCGTGCGCATTGCTCAACATCTAACCTAGCTTCATCTAGGATTTCTAATTGGGAGAGACGTCCTTCCCGTAAGCATCTTCATCTAGAATCCTTGTAATGAAATGTGGAGACTGGGTATTTCAACCTCGAGTGGGAGAACCGCTCTACCCGAATACTAGTGAGAAAGAAGTTTCTCCCATTGGTGTTTTTATTGAGGTTCGGTGGGCCCATAAGGCCGGATATAACTTCAAGTGCTAATCTCATTTTTTTCTTTTCACCGTTTTAAGGAGAATGGCTTTTAGTGTTTTATTCTTCGCTTCAGCCTGTCCGTTGGCTTGAGGGTAATACAAGGAAGCTATATGATGGCTTATCTTAAATTTATTGCATAGTTTTTGAACCTCTTCACTCTTAAAGAAGTTCCATTATCGAGATAATGATTTGTCCGATACCGTACCTACAAATGATTTGGTTCAAAATGAACTTGGCGATTACGTAACCAAGTGTAAAGTGAGCAAGAGGCATAGCCTCTACCCATTTGGTAAAATATTTGGTGGCCGTGATTATAAAATTATGGCCGTCTATGGATGAGGGAGAGAATTTCCCTATTAGATCTAGGCCCCATGTAGAAAAGGGCCATGGAGTAGCTATTGGTTGCAGAGCTTGTGCTGGCATGTGGATCTCATGGGAGAATTCTTGGCACTTATGACACTCCGCATACAAACTCTCTTGCATCATGTTCTAAAGTAGGCCGAAATATACCATTTGATGTATTTTATGAGCGGTGGCATGGCCATCAAATTGGCCTCCACACATTCCACTGTGAGATTCATGGAGAATCTTCTTGGATTCTTCTCGTGTCGACACATCTTAGAAGCATTCCACAATGCTTTCGATAGAGCACTTGCTCTATAATGACGTATTTAGCTACGATAATACGTAACCACCTTCTTTGTTGTGGTGTAGCCCCTTCTGGATACGTATGGTCCATGATATAATTAATGATACCCGTGTACCAAGGACACTCAGAGATAGAAGGTCAGGTTTCGATGTAGTATACGCACTCGTCTGGAAGTCCTAGATCTACTAAATCACCTCCATCTAATGGGTTATCAGCTAACCAATCTGCGATGATTTGTCCCTTAACGGACTTTTGATTTACAAATGTTAATTTGAATTCTCCCATTAAGGTTATAAAACGTCCAACCTTTTTAGACAAGGACCCTTGTGTGAGAAAAGTTCACAAATGGTCTGTTTTTATCATGACCCTTGTTTCTTGATTCAGCATATAGTGTCTTAGGCATTTGGTTGCAAAGACTATGGCGAGGCATTCTCGTTCTTCTTGGGTATAACGTGTTTCATAGTCGAGCAACGCTCGCTACTGAAATAAATGTTCTCTCTTGTCATCATCTTTTTGAGCCAAAGATGCACGCTAGCGAGACATTGGTAGCTCGTGAGTATAAAATTAATGGGCGATCTAACTTAGGTGGCATTAGCGTATGTGGTGCCAATAAGAAACGCTTAACTGCATCGAAAGCTTTATTGCAATCTTCAGTACAATCAATGCTATAGTCTTTCTTGAGTAAATTGTTGATTGGATGTATGGCAAAACTTAGGTCCAGGATGAATCTTTGGATTGCACCCAACTTTCCAAGAAATGACCTGATTCCAGATTCATCCGAAGGTGGAACCATTTCGAGGACAGCCCGAATTTTGGTTGGGTCAACATCTATCCCTCGTGACGATATGATGTAACCTAGGAGCTTCCCTCCTGTTACACCAAAGATGCATTTTTCTGGATTTAGCGTGACTCTGTATTCTATCAGACGTGAGAGAATGACGCGGAGTACTTCCGGATGGTCACAACGCTTCTTGGCCTTAGCCAACAAGTCATCTACGTAGGATTCCATGATTTTATGAATTAAATCATGAAATATATATGTCATAGCTCACTGGTATGTAGCACCAGCATTCTTGAGACCAAATGGCATGACAACATAGCAATAAGTTCCCCAAGGAGTTATAAATGTGGTTTTAGCTTGATCTTGTTCAGATATTTTGATTTGATTGTATCCCGAGAATCCATCCATGAGAGACAAAAGTTCAAACCCAGCTGTTGCATCAACAATGACATCAATGGATGGCAACAGGAAGTCATCTTTAGGACACGCTTTGTTGATGTCTCAGGAAATCTATGCAGATGCGTATCTTTCCATTCTTCTTGAGAACGGGAATGATATTAGATACCCATTGGGAGTAATCGACTGGCTTGATGAATCCTACTTGGAGGAGTTTTATTACCTCCTCTTTTACCATGAGAGCTACCTTGGGTTTCATGGGTCTCGATTTTTGTTTAACTGGCTTTGCATCAGATTTAGTGATGAGGTTGTGCACCGCGATGTGGGGTGTAACTCCTGTCATTTCCTTATAATTAAATGCAAACACCTTCTGATGTTCTTTGAGGATCCGAGTGTGCATTTCTACTTTCTCTCAAGGTTAACAAGGACCCTAGTTTCAATATCCTTGGTTCGTCTTCCATTCCAATGTTAATATCAATTGTTTCTTCAATCAAAGAGGTGTTACCCTCTTCAAACTTAGGTGGCACTGGAGGTAAATCCAAATCATCCCCATTTTCTACTGTGCATATGCTAGGTTCCATTTGTGAGGGAAGATCCACCATGGGATTTCCGAAGTAGGAAGATGAATGTGGGATTAAGGACAAATCTATCATATGATAGGAGAGATGTAGTGCCGCATAGGCGTTTAAGTAATCCAAAGTGGCCATATCACTATCAACATGGTCTAGGATAGTAGATTTATTTCCGTTTAAAAGAGAATTTGTCATTGTCTTTATCAATGGTTCATCACGAAGGGATACCATGAAATGGGTATCCTCTAACTCATTGCTTGGAGTAAAACGTGATGCTGAAGTTGCTATTGAATCGGTGAGAAGATTTTTCTCTCATGGGATTGCTTCAATTGATATGAAGTCAAACTCCTTGCTTAAATCTAATACAACTTTTTTGTAAAGTTGTAAGTGCTCGGCTTTGGTTTCATATGCCTCAGAGACTTGGTTTGCTACTAATTGTGAGTCTCCTAAGACTCTGATGTTATCAACACCAATTCTTTTAGCTAAGATGAGGCCAAGGAGGAGGGCTTCGTACTCAGCGCCATTGTTTGTGCACTCGAAATTTAGTTTAAAGGTAAAAGGTAAGACTTTTCCTTCAGGGGAAGTAAAGATTATACCTGCCCCCACTCCGTAATGGCATCTAGCTCCATCAAAATGGAGTGTCCAATATTTGACTGGGAATATGGATGGTGGGATATCTGTTGTGTTTGTATATTCTACTTCCACCATACAGAGATCCTCTGCTGGAAGAGAGCCAATGCCTAGGGAATATCCTATGCCTACTGAATCGAATGGTAAGAATATTGGTAGATCATTTTCTAGCAGTTCAACGATCTTTGTAGTAGTTCCTAATGATACTGTTTCTACAGTGTTAGCCTCATCTTTGGGGGTTGGGGTTACTTTGGCTAGGCTCATAGTTTCAAGATCTGTCGTAGGTACCAACTTTTCTTTTGTTTTTGCATCGGTAGGTTTATTAAGTTGATTTGTTGGGAGTTCAAACTCCGAGTGTATGCCTGGTCTTTTCTTTAAGTCAGCTAGGTGTACATCAAATGGTTTTGGATCACCTTTGGCCACGAATACCTTTCCTAAATGTAAAAACCTTACTTCTTGAAATAGTGTAGAAGGGATTGCCTTCATGCGGTGTATCCATGGTCAGCCAAGGATCATATTATAGTTAGTTTCCCGATCTATAATATAAAACTTAGTCAAGATGGTTTTGGGTCCTAAGGTGACCGGTAATATTATAGTTCCAACCGAGGTGGCTTTAAGACTATCATAGCCCCTTAGTGTATTTCGAGTTGTGGAACAATTGGTTTCTCCATACCCTAGCTTTTGGAGGAAAGAGAAGGGGACTATGTTAACTGCTGCCCCATCATCAACCATTGCACACTTTACATAGTTGTTATAAACCCATACTTGCAAATGTAAGGTTGGATCACCTCGGCATGCAATCTCAGCATCTGTCAAAATTTTGTTTATCTCAAATATGAATTCGACATCCCTATCTGCCTGCCCTGGAGGATGAACATCAAAGTCCACATGATTTACCTGTGTTTCAGGTGGTGGAGTGATGTTAATTAGATGACCTAAACCTAATGCTTCTAAAAGAGCAGCCCTATGGGCAGGAGAGTTCTTTAGTAAGTCTAAGAATGAAATGTGCGAGAAGGTTTTTGTTAGGTCGTTAATCAAATCATAGGCTCCCACAGGTTTTACTACGATTTGTTGGATGTCATCTGCCTCTGGCAGGTGGCTTGGACTTGGCTGAGAGAAATACTCGCATCCTTGTTATAGCTTCGATGGGTAGCTCAGCATCTAACTCCACTAAACCGACTACCTTAGGTCGTGGCTGACTTCCTAGTTGTGGTGCAACTAATGGATTTAGCGAGGTCGAGGCTTCATGATCATTGTTTCCTGTCATTACACCCTTGTTCGTCCTAGTTAGATTTAGCCTGTTGTTATCGTGATTTGGGAGTGGATCATTAAAGATCTTCAGGGGTGCGTTTTGAGGGGAAACTACCCCTGAAAAGGTATTTGACATTGGTGACGTAGGATCTACTAAGAACATATCCATGAAAAGTTGTTTTTGTTCATCTGGCAAGCGTTGCATGAATTTATTGTAGTCACGACACGTTCTAGTGTCATGGCCCCAATTTTGTGGAAACCACAGTACGAATTAGGATTGTAATTCCTAGTTTGTTGGTTTGATGTGTATTGTGGCCCAAAATTTTGATCAAACCGTTGTCTATTAAAATTTTGCGTTTGTTGTTTTTGGTTTGAATTCTGGTTTTGGTACCTAGTTGAATTTTGGCTTGGACCCTGTATGGGATTTCACCATTTGTTGTTGTTGTTGTGGATGGTTAAAATCCACTGTATTGATTGTTGGGGTAAAGTTTTTGTTTCGTTGGTTGTTTATTTGTGATAAAGTATTGACAACATTTACCTTCTTAGATTGGTCGGTTACTCCATCTGTTGTTACACCTCGATTTTTGTTAAGGATTTTAGGTCCTTGATTGACATTCGTAGTAGTAGGATAAGTTGTAGTGTTCTGGTTGGGGGTGATTAACCTCCCATTTGCTCCATATGTTTTGTGACCACTATCAATTACTGCTTGATCTATTCGAAGAGCACTCTCCAATACTTCATCGTAAGTTCTTAATGGGAACTTTTGGACTTCTTCCTTCACTTCTTTGTTAAGTGAATGAAGGAATAAATCACATAGTTCCATTTGATCCATATTTGGAGCACTTTCCGAAGAATAAAGAACTGTACGCCACCTTTGGATGAAATGGGTGACATATTCGTTGTGTTCTTGTTTGATGTGTAAGAACTCTCTGATTCCTATTCTTAATAATTTGTTCATGTCGAAGGCCTTGATGAACTCTGACACGAGTTGTTTGAATGAATGTATGGAAGCCTCAGGTATTCTATAATACCAATCGAGAGTGATGCCTTCCAAGGTTTTTGGGAATATTTTAGCAACAACCCCATCCCATGGGAGTAGTTCTCGAATGGCCGTAGCGTAAGCTTTGATATGCACGTTTGGATCTCCCTCTCCTTTGTATTTGGGAAAATCAGGAAGAGGTCTTGGAAGCATGATGCTTCGTATGGTGAAATCTAAGGGCTCTTTCAAATATTCTGAGTATGTCCCTATCGCATATGTTTCGACCATTGACGGTGCCTATTGAGGGAGCGGTGGTGGGATGGTTTGTTGGTATGGCACAGCGTATGCGTTGGCAGGGGCATAAGGAAGCCCCTGTGTTTGAGCAAACATGTCGGGAGAGGAGAACATATCCCCTTGTGGTGATTTGGAGTATATGTTTAAGTATGACGGGGTACTGTCCAAGAATGGATTGTTCTGTACTAGACCGGGAGGAACAGTGTTAGAGATGGTGGGTCTAGTTGGCATTTGTTGTGAATACTGAGGAGTCATGCCTAACGTGCCTACTCCTGTGAGGAGATCTACTTGGCTAGGATGGTGTGGAGGATTGGAACTCCCTACTTGCATGAATTGTGAATTTTGACTTGCTTGGGCAAGTTCTAACCCTCTAACCTTTTCTATTAGAGTTGAAATGACTTCATTTGGTGAAGTCACGGTGTTTTGCCGTAGTGGCGTTTGTTGTATACCATGGTTTTGTATAGGTATGTGATATCCTGCTATGAACTGATCACTATCTTGCCAAGTTTCTCCAAGAGTATTTCCTATATGCAGTGGCACAGAGGTATTTTCTTGAAAAGAGACCTCGGGTTGTGTTTGTAAACCTCCTACAGGTGGATACATACTTCGAGAACGTTGGTTGTTCCTGGCATAACGTATCAATATTCATCGTCTAAACCTCGGTATGAGTCTGATTGTCTACTAATTTGTGGTCTAAGCAGCATCTGAGGAGATGAACCAGATTCTCCGGTGAACGTCATGTTATTCGAGCCTGAAGGCTCTGTTTGTTGTGTTTGAGCGAGCTGATCTAACTCCTTAGTTTGAAATGATGAGTTATATCTGATTCTCGAGTTTGTGTTGACAACTGGTTAGTTGAGTAGTTGTCACCCCATACTGAGAGTGAGGGTGATGATTGCCTATTTTGCTGGGCGTAGTATGCCTCAAGACCCAAGAGGGGTCTGCCATATGCATCAAATCCCGACATATTTGGGGGGTATATGAATACCCACAGAATAATGGGAAGGAGCGAAAGTGATGGTTAATGAGGTAGAAAATGACTAATGAGATGGAGAAGGTGAAAAAGTTGTTTGTTTCACGTCGGGTTCACCAATTTTGTTGGTGAAGCTGATGTGAAGGTTAATGAGGTACAAAAGGTGAAACAATTGTTTGTTTCATGTCGGGTTCACCAATTTTGTTGGTGAAGTTGATGTGAAGGTTAATGAGGTACAAAAGGTGAAACAGTTGTTTATTTCACATTGAGTTCACCAATTTTGTTGGTGAAGCTGATGTGAAGGTTAATGAGGTACAAAAGGTGAAACAGTTGTTTGTTTCACGTTGGGTTCACCAATTTTGTATGATGGAAAAGTGACAAGCAAGCGTGGGAATCTACAAGTAACTCTTCCTCGCACCCGACCTCCCGAGGTCGTGCCGAGACAGCCGGTGGGTATGGAATATGTGTGAGATGTAGACAAACTAGTTAGGCAATCTAATGTCTTCAATACGCATTAGTGGAATTTGTGAGTCTAAGGCAAAGAAGGCCCTCCTAACTTGAACTGGTGTGATAGATCAGTCAACAAGGATGACTGCTCGAAGGCTCCAATCAATATCAAGCTCTGGCGTGATTCGATCTATAGGTTGTGGAATACGTGGAAAGTGACCCGGATAGTTTCGTGTATTTCTCCGGACAGGGTCATATGGTGGATGGTAAATGTAGTCAATTCTATGGACGATTCTCTAGCCTAGTCCAGAATTCCCTAGCTCTATTAGCTTCTGTGTCTAGCAAGGATAATTGTTCGATGATGATAGGTGGAAGTGGGGTAGACCGGAATACTAGTGTGCATAGGCCAGTGTCTATGTCTAATTCTCTTATGGATTCGTTGGGCATGGGATTTGTGGGTCACAACCGTAGATTCTTAGTTGTTGTGGACCTATTATGGTCATGCGTGAAATCAAGTCCTAATCCCTAATATCCAGTAATTGTATGCTTTCTCAGCTTCTATATTTAGGATCAATAACTGTGTGATTTTCTCAGAATACCCTACAGGCATTCGTGCAACCTGGATTCTTAGGCTGGTATCTATATCTAGAAGAGTGTCTCCTGCATCTGGCTGTGGGACCAAAGGATCACAACCAAAGGTTTTTTCTCTTTCAAACCCTTCTACAGTCATATGAATGTTGCCTAGGGTAATCTGTAGTTCGGTTGATTTGACCAAAACATGTGTGCTTGGTCATCTTCTACGTTTAACCCACTCAATTGGGAATTGATTTCTTGCAAGCTTACCATTGTTTAGAAGACTTGAATCCTAAGATTTTGATCTATATCAGTTATCGCTGTGATGAGATTGGGTTGAGGCACGATTGGCTCGAATACGTATTCTCTGGGCTCTCTAGGTCCCGTGATTGTCATACAAAAGCAATAATGTAAAAAGAACTACAGTAAAATGAAACTTAACTATGTCGAATATATCTATATATGATTTCTCTATTTTTTTGTTTTCTGATGAACTTTACGAATTTAAGAAAGCAACTATTTAAAATATCTAGAAATGACAACTAAAATAATAATTTAAAACAAACAAAATAACCGAGTGTAGCTATTTGTCTATGTAATTTTTAGATCTATTCTAAACAATAAAATAGCTTATCTAATCTATTTGCAAGATTCTCGATCCTACCTCAGAAGTGAGGAGTGAATCATAGTTTCTCAGAAACTATCAATCCCCACAACTTCCCTGGTAATATCGAGAATAGAATTTACTTGAAATAAAGCAATTAACTACTCTATTTGATATGATTCTAACTAGAACTTTGAAAGCTAGAACCTGGATTCTGCAGAATAGTGGCGAATCTGATGGTGTGTGTGATCTTGTCCCCTCAGTGTGATCTCCTCGTTCCTTCGTGTTCATGTGGATCCAGAAAAGCATGTAATGCTAGCATCAACAGAAGTAGATATTGGGACAAAGGTAGCTCAAGACACAGACTGAATACAATGCGAGTAGGAGAGGGATAGCGCAAGAGTACAGAGCTTGGCTTATGTAATTCCTAGCGGGATCTATTGCGAGTCATGCAACATAAAGTGTCCAGAACCTGAAACTATCCTGTTTGAGGAGCAAAACCTACAACTTTAATGGCTTCCTAAGCTATTCTACTCCAATGGATTGGATGAAATAACAACACTGCTTGCACAAGATGGATTTGTGGCTTACCAACAGTAAAACAATGCTAACTAAGCATGCAATGAACTAAACTATGAATCCTAAGCAAGATAAAAGACTGAATTACTGAAATGAGAAGATGAGAAGTGAATGAGGGGCCATTTTCTTGAGCACAAGCCAACTATTTATAGCATTTGCATTTACCCAAGGTAAAAGCCAAATAGAACTCTTAAACTATAAACAATGGCAAAACACTATTCCAGGGAACCAGAATCATAAATGCAAGCTCATGGCGGTAAAAGAAAGCTGGTAAAATGTTGAATTTATGTGAGTCATGTTAAAAGAGCTTTCTGGAAAATGTGTAAAGGACTGCCGCCCTGAGCAGGCGGTGGTTTTCACAATCAAGAGAAAAGGCCAAGAAAAAGGGGAAAAAGGGAAAAACAAAGCATGGAGGGGCTAAGTGGGGCATGCGGGATGTTAACGCACACTCGGAGAGATTTTCCAGATCCCGAACACCTTGCGAGGAGACCTGTATCATCATTGGGGCATGTGTCACATTGTTTTGGTAGTACAATACCTTACAATTTTGGGTACGTACACTTCCCAATCTACAAGTTCGGTATATACAAGGGTTTCTTGTTAATTGGTTTGAGGATTCGTTTTATAAGGTAAGGACAACTAAATCAGGGAATAGGTTAGTGGAAGTAATATTCTCGTAGAGGCTATATCAGAATGAGATGATTCATCCTCACGTTTGGAAGAGGTGGAATCAATCTCAAAGGATGGATCGTCATGTGGTCTTTTTCCAAGACCATGTTTTTCTGATTTGAAGAGAGGAAAAGGAATGGGTTCTAATCACCCTCGCACATTTATACCACATCTAAACCCATTGGAACCCATGATGTACATCATATAGTGGCCTTTGACATATAGCGGAGCATGATGGCATGAAGCCATGGTACCTTCAAGTAATGCTGGTGGGATCTTATAACATCTTTTCGTCGGATAATAAACTGGTAGGAATGAACTTATCCAATGGTTTAGGGAATTGGTCCTAAGTTCTTTTGAATCGAAAGTAGGGTTTACACATGTCATGGGCACACCGATAAATCTAATATTAATAACACTTTTTCAATAGTGAATGGCTTACCTAGGCCATATTATTCGATGTTTCCTCCCATGATGTGAAAGGATTAACCAATGAAGGAAAGTCTTGATTACAAGAAGTGAGTGAATCTAGATCCAAACTTTCCTTGATATCCTCAAATTGTAATGGAACCACAATGTCTATGAAGGGAATTCGAAGCTTTGTAATGTGTAAATGGTTTTGGATCACCCTAAATGGTGATTATTTGTCCTTTATGGAACATTTTGATACATTGATGGAAAGTTGAAGGAATGGCCTGTATGGCATGGATCCATGGGTGTCCTTAGAGCATGTTTTATGGTAGATCCAAGTCAAGGACATAGAACGTTCTATCTTGAAAAATTTTCCCTACTTCCATTGGAACTACTATAGTGCCTATTGAATCTCCCTCCTCATTATCATAGGCCATGATTGTAATATTTTTGGCCCCTAGATCCATTTATGAGTGGTCTATATGCTTAACTAGATTCAAAGTACAATTGTTTAGATCGATCCTCCATCCATAAGTAAAAATGGACGTCGCGAATATGTATAGTGTAAAAACACTATCTTGATACATTAACTGAGAAAGTGAGGTGTTAGTATCAAGATGATGTTATTTCAATATATATATACGACAATATCAACACTCTAAAAAAGACATAGATGACATTAGAACTGAAATGAAGTATGATTATAATAAGAATTTTTTTAGTTTCACGAAAATCATAACAAGCACAATAAACGAAATTATATCAAGTTCTTAAGAGACTTAAAATGTGACATAATTACCAATATTGTGTGACTAAAATGCAAGCAAAACTATCAACCTAAGGAGAGATAAATGATGAACTGAAATCAAAGTATTGAAGATGATCTTGAAATCAATATTAAAAACTATCAAAGATACAAAAATGTACTTGTGCACTTTAGAATTTTAACAACCCATCCACAAACATGGATGTGATTAAACGAACAAAAACTAGTGAGTACTATCTTTGATAAGACGCGTGAGGTATGCTTCCTTCTCACCCCAAAAATGAGTGGTGAGAATGCAAGGGTATAGATAAAAATGTGAAAATAAACTAAGTGCCACTTAGGTAGAGTTTCACCTCGTCTGAAGGAGAAAATGAAAACCGAGCTAAGTGAGACATCATTTAATTCTGTGATGAAAGACACTTAAATATAACTTACATGGGATATTTTCCTTGTTCGAGAAACAAGGTTCAGAATCTAAGTGAGTCATCACTTTGTGATGGCTTAACGTGACAAAAGACTAGCAAAGTGGGCTCCAAGATAGAATGGCCTCCCTAATAAGATCTCTCAACTAGGTGTCATAAGTTGTCTAGGAGTGAGTTTAATTTTTCCAAAGAGTCACACTGACTGATTTGGGAGTATCTTGGATTTACTTTACCCCCTTCAAATATGATGAGAAACTAGTGCATTCACATGTATTCTCATTAAGGTCACGATACGGACAAATTTCGCTCTAACTTACAATGTGAAATCTAGTCAATGTGAAATTTCACTCTAACTTCCTATTTCATCCATGAGGTTACTCAAAGTGGATTACTTTAGGTTATAGTAACCAAACCCATTATTGTATCTTAAGGCATTATGCCAAAGGGGTTATGTTCCAGATTGAGCAGATAGGGACGTGCCCTTTTTTGAAACCTACAATACAAAGTGTGATGTGAAGTAGTGTATTTTTATCTCACTTAACTTAATGTAGCACAACATTTGGTAACCTATATAAAACATGTGTATTAGAAGTTTTTTGTTTCTTAAATCCTCCTTTCTTTGACAAGTGTTAGGCCCTACATGCAAAGAGTTAGTAATTTTCCATCAAATAAGAAAGAGAGTTTGCACGTTGTTTTTTATTCCTAAGATCACTAAAAATGTGCAAAGGAAGAGCATACATAACGTGAAAACTTAACTAGAACTGGTTTTGGAAAATAATTTAAGTTTTTTGCAAAAGGAAATTTTTTTAGAAAAAATTGAACTTTAATTCATTTTAAAGCTTAAATTGAAGTGTTTTGAAAGAAAAATAGAAGGTTTCTAAAAAATTTATTCCCAAGATCACCTAGAAGGTGTGAGGGAAGAGCATACACGTTTCAAAGGACCCCTAAAATTAAAAAATGTGAACACTCAACTAAGTTAGCACAAAAATATGATGGAAAAGAAACTCGCAAATCACTATTAGAACCCTACAAAAAGTTAGAAAACCATGAAAATCAGAAAATTCTGGAAATCTATTTTTAGTAGTTTTTCAACAGTTTTTAGTATTTTACATTTTGGAGGTCTCTGGGGGCATTTTGGGAGTTTGATGATAAAAATAATGATACCAAAGGTATATTACTTTTAGAAATTCCCTCAAAATGTTCACTTTGTGCTCTTTTCCGACACTTATTCAAACTCCAAAATGGGTCAATAGGTCAAAATATATGACCCAAACAAAGAGCACTAAAAATTAAATGAACAAATCCGGATCAAATAGATATACCTATGCACCCTTTAAGGTGTATGCACGCCATTTTTACATGTGCACACCTCCTACAGAGACACCTACACACCCTTTAGGGTGTATGTGCACCCTTTTATGCGTGTGCATGCCTATGAGGAAATGACAAGATGTTAGGTCTACAGTGGTATTTGCACTACCCAAGAGATGCATACACTAGAAAAAGGGTGTGTGCATGCCTATTTGGGCATGTGCATTCTTGGTAAAAAAATTTGACAGAGGTTTAAGAGTACACGGTGCTTGCACGTGGATTTGAGTGTCTCATGCGCGCCTAGTGAAAATGATAGGTTACAGGGGTGTCTCGTGTTGGCAGAGGGGTATGTGCACCATGATTTAGGTGTGTTCACCTAATATCAGTGTACATACGCATGGTTTTGGGTGATATGCAGCACCTTTTCTAAAAATGATAGTCTAACAGTGCATTACTGCTCTGGCAAAAAGGTGTATGCGTGCCTGCTTGAAAAACCACCAAAAAACACGGAAAATGAAATTTTAAAAGTTTCCACAGGTTAGAATTTAGCCATTAAATGTAGTTTCTATCATAAAATTAACAAAGAAGCATTAAAAATAAGGTTAACTACATAAAACCTAGCTAAATAGCCCAATGCAAAATATTTAACCCTACAAAAACATGTAAAAAGTTAGAAACTAAACTAAAAGCTTCAAAATGACCCCATTAAAGGAGGATGGACTAAGTGTCCCACCAGGCATGCCAAATGTGTTCAATGAAAAGTTTCAAAAGCCATGGACATGGGGTAAGAATATATAAAGAAACCCCAAAATATTTTAACAAACTAGTCAATAAACTAGTCGATAAGAAATAAATAAGGTTTCACCACCGGTTGCATGCATTAAACTTGAAAGGAACAAACAACCTAATATATTTAGTAATCCCCTATTATTGAAAGCTTTAACAAATGAACCTGGTAAGGATTCTAAGTAATCAATTTGTGATTATGAGAATGGGAGCTCACCATTAATGGCTTCAAGGCCAATGGTTCTTCCCATTTACTCAATACTTGGTGTGCAATCAGAATGGTAAAAGCAATAGCTCAATAAAAGAAATAAAATAAGATCTAAACCCTAAGGAAAATGCTATAGTTTATGTTAGAAATAAGGAGATTTCAATTACATGACAGGTAGGTAGGAAGAAGGAGAGTTCTATAACAATGCTTTAAGAGTTAACTAAGCATCATTTAACCTAAAAATGTTACAAGGTGTAAATTACACAAGAGGTAGGTATGTAGATATAATATGCTTTCCTAACCATTCCAAATACATGTTTAAGTTTATCTTAAATGAATCATCTTATATCATATAATGACATGATTGATCTTAATGTTATGAAGGTGTGTTCATTAGATATTTTCTTATTTCAGCCTTAGCTTAAAACAAGCTTATTTAAAAATTTTACTTTAGACTTCATAATGATGAAGTCTAAATCCCTTTAGTTCCATTTTTAAGCATTCATATTTTGATTAAAGAAATCTTCCTAAGGAAGAACACAATCAACCATTCTCATAATATATTAGTAGACTAAACAAGATCTCAAAATCTATGATTGATTTAAAGGAAAATATTCTCTTTCCTTTATCAAGGACTAATGTCCAATTATGAAAATAGATCACATATGTTTTAATACAACCAAGAATTCATACACATATATATAATTCAATCATAATCCCTTTCTATTTTTTAAGGATCTATTTAAGAGTATCAACTATTAGTTGCATCTCTTTTATGTGTAACTAAATCAACTAATATTTCATATCCTTAATCCAAAAGTCTTATAAATATAAGAACTATCAATTTTCTTAATCCCATAACACTTAAATATCTAAATTTCCCCTTCATTAATGATATTACTTAATAATACATCCCAATTTATGCCAATGAAGGTATCACAATAAAGTAGTAATTCAACAATCATCAAACCATTTATTTATCAAAAAGGGAGTGATCCATTCACTTTGGATACAAAAATATTTCAAGGATTACAAAGTGTCATTACAACAATATAAAACTAGTTTTATTACATCTTCCTTTTCTGAAAAAATACATCTCAAGTAATGTCGCTACATAATCATCATAATAAAGAGACAATTTATTTAGTAAAATAGATGTAACTTTCTATATGTCTTTCTCCTTTCATCTTTTACGAAATCCATTTGTAAAATTGTTAGCATGAGTCAATTCATATGAACTGAGCATGATAAGCACTATAACATTAAAACATTGTGCTTTTATCTAACTGTTTCATAAAAAGAACCCTATTATTTATGAAACAGTTCCAAAAACACAAAACAAGATAAACAAAAAGACTTTTCCCAAAAGATTACAAACCAAGAAGGAGAGAGAAGATTAAATATTCTATAAGTAATGTATAAGCAAGGACTAATTAAATCATCATAGTTAATCCTAACTCCACATCCTTATGAACTTATTACAGTAGGCTAGAAATCAAAACAACAATATTAAATAAAGGAGAAATTCATATTTCCCAACCTAACTTGTCTTATCATTCAAGTTTCCAAATTAAGTTCCTCAACTCAACCTATTCTGACTTTACAAGAAGAAGTACAAGGATACATAAAATTACCTTTAGTAATAAAAATATTGTGTTGTTATTCAAAAGTTAACAACCTGATTAGTAACTGAAAAGACCAACCAAAAATCTAAATACATTCCATCAAACAATATTAACTATATCAAGTTCAGTACAAAGTCTAAAAATTAGGTTGATCAAGAATAAGTCTCAACATTCTAGGTAAGGAAGGTTTAACCAACTAAGAATAAAAACAAGACCAACATAACTTACTGTAAAATTTCACTACAAACTCTGAATTCATTTCAGAGTTAGGATCCTAAGTGATCAATACATAACAAATATTCAAGCTTCCCAAAACATCAACATTTGAAAAGGTTCCTAAAGGATTTCATTCCAACCCAAGTTTAGAATTCAATACTACAGTCATAGATAATCCTAAGTAATATTTTTGAACTTCTATAACAGATTAAAATCTTATCCGACTGATGGGACTCATCATAATGAAGGATCCAAATATGAATGCAACAACAAATAATAGACAACACAATACACCAACCATCCCAAGGAAGTCATACACTAGATTCTACAGTATCACAAATCATGAAAATAATATGATATCTCAAGGATTTAAGAAAGTATAAACTGTAATGTAAAAGGAATGCGACATACACTCGTGTAGACCCGAGTTCCACAACTCAAAGATTGGAATAAATTCTTTTAAAAGAGAGTCTATTAACCAAATAATACTTCCCTCATTGGAAGAAAACATAGTTTAGCTTGAGACCACAACAACATTAACTTTTTGTTTAAGTTAACTTAAATTTTGGAACAATCAACACAATGTTTCCTCCTCTTACAGGGGTAACCTTAATGGGTTTGAGCTCTTAGAAGATTCAACGACTAACAAGAAAGAGAAACATATAATAGTCTAAGTTCAAAACTGGTTGCCAAAAGAAATCTTTATCATCCAAAGATCTTCCCACCGAAAAGAGCTCATCAACAAATCAATAATCTTTACAAAATTTCCAAGATCAAAAAGATCTGATAAGGAAACCAAAATCCCGATGGGTTTATAAAAATATGAAATATACACAACAAAAAAACAAACCATTCATAGTCACACTTTCTGTTTGACTACTATCCGATGAGGTTCTACAAAAGAACAAGGATTTGATACAATGCCTATTTGGGGAAGAAACCAAAAATAAGTATATCTCAGATCTAAATGAACTGTATATTCCTCAAAAATACAGTTGCGAAACAAGTTGAACAAAGTAATGGGTCCTCTCTGCCATTATCAAGAAAATAGACCAAAATGCAGAATACAAGATTATCATGAAAAAATGTGTAAATCTTAAACCGCCAAAGGGAAGTCTCCAGAATTGTTAAAATTCAATCATAATGATAAGGAAAGTATTCTAATTGAGAATCTACAAATTCTAACCAAAACCAAGACTATATTAAGGCATACACAATACCCAGACAAGGTATTTCCCTAAACAAAGATATAGTTATAGTCATGTGTAAAATCCAAAGAATTTCATAAAAAAATAAGCTAACATTACTATAAGTAAATCAATAGAAACAAAATTCCATTTTACACACAACAACACAAAAATCATATTGCATCCAAAGAAAAATCGAAACACCATTGAAGCAAGGAAAGGAAAACACAAACCCAAAACTAACAAGTTTAAAAAAGAGAAGAGTTCTTTTAATGAAGACATTTAAATAAAAGTAGAAGACTTAAAGAGATAGGGCCTATCATGCCTGATAGAGCTCATGTCTTCTATTATTTTTTGCAAATCTTCTAGAAGAGCCTCGATAGAAATATTTCCACAAAATTCTAACAACCAGCTCCAAAATCTCCTTTTCTTCTTCTTATAGATTCTCCATCTTATTTTTGTTACCAACGCCACCATGCAAGGGGAAATAATCATGCAAATATTCGAAATGAGGGTTCAAAAATTAAAACCACATACAAATCTACAAGCTCACCAAAAACCAAATGAACAATGCAAAAATGAAACCATTCTTTCTTCCAACTTCCCCTACTTCTTCAGCATTTTTTCACAATTGCCAAGAATAATTAATGCAAACAAGACTCGATACCTTCCTATCTTTCCCACCTCTACCAACTCATGTTTTTCCATTACCAAATTTAAAATCCATGCAACTAACACTTTAGTAGAGGTTCCAACTCAACCTCCTACTATCCTTCATGCACTCACCAAATTTGGCGGCAACAGAGAGTTTAAAGCCCAATAAATCCTCATAAATACATAGAGGTTGGTGCCACCGACCTACCTTTACATGTCATCCATTCCATCCCCTTAGGTTAGCCCAAGTCTTAGGTTAGGTTCATAACATTAGATTAGGAACTAACTTAGGTCCTTAGGTTAAAGTCTATTAATTTAGTCTTAGGTTTCCCTTTTAATAAACAATCCTCATTAATAAAAGAACCTAGTAACTTAGGATAAGATTACAATCTTAGGAACATAGATTTAATTAGGTTCCTTTAGAAATTGTTAAAAATTGTAAATTAAAACTTACCAAAGAAGAATTAAAATGACATTCAAGGATCACATAAGAAGCATGTGAGCAACAGAGGTTACCAATGATCCCAAGATAACATGGGTTCAAAGATCCTATATTCTTCCCAGCTCAGTCAAGATGACCTCAACATCATGAAATTGAAATCATGCCTTAGATCACTAAAATTGATCCAAGGTATAGCTATCTTGCATCAAAGATTATGAAGACTGAAGCACAAGTTCAAGTGCAATAAATACTATGAACTAGTTTAAACTGAATCAATTTCTTATTTCCACATGCAATGAATCATTCAACATAAGAAGGAATGAAATACTTCATTTTAAATTCAGCATAGACATGGTAGAATTATATCTATTTCTAGAAGATAACATATTATCTACAACAAACATGATTACTTAGTTCACAAGAGTACACCATCTTCAGACAAGAATCACATATCAACATTTGAAAATTTGAGTACAAAAGTCATCATAGATATCAAATATGTTAGAGGCATTACATACCTCCCTCCTAAAAATCATCATCATCCCGATGATTAACTTAGTCCATATTTTAACAAGAAATAAAATCATAATTATAGTTCTTTTATCCATAAGTTCTCAAACAAAAACCAGATTTGAGAAATTCAAATTTTCATAATTTATTGTGGCATTAAAATAACTATTTGAGTACTAATAAATATAGTACACCTGCCAAAACTGGTAGAATTAAAGATATCTTAAAATCAAATTTTTTACTTGTTTCCAAACATCATAAGCAATTGCTCAAATAAATGAGGAAAAGAAATTTTCATATCCTCAAGGTTTTCCCATGTTGCACTTTCTTCATTAAATTGGTCCCACTAAACCTTGCATTGACTAATTTCATGATTTCTCAAGTGCAACTGCAAGTTTCCAACACTCTTATGGGTTCAACCATGATTATTTCTGGGTCTTGGACCTGCAAGGAATCCCAATTTAACACATGTGATAAATATGAAACATATTTCTTAAGAAAAGAAATATGGAAAACATCATGCATTCATGACAAATTAGGAGGTAATGCTAAATGATAAGCTACATGGTTGATTTCTTCAACTATCTCGAAAGGTCCCATAAATCGAGGTGATAGTTTCATTGCCTTACCAAGGTTATAGAGGTATTTTTAGGTTTAACACATAAAAATACCTTTTCACTAAGTTTGAACTTCTTATCAATCCTTTTCGATCTGCATAACATTTCTACCTAATCGTATCTTCTTTTAATCATTCACGAATCATTTTAACTTATTGTTTCATTCTAGTAAGGATTCCAAGTCCAATTACCTCTCTATCTTTGATGTTATCCCAACTAACTAGAGTTTTACATTTCCTTTCTTACAATGCTTTGAAAGGTGTCGGTTTTAAAGAGGCATGATATGTATTATTGTAAAAAAATTCAACTAAAGGAAGGTATTCAAACCCATTTTTACTGCTGATCCATGTAGTACCTTCGTAACATATCTTCCAAAACTTGATTAAATATCTCAGTTTGACCATTTGTTTCCGATGGTATGCGGAACTAAAATTCAGTTTTTTCATAAGGCTGCATTTAGTGTTTGCCAAAAATGAGATGTCATTCTAAGGTCCCTATCTAATATAATCAATTCAGAACTCCTGTAATTTGAAATTTTCAAGAAAAATATTTTCCCGAATATAGGTGAATCATCCTTAAGATTACCAACAATTAAATGTGCTACTTTTTTCAATTTATCAACAACAACTAAAATAACATCATGTTTATTTCTTGACATAGAAACCCCGAACAAAATCCATGCTAATTACTTGCCACTTATATTATGGTATGCTATGAGGATATAATAAACTAGCTGGGTGCATATGCTTAGCCTTAACATACTGACATTCCAAGTAGTGTGAAACAAAATTAGTTATGTCTTTCTTCATCCCTTTCCAAAAATATTGATGTTTTACATCAGCAAGCATTTTTGTAATACCAAGATGTCTTGAGTAAGGTGAATTATGAAATTCCATCATTAAATTTTTCCTTAACTCATTTCCTAAAGGTACATACACCCACTTTTCATATCTCAAAATTCCTTTGTTATCTAAGTTAAAAATTTATATCTTACATCATTTGGATCTAATGCAAGTTTTGTTTTTACCTGCTGAAGGTAAAAATCAGATTCCATGATACTTTTTATCTCATCCTTAAATAGAGTTCTGAAATTTATAAGTGCAAAAATATGTTTCCTATGACTTAGTGCATCTCGCCACTCTATTTTATTTTCCTTTAATGTAACTTATGTCAAAATTATATTATGACAAAAATCTATCTTCATTTTCTTGCATTTAGATTTGGATGAGTGAAAATATACTTCATCCTAATATGATCAGTCTTTAATTAAAAAGGCCTTCCTAAAAGATAATGTCTCTATACTTGAAGCACATGAACTATGGCAGCAAGCTCTAGGTCATGGGGAGCATAATTTAACTCATGTAACTTGATTTTTTCTTCTCTCGTAGGCTATAACATGATTATTTTGTAACAAAATACCTTTGAGTCCTTCACCGAAAGCATCCATAACTACCGTAAAGTTTCCGTTTAGATCTAGTATAGAAAAAAAGGTGCAGATGTTGGTGATCCTTAAGAGTTTTAAATGGTGATTCATATTTATCACTCCACACAAATTTCTTATCTTTTTTTGTAATTAAGTTACCGGGAAGGAACTTTTGAAAATTCCTTAAAAACTTTCTATAGTAACCAACAAGCCCCATGAAGCTTCTGACTTCATGTACATTCTTAGGTGCAGTCACTCAATTATGGAAACAATATTTGATGGATCAACTATTATTCCATCCTTATGTATGACATGTCCTAAATAGTGAACTTCTATTTCATAAAAAGAACATTTGGACAACTTGCCATATAATCTTCTCTTTCTTAAGATTTCAAGTACTATTTTCAAATGCTCATGATGCTCATCAATGCTTTTAGAATAGATAATAATATCAACCAAGAATAGTACAAACTTGTCTAGGTACTCTTAAAAGATATTATTCATTAAATTTATAAAAGCCGCAGGTGCATTTGTCAAACTGAAAGGTAAAAATATAAATTCATAATGTCCATACCTGGTTCAAAGGTTGTTTTATGAATATCTTCATCTTTAATTATTAACCTATGATACCCGAACAAAGATTTCTCTTAGAATATATTGATGCACCATGCATCGATCAAAAAAATCATCAATTCTATGATGCCCGGTTAAAAAAACCCACTTGAGACCCATGAACGACCTAGGTTTAGTTAGAAAATTATGGAATAAATTTTTTTATTTTTTATTTTGATTAGGAGTTAACGACCAAAGTCTCAAAGACAAATAAATTCCACTGATAACTTTTCTCATTGTAATAATTACTAATTTCTTGTTATAGAGCAACAAGAGCAATAAGTCCACCCTAGCTCAAATCTCTCTAGGGATTAATTTAATTACGATTACATTGAAATTTTAGCTAAACATTCCCGATTAAAATTTTAGTGTTGAGGGACCCAAGACAATTAAATACGCAAGGTATTTAATTTCCACCGATCAAAGACAAGAGCAAAATTAAATTACAAAGTGAGGGAAAGAACACATAAATAAAGTCAACAGAGCAATGTCTCACTTACCCACTCCCAGCACTTGATTGAGAGTGTCTACCCTAGGTTGCTAGGCAACAACTACCACTAACAGATTTCAAACAACTCAAATCCACAAGAACAAACTTCTCTTTTATTAACAATTCCCAGAGGTCACAAGGTCCAAAACTTAGGGCTAGAAGTTTTAGTTAGCTTCAGGGAGAAATTTTCTCCCATACCCAACTCTCTAACATGATCAAATTTTTAACTGAATGTTTCTCCTTCTTAACACTTCTAAAATTTCCCTAAACCATTCCCAATGGATAGGAAATTTTCTCACCTTTCCGGTGATATAAAGAAGTCCTCCTAACTCCTTACAAAACTCAAGATATGAGTGGGTGGAGTTCTTAGGTCAAATTTTCCCCAAGGGGACACGTGTCAAGAGGAGGGGAAAGCACCTCCAACGGGTTGGCGGGTCACGGGGCGGCTTGGGGAATTTTTCCCATCGCGCGGGCACAAATGCAAAGTTTCTTTCATGCCTCTATGGGTCCCTGGTGGACACGTGTCAAGTCCTGGCACAAAGTGGGAGAGGGGGAGGGAATTGGTGGAGCAGTGGGAGGATTTAGTGCATTGCACCCGACGAGAGGAAAAAAATGGAGAAAGGGACATGCGGATCAGCACACCCGTGGAAGAAGAAAATCCCGAGGTGGGGCGGTGATGCGGGGCCGCGGGGAATCTTGTTGAAATTTTCCCAAGGCCAAAACCCAAAGAAATTAAAGGGGTCCTCCTCCCGCTGCCACCCCTAAGGTGCCACGTGGCACCTTCTCATTGGCTCTAGGCCGGCGGGCTAAGATGGAAATTTTTCCAAAATTTTAAAAAAGGTCAAGGGTCAAGAGAAACGTACTCTCTGCATAGCTCCAAGAGGACACGTGGTGTCCTCTCGATTGGGCAATGGGGTGGGGAGGAAAATGGAAAAAAATTCTGAAACCAAAATTTTTCCAAAAACTTTTCTAAGGCCAAAATGATGGGAAATTTTTGGGTTGCGGGCCCACCAGGGAAATTTTTTCCAAATTTTCCCGCTAAGGCACAAAAACTTCAAAGTGCCATAAATTTTTCTAGGAAGCTCAGTTTTGGGAAAACGAGGACTTTTGGAAAGCTCTCGATGCCCTCTTTGCACAGGAAACATAAATTTTACATTTTGATAATTTTTAAGGGTAAATTTTGTAAAAAGGATCTACAGGCTTATAATTAGTGAACTGACAATTTTCAACTTCTCAATTTGGTTAAATTAGATCTCCTCCTTCACTCAACATGTCAAAAAAACATGGAGGACTGGTCTAGGGAGGGTTTAGGGTGTTTTTTGAAATTTAATTTGTTCAATTGATTCAAAATTGTATTTTTCCAACAAGTGACAGAAAATGACTGTTAGAGGGATCATTTTCAAATTAGCAATGGTTAAGTTGTTTTCTTGAGATTTCTTTGTCAATTTTAATTCCTAAATGTCTTATCATAATAATATATAACATTTTAAGTTGATTGTTAAGTGCATTTCTGAATTGTATAATTTGATTGCATTCCTTTTTTTTCGGTTTAAAATTATACACAATGTCAGTGATCAGTTTCTTCAAGAGTTATTTATCAGTTTTGTCTTATAGGTATGGTATTTAATACCTAAACTAATCCATTACCTACAGTTGATTCTAACAATTCATTTCCAAGTTAAATTACAAGTTCTATTTCAATTTTAATATAATTCCAAGGATGCAAAAACATTACGCTTCCTTCCTACGCATTCTTCTCTCCAATAGAGATTTTAATTCACAATAGCAATTAAATTTCAATATAGTGATGCAAGTTTGAGAAGTTAGGGCATTCCTTTATTGACTTCCAACAAAAACTTTAAAAATTATCTCTTTCTCTTAACTTTAAAATACAATATACAATACATATAACCATTTTTCACATTCCTTTTCAAAACAAAGAATGGAATATAACTCTCTACATTTCACATTTCAATTTCAATCTTTCCTCATCAATACAAGCAACTTCTCATTTACAATAATTATACAAATCATCCACTTCAAAGTGGGAAAGGATTACAATTAAAAGGGTATTCACAAGGGACTGTCATTCTGTATTTTCCTTTGCTCCAGAATAGCAGCATGCTAATTTTCTATTTTCTCCAAGTTGATCACAACAAAGAGGGGGAAAGGAAACGCTCTCCACCCAACCAAGACATCCAATGAAAGGAGAATCCTTCCTTCATCATTTTCCCCCGAGCCCCAACCAAAGTACAATACTAGATGTAATTCAACCCATGGCAACAACTGGTTTCCAAAAAACATCATTCTTTCACACATGCACATGTCAATATAAAACATAACCCAATACAAAACAACATTTTACAACTAAAATAGTAAACACTCAAATCACAACTCAGGTTTGATCATGTAAGCCAAAGGAGCAAGGACTATGGGGGAAGCTACTTATGCCTCCCAATTGGGAATTGGGCATCCACCTATAATCATACCACCAATATAACATATCATATCCCATAAACCTTATGCCTCCCAACCCCTCCTTATGCTCCCCCAACAAATTTTCCCTTATGCCCCCACAAGTAAGAAATGCAAGATATTTCTTTTCCATGGTGGATCCCAAACCCAAAACTCCCTCCAAAAAACTTTGATGCCCATGGCATTCCCTTATGCCCCCCCACATGGATTCCCCATAGCCTTCTCCTACATCTTCCCTAAGGCAGTCTACCCAACCAACCAACAAAAGAAATAAAACATTCTCCATACACACAACTCAACAAGAAAATAATAGCAATAAAAGAAGGAATAAACTCCTACCTCTCCATGGAAGGATTTGCTGCTCACAGAGCAAGCTTTGAATGTCAAAAATATAGTCCCAAAATAGTAGTGCTAAAGTATCAAATGCTCTCCAATTTCCTCCAAATCAACAAGAGTTCTAATCATAGAAAATGTGCCCAAGGATGCATGCAAAAATGATTCCAAACTCCTTTCACAAGCAAGGCTCCCAAAACAGCAAGGAAATTTTGCCCCAAGAGGAATAAGTAAGGTTTCAACAACCTCAACAAGCAAGGAGTTCAAATTTTTAAAGGAGAGGGAAGAGAAGAGGATGGTGTGGATCCATGTGGGATGCCACATTATTCTTCCTCAACCCCAAGATTAAATTCAACATCATTCACCCAAACACAATAAATGAAATGACAAATTAACTTACACACTCAAAAATAGCCCACACCTCAAGGGACAACCATTAAATTAAAATGTAAGAAAGTGCAATTAAAAACATGCACAAGAAGAATAAAATGCATTATAAAAAGTCACAAATCACTTCCCCAACCATAAGTATGGTTGGTAACATAAATTTAGAGGTATGGGACAAGTTTTACTTGTCCCACAAGCCTCCAAAAATAGCCCCCAAGGTCAAATTCGAATTTCCATGGAGGTAGAGTATTTCTTACTCCAAAATATGACTTACACAAACTCTTACACCTCTTACATCCCTTACAAATTAATTATAAATAGTTGACAACTCTAATAATTACTTTCCATATCCCAGTTTAATTTATTTAAAGTTTAACTATATGATTCCTCACATTAATCTATCACAATTAATTTATTAAAAGAAGAAAACACATTACAAATAAAATACATATAACAATAAATAAAATAGACACATTAATAAAACACACAAACCCATGGTCACATATAAGGAAATCCCCCCATGGGATCCCCTAACTAAATAAAACACAAGCATAAAACAAGTTGCCATGGTGACCTTGTCGAATTCATCTAGAATTCCACTTTGGTTAGTCTCCAATTCCTGATGTTTGTTGTGATATTTTAAACCTACAAAACACAAATACCTCCTTCAGCTTCATGGCCATATCAGAATGTCCAAAATGAATATATAAAAAAATCACAAAATCATCTTTACATATGAATCAAAACAATCACCAAGGTAATCAACGAAATCATTTACAATTTCTATCGACAATATATCATCATCAAATAATTTTCCTTTTCTAGGTTTACTCATAATCTCCAAAATCACATGTCCAAATAACTTCCATTAAACATCCATGTCAATAGTATATCATCATCCACATGTGAGTGTCTCTAATAATCACCATGCATTATATATAATCAAATTCAACAATAATCTAGGATCTGACATCTAACACCATACTAAATCAAAACTATTAAAATGTCTTTCATATAGTCTACAATCATGATCAGTAATAAAAGGTGCCAAAGGGAAGTGGGCACTACATACCCCTCCCCTTAGACTTGAATTCCTCCTGGAAGTCACAGGAAACTATGTGGAAACAATATAATAGAGAAAGGATCGTGCCCTTTTTGGAATTTCTTTGCTTCAACAAGTGTGGGTCTGCTGAACTCAAGTTTGGTCCAATATAATTCAATCGAAGAAGGGAGATTTCAAGGGATGAGTTCTAAACTTTCAGCATGCAAGGCTATGAACATAATAATCTAAGGAGTATCTTTACGCTATCAAACAAGACACAACACATAACAATATAACAATAAGAGTTCCAAAAGATCATCAAGAGCAACCACCCAGTAAGGGAATTATAGAGAAAATTTTCCATAAACTTGAGATGACCACACAGTTTCCCACTGATACACATACCACATTAACAAAAATTGAGGTTTCCACTAGGGTTAAATTATGCTTTCATAGTTTTTGTTTAGACAAGGCTAGCAAAATCAACCATGACCAATTTTGCATGAGAAACAAGTCTACACAAGGTCCCACAAATTGAGATCACACAAGATGAGGTTAATCAACAAGGACACCTAAATCAGAAAAACATTTACAATCATTAACTAATCAAGGAAAGAATTTCTATAACTTGAGAGGGTACAATCAACTTTTCATGGTAATGTAAGTGAAGTCAAGACCACAAGGTTTTCCTATAGTCTGATTTTTGCACTTTGTTTTAAGAATCGAGCACACCAAACAACCAAATCTAAAGAAGTCAACCATATAACAAAAGAAATATATATATATATATATTTATATTTATATTTATATTTATATCTCCCTAGCAACTAACATATCAATTCAATCACCATACATTAAAGCACAATGGGGAGTATTTATCTTATTTCCTACTTGTTGGCTTGAAAATTTGTCTCGGGGGACAAATTGGTGGTTTCCAAAACAACACTGTGGGAATCTAAGTCCCTCTACATTTTAATGGTGCAGCTCCCATATTATGCATGAAAAACAAGTGGATTCAATGGTGGTTTTTCAACTAGAGATCCATAGGAACACTCCACTGTCCCTATGGCAATAATAACAACTCCTTGCTATAGAAGAAATCAATCTAAGAAAGGGGAGGGAGTGAGAATGAAGGAGGGGAGTTCAATGTTGTGGGTAGAGTGTCAAATTCCCACACACATCAACTGGAAGTTTCATTACATGCATTCATTAACAGAAGAAAGACAAATTTGTAATTTCTAAGCACAAGACAAAATAAAACATGTTGGTTACAAAGCACCAATCGATCTTTCCATCCAGGGGACATAAAATTCCTTCCTTTTTTATTGATCTCAGAGTTGAAACTTGTACAATAAGTGGGAATAGAAGAAATAACATAGAGAAGGAGAATAGAAGAAGACTGACTGTCATTTTTATCCTCTGTTTGCAAAAACGTGCCTCCAATTTCCAAAATTGATTGCCAACCCCGCGAATGACATTGAAGGGTCATTATATCCCTCAAATTAAAATGGTTACAAACCTACAAATTATCCATGCCTCTTCGAATTCCATTCTTGTGAATAAAAAAGCCCATGTCATGTCAAAAACCAAACCTTGCGAGCAAATGTTACACCCGATTTTCTAGTTTGAGTATAAGACGTTGGATTTTCTCCATGCATTTGGATCTTGGGCCATTGCAAAAAAATTGATCATTTCCCCACTTCTAGATTCCTCGGTTTGCATATGAGTTGTTTTCTCCTTTGCCATAATTGCTTGAAATCAGACCATCCATGTGGTAGGAGAACATTGGAGTGAAGTTGGGAGGATTTTTTTGTTTTTGCATGCCAAAGATGTTTTCTCAATTTTCTCCCACAAAATGCCATCAAAATTTAAAATTGAAGTGTCCATCATGTGGATAATTTCACTATCTTTCTGTTGATATCAAAAACACAAAACCGAGCTCTGGTTTGAAATATATGGCCTCTTGAAGATTTAGGGAAAAATTGGTCAAAATTAGGGTTGGCGGGGTCAAATTTTAAATTTTTCCCTTTTGGAAAAATTTCCCAAAAAACTCCATGGGTCCACCACTCTGAGACACATGGCACCTTTTGGTTCACTTGCGGGACAAAGAATTGTCCTTTTCCTTCATGTTTTCATATTGAGAAAAATACCAATTCACCTCCGCACCCCACTACTCCGCCTTGACATGTGGCGCTTCTCTATTGGATGTGGGCCTGCCTAGGGAAAATTTCCCCATTTACCTCCACCGAGCCATAACTCAAAAACTACAAGGAGTTAGGAGGACTTCCATACCTTTCTGGAAAGGGGAAAGAATTCTCTATCTGATGAAGGTGTTTCTAAGAATCCTTGATCCCTTAGGAAGTGCCAAATTTTAAAAAAACTTATACTGGACCATTTTCAAAGGGTGACAACTCAAAAATTTCTAAGTCTAGACTTGGGAAAAAGAAGGAAAATTTTGAGGGGACAACAATGGCTCTAGCTTGGGGACATGGCATGAGGATCCAGAATCTCAAGTTTTAAAACATATAACATTGACCAGTGCCTTATCCATTGGGCCTTGCAGAGTCATGTACAATTCTAAGGAAAGAAAGAAGGAAGGAAACACACCAACCAAAACCACACCAAGACAGAAACAAACCAAAACACACACAACAGAAAAGGGGAAACAACAAAAACTATGGTACAGGGTGAGGGACAACTCACTTTCACTAATGGTACAACTTCAAATATTGCCCACTTCTAGGAAATCCCAATGGAGTTCCATCCAAGTATGATAAGAGAAAGGCATTCTCACCACAAGCTTCCTGAATTTGAAATGGACCCAACCACAAAGAATCAAACTTACCATGACTACCCTTTGGCTCTCTCCTCTTGTCCCAAAGTAGGACCAAATCTCTAGCTTTGAACTCCCTTGCTTTGGCTCTTCTGTCAAAGAGCTTCTTCACTTTCAGCTGATGTTCTTTGATTCTATCCACTACCTGGGATCTACTCTCTTCTAGCTTCTCAAGGAAAAGGATCCTCTTGTCAATTGAATCTCTATATTGGCTATCTTCCACTGTTTGAAGCAGCTTGAGAGCTGGAATTTCAATTGTAATAGGAATTTCTGCTTCAACTCCATATAGCAGCTGAAAAGGTGACATGCCTATTTCCTTCTTAGGAGTGATCCTATCAGCCCACAATGCATCATATAATTTTTGTGTCAATTCTTCTGATTCTCATCAACAAGCTTGTAGATAATGGTCACAATATTCTTATTGCTTGACTCAGCTTGACCATTCCCTTGCGGATAGTAGTCAGAAGAATGAGCAAGATAAATTCTGAAGCCATAATAGAATTCTGTCAATTCTCTTGAAGATAAATAAGTGGCATTGTCCACAACAATCTTCTAAGGAACTCCAAAATGAACAATGATATTCTCTTTTATGAAATTGCAAACTACTTTAGAACTAGCTTGTTTGGTTGGAATGGCTTCCACCCATTTGGTGAAGTAGTTTGTGGTAGTGAGCACATAAGTATGCCCAACACTTGAATGAGGGTTCGAACACCAATGAAGTCCAACCCCCATTGTTGAAATGGTTCTTCAATAATCATAGGCCTGAGAGGCAATGCAACCAACTACGGTTTTCCAACAAATTGCTAGTATGCTTTGCATTTAGAAACCTAGCTCTGAGTATCAGCAAATAGAGAAGGCCAATAATATCTACCTCTGAGAATTTTGTGGGCATTCACCATGGCTGAAAAGTGTCCAACACAAGCTTGATCATGATAGGCTTTGAGGAGTTTTTCTTGATATTCCTTTTCAACACACTTGAGAAAACAACCATCTATCCCTTTCTTGTAGAGTACATGATCCCAAATCACATATTTAGCTGCTTTCAGCCTAAGAGTTCTTCACTGCTTGTAATCTAAATGAGGAGGTCAGTCCCCATAGGTAAGAAAGTAAGTGATGTCTGCATACCATTCCTCTGTAGTGTTCATAAAGAAAATTTGAGGGAAATCTTATGATCAGGTTGGGCAAGTGTCATCTCTTTCTCCAAGCTAAAATTTGAGAGATTCATCTTCAGCAATTAACTTACACAAACCATTTCCTCTAACTAGATTAGAGGGCTTAATCTCTAGGTCATACTCTTGGATCCTTGCAATCCAATTTCCTCTTTTGGCTCTGGAATCTTGTTGTGTCAAATTTTACTTCTTTGCACTTCCGAGGACCATCACCATGGTGTGAGAGTTTAGTATGCAAAATCTAAAATTCTTCATGGCCTTGACCAATGCGTATGTGTGCTTCTCCAATTGACTGTAATTTAGTTCATGCTTCTTTAAAGAGCAACACATGAGAGAAATATTTGCTTCCAATCCTTCATCATTCTTTTGAACTAGGATAGTAGAAAGAGTGTGCTCCAAGGCATAATAGTACATGATGAATTCCTTGCTGAAATATGGAGATACCAATGTTGGAGCTTTGGCAATGGCCTTCTTGATTTCTTCAAATGCTGATTTTCCTTCACTACTCCATTTGAAACCTGTTTGAGGCTTCATCATAGAGGTGATATGCTTTGTTAGTTCAGCAAATTTGGGGACAAAGCGGCAAAGAAAATTTACCTTCCCAAAGAATGAGTGCTTGAATAGCATTTACCCTCTCAGGGTCAATATGTGCTCTATGTGTATTCAAAATGTGTCCCAATAGCTTTCCCTCTATGACTCCAAAGATACACTTCTTGGGATTTAGAGAAATGCCATGTTTTCTACATCTTGCAAGAATCTGCTCCAAGTGGAAGATATGCTCACTTCTCTTCTTTGAAAACATGGTTAAGTCATCAAGGTATATGACAATGCAATGCTTGAGATCTTTGAAATCCAGGTCCATGGCTCTTTGGAAGGTGGCTCCCATATTGACTAGGCCAAAAGGCATCTTGCTGTAAGAAAAAAGTGCCCCAAAAAGTTGTGAAAGCCATCTTGCTGCAATCTTTTTGGCCTCTTTAATTTGATTATACCCGAGAATCCATCAAGCAAAGAGAGAATCTCGAGATCCATGGCTTTTGTAGGATATGATCCATGATCAGAAGAGGATAATTTTCCTTGAGAGATTCCTAATTCAGATTTCTAAAATCTACACATATTCTGATCTCCCCATTTTTCTTTCTGATTGGTACAATGTTGGCCACCCATGTTGAGTGGTGAATGGGGAAAATGATTCTAGCATTCAGCATCTTGTTCACTTCTTCCTTGATAACATCAGCAATCTTTGGATTATAGGGTCTTTTCTTCTTCCTGAAGGACTTAACGTCCTGCTTCAGAGGAATGGAATGCTACATTTCTTTTGGTTGAAAAGATTTTAGCTCATCATAAGAGTAGGCTAGCACATCAGAGTACTTCTTAAGCAAAGCAACGAACTTAATTTTCTCTTTAGGTGAGCAACATTTTCCAATGTTGACCATCCTTGGATCTTCAGAAGTCCCAATGTTTTCCTTTTCAAAATTAGATGGATCTGAGAAGATAGCTTTTCTTTTTCACAAATAAATCTGTCATGCTTGTCAAACAGGTCCTTCAGAGACACTAGGCCTTTGGGGATCTTGTTACCTTTCAATTTGATCATGCCTTCATCATCCACTCTTTTAATTTCATCTGATGCATCTTCAGCCACAACTTCTCTATGTGTATTAACACTTCCCTCAAAGAAGAGATTATTGAAGTTGTCTCTTTGCTCCAGGAAGGTTAAAATCTGATTGTCGTCATTGAAAACTTGCCAGTGATCTACGTTATCAGGTACACTTGGTCTGAAGACCATCTCAATGGTTATTTTTTTCTTACAAAAAGAAGGATGAGGAGTCAATAGAGATTTTGATACTGTAAGAGAATCAGATCTTTCATTTTGTTGTCTTGGGATTGCTTCAATAGAGAATGCATCAAATAATTCAATGTAATCCCACACTCTATTCCTGTAATGCCTAAGCCTTGGGTTCTTCACCTGGTATTGCTGGTGGATTTTCTTCACTATCACTTCTACATCACCAAGGCATCTCAGCTTTTTGATTCCCATGTCTTCTACTTCACTTATGCCCAAGAGGAGAGCTTCATATTCTATTGTATTGTTGGTGTGGTCAAACTACGCTTTTATGCAAAAGGATGCATCACATTGGAAGGAGAGTACAAAACAATACCAGCCTCTCGAGCCTACTTTGGAATGAATTCCATCAAAATCCATATTCTAGACCTGATCTTTCTCTAATTCCATGTAAAGTGGCAAGTCTTCTTCTCATTTTAAAGTAAGGAAATAGTTTCCTAATCCACAATCTTGAAATAGGATATTAGCTCTTGGGTCACTTTGGAACTTCTTCTTTGTAAATTTCATTTTTCTTAACTAAGCAACCTCTTCATCTCACCCTTTACTTGAAATAGTTGTAGAGGTCCAATCCATCTTTATTTCTCCACTAAGGTTGCTACAAAACTTCTACTCAAGAGCATTCCAAAAGATGCTTTGGAATGTCCGCCACTAAGATGGCTAGAAGTTCTCTAATTAGGGTATTCAGCCAAAGCCACTTGTGCATCTTTTATCCTTCCTAATAGTGGTACTTTCTTAGATTCCATTGAGTAAAAAGCTCCGTTAACTCTGGTTAGTGTCAGAGAGCATTGGTAACTTTGGGTGGCATTACAATATCAGTAGCTCCGGAGTCAATGATGTAATTGTTGAGTTCAAAACCATTCATGAGAAGAGACAAGTAGAAGGGTTCCACCTTATATATTTTGGAAGTACTTAGGGCCAACATGTTTTGAGCGGTGGTGTAGATGGTGTTTAGAGAAGAACTTTATAATTTGAACTTGAAGGTATAGAACTTATGCTCCGAACAACATTGATTAGTCTATAAAACCGAGCAAAGTGTGTTTGTAAGTATTCAATCTCTCGAGAGCTACACTTTGGTCTTACTTGCATGTTCCACAAAATCAAATGGAATGATGTTGGATGAGGGGTAAGTTCTTGGAGTGAGAGAAGGTTTACATGGTAAGGATCTTTGGGAAAATTTGGCTAACTTAGGATAGACTTCATTGGAGGGAGGAGTATTTTTAATAACTTGTGAGCTAGAAGAAGGAAAAGGTGACTTACTAGATATAACGGTTTGATCTCTAGCAGCCATTTGTCATGGTTTAATTTTGGCTGAATCCATTGAGGGTGGTAATGGTGAGCCTCTACTGATGATCTTCTTTTGTGTGACTACTGGAGTGGTGTCTTCTTTCTTTTCCTTTTGACTCATGGAGGGTAGAGCATATTTCTTGGATTGAGTTCGAGTGAAGACAGCACATGAGAAGATTGGGGCTTCCTCTTCTTCTTCCCCATCATCAAAAAACTCAAACAAGCCATTGTGCATATCAACTTCTTCAATTTTGAGGTAGCCTTCATAATCCTCTACTATTTCTCCTTCAAGTTCATCAATTTCAGCATCCTCTCTTGATTCTCTAGTGTCACAGATAACATTGATAGGAGGTGCTTCAAGGGCAAGTTGGCGAGGAGGTGGTGCAATTATTTGTCTATCAGGGAAGTTTGGCCTCCTTGGAGCATTTCTCATTGTCATTTGGGACAGTTGTTTCTTCAAGGCAACTAGATCATTTGCCATCTTCTGGAACATAAGATCTATATTGCTGAAGTTGAAATCTAACCCTTTACTTCCCATTTGGGCCTTTCACCTTTCTAGAGAGGATTAAATCATCATCAGTCTCAATTGCAAGGTCTTGAGCTTCCCTCAATGTTCTTGGTTGATCTCTTCTGAGGAAGAAACCAACTTCTGATGGCAAGGCACTGATGAAGAACCTCTTTAATTTGTTTTCAAGAGGAACTACATCTTCAGGGATTCTTCTTCTCAATCTATCAAACCTTGCTATGAAATCTCTCATGGACTCAGAGACTTCTTTCTTCATTTGCACCAATTGAACTAGCAAGTCTTGGCCATCTTCTACGCTCTTGAATCTACTTTCAAATGCACTCCTTATGTCCTCCCAGCTAGTGATAGATCTTGGGGGAAGCATATAGAACCATTCAAGTAGCTTTCACTTGGAGTGACTCCACAAACAGTCTAACCGACACATCTTCATCTTCAACACCTAACACACCACAAGCAGTGATGAAAGTTGTTATGTGTTCCTCAGATAGTTGGGAGTCGTCTCCTTTGAATTTGGGAAAATTATTTCTCAAACCTCTTCACAGATCATGTATAATTCATGGGAGAGCAAGTGGACCAGTATTTCTTCCCCATGGTACATTGGGTCTATGTGTTTCACATTCATTATTCACCATTATTTTTATGTTTCTAGCCTCTTCAATAACTAAGGATTCTTCTCTTTCCTCTGCCTCTCTTTGGAGTCTTTCAATCTCTTCAAGTTGAGCCCTAATTACTTCCTCTCTTTCAAGTTGAACTCTATCCGCTTCCTCTCTTTCTAGCTCTTGTTCTTCTTCCTTAAGCTCGTAAAGAGTAGGATTAAAAGATCCTCCTAATCTCAACTGTCGAGTATACCTTTTGTCAGCCAGCTTGAAGACTTATTGTCTTCTCTGAGGTGCCAAGATTTGTCTTTGCTCCTCCAACTCAAGGGTGAGTTCTTCTTCTTGGTCCAAGATCCTTGAGGCAATATAGTAATGGTTTACACTCTACCTATTATGCCAAATAGCCTCCCTTAGGTCTGAAGTGATATCTTCTTGAATGTGAAAGAGCAAGGTAGGTCTCTCAATAGGAGGATGAGCGAGAATTGCCATGATCGGTATCCATGTGGATCACAAGAAAATTCAAAATTTTTCAATAAAAACTCAAATGATATATTATGACCTCGTGGTCATTTCTAGGGTGCAGATGCTGCAAAATCTACCCCACGGTGGGTGCCAAAATGTTTGGCTTGGAAATTTGTCTCAAGGGACAAATTGGTGGTCTCAAAACAACACTATGGGAATCTAAGTACCTCTACATTTGAATGGTGCAGCTCCCATATTATGCATGAAAAACAAGTGGATTCAATGGTGGTTTTTAAATTAGAGATCCACAGAACACTCCATTGTCTCTATGGAAATAATAACAACTCTTTGCTATAGTAGAAATCAATCGAGAAAGGGGAGGGAGTGAGAAAGAAGGAGGTAGATTTCAATGTTTTGGGTAGAGTGTCATATGCCCACACCCATCAACTGGAAGTTTCATTACATGCATTCATTAACAAAAGAAAGACAAATTTGTAATTTCTAAGCACAAGACAAAATAAGACATGTTGGTTACAAAACACCAATAGATCTTTCCATCCAGGGGGCATAGAATTCCTTCCTTTTTATTGATCTCAGAGTTGAAACTTGTACAATGAGTGGGAATAGAAGAAATAACATAGAGAAGGAGAATAGAAGAAGACTGACTATCATTTTTGTCCTCTGTTTGCAAAAACGTGCTTCCAGTTTCCAAATTCGATTGCCAACCCCACAAATGACATTGAAGGGTCATTATATTCCTCAAATTCAAATGGTTACAAACCTACAAATTATCCATGCCTCTTCGAATTCCATTCTTGCGAAGAAAAATGCCCATGTCATGTCAAAAACCAGACCTTGCGAGCAAATGTTACACCCGATTTTCCAGTTTGAGTATAAGACGTTAGATTTTCTCCATGCATTTGGATCTTGGGCCATTGCAAACAAATTTGATCATTTCCCCTCTTCCATATTCCTCAATTTGCATATGAACTGCTCACACCTTTGCCCTAATTACTTTGAAATTGGGCCATCTACATGGCAGAGAACATTGGAGCAAAGTCGGGAGGAACTTTTTTTTTTTTTTCATGTCAGAGACATTTTCTCAATTTTCTCCCACAAAAATCCATCAAAATTTAAAATTGAAGTGTCCATCACATGGAGAATTTCACTAGCTTTTCGTTGGTATCAAAAACGTGAACAACTGAGCTCTATTTTGAAAGATATGGCCTCTTGAAGAAAAACTTGTCAAAATTAGGGTTGGCGGGGTCAAATTTCAAATTTTTCCCTTATGGAAAACTTTTCCCAAAAACTCTACGGGTTCCGCCACTCCGAGACACGTGGTACCTTCTAGTTCACTTACGGGTTGAGGACTTGTCCTTTTCCTTCACATTTTCATATTGGGAAAAAATCCCAATTCACCTCCGTGCCCCGCCACTCCACCTTGACATGTGGCGCTTCTCTATTGGATGCGGGCCTACCTAGGGAAAATTTCCCCATTTACCTCCGCCAAGCCATAACTCAAAAACTACAAGGAGTTAGGAGGACTTCCATACCTTTCTGGAAAGGGGAAAGAATTATCTATCTGATGAAGGTGTTTATAAGAATCCTTAATCCCTTGGGAAGTGCCAGATTTCAAAAACTCAGACTGGACCATTTTCAAAGGGTGATAACTCAAAAATTTCTAAGTCCAGACTTGGGAAAAAGAAGGAAATTTTTGAGGGGAAAACACTACTCAAGCTTGGAATAACCATATAGAGAGCACAAGGAACACCAAGGACCACTCAAGGTTGTTAGGGAGAAGAGCAGTAACACGGGGTCCAATCAAATCCAAGGGTGAATAACATCATCTTGCACTTTCCATCCTAATGGGAAGAAGGGCTTCAACCACAAGGTGACCCCAGAGAATATGAAGAAAAGAATACTTCCTGAAGTTATTTTATATCCTTAACATATGTTGCCTTAAAATTACAATAACTTAGGTCTCCAAGGACAAGACAACACGCACGGAGGTTACTTCTCAAAAAAATAGATAAGTCTCAATCCAAAAAGGACCACAACTCACATCCATCAAGCTATGGGATGATAAGGGTGTGATGACCCAAAACTCCCACAAGAAAGTCACATACATCCATGACAAGAAGTAATAAGTAACTAGAACACATTACTATCCACCGGGTGTTTCGGAATTTTAGGTAGGCGAAAAAACTATGAGTTCAACTTTATATTGCACTCAATACACATAAATTTTACCCATTTTATAAATCAACTTATTAAGTCAAAATTTATAGCTTTTCTTGATAAGAACATTCCTTTCATGCTTCCTTAGTTACAAACTTCCTTCTATTATGACATCATCAGTTTACATTATAAAGAGCACCACTAAGGTGGGCATGATGTCTCACCATTCTATATAGGCAGAGAGAATTTAGTTTACTCATAAGGAAGGTGGATGGACAATATTTCCCTTCTATTCTTCTATATGGTTTTTTTCTATTAATCTACCAAGGGTACAATAAGGATCACTTCCTTTTTCTATGCTCTAGTTTATTTTTTAGGTTCCAAGGTCAAATCCCCTTAATTATAGTTTTATGGTGTTCGGTTGAGTCATCTTATCAATCAAATTTTAATGAGAAGGAAGGTTCAATCTACATGATCAAGAAACATTCAACATAGAAAACACATTATTAATTTTATGTAAGAACTAGGAAACAAAGAACCAACATGAATCACACCAAGATTTCAAAAATTCACCAAATAATTTCAAGCATCATTAAGTATTCTTAGTGGGTTTCCACAATTTTCATAGAAAATTTTCAAGGAAGGCTCATTAAAGAGGTTTAATCTTACTTTTATGAATCTATTAAGGTTTAACAAAAAAAAATTGTGGTTTAGGATGGTAACATTTTACTCCCCTAATAACCAAAGAAGGTTTTCCAATCAATACTCATGTCCCCACAAGATACCACCAACCAAGCAACCAGATGACAATGCAGCTTTACTCCAAGGAACCACATCCACACTAAAAGGCATCCAATGCAATGGGGCAACCAAATAATTTACCAAATCATGAACTTAATAGCCAAGAGTTATAGGTTTTTTTTTTTTTTTTTAAAAGGAAGTACCATATAAGCACCATCGAGATTAACTATTAAGATCTACCCAACTAACATCTCTAAGAGAAAGGTCTAAAAGACCCCAAGCATCCATAAGTGTTTCCAAATAACCCAAAGATTAATATGTCATAGAATGTTATTCATAGTAAGGGAAATTTAAGGTAAGGGTAAACTTATTCATAAGTCAAGAGAGTAAAAAAGTACACTTAAATAAGCACACCGCATGAAAGGCTTAAATCTATCCATAATTACAAAGATTCATACATTCCAAGAGTCAAAACTTTCTAGGATGCAACCAGGAACCGAAGATATAATTCAACATGCCATCGATGAAAAGCCACAATCAAAATAAACACTTTTCTAGTAACATTTATAGTCAACCAAAGAGGCAATCCAATCCTAAAAAAATCTAAAATCCCATAAATAACCACTTCTACTCTGACGATGGTCAAGCTCTTACCATATTGAAATAGAATCACCACTATTCTGACTGCCCTCTAGACCATACTACACAACAAAATTTCTTTCTAGCAAGGTCAAGCAAAAAAAGGGTCACTCTAAGATCTTAGACACACTCAAGGTTTCGTGCATCCATAACCAAGGCATGACTTTAAGAACCTAAAAGGACCTTCAAGACACCCAGGTGTACCCCCATACAAAAATTGTCACCATACAAGAAGCATAGAACCAACTCAACAACATGTAAGAAGGAAACCATGTAATGTTTAGCCAAGTAGCCAACAACATCATGAGCTCTGAGTCATCAATCAAATAAAGTCCAAGAAATATCGACAATCAATAAAAGTGGCTAAGTAGCCGCATTGCAAAGTTTGAAAATTCTTACAGAAATCATAAATAAATAAAAGATTCTTAGAGCTTCTCAATCCAATCATAAAATAAGATGCTGGTCCTTGATAAAATACACAAGATTATGAATGTAAAACACAAAATTTAACACCACATTCACTCCGTAGCCTTTCATGGCCACCAATAGGGGTACTCTACCTTGAGGTTAGTTCCAAGAACACATACTAGGATTGGGTCCTAGATGACACCCAGACTTAGTGTCCACCCTCTCATACAGGTAACAACATGGAAAACTGACAACCAGACCCTCTTTCTTAACCACTCAAGGAAGGAAGCTCTAAACAACTTCTAATTAACTCTTCCCGACCCAGAACACAACCACTACTGTCCAACCACAAGGATCACATCATACAACTCATCATTCCAACAACTCCAATAAGGAAGGGTCTCAACAAAGGGCTTAATGCATCATACAATTAAATCAAGTTTTAGGACTTGTAAAACAACACATTTTCAAAAGGGAACCAAGTTTCCATTATACTAGAAGTTCACAAATTCAATTTAATCGACATTCTTAGTTACCCCGGGTTTAGACAAAATGTCACTAAGCAAGCACAACAACTCAAACAACTTGTTATTTTATTATGATTTTAATTCTGGCAGTTCAAATGAATAGAGTAACATAATATTTCTTCATACTTATTTCTTCTTCAATTTTTAAACAATTTTTTTTTCTTAGATTCAAAAGTGTATCAAGTTTAGAGTTCATGTCTCAAGTTTTCTAGTGTGCCCAACAACCCAAGATTTTGAACCACTGCTCTGATACCAAGTATGATGCCCGGTTAAAACAACCCACTTGAGACCCATGAACAACCTAGGTTTAGTTAGAAAATTATGGAATAATTTTTTATTTATTTTTATTAGGAGTTAACGACCAAAGTCTCGAAGACAATTAAATTCAACTGATAACTTTTCCCATTATAATAATTACTAATTTCTCATTATAAAGCAACAAGAGCAATAAGTCCACCCTAGCTCAAATCTCTCTAGGGATTAATTTAATTACTGATTACATTGACATTTTAGCTAAACATTCCCGATTAAAATTTTAGGGTTAAGGGACCCAAGAAAATTAAATACCCAAGGTATTTAATTTCCACCAGATCAAAGACAAGAGCAGGATTAAATTACAGTGAGGGAAAGAACACATAAATAAAGTCAACAGAGCAAGGTCTCACTTACCCACTCCCAGCACTTGATTGAGAGTGTCTACCCCCAAGTTGCTAGGCAACAGCTACCACTAATAGATTCGGAACAACTCAAATCCACAAGAAAAAACTTCTCTTTTATTAATGATTCCCAGAGGTCACAAGGTCCAAAACTTAGTGTAACATTCCCATTTTAAGACTTTAGAAACAAGGGAATTATATATATATATAAAATAATGTTCTCTATTCTAAATTCATAATTTAGAACACACATTCTTTATCAACCATTCATATAATAGATAACCATATGCAGCTGTAATGACTCGGTGTGCTACCGATCTATTCATTTCATGACTCGGTAAACTACCAATCTATTCATGTTTAACATTAAGTATTGAATACTTTTCCATATACTATGTATACTTGGTTCTCTCTCCCTATTCAGGGTATTGAGTGATCTGTCTAAGGAACCTATCTGAATATTTGTTACCAATATTCATCTGCATCACGAATCTTATACTAGGTGACATAGGACAACGCAACAAGTAGCTTGTGATACTTTGGCAAAAGATTTCTATCATACTGTTCATATTACTATTCCTTGATGGCATACTCATCAATCCTGAATATGTCCTTCACCCCACTCTATTTTAATCTATAATGTCCTTTACTCGACTTTGTCACCCACTTGCCTGGTTTAACCTAGTTCTAGTTAACAACATATGTTATGATAGGGGAGGCTCAATAAGACTTAGGGTAAGTTGTCATACTGGGTCAACCTAAGTCAACCCCATGTGCCAAGGTATCCTAAGTTTTAGGGGGCTACCCCATATCTTAGACATGTTACTAACCAGACCTAGAGAGAAACTAAGATCAAGTCCCATGTGTGTAGATCTAGATGATCAATGCAGAAGGGTGTTGCCACATGTCAACTACATTGTTATATCCTCAAGAAGATCCTAATCTTCTCCAAGGTACAACCCTATAGTTGGCGTGTGCCAACATCCTATAGAACAGCCTCATCGAGATATACATACCTCAAGGAGATTATTATAAATTTAATTAATTTGGATTATTAAAAACAGATTTTAGCAACCTTGCCTAACCTTAATCCAACACTCCTTAATTTCATCTCTACAATGATTCATCCGATTGTTAAAGAACTTTCTTATCCTAATATATCCTTTAATGTTATTTACTTCGAACATAACAAATCATCAACCATAACAGGATATCAACATCATAAGTTCCATTTATTGTGACTTAACCATTCAAGGAAGTGCAACAACCATCTAGGTTGTAACTAAGTAGACTTTATTAATGAATTCTAATAATTAGGAATCATGGCTTCCATTTTGTTTGCATTCTTAAGATAGAGGAAGAATCTTCCTTTACATGATTAAGTGCTAGGGTCTAGCACCCCTATAAATCATTTACAAATTCAATAGTTATTACTGAATGTTCATTCCATATCATATTACTATATTGAATTGTTTAGTTATGACATCAAATTCTGCAACTTAAGAAGTTGCATCCTATTTAGGGAGATTATTCTAATTCCCACTTTATCAAACTTATCTAAGAATACCCCATTAAGCATATAAATAATATGGAGAATATCAACAAGATAGGATTCCATCTATGTAATGAAAGTACAAGATAATTTACACATCCAATTCAAATAAATTCTTTTCATTTAATTCATCTCTAAAAGGTATACATTTAGGTATGCTACATAAAGAATCGCCTTCATTACAAAAGAATACTACTTTTATTTTTCAATACAATCTCAATAACGATTCGAGTTCTTCACAAAATTAGACTTAAATTAGCCAATGCATCGCATAAGTTTTTTCCTTCCTTATCACTTACAAAGTCCATCTACAAAATTTGCTAGCATGGGTCATTCTTCAATGAACTAAGCATGATAAGCACTAAGCCTTAAAAAGAAGTGCATTCCAATAATTGTTCCATTAAAACAACTCTACTTTAATGAGACAATTATTACATCATATAATCAATATATCAAAAGCAATGGAAAAGAAGTACATTTTAACCAATTGAATTCACTTTCAAGAAAAGGACAAAATATAATCCACCATATCAGCCTTACAAAATAGAGTCTAATTGATTCTATCAATTATCCTTAGGAAAACAACAGATCATAATATCTCATTGTTCCCAATATTTCATAAAAGAATACAACATTTATCTTTTCTTCAAGCCAAAGGAAGGGTTTAAAGCATGGTTCTTATTAGGATGACTCATCTAACTCCTAAACAAAAGAAGAAGAAGAACCATTACAAACTATTCCCAAACACAACACATCTCGAGAAACAGAACAGATTCAAAATGTGATTTAACTGTTTCTTTTAAAGGACAACTACCTTAAAATTTAACATTTAAGATATTCATCAAAACATAATTTCATTTTAATCCAATAAGGAATAGAGGATCAATCAATCTACCAGTAAGTTTAAATCTACTTCCACATATAGAAATTAACTTTTAAAGATATGAAACAATGTTCAAAAATCAATGTAGACTCATCTCCACTCGAGTTCATCTAAGGAGAATTCTTTAAAAGCTAGTGCAAGAGACAAAATTACTCATCTCAAACCAAACAAGTAAAGTCTTGTCAAACAACAGTCTACCAAACAAGCTAGCATTTTTAGCTCAATAAAAACTGAATAATATAATCTCTTCCAACATCATTTCTACAAATGATTGGGTAAAGGAAGACCAAATAACTCATAAAGAAATCTCTATATAAAAAGAGAATCAAAACAGAAAAGTTCAACCAATGATCTATCTAGTAATAAGAAAGCACACTGCCATATTTCTTACACTTCTTTACTTTCAATGAACATGAGTTTCAATTCCATACCCAGAATGAAATACAAATAACAGTCCTAAAACACAGTCTATTCTAAATGAATCACATTCCTTTCTTTTATAAAGACACAAGGTGTATTTACTATATCCAATTAGAGAGAAAAAAATAACCTATCAATAAGTTAAACATGATCAGAAGTATCAACAAACTCAGACTGAAATCCCATTATCCTTAGAACATGTTTCCAGTTAAATCCCAAGGATATTTGAACAAATCAATATAATCGACTCTCCTAGATTTCCTTGAGTAAGTAGTTTGATTAGAAAAATTATGAGCTTTAAACTCTTTAAGAAGTTAAGAAAACCCTATTCAAATACCAAACCAAATTGAACATGTTGATAATACTACTAGCTCAGAGCTCGAAAGTATGAAATCTGAGCACAATGATAAACACAAGCTTCTCACAAAGGTACAAGACTACCCAAGTAATTATTCACGGTTCAGGGAAACAACAAGTTCCCATCCAAGTTTAAATCATTAACAAAGAAAACTCAACATACCAGAACAGAACCGACACATCGTTCCTGCTACTATTTCCAAACACTAAGTACTAAATTTCATGTATAGTGTCGAATTACAAAAACTCAACATGAGCTCAGATATGCACAATATCTTAGTATGAGGCAGTATAAGATACAAATATCCATTAACAGTTCATATTCAAAACAAGGAGTCCTATTTCTATCTCAAATGAAACATGAGTTTCCAATGAGAGTTTAGAATCAAACAAATAACAAGATAAGAGTGCAATGAAATCGTAAACTTTCATTAACATTCAAAATACCACGAAGAGTAAAGCACGAGTACAGAGCCACATATGGATTCAACAACAAATTCCCCGAGTTAGCCAAGATTTAAACACTGATTTAGAACAACTAGAGGCTCCAACACAAATTCATATCAAAATGCGAAGCCAAATATTATCCCCAATGGAACTCAAGTTTCTCACCAAAGTTTGAGACCCAAAAACAAGTAATAAAATACAAGTACCATGTACATTATGAACTGACATTAACAGTCTAGGTTATCATAAGGAAATAAAACACAAGCACCAAGCTATATACGGACTTCAACAATAGTCCAGGGATATCCAAGATTCCAACACTGGTTCAGAACAACAAGAACCTCCATCTCCAGTTCTCATTAAACATGAAACCAGACCAAGTTCCAAATAAAAATGAGCTCGAATAAAGGCTCAACAAAAACATGAGCTCAACACAAGCTCAAGATCAAATAAAACACAAACTCCAACAAGATCAAATAGAACCCAAGGTTCTCAAAAACTCTGAACCATATCTAAATAGCAATGAAGATTATTTAAATAGAATACTTCCATTACCCATTCCAGAATGAAAAATTTGAGTTACAGAAATATGTTTTTGCATGCACTCTTTTTTATTAGAACTACACATGGTAAGTTTTTAAACAGAACATCATTTACCAAGGATTCAAAACCAATATCACAAGATTTAATAAACCCAACAAGAAAATAACCAGATAAGATATGCAATCCAAGAATCTCAAAAGAGTAGAATCATTTTAATGAAACATTTATAAGAAAGCAAGAGATCTTAAATATTAGAGCCTATCATGCCTGATAGCACTTCTACCAAATTGAAGAGAACCTCCAACTCGAGCTCACAACTTCTCCTCTTCTCCATGAAAGATCAAACAACCACCTTATTTTTCCACACTACCTCTTATATATCCCACTAACTGAAAATAATTCTAAAATCTCAAGAATATAAATTAAGTGTAGTTCAATACGCTGGTTCAAAAAACTAGAGAGCATGCAGAGTGAAAATCGTGAAACATGCAAAGTGAAATGACCCCATACAATCCCATTTGCATGCCTACCAAAATGGTTTGAGCACAAAAATTGAAAATCATAAATTTCATTAATTCCTATTTTCCCACCTATCCTTCCTTGCCACTGCCTTTCAAGTTTAGTGAATGAAAAATAAAAATTAACATGTAACTCCATTTTTAGTGAAGTTTCCACATAAGCCTCTACCAAGTCAACTAGCCCCTGCCACAACTAGTGGTACGTATACTTTTAAAACCATATCAACAACTTAAATTCCTTGGAACTGTTGCATGTGATACATGTGACCACCAATTCCCCTTCATGCCCATTAGTTTAGGGTAGTCATAATTGCTTAGGTTAGATCTTAGGTTAGCTTAGGATAGGTAACCTTAGGATATAACCCAATCAATAAATTACCACCTTAGGTAGTTTCCACATAGGTTAGATTAATTCCAACACAATAGTTTTTAGGCATTAGGTTAGATCATCACACAACCATATAGCATTAGGTTTTAGGATAATTTCAATAACCTAGAAACCTCTCCATAATCCTTTAGTACAAAGCTTAGGTTAGGATAAAATTCAATTAATTAACATATCTAGGTAGTAAATATGTATATTCTTACCTAGCTTAGGATTCCGTAGGACAGTCCCTTTAGTTTTAGGAACCAGAATGTTTCCTATGCCATGAACATGCTATAGTTCATTTGCGTCAGCATTGTCCTGCCACGATCGAACTGAAAAGATCCAAACACAACATATGACTGAATAGAAACACATTCACACAATAATCAAAGAACTTGTAATCAATCAAAGTTCAGTCATATGTCTTTTAATTCATGGAATGTCGATTTACCATTTGTTCACAGAGCATATTTAAAACATTCCTTGGATCACTGAAATTGATCCAAGGATGAGTCAGATTAATAGATAAGTTTACAATTCTTAAACTAGATTGTAACTCACCTACAAGAAGTGAAAAATGGATTCAAGGAAGCCATTCCAATTCAATCAAAGTATCATAAGAACAAAATATGATTTATCCATACTCGAGCATGATCTCCTAAAATCAAAAGAACATATCTTTATAAGGAAAATCACATGTCAACACATGAAATGTAAAGGAGGAAAATAACAACTGTTAAGGGTGTTACATGCTCCTTCCTTAAAAGAATCATCATCCTGATGATTACCCCTTTTCTTTTAACAATATACCTCAGGACAATCACTTCATTCACTTATCTTACCATAAGTCAAAATATAATAGAATCTTATAGTTCAAGAAATCAACATTAAATAGATATTTATCAAAATCAAATAAATATCTACCCAAAATCGGCATACTTATTATCATACAAAGATAAAATCATAAAAAATAATTTATTAATCAACAGAATCAATTCTGTTCAAATAGATATGGAAAAGTAGTTTTCATATCCTCTATATTTTCCCAAGTTGTACTCTCTTCGTTAAATTGGTCCCACTGGACCTTACATTGACTTATTTCTCGATTTCTTAAATGCAACTGGCAAGTTTCTAGCACTTGAATGGGTTTAACCACAATTATTCCTGGGTCTTGGACCTGCAAGGAATTCCAATTTAACACATGTGATAAATTTGAAACGTATTTCTTAAGAAAATAAATATGGAAAACATCATGCATTCATGACAAAGCAGGAGGTAATGCTAAATGATAAGCTACAGGGTTGATTACTTCAACTATCTCAAAAGGTCCCACATAACGAGGTGATAACTTGGCAACCTTACCAAAAGTTATAGAACTCTTTTTTGGTTTAACCCGAAGAAATAATTTCTCACCAAGTTTAGATTTCCTATCAACCCTCTTCAAGTCAGCATAACTCTTTTTCCTATCTTCTCGCTTCTTTCAAGAGTTCACGAAATCAACTTAACCTATTGTTCCATTTCGTAAGGCTTTCGTGTCCAATTACCTCTCTATCCTCTATGTTATCCCAACTAATAGGGGTTCTACATTTTCTTCCATAAAATGTCTTAAAAGGTTCCATTTTAAGAGAAGCATGACATGTATTATTGTAAGAAAATTCAAATAATGGAAGATATTCTTCCCACTTGTACTACTTGATCCATACAATACATCCGTAACATATCCTCTAAGACTTGATTTACTCTTTCAGTCTGCTCATCCATTTACGGTGATAAGCGAACTAAATTTTAGCTTAGTTCCTAAAGTTGCATTAAGCATTTTCCAAAATTTTGACGTCATTCTAGGATCTCTATCGGATATGATTAATTTAGGTACTCCATGTAATTTAAAAATTTCATGTACAACTATTTTAGCAAAAACAAGAGAATCATCCTTCAGATTTCCAACAATAAAATTAGCTACTTTTGTTAGTTTATCAACAACTACCAAAATAACATCATGCTTATTTCTTGACATAGGTAACCATTGTACAAAATCCATGCTTATTACCTGCCATTTATTTTACGGTATGCAATGAGGATACAATAAACCAGATGGGTGCATATGTTCCGCCTTAACACGTTGGCACTCTAGACAATGTGTTACATAATCGATAACATCTTTCTTTGTTCCTTTCCATAAATATTGTTGTTTTATATCAGCAAACATCTTTGTAATGCCAGGGTGTCCAGAGAAAGGTGAATTATGAAATTCAGCTAACAATTTATTTCTCAAACCATTAAGCAAAGGTACATAGACTCTATTTTCAAATCATAAGATTCCTTCTTTATCAAAGCAAAAACCTTTATACCTCAAATCATTAGAATCTATAGCAAGTGCTGCTTTTACTTGTTGAAAGTAAGAATCAGATTCCATAACACTTTTTACTTCATCCTTAAAATGATTTCTTAGTGTTATAAGATTATAAATGTGCTTCCTACGACTTAGAGAATCATTCACTCTATTTTCTTTACCCTTTATATAACTTATGTCAAAATCATATTTAGACAAAAACTCTAACCATCTTCCGTGTCTTGCATTCAGATTTGGCTGAGTGAAAATGTACTTCAGCCTAAGATGATGGTTTTCAACTCAAATGGTTTACCAAGCAGATAATGCCTCCAAACTTAAAGTGCATGAACAATGGCAACAAGCTATAAATCATGTGGAGCATAATTCAACTCATGTAACTTAAATTTTCTACTTTCGTATGCTATTACACGACCACTTTATAATAAAATACCTCCTAGAGCTTCACCAGATGCATCAGTTACCACCATAAAATCTCCATCGATCTGTACAACAAGAATAGGTGCTAAAGTTAACTGTTCCTTCAAGGTTTTAAATGAAATTTCACATTTCTCACTCCAAAAAAACTTTTTATCTTTCTTCTGTAAGGAATTTATTGGTGCTACTATCTTAGAAAAGTATTTTACAAATTTCCTATAGTAGCCAGCAAGTCCCATGAAGCTTCTAACTTCATGTACATTCTTTGGTGTAGGCCATTCTGTTATAGCTGTAATTTTTGAAGGATCTACAACAATTCCATCCTTACTTATTACATGACCCAAATAGTGGACTTCTGTGTCATAGAAAGAACATTTGGATAGCTTACCAAACAACCATCTCTTTCTCAGAATTTCCAAAACTATTTTCAAATGCTCATGATGCTCTTCAATGCTTTTAGAATATATGAGAATGTCGTCCAAGAATACGAGCACAAATTTGTCCAAGTATTCTTGAAATATATTATTCATTAAATTCATAAATGTCGTAGGTGCATTAGTTAATCCAAAAGGTAAAACGTAAACTCATAATGTCCATACCTTGTTCTGAAAGCTATTTTATGAATATCTTCATCCTTAATTTGTAATTGATGATATCCATATCAAAGATCTATCTTGGAGTATACCGATGCTCCACGCATCTGATCAAATAAATCATCAATCCTAGGAAGTGGATATCTATTCTTGATTGTTGCTTTGTTTAACATTTTGTAATCAATGTACAATCTAAGTGTTCCACATTTCTTTTCACAAAATTACCTGGGGCTCCTAAGGTGAAACACTTTGTCTAATCAAACCCTTAGAAAAAATTTCTTGCAATTGAGCCTTAAGATATACTAATTCTATAGTAGTCATTTGATACGATGCCTTAGAAATAGGTTCAGTTCCAATTTTGATGTTAATCGTGAAATCAAATTCCCTTTTGGGTGGAAGACCTGATAATTATTCTAGAAATACATCATTAAATTCTCGTAACAATGGATATATAGTTCCATTAAATTGTTGTTTTCCTCTACAGTTTCTGAAATTTTTACTGCATATAAGGTACATCCTTTATTTTTGGCCTTTTAAAGTTGCATAGTTGACAGTTTCCTAACAGAAATCTCAAATTTCACACCCTGAATCTCTACTATTTTTGCATCATCTAAACAAATAATGCATTTTTCAAAAAAATCCACTTTTGCCTTATGTTTTGCTAACCAATTAACACCTATGATTATATCATAAGACCTTAAAGGTGCAACATATATATCAATCTCTGTAGAAAAGTTAGGTAATTCAAGGACTACTCCAAAAAGACACATACTAACTGTATGAATAGAATTATTACCATAATGTACAGTCCATGATTTATCTATTTTTCCAGCTTTTCTTTTAAGTTTCGAAGCAATTTTACTAGAAATAAAACATTCAGTATCTCCCGTATCAAAAAGAATAGTTACAAGTATTCCAAATAACTTACCAGGAACTTCTATAGGTGTAGCTTGCTTGTCAACTACTGCAGCATGTATCTTGTGCTACTGATTATGATCATCCTTCTTCAAAGGACATTGATTTGCGTAATGATCCTTGCCACAATTATAACAACCTCCTACAGGTCCCTTTCTAGACTCAAAATTATTTCTAGCCTTAAAGTTATTATTCTAACCTCCATAGGACTTTTGTCCATTGTTATTATTCTTGGCAAAATTATTCCATGCATTTCCAGTAGTCTTATTCGTTGTTATTTTCTTATTATTATCAGCTAAAAACTTACTTTTATTACCAAACTTCTTCCATGGTCCCTTCTTAGGTGCAAGAGAAGTTGAAGAGGGGTTTGGAACTTTCTTCCTTACTTCCTCCTTATGAGCAGAAATAGCCTTTAATTTTTGTTCCTGCCTTATGGCTTTCTCAACAACCCCTTCCATAGTGGTTGGGCTGTGAACATCAACTTCTCCCCCAATAATGGGATTTAATCCCATAATGAATTTCCATATCTTGAACTTCTCATCAGTTTGATACTGAGGTACATACTTGAGGAGTTTCATGAACCGTTCCCAATATTCATTTATTGTTAGCTTTCCTAGAGCTAAATTTTGAAATTCACTCATTTTCTGATCGTAGTAGAGTTGTGGCAGCCATCATTCCCTAAAATAAATTTTAAATTGATCCCAAGTGATGTGAGTTTCATCAATATTTAACTCATCCTTACGACTGTCCCACCATGAATATGCTTCATGGGAAAGATGATATGCTCCCCATATAGCCTTGGTTTCCTCTGAGAAGTTCCTTATTGCAAAGTACTTCTCCATTTCACTGAGCCAATTCTCAGCTCCATCTCCTAATGTGGTGCCATAAAACTTGGGTGGACTTATCCTTTTTATATCATTAGTGAGTTCTACTACTAGTCTAGCCTTTTTGTTCTCAGGTTGAACATGTATGTTAACATTGTTATTATCAACACCCACATTGGCATTGTCCCTTGGAGGTGGCTGATTATTGTTATCAGCTTCTTCTTCCTCCTCATTGCCCATTACTTGTTGTTCAAGCACAGCCAAATGATCTCTTGTGTCTAATAGGGCAGCAAGGATCTCATCAAGTTTCTAGGTAGTTACCACTCCTTCCTCAGGTGGAGGGTTATTTGTAACATTTCCTCTTGTTCTCACCATTTTCTATTACAAGAAAATTTAAGTTTAATCAGAATATGGACACAATAGGTCCAAGATCTGCAACCTTCATCTTTGATGCCAAAATGTAACATTCTCATTTTAAGAATTTAGAAACAAGATTTTTTTATAAATAATGTTCTTTGTTCTAAATTCATAATTTAGAACACACATTCTTTATCAACCATTCATATAATAGATAACCATATGCAACTATAATGACTCGGTGTGCTATTGATCTATTCATGTTTCGACATTAAGTATTGAATACTTTTTCGTATACTACGTATACTTGGTTCTCTTTCCCTATTCAGGGTATTAAGTGCTCTGTCTAAGGAACCTATCTGAATATTTGTTACCAATATTCATCTACATCATGAACCTTAGACTAGGTGACATAGGACAACGTAACTAGTAGCTTGCGATACTTTGGCCGAAGATTTCTAACATACAGTTCATATTACTATTCCTTGACATCATACTCTTCAATCCCGAATATGTCTTTAACCCCACTCTATTGCTATCTATAATTTCCTTTATTGACTTCTGTCAGTCCACTTGCCCAAGGTTTAACCCTAGTTCGAGTTAACAACATATGTTATGATAGGGGGAGGCTCACTAAGACTTAGGGTAAGTTGGCATACTGGGAGGTCAACCTAAGTCAACCCCATGTGCCAAGGTATCCTGAGTTTTAGGGGGCTACCCCATATCTTAGACATGTTACTAACTAGACCTAGAGAGAAACTAAGATCAAGTCCCATGTGTGTAGATCTAGATGATCAATGTAGAAGGGTGTTGCCACATGTCGACTGCATTGTTGTATCCTCAAGTGAGATATACATACCTCAAGGAGATTATTATAAATTTAATTAATTTGCATTATTAAAAATATATTTTAGCAACCTTGCCTAACCCTAATCTAACACTCCTTAAGTTCATCTCTACAAAAGATTCATTTGATTGTTAAAGAACTTTCTTAGCCTAAGATTTCCTTTAATGTTATTTCTTGGAAATAAAAACCGTCAATCATAACAGATATCAACATCATAAGTTCCATTTATTGTGACTTAAGCATTCAGGAAGTGCAACAACCATCTAGGTTGTAACTAAGTAGACTTTATTAACGCAGTCTAATAATTAGGAATCACAGTTTCCATTTTGTTTCCATTATTAAGATAGAGGAAGAATATTCCTTTACGTGATTAAGTGCTAGGGTCTAGCACCCCTATAAATCATTTACAAATTCAATAGTTATTACTTGAATGTTCATTCCATATCATATTAATATATTGAATTGTTTAGTTATGAAATCAAATTATGCAACTTAAGAAGATGCATCCTATTTAGGGAGATTAGTCTAATTCCCACTTTATCGAGACTTATCTAAGAATACCCCATTAAGCATATAAATAATATGGAGAATATCAACAAGATATGATTCCATCTATGTAATGAAAGTACAAGATAATTTACACATCCAATGCAAATAAATTCTTAACATTTAATTCATCTCTAAAACTTATACATTTAGGTATGCTACATAACAACTTCCTTCATTACAAAAGAATACTACTTTTCTTTTTCAATACAATCTCAAGAATGATTCAGAGTTCTTCACAAAATTAGACTTACATCAGCCAATGCATTACATAAGATTTTTCCTTCCTTATCACTTACAAAAGTGATCTCGCAAAATTTCTATGCACGAGTCGGTTCAATTAATCCGAGCATGATAAGCACTAAGCCTTAAAAAGAAGTGCATTCCAATAATTGTTCCATTAAAACAAATCTACTTTAATGAGATAATTATTACACCATCTAATAAATATATCAAAAGCAATAGAAAAGAAGTACATATCAGTCTTACAAAATAGATTCTTATTTACTCTATCAATTATCCTTAGGTAAATAATAGATCATAATATCTTATTGTTCGCAATATTTCGTAAAATAATACAACATTTATCTTTGCTTCAAGCTGAATGGAGGGTTTAATGCATGGTTGTTGTTAGGATGACTCATCTAACTCCTAAACAAAAGAAGAAGAAGAACCATTACAAACTATGCCCAAACACAACACATCCGAGAAACAGAACAGATTCAAAACGTGATTTAACTATTTCTTTTAAAGGAAAACTACCTTAAAATTTAACATTTAAGATATTCATCAAAACAGAATTTCATTTTAATCCAAGAAGGAATAGAGGGTCAATCGATCTACATGCTAGTTTAAATCTACTTCCACATATAGAAATTAACTTTTAAAGATATGAAACAACATTCAAAAATCAAGGTAGACTCATCTCCACTCAAGTTAATCCAAGGAGAATTCTTAAAAATATAGAGTGCAAGAGACAAACTTACTCATCTCAAACCAAACAAGTAAAGTCTTGTCAAACAACAGTTTGCCAAACAAGCTAGCATTTCCAGCTCAATAAAAACTCGAATAATATAATATCTTCCAACATCATTTCTAAAAACGATTAGGTAAAGGAAGACCAAACAACTCATAAAGAAATCTCTATATAAAAAGAGAATCAAAACAGAAAAGTTCAACCAATGATCTATCTAGTAATAAGAAAGCACACTGCCATATTTCTTACACTTCTTTACTTTCAATGAACACAAGTTTCAATTCCAAACCTAGAATGAAATACAAATAACAAATAAAAACACAGTCTGTTCTAAATGAATCACATTCCTTTCTTTTATAAAGACACAAGGTGTATTTACTATATCCAACAAGAGATAGAAAAATAACCGATCAATAAGTTAAACATGATCAAAGTATCAACAAACTCAGACTGAAATCCCATTATCCTTAGAAAATGTTTCTAGTTAAATCCCAAGGATATTTAAACAAATTCGATATAATCTACTCTCCCATATTTCCTTGAGTAAGTAGTTCGATTAGAAAAGTTCTGAGCTTTAAACTCTTTAAGAAGTTAAGAAAATCCTATTCAAAAACCAAACCAAATTGAACATGTTGATAATACTACCAGCTTAGAGCTCGAAAGTACAAAATTCAAGCATAATGACGAACACAAGCTTCTCACAAAGGTACAATACTACCCAAGTAATTATTCATGGTTCAGGAAACAACAAGTTCCCATCCAAGTTTAAATCATTAACAAATAAAACTCAACATACTAGGACAGAACCGAAACATCATTCCTGCTACTATTTCCAAACACTAAGTACTAAATTTCATATACAGTGTCGAATTACAAAAACTCAACATGAGCTCATATATGCACAATATCTTAGTATGAGGTAGTATAAGATACAAATATCCATTAACAGTTCATATTTAAAACAAGGAGTCCTATTTCTATCTCAAACAAAACACGAGTTTCCAACGAGAGTTCAAAATCAAACAAATAACAAGATAAGAGTGTAGTGAAATCATGAACTTCCATTAATATTCCAAAATACCACAAGAGTAAAGCACGAGTACAGAGCCACATATGGCTTCAACAACAATCCCGAGTTACCCAAGATTTCAACAATGGTTTAGAACAACTAGAGTCTCCAACACAAATTCATATCAAAATGCAAAGCCAAATATTATCCCCAACGGAGCTCAAGTTTCTCACCAAAGTTTGAGACCTAAAAACAAGTAATAAAATACAAGTACCGTGTACATTATGAATCGACATTAGCAAATCTAGGTTATCATAAGGAAATAAAACACAAGCACTGAGCTATATACGGACTTCGACAACAATCCAGGGATATCCAAGAGTCTAATATTGGTTACAAACAACAAGAAACTTCATCTCCAATTCTCATTAAACATGAAACTAGACCAAGTTCCAAATAAAAATGAGCTCGAATAAAGGCTCAACAAAAACATGAGCTCAACACAAGCTCAAGATCAAATAAAACACAAAATCCAACAAGTTCAAATAGAACCCAAGGTTCTTAAAAACTCTGAACCATATCTAAATAGCAATGAAGATTATCTAAACAGAATACTTCCATTACCCATCCTGAATGAAAAAGTTGAGTTACAAAAATATGTTTTTACATGCATTCTTTTTTAGAACTACACATGGTAAGTTTCCAAACAGAACATCATTTACCAAGGATTCAAAACCAATATCACAAGATTTAATAAACCCAACAAGAAAATAACCAGCTAAGATATGCAATCCAAGAATCTCAAAAGAGCAGAATCATTTTAATGAAACATTTATAAGAAAGCAAGAGATCTTAAAGATTAGAGCCTATCATGCCTAATAGCACTTCTACCAAATTAAAGAGAACCTCCAGCCGAGCTCACAACTTCTCCTCTTCTCCATGAAAGATAAAACAACCACCTTCTTTTTCCACACTTGCCTCTTATATATCCCATGAACCAAAAATAGGTCTAAAATCTCAAGAATAGCCATTAAGTGCGCTTCAATGTACTAGTTCAAAACCGATAGCATGCAGAGTGAAAATTGTGAAACATGCAAAGTGAAATGACCCCATACAAACCCGTTTGCATGCCTACCAAAATGGTTTGAGCACAAAAACCGAAAACCATAAATTCCATTAATTCTTATTTTCCCACCTATCCTTCCTTGCCACCGCCTTCCAAGTTTAGTGAATGCCAAATCAAAATTAACATGCAACTCCATTTTTAGTGAAGTTTCCACATAAGCCTCCACCAAGTCAACTAGCCCCTACCACAACTGGTGGTACGTATGCTTTTAAAACCTTATCAAAAACTTAAATGCCTTAGAACCGTCACCTATGATACATGTGACCACCAATTCCCCTTCATGCCCATTAGTTTAGGGTAGTCATAATTTCTTAGGTTAGATCTTAGGTTAGCTTAGGATAGGTAACCTTAGGATATAACCCAATCAATAAATTACCACCTTAGGTAGTTTCCACATAGGTTAGATTAATTCCAACATAATAGTTTTTAGGCATTAGGTTAGATCATCACACAACCATATAGCATTAGGTTTTAGGATAATTTCAATAACCTAGAAACCTCTCCATAATCCTTTAGTACAAAGCTTAGGTTAGGATAAAATTCAATTAATTAACATAGCTAGGTAGTAAATATATATATTCTTACCTAGCTTAGGATTCCGTAGGATAGTCCCTTTAGTTTTAGGAACCATAATATTTCCTAAGCCATGAACATGTTATAGTTCATTTCCGTCAAAGCATTGTCCTGCCACGATCGAACTAAAAAGATCCAAACACAACATATGACTAAATATAAACACATTCACACAACAATCAAAGAACTTGTAATCAATCAAATTTCATTCATATGTCTTTTAATTCATGGAATGTCGATTTACCATTCGTTCAATAGAGTAGATTTAAAACATTCCTTGGATCACTGAAATTGATCCAAGGATGAGTTAGATTAATAGATAAGTTTACAATTCTTAAACCAGATTGCAACTCACCTACAAGAAGTGAAAAATGGATTCAAGGAAGCCATTCCAATTCAGTCAAAGGATCTTAAGAACAAAAATGATTTATCCATACCGAGCATGATCTCCTAAAATCAAAAGAACATATCTTTATAAGGAAAATCACATGTCAACACTTGAAATGTAAAGGAGGAAAATAACAATTGTTAAGGGTGTTACACTTAGGGCTAGAAGTTTCGCTTAGGTTCGGGTAGTAATTTACCCCATACCCAACTCTTTAACAGGCTTAGAGTTTCAACTAGATTTTTCTCCTTCTTAGCGCTTCCAAAATTTCCCTAAACCATTCCCAATGGATAGGAAATTTTATGACCTTTTTGGTGATATAAATAATTCCTCCTAAATCCTTACAAAATCAAGATACGAGCGGGCAGAGTTCTTAGGTCAAATTTTCCCCAGGGGACATGTGTCACAAGGAGGGGGAAAGCACCTCCAACGAGTTGGCGGGTTGTAGGGCGGCTTGGGGAATTTTTCCCATCACGTGGGAACAAATGCAAAGTTTCTTCTGCACCTTTGTGGGTCCCTGGTGGACACATGTCGAGTCCTAGTGCAAAGAAGGATAGGGGCAGGGAATTGGAAGAGTGATGGGAGGATTTAGCACATTGTGCCTGATGAAGGAAAAAAGGGAGAAAGGGATGCGTGGGTCTCGCGCACCCATGGAAGAAGAAAAGCCTAAGTTTGGGGTGGTGATGCGGGGCCATGGGGAATCTTGTTGAAATTTTTCCAAGGCCAAAAACCAAAGAAATTAAAGGGGTCCTCCCTCCCTGCTACCACCCTAAGGTGCCACATGGCACCTTCTCATTGGTGTGGGCCAGCAGGGCTAAGATGGAAATTTTTCCAATTTTTTTTAAAAAGTCAAGGGTTGAAGGGAAACCGCGCCTCTGTCATATCTCTAAGAGGACACATGGTATCCTCTGATTAGATGTGAGATGGAGGAAAATTGAAAAAAAAATTGAAACCAAAATTTTTCCAAAAACTTTTCTAAGGCCAAAATGATGGGAAATTTTTGGGTTGCGGGCCCGCCAAGGAAAATTTTCCCAAATTTTCCCGCCAAGGCACAAAAACTTCAAAGTTCCATAAATTTTTCTAGGAAGCTCAATTTTAAACAAACATGGGCTTTTTGGAAAACTCTTTATGCCCTCTTTGCACAGGAAACATAAATTTTACATTTTGATAAGTTTTAAGGGTAAATTTTGCAAAAAGATCTACAGGCTTATAATTAGTGAATGGGCAATTTTCAACTTCTCAATTTGGTTAAATTCGATCTCCTCCTTCACTCAACATGTCAAATAGACATGAAGGACTAGTTTAGGAATGGTTTAGGGTGTTTTTTTTGGAAAGTTAATTTGTTCAATTGATTCAAAATTCTATTTTTGAATAAGTGGTAGTAAACAACTCATTGGAGGGATCATTTTCAAATTAGCAATGGTTAAGTTGTTTTCCTAAGATTTCTTTGTCAATCAATTCCTAAATTTCTTATCATACTAATATATAACATTTTAAGTTGATTGTTAAGTGCGGGTTTGAATCGTATAATTTGATTGCATTCCTTTTTGTCAGTTTAAAATTATACACAATGCCAGTGATCAATTTCTTCAAAGGAGTTATTTATCATTTTTGTCCTATAGGTATGGTATTTAATACCTAAACTAATCCATTACATTCATTTGATTCTAACAATTCATTTCCAAGTTAAATTACAAGTTCTGATTTCAATTTTAATATAATTCCAAGGATGTAAAAACAACATACTTCCTTCCTACACATTCTTCTTTCCAATAGAGATTTTAATTCACAATAGCAATTCAATTTCAATACAGTCATGTAAGTTTGAGAAGGTAGGGAATTCCTTTATTGATTTCCAACAACTTTACAACTTATCTCTTTCTTTTAACTTCAAAATACAATATACAATACATATAACCATTTTTCACATTCCTTTTCAAAACAGAGAATGGAATATAACTCTCTACATTTCACATTTCAATTTCAATCTTTCCTCATCAATACAAGCAACTTCTCATTTACAATAATTATACAAATCATCCACTTCAAATTGGGAAAGGATTACAATTAAAAGGGTATTCACAAGGGAATGTCATTCTCGTATTTTCCATTGCTCTGAATAGCAACATGCTCATTTTATCTTTTCTCCAAGTTGATCACAAAAAGAGGGGAAAAGGCAATGCTCTCCACCTAACCAAGACATCCAATGAAATGATAAGCCTTTCTTCATCATTTTCTCTCGAGCCCCAACCAAAGTACAATACTAGATGTAATTCAACCCATGGCAACAACTGGCTTCCACAACACAACATTCTTTCACATATGCACATTTCAATATAAAACATAACTCAATACAAAACAATAGTTTACAACTGCAATAACAAACATTCAAATCACAACTCAAGCTTGATCATGCAAGCCAAAGGAGCAAGGACTATGGGGGAAGCTACTTATGCCTCCCAATTGGGAATTAGGCATCCACCTATAATCATACCACCAATATAACATATCATATCCCATAAACCTTATGCCTCCTAACCCCTCCTTATGCCCCCCACAAGTAAGAAATGCAAGCTATTTCTTTTCCATGGTGGATCCCAAACCCAAAATCCCTCCAAAAAATCTGATGCCCATGGCATTACCTTATGCCCCCACATGGATTCCCCATAGCCTTCTCCTATACCTTCCCTAAGGCATTCTACCCAACCAGCCAACAAAAGAAATAAAACATTCTCCATACACACAACTCAACAAGAAAATAACAACAATAAAAGAAGGAATAAACTCCTACCTCTCCATGGAAGGATTTTCTCCACACAACAAGCTTTGAATGTCAAAAATACAGTCCCAAAATAGCAGTGCTAAAGTATCAAATGATCTCCAATTTCCTCCAAATCAACAAGATTTCTAATCACATAAAATGTGCCCAAGGATGCATGCAAAAATGATTCCAAACTCCTTTCACAAGCAAGGATCCCAAAACAGCAAGGAAATTTCACCCCAAGAGGAATAAGAAAGGTTTCAACAACCTCAACAAGCAAGGAGTTTGAATTTTTAAAGGAGAGGGAAGAGAAGAGGATGATGTGGATCCATGTGGGATGCCACATCATTCTTCCTCAACCCCAAGATCAAAGTCAACATCATTCACCCAAACACAATAAATGAAATGAAAAATTAACTTACACACTCAAAAACAACCCACACCTCAAAGGACAATCATTAAATTGAAATGTAAGAAAGTGAAATTAAAAATATGCACAAGAAGAATAAAATGCATTATAAAAAGTCACAAATCACTTCCCCAACCATAAGTATGGTTGGTAACATAAATTTAGAGGTATGGGACAAGTTTTACTTGTCCCACAAGCCTCCAAAAACAGCCCCCAAGGTCAAATTCGAATTTCCATGGAGGTAGAGTATTTCTTACTCCAAAATCTGACTTACACAAACTCTTACACCTCTTACACATCCCTTACAAATTAATTACAAATAGTCAACAACTCTAATAATTACTTTCCATATCCCAATTTAATTTATTTAAAGTTTAACTATATGATTCCTCACATTAATCTATCACAATTAATTTATTAAAAGAAGAGAACACATTACAAATAAAATACATATAACAATAAATAAAAGAGACACATTAATAAAATACACAAACCCATGGTCACATATAAGGAAATCCCCCCCATGGGATCCCCTAACTAAATACAACACACACACAAAACAAGTTGCCATGGTGACCTTGTCGAATTCACCTAGAATTCCACTTTGGTTAGTCTCCAATCCCCGATGTTTGTTGTGATATTTTAAACCTGTAAAACACAAATACCTCCTTCATGTAGTGGCCATATCAAAACGTCCAAAATGAATATATAACAAAATCACAAAATCATCTTTGCATATGAATCACAACAACCACCTAGGCAATCAACAAAATCATTTAAAATTTATATCGACATTATATCATCATCAAATAATTTTCCTTTTCTAGGTTTACTCATAATCTCCAAAATCACATGTCCGAATAACTTCCATTAAACATCCATGTCAATAGTATATCATCATCCACATGTGAGTGTCTCTAATAATCACCATGCATTATATATAATCAGATTCAACAATAATCTAGGATCTGACATCTAACACCATACTAAATCAAAACTATTAAAATGTCTATCATAAAGTCTACATTATCATGATTAGTAATAAAAGGTGCCAAAGGGAAGTGGGCACTACAAATTCTTGGAAGTGGATATCTATTTTTGATTGTTTCTTTGTTTAACATCCTATAATCAAAGCATACGCTAAGTGTTCCATCTTTCTTTTTGATAAAAATTACTGGTGCTCCCCAAGGTGAGATACTCGGTCTTATCAAACCCTTAGACAAAAATTCTTGTAACTATGCCTTAAGCTCTACCACTTCAATGGTGTTCATTAGATAAAGTGCCTTGAAATAGGCTCTGTTCTCGCTTGATTTCAATCATGAATTCAAAATCACGTTTGGGTGGAATACCGTAGTTCTTCCAGAAACACATCACTAAAATCTCTTAACAAAGGGAAAATTTTCTAGGAAATCAAGACCCCTTCACTGCTTTAGATATTTTTACTGCATACAAAGTGTAACCTTTATTTTTGGCCTTTTTAAGTTGCATAGCTGACAATTTTCTAACTGAAATTTCTCATTTTACCCCTTGGATGTTTGTTGTTTTCTACAAATCATCAAGACAACTAATGTGTTTTTCAAAACAATCAACTTTTTATTTATGATCAGCAAGCTAGTTAACACCTATTATGACATCATATGACCCCAAAGGAGCAACATAAAGATCAACTTTAGTGGAAAAACTAGGTAATTCAAGGATTTCTCCAAAAATACATTTACTAACAATATGGACAACATTATTTCCATAATGAACAGTCCAATATTTTTCCATTATTCCATCTTTTCTTTTTAGTTTTGTAGCTAATTTACTAGAAATAAAGCATTTAGTAGCTCCAATATCAAAAAGTATAGTAATGGTATACCAAATAATTTACCTGGCACTTCTATGGGCATAACTTGCTTTTCAACTTGTTTATTAGCTACTGCAACATGTATCTTATGTTGTTGATTGTTGTCATCTTTCCTTAGAGGGAAATGATTTGCATAGTGATCCTTACCATAGTTGAAACAAATCCCTATAGGTTCTCTTTTAGGTTCAAATTTATTTTCAGCCTTGAAATTATTGTTTTGTCATCCATAGGACTTCTGTCCATTATTATTGTTCTTTATAAAATTGTTTTGAACTTTTACAATAGGTTTATTTGTTTTTTAATTATTTTTATTAGTTACAAACTTATTTTTAGCACCAAAAATTTTCCATGCCCCCTTTTTGGGTGCAAGAGATGAAGAAGAATTAGGAATTTTCTTTCTATTCTCTTCCTTATGGGCAAAAATTGCTTTTAATTTTTGTTCTGCTAAATGGATTTTTCTAGAACCCCTTCCATGGTGGTTGGGCCATGAAAATATAATTCACCCCCTATGATAGGTTTCAATCCCATAATAAAATTACGTATGTTGAACTTCTCGCTAGTTTGATACTGAGGTACATACTTAAGAAGTTTAGTAAACCTCTCCCAGTACTCTGTTACAATTAATTTTCCTTGAATTAAATTATGAAATTTAGTCATCTTCTAATCATAATAGAGTTGTGGCAACCAACATTTCCTAAATTAGCTCTTAAACTGATCCCAAGTGATTCTTGATTCATCAATGTTCAATTCAGATTTATGGTTGTCCCACCAGGAGGATGCCTCATGGGAAAGTCGATAAGCTCCCCATACTACTTTTTTTCCTATGAGAAGTTCATTATTGAAAATTACTTCTCCATTTTTCTCGAACCAATTCTCATATCCATCCCATAGTGTAGTGTCATTGAAATTTGGTGGATTCATCCTTTTATGTCATTTGTGAGTTCAACTACTAATCTTTACTTTTTATTTTCAGGCTGATTGTGTACATTTGCATTTGCATTTGCAGCATTGTTATCGATGCGTTATTATTATCGACGCCCAAATTTCCAACATTAGTGTTGTCCTTAGGAGGTGGATGATTTTTTTACCAATATTTTATTCCTCCTCATTACCCATAACTTGTTTTTCAAGTATAGCCAGATCATCTCTTGTGTCCAATAGGGAAGTAATAATCTCGTCGAGTTTTTGTGCGGTAGCTACCTCTCCACCAGGAGGTGGGTTATTTGTAGCACCTCCTCTTATTCTAACCAATTTTTAAACAAAAATATTAATGTTTTTTAAATCGATATGGACTCAAAAGGTCCAAGAGTTGCAACCTTCAATTCTGATACCAAGATGTAACATTCCCATTTTAAGACTTTAGAAACAAGGGAAATTTTTTAAGAAAATTATCTTACATGATGTTCTCTATTCTAAATTAATAAAATTTAGAACACACATTGCAATGCCAATCCATCTGATAACAAAAAACCATATGCAGTTGTAAATGACTAGGTGAGATACCAATCTCTCATTCCATAACTCGGTATTAAATTGATATCTCATGTTAACTTAATAATGTGTATACTAGGTATACTTGGTTCTTTTACCCTTTTAGGGGTACCCAAGTGTTCTGTCTAAGAATCCTATCTAGAATATTTGCTACCGATATTCATTTGAAATCTTGCATCTTAGACTAGGTGACATAGGACAATGCAACCAACAACTTTTGATACTCCAGCCAGAGTTTCTAAACATGTTTAACATGTTTACATTCCTAAACGACATACTCTTCAAAAGGAATATGTCCCTCACCATAATTGTTCTTTTATCTAGAATGGTTTTTTTACTTCTAACAATTCAATCGATTCAAGGTTTAACACTAGAAAAGGGTAGCATGCACTATCAGGAATACTACTCATGGTGACTATGGATACATAGACATACTCAATCAACTTACATCGATTGGGTGTGTCTAGTTACCCTAAGTCAACATGAGTTGACCTAAACACTAGATCATGATCCTATCACTATTTAGGGTGGAAAAATAATCAATCATACACTTATGTTAATCGAGTAAAACAAACTAAGTGGGGTGTTGAGACATAGAAACTACATCATAGTATCCTCGTAATGACCCATGTCATTATGAAGGTATTATGCCACAGTTGATGTGTTCCAACATCCAAGTTTCCTCAACTAGACTAGCATACTTAAGATTATAATTTTATCAACCCAATTAATCATTGTCTTAAAGATTAATGATAACAATGCTTTAAGAGTCAACTAAGCATCATTTAACCTAAAAATGTTACAAGGTGTAAATTACACGAGAGGTAGGTATGCGATAAAATCTGATTTCCTAGCAATTCCTAATTCATGTTTAAGTTTATCTTAAACGAATCAACTTATATCATATAACGACATGATTGATCTTAATGTTATGAAGGTGTGTTCATTAGATATTTTCTTATTTCAGCCTTAGCTTAAAACAAGCTTATTTAAAACTTTTACTTTAGACTTCATAATGATGAAGTCTAAATCCCTTTAGTTCCCTTTTTAAGCATTCATATTTTGATTAAAGAAATTTTCCTAAGGAGAACACTTTCAACGATTCTCATAATATATTCATAGGTTAAACAAGATCTCAAATAAATCTCTATGATTGATTTCAAGGAAAATATCCTTTTTCCTTTATCAAGGACTAATGTCCAATTATGAAAATAGATCACATATGTTTTAATACAACCAAGATTCTGTACACACACACACACACACACACACACACACACACACACACACACACACACACACACATAATTCAATCTTTATCCCTATTGTTTAAGGATCTATTTAAGAGTATCAACTATTAGTTGTATATCTTTTATGTGTAAATAAATCAACTAATATTTCATATCCTTAATCCAAAAGTCTTATAAATATAAGAACTATCAAGTTTATTAATCCCATAACACTTAAATATCTAAACTACCCCTTCATTAATGATATTACTTAATAATACATCCCAATTTATGCCAATGAAGGTATCACAATAAAGTAGTAATCAACAATCATCAAGCCATTTATTTATCAAAAAGGAGTGATCCATTCACTGAATACAAAAATATTTTAGGGATTACAAAGTTTCAATACAACAATATAAAACTAGTTTTATTACATCTTCCTTTTTCAGAAAAAATACATCTCAAGTAATTTCGCTACATAATCATCATAATAAAGAGAATTTATTTAGTAAAATAGATGTAAATTTCTATATGTATTTCTCCTTTCATCTTTTATGAAATCCATCTGTAAAATTGTTAGCACGAGTTAGTTCATATGAACTGAGCATGATAAGCACTATAACATTAAAACATTTTTCTTTTATCTAACTATTTCATAAAAATAACTCATTGTTTATGAAATAGTTCCAAAAACACAAAACAAGATAAACATAAAGACTTTTCCCAAAATATTACAAATCAAGAAGGAGAGAGAAGATTAAAGATTCTATAAGTAATGTATAAGAAAGGACTAATTAAATCATCATAGTTAATCCTAACTCCACATCCATATGAACTTATTACAACATGCTAGAAATCAAAACAACAGTATTAAAGAAAAAAAAAGAAATTCATATTTCCCAACCTAACCCCTGTCTTCTCACCAAATTTCTAATTTCAACTCCTCAACTTCACCTATTATAACTTTATAAGAAGAAGTAGAAGGATATACAATTGTCTTTCAAGAATAAAAATATTGGTTTTTTATTCAAAAGCTAACAACACGATTAGTTGATTAAAATACTAACCAAAAAGCTAAATACCTTCTATTTCACCGAATTGTTGTAGATAATGAAACAAATAAATGTAAATAGGCCAAGGAGGAATACCTATTGTTATGTTGGTTTAAGGTTGAGTGTGTGCATTTTTGATTTCCGATCCAAACTGATTGTGTGAGTTTCCTTTTGTCTAGGAGGAACTACCTGTAATGCAAAACAAGACCACAAGATACAGTTAATAACAAATGTTAGTGGACTATCTAGCATGATCTAGATCAAGGAAGTGTGATACTTCCTCGATGGTTGTCAATCCACTAATATATAACTCAATATAAAATAACTGAACATGTAAATAAAAGAATCTAATGCTAGTGTTCTGATTTAGGTATCTCATATTACTATCAATGTTAATCCAATTAAATGCTTAGTAATTAAACTAGTGAAGGTCATGGGTCATGTTGCAGGTTGAGTAGGTTTTCTAAGGGTCATATACACAGTCCTAGGTAAGATCTCGGTGTAGTTTGGGTTCAATTTAGATGATTAGGAAGCTTGCTAGTTTAAGGTAGTTTACTAGGCATAGAGACCAACCTTGGTCAAGGTGTGACTAATGAAGGTTCAGGATGACCGATATCAGTTAGGATGGATAATGGAAGAATGTTAAAAGTGGGTTTCTGTACTCTCTCTCGTGTCTCGCACAAAGCATTAGGAATGTCTATGGTGAGGTTGTAGGTGGGGTATCAAGTTTGGGTGAGGTTTTGTGAGTTTTGGAGGCTATTAGGGGAGGTTTAGTGAAAGTTGACAGGAGACATAGTAATCGACAGCATCCGTCTAGTAACTGATTCTGGTGAAGAGGAGAAACCAATGACAGTTAAGGTAACCAACGTTGGTAGGGGTTAAATGGTAGTAATTAAATAAACCTAGTTTTTGGACTTCTTTATGATTACATAGAGAATGGAGGGAGGATGGTTGGGCTCGTAATAAATTCAGGAAGACTCAGGGATGCCGAAAGATCAAGTATAGAGAGCCAAAAGGTTGTGGGTGGTAGGTTGTGTAGATTGGTAAAAGGTGGGAATGGAGGAATGCAGGGAAGAAATAAGATCCAATAACAAAAAGATAAAGAACCTATTAAGTAAGTACAAAAATGATGCAAATCAAATACAATTACTTATATTTGCAATCTGGTTGGTGAAGTATGGAAGTGGTTTATCCATGAAGAAATTTATGGTTACTCGTTGTGGTAATGCTTCCCGAGTTCTCCCATGAATGCTAATGCATCTAGACAAGTATCAGGTGCTTTCTTGAGCCTATGACTGAGTGTATTCCATCACTTTGATGTTGAGAAGTCTTTGCTTCGTGTTTGGGTAAAAATATATCTCAAAACATAGAATGACCAACCTCAATAAAAGGTTACAAAACTAAATATAAGGTATCTGATGACGGTTATAGTATCGACACTTTGATTAAGGTGGGAAATCCTAGGTTTACCAAAAATAGGAAAATCTTGCTATTTTTGGTGTGCTCTGATTTTCATTTCGGTTCTCAAGTGAGGGTTAACACATAGATAAGTGGGAGTGTTGTTGGAGAAGGAATAGGAATTTAATTTTAGGGTTATACTAAGTACCAGTTGGTTAAGATAAGTTGAGACTCGGTGTTAGTTAATTAATAGACTAAGAATAAGTTCATGATGAGGTTTCTAGTTGATGTGGCTAGGTGAGGTCTAAATTAATTCAATTAAAGTGATTAACTTAATTAATAGTGTGAGGATTAGCATTAATTCAATTGTAGGTAATTAAATCAATATTAATGTGGGGTAAGGGGTCATAGCTAGGTGAATATGTTATGTTAATTAATAAAAGGATACCAAGGAGAGTGTGACCCACTTTGGTATCTACATTTGCCCTTTTTGTCATGTAACTTGTATTAGTAAGTGATGCTAAAAAAATTAAGTGGTTTCCCCAAATATAGGTGAGAGTGGGGTTTCACTAAGTAGGGTTGAAGTTGAGGTTTCCCCAATTGTGGGTGGACATGATCCCCCTCAAACCAAGAGTTAATGAGGTGTTAAACTCGAGTCGTAAATTCATTTGATAAATGGGTAAGTGATGAAAGTGAGGGTAGGTGGGTTGTAGGTGATGCTATGGTCACTATGGGTAATGGGTAAGGGGAATTGAATGCACACACACGTATAGATTGTGATACAATGACTAGGTGGAAGAGATTGTAAAATCTACATCGTCCAAGGTCGATACGTTTATCTAGACAAGGTGGAAGTGTTTCAAGTATCCAAGGTACAGGATATGGTCCAAAAAAAATTAGGTTAGGTGTAGGAACGTTTAGGTATGATCTAGTACACTAAAGGTATGGTCAAGTATAAAGAACATGACAATAGGTAAGGTAAGGTCATTAGGATAAACAACGAGATAAAAACATTGCAAGGTATAGTGAGTACACAAATTCCAATGTCACAAAAGGTGGTTCAGGTCAGGGTATGTAGGTCATGGCATGGGTAAGGCTGGGGTATAGGTAAAGAACATGTCCCTAAACATAATTAAGGAAATGTATTGGTAATTTAGGCTTTTGGGTAGGGTGTAATAGGTGTTGGTAAGGTCAAAAGTGGTTGGAGCAATATTGTTTCTAGGCAAAATGGGCATGAGGTGAGGCAAAAGGTAATGGAAAGTGACCGATGCTGGTTATGGTGTAACCAATGTCGGTTGGCTAGGGCACAATACAACCAACATCGGTCATGTCTATTTAGGTCTAAAAAAGAAAAATCCATGTTTTATGGATTCATTTTGACTTTGCCACTTTTAGAAAATGATAGAGGAGAATGTGGAGACTTGAAGATGATAGTATGAGGAATTGAGGTGAGTTGGTGAGCCACGTAGTGGGTGATTGGCGTTCGATTTGTGGGTCCACTAGTTTGATTTGATTGTTTTGATTCATTTAGAGGTGAAGGTGCGAGAGCTCCATCAACATAGAGACTAGAGGTGCCACCATGTAGACGTCATCAAGATGAGGTAGGAGGAAATCTAAATCCTTCATTTGATTGAAAATGATATCATTGAAATTGTTCGGTTTAAAATTTTGGGTGGGAGCTTTAATTTTAAATTTGTGGGTAAAATTAAAGGAAATGAAGGGTGGAAACATCAGACGTAGGTTAAATAGGATGGGGAATGAAGCTAGGATAGGTTTGGGTGGGTGGGAATAGGTATTTAGGTTGTTTTGTGAATTTTTAAGAATGGGGGGATGAGTTTTTGATTTTGGGTGCCACGAAAAGAATGACATCAATCAAGGTTTGGCCGATGTCGGTTGGTTTTGGCTGGCATTTTTAGGTCTTAGGATACCAACACCAATTAAGCATAACGATGATGGTTAATAAAAACTAGTGATGGTAGAAGCGATCGCGATCGTTAAGGTTGAGAGTAGATAGTTGTAAGAAGGGCTAGGTAAGAAAGTAAAATAGGTGAAAAAGGGGTAGGTGAAGATGAATGTAGGTAGAAGAGGGTAAAATATGATTGTGGTGATATGGGATAGGTAAGTAGGTGAAGTGAACTGAGATAATGGGTAATAATGATAAGGGTTAGTACACTTATAGGTGAATTAGATAAAGGGATAGGCATGATTGATGTGGTTGGGTGTGGTTTGGTGGGTAATATGTGATTTGAGCTAGTCAAGTATTGACATGGTTGTGTTGGATGATGTAGGTTAGTGATCAACTTAGGATGCGGGATAGAGTACCAATATTATTACAGATGCAGCCCAACATCATGAAGGAGTGGTCGCATATGACCAAGGTCACACTTATCGGTGGTCCGATGCTATATGAGGATAGTTTGAGATCATAGTATGATGGTTACTCTCATCAACATATGGGATTCCATGACCAATACCTTCCACTTACCAATGGGTGAGATGACCGTCACCCTAGATGACATGTATAGGATCGTATGCATTCCTATTTTTGGGGAGCCAAGATATTATATATCTTCCGAGGCATCGGTAGAGCCGATACTAGCGGTGTTTGGGGAGGTGATGTGCAAGCTAAGGTATCATAGTGCGAGCTTGAGCTATGGAGATATGTACACAACCTACCCATAGGAGACGAGGTTGTGCTGTCGATGATGGAGGAGTAGGTTGTTTTTCTCGCCACATTATGAGGGTGCGATATTCCCATGAGCACTTATCGAGTTCTTCAGATATGTTAGAGGAGAAAGTCTACTTTTCTTGTACACTAAATTTCTTAGTTTAGTTATATAGGGAGCTATGGGCTTATGGGAGATTGCGGTGATTCAGGATGTGTTGTACTTTTTTACTACATTGTTGGGCATATGAGCACATTGTGTGTGTGTGCCCAATGGGTCTACCATGATAGGATTGGTTTGGGGGTGGCTTGCTTAGAGTTGGATACAGATGTTGGGTACTAGTTGGTGGGCAATCGAGGGTAGCAAGGGTGACTTATGATGTGATATAATATAGGAAATTAATAGAGGTTCTGTCAGGGGTTGATATTATGTGGAGGCCATACATTGGCTATCCTTTGTATAGAGGCATGGTAGAGGAGTTGGAGGGATTACAGTTGTTGAGGTGGATATAAGGGTGACATGTTGGTGAGCACAAGATGATATATGTAGATAGGGTGAGGTGACAATTTAGACTACCATAGGATGTGCCTCAACCTTTCCCATAATACTCGGAGATATGACGTACAAAGACCCTTGTCTCCACCATGCCCGAATGTTCCTACAGAATAGGAGGAGCATGCACAAGATTGTCACATTGATGATGCAAGAGTCACCGATGGGCATAGGTAGTTGTGGGTAGCACAACTACGAGTAAAGCACCACCAAGGCCGGGAAACTAGATCTAAATATGATCACAAGAGAGATGCATTACAAGATCGTGGCTGCCCTATAGGAACATATTACAATTTTACAGGGGCAGCTCATAGGGTCAGAGGCATAGGTAGACACCTTATAGGCTCAGGTGATGCCTTTATAAGCATAGGTAGCATAGGGATATGCTCCCACATAGGGAGGTGATGGTGATGGAGTAGAGGTGGTCACCTTAGAGGCATAAGTGACATGTTTATGGGGCCAGCTAGCCATTTCACAGGCACATATTGTGGCCTTAAAGGCCCAAGTTGTAGCACAGGTATAGGTACCTCAACATGCCCAAGGAAAGGGTACTATATTATAGGCACCTGTACATGCAAGAGGACAGACATCAGGATAGGGGCCGAGGCCATTATTAGCAGGGAAGATCTTGTAGGTTGCAGTGAGACCCACGTCACCACCATAGACTATGTCTATGGTGAGGTTCAGGGATTCCCTAAATGAGGGTCGCTACTATCATGACCACCCAATGACTACCAATATAGATGTCCCTTCATATGCTAAGTACAGAGCCTAGCAGGAATCTAGTGAGTGGATGAGATCAAGGACTCATAGTTCAGGGAGTACATGGGGTTGTCTAGCCCATGGATAGGGCCAGGCATGGTTACAAGTTCTCGAAGGCTAGGCCCAAGTGAGGGTCAGTGTGAGATTAGACTAAGACCTATGGAGGGTGTAGAGGTGTTGGAAGGGTGGTAGACAGGTGAGACTGGCCCAAAGGATATCAGGTGGGGTACTGATTAGTCACTTAAGATAATCATTTTTTGATTTTTATATATAGACAATCCTGTGTCTTGAGACGTGAGATTGTATATGAGATATTTTGAGACACTTGTATTTATTTGTATCTATGTATATATGTATTGATACACAAACTCTCCCATTTATATAGTTTATGATGTTTATTGGATGAATGATGTACTTTGTTTTAATTTCCATTATTATTGTGTATTGATGGAAACTAGGTGAATTAGGCATGATTGTGTCAAGGTCATGTAGGAATGATTGAGTTTAGGTCAGTTAGGCATGGTGGATTTTAGGTTAGTTAGGCATGGTTGATTTTAGGTCATGTAGGCATGATGGAGTCAAGGTGAGTTAGGCATGGTTGAGTCTAGGTCATTTAGGCATGATGGAGTCAAGGTGAGTTAGGCATGGTAGAGTCGTGTTTTGCGTTTGATTTAATTTCCAAGTTATTGGTATTATGGAAAATAAATTATGATGTATATGTATATTGTGGTGTACATTTCCAAATGTTTGATATAATGGAAATGTGGAATGTATGATATGATGATGTAATTAAATAGTAAATATGTATATGTTTATGATTGTATAGGGCAAATTTTAGTAGAGCTAACCTCCAAGGGCCCCATGCCCTCGAAGTGCTTCCTACATAGCCACAACAAAAAGGGGCCTCGTGCAAGGGTGTTTTTGAGTTAAAATAAGAATACTTAAAATGTAGGTGTCCATGTTCTGTCCTATATAGGAGGATCAACAAGTAAAAATAGGTGAATGGTAAAAGGAGATGAAAGTGCCACCTAATTGATAAGAACCCTGATGAGTCTAGCATACCAAAAATTGGCTTATGAGTGGAAGACCTTAAAAGGAGTTGCTTGTTTGACTGTTCTATGGGTGAAGAAGGTCACATGATCACAAAATTTCACATTTACAGCACATACCTTGAGAAGGTAGAATATTAGAGAGTAAATGTGGTGAGGTGAAAGAGGTGGGTTTACCATAACCTAGTGTGTGACAACATGCCTTTTTGGCAAGAGACCTATGATTAAAATAGGCAAGTCCATGATGAAAAAGTGATATTTTTCTTTTTTATTTTGTTTTAATAGACTGATCCATGCAATAATTCTATGTGGGATGAGTAGAATATCTCCTTGAGGTCTTCGTGAAGTTGATCGATGTAGGAAGTATAAGAATATATTTTGCTATTTTATTCTTACAAGAATAATCTTCTTTTGGTGATAGACTATGTAAAGTATGGCTAGCTTTGTATAATTGTCCTTCGAGACATCAGTCTATTTATAGTAGCAAGGTAGAGAAAAGTAGATGTCCTTTTTAAGGGAGTCATCTTTTTTGTGAGAATTTTGACTCAAGATGTTTTGAATTTGAAAGTCCCATTTATTTATTTTTGAATATTTTTGGACTTTTAGGTCATGGACAAGATTATAGAGAATGATAGACTCTTGTTATGAAGACAAAACTATAGTACACAGAGGTTAGCTATGAAAGATGGGTTTTTAAGTGATGAATGACCATGGGATTCCATCTTGGAATAGACAAAAAGTATCCATGAGAATCATGCCATGAGTAGAGCCATGGTACTCATATTTAAGATAAGGCTAAAAAGTGACGGTTAATCACGTGATTCTTGTTTAGTCATTGATCCTTAAAATAGGTAAATGGAAGGTGAATGGTGCTTAAGGGATGAGTGTTTAAATAGACAGAATGTGATATAAGACTTGATTCAACAATAGAATGGGCAAAGATGTAAGGAATTGAGGGACTCAGGTTCATGTTTACCTTCAAGTGAAGACAAATGATAAGCGCCTAATCCATAGGTATGAGTAATGATATAGGGTCCAAGCCAATTAGGAGCAAATTTTCCTCGTTTAATTTTTACCTCTTTTATTACATGTTTATTTTCCTTCAATACGAGGTCACCAACCTGGAAATTTCATTTGTGGACACATTTTTGTAGGCATGCTTGATACATTTTTGGTAGATGTGGAGGTGGTCGATAACATTGAGATGACATTCATCTAATAACTCGAGTTATGCCAAATAGTCTTGGTGAAAGCCATCATTAGTGAGCATGTCTTTGAGTGAGATATGAAGAGATGGAATTTGAACTTACAGAGGCAAAAAAACCTTTGTACTATAGACCAAAGAGAAATATGTGGCAACATTTGAGGTAAAAATACTAGTATGATCAACTACTTTTATAAAAAAATTGTTTAATATTTTTTTGGTTGATTTTTCTTTGCCATTGATTTGAGGGTAATAAGGTGAAGAAAAGTTGAGTTAAATGTTGAAGGCATCACAAATTTTCCATAAGGTTTTATTTTTGAATAGTTTTTCATTATCAGTGATGAGGTGATGAGGAACACCAAAGTGAAAAATGATGTGATGGTTGATGAATTCACATATTTTCTCATTTTTCTATAAATGAGGGCATGGATTTAACCCATTTAGTGTAGTATTCAGTAGTGGTAATAATCCATTGATGATGTTGGGAAGAATGAGGATTGATCTCTTGAAAAGATCTAAACCCCATTGAGAGAAAGGCCAAAGGTCATGTGCAACCTATAAGGCGTGACTAGGGGTGTGATGAAGATTAACATGTTGCTGACACTTCACACAATGCTTGACATAGTCAAAAAAATCACATTTTAACGTTGTCCAAGACTAGTCCGTAGAGAATTCATTTAATGACATCTAATTCACTAAAGTGACCCCATAAATTTTGTTGTGAACTTCGCTTATGGTATAAGAAATTTCAGAACTGTAAGGCATCGTAAGACAATATCTTTAAAGCCACATTTGTAAATAAGATCACCCATGATGACATAACAAGAGATTTTTTTGAGAAATTCTCGTTGTCCATTATGAGTAAGATCTAGAGGAAAAATGGAAAGGGAAAGGTAGTCAACAAACTTCTTATACCAAAGGTCATGTGGGTCAGTTCAATGGTTCCAATGAGGTTGATGTCTCAAAATAGATAGGAATTTGATTACAGATTTGTCTGTGACAAAGATTTTTGAGTTAGAGTGTGAAGGGAGGATTTGAGAAGCAAGACAAGCCATGGTATCTGTAAATTTATTAGTAGAATGTGGGGTGGTTTGAAGGTTGTAATGGTCAAAGGTAGTCAAAAGTATGTCAACATGATGCTTATACTTTTGAAGTATCTTGTTATGACACTGATATATATATATCATTAACTTGGTTTACAACTAGTTTAGAATTTCCAAAGATATTAATTTATTTAAATTCTAAGGTGATGGAAGTTCGAAGGCATAAAATGAGTGATTCATAATCAGCAATATTATTAGTACAATCAAAATCTAGTTTGAAATATAATGGAATAGGCTCACTATCAAGAGGAATGAAGATAAATCCGCACGACCCCCATGCTGAAATTTAAAACCATCAAAGAATAAGGTCATCTCGTAAATGGTATCATCCAAAGATAGGGTAACAATGGATTCATCCAGAAATTGAAGTTAGAGTATTAATTTCCAGAGAGAGGTGCATTTGCGAGTTGGTCAAAGAATGGTTTTTTCTTTGAAAGATTTTTGATGGATGACTTGAGTTATAGGTCCGTAAGAAGTATGAGCCAATGTGCAGCACATTGATGTTGATAGGGCTTGGCGTGCATGTAATGTAAGGGGTCATTATTAGTGAAAATAAAGGTTTTGTGGTTAACTAGGTAATGGTGAAGTATAGTGGAAAAAAACTAAGGTGAGCAGAGTTTTTTATCGTGAGTATATCTAGTTTTGTAGTCTAAAATTGTACAACCTATATAATAAACCACTTGTTCCCTATGTTTCTCATCATGATGAGCCAACATGGCACCCAAGGAATGGTCATGGCAGAGATGTAAGGATAAAATGGCTGGTAATCCTTAGGGGAATGAGTACAGTGATTGGAGGGGGTATTTTTAAGGTTTCAAAGGCTTTTTGGCATTCACCATCCAATTTGAGGGAGACATCCTTTTGAGGAGATGATGAAATGGATGGCATCGATTAGAAAGATGAAAAAATAAAGCAACAAATAGATTGCAACTTACCTTGCAAACTATAAATTTGATGAAGGTTAGTAGGTGGAGGAATTTCAATAAAAGCCTTGATTTTAGTAGGGTCAAATTCTATGCCATGCAAAGAAATGATAAAACCAAGGATCTTTATAGAAAAGACCATGAAGACACACTTCTTGGGTTAAAGGTGAACACAATATTTGATGAGATGGTTGAAGATGACCTTGAGGACTATAAGGTGTTCAGCCCGATGTTTGGATTTGGAAAGAAGATTGTCAACGTAATCTTCTAATATGTGATGCATAATGTCATGAAAGATATAATTCATAGCCTACTGATATGTGGCATCGAGTTTTTAAGGCCAAAAGGCATGACATGATAGCAGAAGGTCCCCCAAGGAGTGATGAAGGTGGTTTTTTTAATTCTTTCGAGGCAAGTAATATTTTTTATAACCCAAGAAATCATCCATGAGTGATAACATCTCATGGCCAGTGGTGAGATCAACAAGTTGGTCAATACTAGGTAGAGGAAATTCATCTTTAGGGAAAGCTAATTTAAGGTCGTGGAATTCTCGTGAAAATGCGGAGTCCCCAATCACTTTTGTGATAGGTACAATGTTAGAGATCCATTAAGGGTAATTAATGGGTAGGATGAAGGAAAAATGAAAGAAGGTGCTGGAGTTCTTCTTTGACCAGGAGGGCAATGCGAGGATCTATTTTATGTAGCTTTTGTTTCATGGGTTTGGCTTCAAGAATAGTGATGATATTATGGACCAAAATGTTTGGGTCAATACTGGGCATATCAGCGTAGGACCAAGAAAAAGTGTTGTTATGATCCCGAAGAAAAGAAGTAAAAGCTTCCTATTCAACAACATCTAAAGATTGACCTATCTTTAGAATGTGTGGGTCATCCTGAGTGTTAATATTGATTTTAATGGTTGATTCATTTAACATGGTTTGTGTCTTAGAAGGTAACAACCGGTGAATATATGAATCTTCTACACCAAGGTAGGTGATAATAGACTCATTGTCTTGACATTGAATGACATTAATAGAAGGTGTATCATCATCAATCATGTCGAATATAGGAAGGGAAGAGAAGAGGGATCCTCGCCATCTCTTTGATAAGTTAGAGGTCCTAGGGAAATGGTGTTCATGAAAAAAGTTATTTGGAATAGATTATGGATTCATAGATTTCGTAAGTGAAGGTGGTGAAGTTGGTGAAAGGGGTGAAGAAGGTTTATCATCTTAAATGAGTTTGAATCGGACCTTCTTGGGAGATGTTTCCGAAAATCCAATACCATTGCAGTCTTTATGTTTACGAGTGGTGCACAAGATGAAATTATGTTGACCTTTTTCATAGAAACCAAATCCAAATCCCTTCCATGCATAGCGATGGAGGAAGGTGTGGGTGAAGCAAAGGTTGGTGAGAGATTGAAGGTTAAAGGAAAATGGTCAAGTTTGGGAGGGTGGCTCAAGTGAATAGGTATAAATATCAAGTCCCCGTACATTAAATTGGTGCAAAGGTGGGGAGGACCATAAGGTAAAACCTCTCCTATGTGGTGGTCATAGTGGGGATGTTGGCGAAGGTTACCATACTCTTGAGGAGTATGGAATGTGTTGATGTTGTACAAAAGATACTCCCCCAAAGTGAGACATTGAAAAAAACCTTGTAAGGGATCGATAGTTGGTATATGGGTAGTGGGAATGGATCAATCATTGGAAGAAGAGAGATTGTTATATTGAGAAGTAGATGGGTTATCTGTAGAGGTTGTAAAAGAAGGGGAATAGAGGAGTTAAGTGTGGAAGAGGTATTGAAAATGTTGGTGGATGGGGACATAGGTGAAGGAGATGTGGTGGTGGTGGTAGATGCCTTAATCGGTATAAGGACATCATTAGGTTGATACAACATGTTATAATATTTGAATGGTATAGTTATATCCTTCATGTTCAAATTTTATAGAGCAATGTAATGTTGAAGGAAAAAACCCATGATGTAGATCCAAGGTCGGCCAAGAAAAAAATTTGTACGGTAATTGCTGCTTTAAGATGTAGAATAATTTTGGAATGGTATGAGAGCCCACACAAATGTGGAGAATGATGGTGCCAAGGGTCAAAGTTATGGCATCTTTTAATGAATGCAACATAATCTGGGTTATTATTCATGTAATTCATAGGGATGCACATTTGGTTGTACGCATTAGAGGAGATAATGTTGATGCTTATAACCGCCATTGATCATAATGCATTGAATGAATATATTATCAATATAGACTAAAATGAAAAGGGAAGGATCAATATCATCTCGATTTAAAAGGTGTATCTCATCATCGAGAAACCGAGAGTGGTTACCCGATGAGTGGTAGTAGGTGCAGAGAGGGATGAAGTGGTGAGAGAGGCCACATGGTGAGGATTGATCACGGAGGTAAAAGGTGTAGGGTCATTAGGTAAAACCTAGATGGATTGTAGAACCTCTGTGAGGGTCTATATGTGAGACTCAAAGGTTTGGACAAGGTCATACAAATACATTTTGAGAGGAGATTGGTGAAATTGTTTAATCATTGTACTATGGGTGACCCTATCATAAATAGGGTATGTGGGTCCACGGATGGTGATTTTCAAAGGCAGTGTTGATGGTATATTGGGCACAGGATTGGCAGATGGGCTGGTTGTTTTCTCCTTTCCTTTGTCTTTCTAGGCATGAGTGGAAATGTTAACCATATTAATATGGGGTAAGGGGACAACTAAGTAATTATAGGTGTAGCGATAGGACAGAAAAATTATGTTGATGGCATGTACAGGTGTTGTGCAAAGAAGGTAGTGCATTGACATTTTGGCAGAGGTTTGGCTAGCTCTCTTATGCGGACCATATTGATCTCGAAGGTTAGAGGAGGGTAAAATGGTTATGGAGGTGGAGGTGAAGATTTTTAAATAGGTAAGGGGTGAGGATGTGTGGTGATGGGTGAAATTGGAATAAGGTCCTCATCTAAAAGATAATTTTCGTAAAAAGTTTTCTTTAGGTGGACATAATTAGAGAAGAAGAAAGTCTTTAGAACCTTACGCTTTCTACATCATGCCTTGACACACAATGGTAGGTGCAACTTTTTGTATCATCAAACCCCGTTTATTTAGTTTTGAGTAGGTTATATGGTCTAAGTGGTGGCATTTCATGAAAAAGGTCTCTAAAATATTTGCTAAGATGTTGGCATTAGACCCTAAAATGGATCACAATGCAAAGTAAGTGTGGGTTGAGATAGAGGTGTGACTGATTTTGGTAGGAGAGGCACCATGGGAGGTGGAATTAGAGGTGGAATATGTTTGACCACCGATTTGGTAGGTAGCACCATTTTATCTTTGGATTGCAGCTTCTTGGGTGAAGATGTAGTAGATGAGCTAGTGGTTTAAGGTGTTGTAAGTTTGACTACCTTTTTGGAGGGTAGTGGGCTCTTGGATTTTGGTTGCACCTTCCTAGGTAAAGGTGAAGGAGTGCGTGATGTAGAAGGGAAGGCAGATGGAAAAAGAGGATGGGTTAGCTAAGGTGATAAGGGATTCGTGATAAAGGTTTTTGGAAGAGGCAGGGTGGAAGGTATTAGTTGAAGAGTTGGAAGTATCATGGGTAATGATGAGGCTACTGTGCAGTGGCATGGGTATAGGTGGTAAGAGGGATGCAAGTGACAAAGAAGGTGTACGCTATGTAGGAAAGTTAGGTGTAACAGAGGCTCATGATGAGGATGTGGGTTGTTGTATTTTTAGTTTACCTTGGGTAAGAGGTTGTTTGGCCAAGGTGGATGGGTGAGGTCCTAAGATGGAAAAAAGTGGTGAAGGTGACAAAGGGGTAGTGGGAAAAACTAGTGTATGTGACCTAGGAGGTTAGGTCCTTCTCTTAGGTGGGGGAATATTCTTTGTGTTGGTCTATAAGGATGTTTCCAAATCTAGTTTGATAAGGGGATGGACTAGGCTTGATGTTGGCATGACTCCCAATGTGGTAATGGGTCTGGGCACAAAGGAAGGTATAGGTGCAGGTAAGGCTTTAGGTACAGGAAAATTTTAGTTGTTGGTAACGGTTTAGGTGTAGGTGAGGGTGATGAAGAAGAGGCCACTCCAACTAGCATGTGTATGGTTGGTTTTGTTATCTAAAATACCTTTGGATAGATCATGGAAGTATCAACACATAACATTTGCATCTCGAGTTGTTGATCAAAGAACACTTGACAAAAAGCACACAAGAATTCTACTTTGGAAAGCAGGTCATATTCAAAGGCACGAACGGATAGGGGGAACACTCATGTGGGGAAAATTTTCAGCTTTCGAGACTTAGCCATTTTTGCTCATGAAAGTCTATTTTTAGAGATGGCATGTAGAGCACACAAATGAGGCAAAGACGTGTACGCCACATAATAACTATTTTTGGAGGATAGGATGCAAAGCAGTTTGCATGGAAACATGATGTAAATAGATCTACTACTATTAGTTAACTACCAGTAGTCTATTGTTAGTGCACTTGCATGTGTGGCTAGTTTTGTAATGGCGCATGGCTAATAATAGCATGTGACCTATTTTGGGAATAGATAAGTGCACCGCATAGAGAGATTATGTTGTTACACGCATACTACTATTACTGTAATGAAGCTTCTGTATAATTGTTATCTTTAATATAATGGAGGATATTGGCTGAATCCAAGTGTTAGTTATGTGTGTATCTGAATCTAGTATGTTTTTGATCTCATCATGGTTAATACTTAATTATATTCTCCCTTAGATATAGATCTGGTATGCTCTGTAGAATGATGTGTTAGTAATGGAACTATATGTGTTAAGTATTCATCATGCTAACATCCTACAACAGTAACCCTAAAGAGGGACTTGGTACCTTTACATACTTCGGGTGAGCACTCAATCTAGGTTGAGTGATGTGCTAGTGCATCTAGGGTTTTATTGGATTTATATCACTAAATTCTAGGTTGCATCATTAGTTCCATTTCGGGACCTCTTTTTCGGTTGTTTCCCGGGATGGTTCGCGATAAAGACATACCGGTTAACTCTCATGAGTGTTGAGGAGTGGATACATGATTTGGAAGAAGAATACGCACAATGGTTTAGTACTCGGATCCGAGTTTAACACACATTTGGGTGAAACATAATCTATATGATAGTTTATATGAGGTCTTTTTCGCTATCTTTCTAGTAGAATTATATGATTAGCTTATTACCTATGCATCTAAGTGGAATTGGAGGTATCGTGCACTTGTCTCGCATGTAGGAAGAACTCATGGTCCTTCATAATGCTGATCTGATTTGGACTCGAGTTATGGATACATGGTTCCATGGTGTCTTGAATAGTTATATCTTGGAATACTCAATTTCCACTTATTCATGTCTAGAAGTAGTTGAATTCTAGTTTTTATGATATCCAAGGGGATCTTACCTTCAAGGCATTCCTCTAGTGATCAATATCTTGATGGTAACCTTGAATCTAAAGAGTAAACAAAAGGCTAACTAAACCTCACCACACATGGGGCTAGGATCGGGTTTGGTGAAAGATGGTAGACCTAACATCGAAAAGGCGAGAGAGAGGAAAGGTGGCTTAATTATAATGAGGTGCATGAGAGGGAGATAGAGAGGTAGCATAACATTGCAGAAAGTATGGCATTAAGGAGAGAGATGGCTTGTGAATGATTTGAAGCTCATGTAGAAGATATAGATCTAGAGCATTAGAACTCTCCCATATGAGAAAGCATAATAAGGATCCCCTTGGCCTCACGCAAAGTGCACCAGCAGAGACTATCTAGGTCACGGGCACGCATCTGAATCCACCTGGTAACCTTTCCCTTGCATTTGGTTTTTCAGCATCTAGTACAACAAGTAGTCAACAAGCTAGTTCAAGAAGTGAGAGAGTAGGAGTGACTATTATAGAGGCAAAATGATGGCAGCACAAAAAATTTGTTATTATATGGAAGTACCTTATTAGGCATATCATCCACATAGAATGCAAGTGAGCTAATTTTTGGATTAACCTCTGCGAGTATTAATGCTTCGCAGACTATTGGGGTGCAATTTAGTTCTACTATTAGGACATAGGGAATTACATATTCTGGTCCAACCCCAACTATAGGTTTAGGATTAGGAGGCATATGTAGCTCTGGTTCGGAAGATTTGGATGTTCTGGAGGTAGGGGAAACACATGAGGTTCTAGATCAGGTGGGCAAGGTCTGCACCAACCCCATAATATTTACATGGAAATGTCTCTTCATCTTCTAGAGTATAGGGGCATAGAAGATGTTGCTGAACATGTGCATATGTGTGAAATATTATGGCGCACAAAAGGAATCATGGCTTAAGAGTGGAGGGAAATCCAATTTACCACTACGTTATAAGGTCACACACACAACTGGTATAGAAAGTTTGAACCTAATTAGACTTGTGTAAATTATATAGCTTTAAAGGATGCATTCCTTAAAGAGTTTCATATCCCTAAGTTTGAGTAGAAGAGTATAAGTGCACTCAAGGATATTAAGAAAGGCACTACTGAAAGTGTTAGGGAGTATGATGCATGGTTTAAAACATTGTTATCAAAGCTTTCTTATGACATACACACAAGCCAACATGCAAAATGGTTCATTGGGGGCTTGATTACCCCTTTTAGGAGGGAATTATCACATAAGACATACACCGATCTCCGCACAAGGAAATTGAATAATCCTTGCACACTAAGGAAATTAGAAGAATAGATACCGGGTGAGCCCATTTTTAGAAGCACAAATAGCAGCAATGGAAAACTAGTTGGAGAAATTATCAGCAAATTCAACACATGAGATGCACACAGGATTTGGTGCATAGATTTTGAAGTAGAAGGTCACACAAAGGATAGTTTCCCTCATATAATAGTACACTCATTATTGATGGATTGTGAAATATGCCACTTAAACCATGATGTTAGTCGCTACCCATTATTACAATGTGTGATAAGGAAGAATGTTTCAAGCTACTTTGTAACATCCGTAGGTCCATGAATCATGACACGGAGGACTCGCAGGTTGATTGGATAAATCCATGACGCTATAGATATCTCTGTGTATGGAAGATAGGAGTTTCAAATAACTCTAAGAGAAAGAATGAGCATCGGATCGGGAGAAAAATTAGGTGAGCTATGATTGGAATGAAGGGAATTTCAAGATGGTCATGGCGAGAGGTCAAGGATACCATGGTGGATTTGAAGGACAAGGCCATAGCGAAGTGGAAGAAGTGATTTTCCTTGTGGGAACATGTTATACATGTGGATCTCCTAACCAATATAGGCATGAATGTCCTTAGAATATTGCATGTTATTTTTGTGGAAAGAACCATAGCTATGAAGAGTGCCCGAACTTATATGAGAATCGAGTAAGCAACATAAACAAGAAAACAAAGGTGCAGGGATGGTTAGGATACAACACGTTGTGGACAATCAATGGATGCCTAAGATGGAAGTAGAATCTGAGGCACTACAAGTGAATATCATGACCCGCGCTGAGGTGGCACATGTTAAGGAAGCATTGTAGCAGAAGCCTACCATCACTAAAGATGAGGTTATTTATGCATGGTACCTAGATCCTACCTATTAGAAGGAGGTTTATCAGGAAACCATGGAAGTTCTAAGGAATATTTAGGGTGAGATCCAATACTTAAAGGAGCAAAAGAAATCATTAGAGATGGTCCAAACTGATATAGATGACTTGAGAGAAGTGTGCAAAATGTTACGCAAGGAGAACATCATTCCACTATTAGGGAGTTAGTTAAAAAACACTCGACGCGTAAGTACTAAGACTAGATGACAGATCCTGCATGTAAATCTTCCTCCTCATAGCCTATATTATGAAAAGGAAATCAATCTGAATGCTATTGTGGATGGGTGGCTATTGAGTAATATACTAATTGATATAGGTGCGAAGTCAATGTTCTTACCTTGGATGCATGGGTACAAATGGGAAGACCCCCATTGCAGCCATCCTCTAATGTATTATTCATGGCTAATTAGGCTAAGGCCACTCCCATAAGAGTTTTGAAGGATGCATCCATTACCATACAGGGAGCCAAGTTCATTAGAAACTTTGAATTTTTAGCACTTTGGCAGAGTCGGATAACTTTTCAACTTTCTTAGGGCATCCTTGGTGCTTTTCAAATAATGTTGATCTTCATTCAACAAAGGCTATATCAGTTTTGAAAATAAAGAGGAAATATTTATTATCCCTTTAAAAAATGGAAAGTCCGTGCCCTATGTTTATCCCTTAAGTGAAGAAGATCTAAATAAGACTTATGTACGTGCCATCCGAGATCCAAAGATTATTGAACCAACCAAAGAAGGACTAATTTAGTGGGAGGATACACAATTTATTAGCGATACTACAAGTTTTTCTTGTGATAATTGGGCTCACATCACTTATGAGTTAGTAGGGTGCGAAGTAAAGAGAATATTCCCTCGAGGCACAAAACCATGTTATGTCAGGAGGATAGGTAACAACTTGGTACCTTATTACATAAGAGAAGGGGATCCCATGGTATTCTTGTGTGCCATGGAATAAAAATGGATAGACCCACTGGAAAGAAGAAATATGCTAGCATATACACTATGTGGGATAGCAGCACACTGGTGGGTGACCCATAGGGATAATCTTATCGATGGAATGAAATTGGGATTTCTCTTACTACTAGGTTCTTCAGAGAAATGCACCTACTCAAATCAATACTTATCATAGTAATCAACCTATTCAAAGACCATGTTTAGAAGTGTGACAGATTCTTGACGAAGTGCAAGAAGCTTTACCACCTTCACTATGGTTGCATCAATTTTATTCCACTTTACAAGGATGTGGACATCCTTGGTATGTCTATGCAGAACTCCATAGATAAACTTGAAATTGGTAGAATTTAATTGTAGGAATGGACCAGATGTTTGACTTCTTCTCTACAAAGCCTCGAGTCGAAGAATCATTAAAATTTATCTATCACTTAATAATGGGGGATAGTGCCAAAGGCTGAAGAACTCCTTTAGGAGTTATTAGATAAGGAAGACTTAGGAGCGCGTCTTGATAAAGAACAAGAGGCTGATGCAACATTCCTTCAATGTGCTGGCCTAAGGGAGAAAGAGAAGGGAAAAATGGTCTACTTAGTAGATGACAAAGGAACAGATAATCTAGATGTAAACCATTCAACAAGAAGGCGTGAGGTATTGGAAAGTGTGGATAAGACCACGTGTGCCAATCATGAGCCTATGAAGACAAAGAGGGTAAATATTGGAGCAGATCTTTGAACCTAAGGAAGCAATAATTGGAGACTATTGGTCAGACTCTGAAGTGGAAAAAATCATAGAGTTACTAAGGGATTACCAAGACCTATTTCCTAGGGGGTACCATGAACTTAAAGGCATGCATGAATCGTTAGGGGAGATGAAGATAAAGCTTAAAGAGGGTGTGCGCCCAAGTTAGAAAGAGACCTTACAGAATGAACCCCAATTTGTGTGAAAAGGTCAAAGAAGAGATTGATAACATGTTAAAGTCTGGAATTATCAATCCCCTTGATGAGTTAGAATGGGTTAGTCTAATGGTGATTAGTATCAAGAAGGATGGACATATTAGAATATGCATGGACTACAGGAGCTGAATGTTGCATGTGTAACTGATCCATTCCTATGCTATTCACTGAGGAAATACTAGAAGGAGTTGTAGGGTGCGAAATATATTTGTTTATAGATGGGTTCTTTGGGTATCATTAGGTTAGGATTTCCCAGGAGGATCAAGAAAAGACTACATTTACTACTAAATGGGGTAGCTTCACCTATATTGTAATGCCTTTCGGTTTGAAAAATGTGCCTACTATATTTTCACGCATAGTTGTCCAAGCATTCAAGGAATTTATTCACAACTTCTTATAGGTATATTTAGATGATTGGATGATGTATGGATTAGTTAACTGTGATAATATATGATTAATGTTTGAATGGTGTAGATAGTTGAGTATCTCTTTGAACATCAAGAAGTGTATATTTTCTACACCATTTGAGATAATTTTAGGACACATAATCTGTAAGGAGGGTTTTTTGGTTGATCCAGCAAAGGTTGCAGTCATTATAGGCCTAAGGGAGCCTACCAGTCAAAGTGAGGTGCGTGGATTTTTGGGTCATACAAGATATTACAGAAAGTTTATCAAAGGCTATGCCAAAGTTTCCACACCATTAGAAGAGTTACTGAAAGGGAAAGGTATGTTCTACTAGGGAGAACAAGCAACACGCATTCGAGACATTGAAGGAGAAACTTACTACCGTGCCTATTCTATGTTTTCCTTTGTGGGACAAACCATTTCATGTACATGTTGACACCTCTGGCATGGCCATTGGTGTAGTGTTGGCCCAACCTGGAGAAGGTATTGTAGATCATCCTATCTATTTTTCTAGTAGAAAGCTAACTCATGTAGAACATAATTACATAACTATAGAGTGCAAAGCTTTTTCAATGATCTATGTGTTACATAAATTTTGCCAGTACCTACTAGCTACACCATTCATATTTTATACAGATCACATGGAATTGAAGTATTTGGTAAATAACCATGTTTTAAAAGGGCACATATGTCGATGGGTAATCTTATTCCAAGAATTCTATTTCACATTTGTGGTAAACTTAGGAAAAATTAATTCTGGACCATATGACCTATCAAGAATATAGTTAGGAGAAGAAGCACAAGAAATTGAGGATACCATGCCAGATGCATAGTTATATAGGTTACAATGCACGCCATCAAAACTAGAGGACATTGTTGTTTTTCTACACATAGGTATAACACAAGAAAAATGAAATCCTTGGAGAAGAAACAACTTACTATATGATCCACACCTTATATGTTAATGAGTGGTGACTTGTAAAAATTGGGCTGAGAAGAAGTATTGCACCGTTTTGTATTACAACATGAGCGCATGTTTATTATGGAAGAATCTCATGGTATAATTGCAGGTGTCCACTATTCCAGTGATGCCACAGCGTGCAAGATTCTACTCATTAGATTATGATGGGAGACCCTCTATAAAGATTGTAAGTAATGTTTTAAGGCATGTGATCATTTTCAACGTCTTGGAAAACTAGGTCAATGAGATTAAATGCCTCTGAGACCTATTACTAGTGGAGAACCATTTGAGAAATGGGGTATAGATTTTGTGGGTCCTATTTCACCAGCTACGTGCAGAACTAGATCACACTACATTATAACTTGCACAAGCTATCTGACATGATGGGTAGAAGCAACACCTACCAAGGAATGTACATCAGTGACAATAGCCTATTTTTTATGGGAAAATATTATTACAAGCTATGGATGTCCTTTAATTTTGACTAGTGATAGGGGCACACATTTTCTATATGAGACAATCAAAATTTTATCAGATGAGTTCATGATTGCACACCATAAGACTACACCCTATCATCCTCAGGAAAATGGAACTGCTGAGGCTTTCAACAAAATTTTGGGCCAGACATTGACAAAAATATGTGATGTTGGAAGAAAGGATTGGGATGATAAAGTATATGTAGTACTTTGGGCATATCAAATAACATATAAAATGTTGAACAAAGCCACACCATTTCAGTTAGTTTTTGGCATAGAAGTCATTCTTCCTATGGAATTTATGTTACCTTCTTTGTGTATTGTGCATGTTGGAGGTCTAGCTAATGAGAAAGCTTTAGAAGAATAGATTGAAAAGATAATTAAGTTGGATGAGTGACGAGCCATAGCACATTGGAGTCAGAAGCAAGAAAAATCTAAGCAGAAAGCATGACATGACAGAAACATAAGGGACAAGAAGTTTGAGATTGGAAAAATGGTACTTCTCTATGACTCTAAGTTCTTGCGCCATCCAGAAAACTTAAGGTACATTGGTTGGGGCCGTATGTTATCACTTATATCCTTGAAACAGGTGCTTTTCAGTTAGAAGCACTTGATGGAACATGACTACCCAGTTAATTTAATGGGAGTAGGTTGAATCCCTACTATAAATAAGTCTTCTTGGTGTTTGTAATAAGCCATTATTACCATTTTGATTAGGTTTTCAATGATGTAATTTTGTAATGTGTTTCCTTCTTTTTGTTATGCTTTATCAATTTAGTTATTGTCCTTGTGTAATAAGAGTAATTACGCGCATGAAGCTAATTACTATATGAAGCCTATTTATGCATAGAGGACTACACATATTTTTAGTGTGGGGTGGTTGTCAATATCTAGGTACACGATTGGGGAATTGAAAGGTGAAAGAAATAAGTTTCTATAGTTGCTTTTCAAGTCAAAGGATTTGTTGGGCCCCTAATGTAGCTTCAAAATCTTAAAGGCGTATAGACACACATGGCCGAAGGAAGCACACAAATTAAGGCACTCAAGGAAGGATTCAAAAAGGGTTCTTGGAGAACCAAGAACGCGCACCAACAAAGCAGAATTTGGGACTTAGCCGCTTTCGACCTTTTGAATGATTACATAAAGAACGTGTTCCGTTTTGGATAAGGTTCTAGTCCGCAATAGGGTGTCCTGGGAGTAATATACCTTGTGATAGGAAGATCCAAAAAGCTAATCATGACATGGAGAGGCATGCGCCTGAGGTGATCCACACCTTGACACTTAGGGCCAGATATGAGGTTGCAGAGGAGTTTGTTGGAGCTCAGATGCCTATTTATATGCATGCCCTTAGCAAAGTAAAGGACATAAGTAAGGAAGCAGAGCTCTCGTAGAATTACTGTGAGAACTATGGGATAAAATGGGTAGATGATTATAGGAAGGATGTAATGAGGGAATGGGGAATGAAAATTTTGTTTTGTGATCATACATGTATGGATCCAGATATGGCACATGACTATGGTCTCCCCTTATGTAATATTTTATAAGTAATGTTATGAATGAATATGATAAGGTTACCATGAAAATTTTATTAAGATCCTTTCTTTGTACTACCTGCATATTTCTATTATGCTTTTGTTCTTGTATAATTATGAACCTTATTTGAATGTTAAGTCTATTTGGGGATCTACAACTTCCTAGTTCTGTTAATTTTGTTAAGTGCTTCTACTTTTGATATGACTGAAAGGGTATAGAATCCATTTTGAGCTCTATAGCTTTTTCATGTCCTTTAAATCACTATCAAGATCATGAATGATGCCTTCCACTAAACTCACATAAAAGAGAGACTCAGCTCCCTCTCACGTGCCTCAGGTGAGCACCCAACACCTGCTGGGTGATAGGCTAGCATGCACGAGGTTCCCTTGTTCTTAGTGGGTGTAAAAATGACTACATATTGGTTCCATTTCCAGGACCTCTTTTCAAGTTGTAGTGGAACATGGCATACATCATGGTCTATGTAAAAAGTGATGACGGAGTGCTTAACCCTGGAAGGTGTTGAATATTGGTTTAAAAGCACGGAGGATGAATTCACTCAGAGATTCAATACTGTACTTGGGTTTGACATGTGAAGATGGGTGGAAGACACTCTTTATCATGAGTTGTATGAAACCTTCTTCTGTTGTTTCCTAGTAGAGTTATTTGAATGGATCTTGGCTTATACATCTATATCAGGGTGGTGTTATAAGTCACACCATGAGAACCAAGAAACATATCAGAACTTGCAAGATGTTGATCTAACGTGGACCCATGCTATAAATCATTGGTGGAAGGGAGTATTGACTAGCTACACTCTGGAATACACCATTTCCACGTATTCCTATCCAGAAACTACTGAGTTTGAGCTTTTGTGGAAGCTCAAAGGATCATTTCTACATGCTATCCCCCTTGCGATCAAAATCTTGATGGTAACCATGGGTTTAGAGGCATTTCCTATGGCCGGCTAAACCACTCTGAGCACTTGGTGAGGAAGCTAGGTTGGGGAAAGATGGCTGATATAACGACTGAAAAGGAAAGGGAGGAGAGATAGCTCAAGTATAACAAAGCGTGTGAAAGGGAGATCGATAGACAGCATGGGATTACAAGTGGGTTATGGAGCCAGACATGGTGGAAAGGAGTTGAGGTTCACGCGGAGGATGTGGAACCTGAACAGTCTGTGATACCCCATCTTGGTAAGCGCAGAGAGAAAACCTTGCAGCTTCTGATGAGAGTCTATCACGTAGAGAAAGAAGAGTCATTGGCATGCATCTGACCCCACCTAGTAACTAAACCTTGGCGCTTGGTTTGTTTGAACAAGGGAAAAGTATAGTTGATCCATTTGTTATCAATGGAAGCAACCGTTTGGCACCCAGAAGATACAACTTCTCATTTGGGACCTCTATGGCTTCACACACTATTCCAGTATTTGGTGGAATGTTTAGGCAAGGCATATATACGAGTGGTTTTAGGAGTGCGTTAGAAAGTGGTTTAGGAAATATGACTGGGAGTGGCACTAGTTCATAAATCAGTCGTGCCAAGACAATCGGTGGGACGACGGGAGTGTTTGGCATGACAAACACAGGCCTTGTACCTAACACAGGAGGATCTGAGGTGGAAGTTGTGGAGTTGGTGGCTCAGGATCTAGTCGAGTCTTGAGGAGGAGGAAACACCAGAGGAAATCATGGGACTGGGTCAAGATCTAGTCAGTCTTGAGGAGGAGGAAACACTAGAGGAAATCATGGGACTGGGAGAAGAACCTCAACCACCTCCTCAAGTATTTTTCGAGATGTGTGTACTTACCAGTTATAGTGGGATAGAAGATGCCATAAAGCATGTGCATAAGTGCAAGATACTATGACATGCGAAGGGGATCACAACCTAGGATCGAAAGGCCAGTCAATTTGCAACAACCTTGCAAGGATGCGTGCATAGTTGGTATAGAAAGTATGACCCTCATTAGACTATTTTGGATTATACTGCCCTAAAAATGCATTCTTGGTAGAATTTCACATACCTGAGTTTGAACAGAAGAGCATCAACTCTCTCAAAGAAATCCAGCAGGAATGGTAGAGAGCATGCGGGAATATGATGCGCGCTTTAAAACTCTATTTTCTAAACTATCTTATGATATCCACCCTTCACAACATGCTCAAGTGGTTTTTCAGAGGATTAATCACACCCTTTAGGAGGGCTTTATCTCATAAAACATTCACGGACCCATGTGAAACATTGGAAGCTGCTTTACACGCTAAGGTAATTGGTAGTGTTGAAACTAGTGTTAGCCCATTTATGGAGGCTCAGATCACTACCATGGCTAAGCAATCGGAGAAATTATCTGCCAACATAGTTCCAGAGACTCACGGTGAGATGTGGTGCATAGATTCTAATGTAGAAGGACACACAAAGGATAATGGAGGGATATGCACTCGGAAGGCGGTATGTACCATAGCGATAAATTGTGAAATATGTCACGAGGACCATGATGTAAGTAGGTTCCCCCTTTTATAGCATGCGATCCGTAAAAATGTGTCTTGTTATTACAAGATATGTACCTCAACCACACATGACGCCAAGGATTGTAGATTGATTGACAAGATTCATGAGGAAATTGATCTTGGTGTGTGCCAGACTAGTATTTCCAGCTAGTTCCAAAGGAGATGAATGTTGGTATGAAGAGCACGGAGATGGAGGTGTGCATGGAAGAGGATTTCATGGAGGATTTCATGGTCATGGAAAGGAAGAAGTGAGTTCTTGTGTGGAATATGCTTTAATTGTGGAGCCACAGACCATTATAAGCATGAATGTCCAGATCTTCTACAATGCTCATGGTGTGGAAAAAAACATAAGTATGAAGAGTGCCCGAAGTTATATGAACATATGAGTCAGCAGCACCCAGAAGGATAAGGGTGTTGCCATGGTGAGTATTAAGAAGGCTAACATGCAATGGATCTTGTGAGTAATACGTGAATCAAAACTAGAGCCTGTTATGGTAACAACAAGGGTGGAGTCCACGCATGCAAAGGAAGTGCCTAGGTAGAGACCTCTAGTTTCAAGGGAAGAAGTAGTACATGGGAAGTATCCAAACCTGGTGTAGACACCAAATTTGTGTCTTACAACCCCCTGTGCCCCGCATCTCATTTCGCAACCTAACCTCATCACCTAAACCTTACACAATTATTTATTAATTACCTTATTATTAATAAATCCACATCGCCATACCTGCCACCTCATTTTGCCACCTCATCATGACCGAGTCTTAACCCTAAACTAACCTAATTAAGACCTATAACTTGGTCCACATCCACACCTATGATTAATTACTCCTCACCCGCACCCAAAACTGACCTCATAATGACTTGACCAAGCCCACAACTAATCCCTCGGGAGAAAAGGAGGGAAAGTTGGCTATTTTACCAAAAATAGCCCACTTTGACCTGACCGATACCGGTTCCTACTCGACCGCCGTCGGTTTCGTAACCACCATCGGTTCCCTGTAAATGACCACTTCCAACCAAAAACAAGGGATCAGATTTTCATTTGATCAAAAAGAGGAGAAATCATTGAAAGGATCGGGATTTGCTTGGCCGAGCAGAGACAAGTGAAGAAACGAGAAGAGTTTGCAGAGAAGGACATCAAGCCCAAGACTGCAACGGAATAACCAGTGCCCCAGGTGACTCATCCAAGCATCGGAGAGGAGATTGCTCATCTTGGATTGTCAGATCATCCTATTTGAGCCCTGTCTTCGTCGTCACAGTTCGGGAACCTGCATCTTCATCAGGAATGAGTAAGTAGTGTCTTTTATGATTCTAAGCACCATTTCTTGAGCCTGTGGATTGATTGTAATTATAAGCTCATTCCTAGATCTACCACCTACCAGCACCCTGCACTTAACCTTCATCCATACATCTTTATATTGTCCAGAAGACCATTTTATCACACTTTGAGCCTTCCCTGTCCTCCCATTATTCCCCTCAGCCATCCACCAATCTTAATAACCCCACGATCACCTTGCAACCAACCTCTATCCAGAAGCACTTAGATTGCTGACCCTACCGGTGTCGTTTATCCCCCACCGGCGGCGGTTCTTTAACCGCGGTCGGTTATCCAGTGACCGACGTCGGTCACTGTGACTTATACCCCAAAACCCTTTTCTCGCCTATTTGTCACCTAACAACCTCAGATCCAGTCTGGTTTATCCCTATAACTCAACCTGAATGTATCAACGACCAGTAACCGAACAAACAACGTGACGCTTTATTATTGATAGTTTAGTTTCTATTGCTTTGTAACGAGATACCTAAATCGTGATTTTGCAATAGCTTTCCTTGTTATCATTTGTGTTAATTCGTATTAAAAGGGGAACTGACCACCTTCGAAAGGAAGTTTTATATTTCCTGGGCCTAAGGCAGCTCCCTCATTTATTGTCTAATTAAAATCTGGTGGTCTTGTATTCTTACTTGCAGGTAGTCCTTCCAAGACAAAAAGGAGTTCTTCGCAGTCGATCTGATCTTTCTCTATGGTACGCGCACACCATCTCAACATTCAACAGGTATTCCTCCTAGCCCTAACCCTTATCTGTTTCTCAAAGGAATGAAAGGATAGAAGCAAGTCTATTCCTCACCGCCGAGACATTCTGCGTGAAACATTTTGGCACGCCCGGTGGGACCCATTTCGGGTTTCTGTTTCTCTTGTTTGCTTTCATTTAGGGAGCATACTTGCTGTTGTTGTTTTTGTTATATTTAGTAAAAGAATTTGTCTTGCTTTCCTAGTTTTGCATTAGTGAAAGTCATCTTATTTGCTTCATCGAATATCATTTTCGATTTGGGTTTAAAACACGTGCATTACATTCTTGCTTGTTGTTTTCAATTCTAGTGAACGTAGACTAAGTAACAGGTCGTACACGTGGGGGTGATTTCCACGGTATTGACAGGAAATTAATCTTACTTTCACTGCACAACACATACCGAATCACTTCATAATTAACACAACAGCTCAAAACATCCCCCCTTTTCCACGGTATTCCTCCTTACGATTGAGGTAACCTTATAAGCCAAAACAAACTTGACATTTCCCCTAAGTCTTTTGTTTAGGATTGACATCATTCTGTGTCTAAAGGCATAAGCCCAAATTGATTAAAATTAACCCTAGGGTTAATCTGTTAATTTTTTTGTGCGTTCTTGCTTGTTTTCAGTTCTGTTTCTCTGTCATACACTGTTTTCTGTGACCACTACAGAACAGTTTGGTAGGCATACTAATCACTGTTAACACCAAATCAACAACTTCTTACTGTTTCTTACACCAGTTCTATTATACCGACATCGGTTACCTTACCGACGTTGGCTACGTCTGACCGACATCGGTTATCGGACCGATATCGGTTACTGTCTTTTACAGTTCCTGACAAACCAGCAACCTACCAATTTCAAACATCTTGTTGCCTGTTTCTGTTCCTGATAGATTGAAACCCTACTGTGTACTCCTGTCCATGGTTGTTATCACTCGAAAGCAAGCCGCCGCCATGGTTTCACATGCTTGCTCTATGCCTTTGCCTGAATCACCCCCTTCACATTCATGGGAATCCTACGGATACCAGCGAGGTTCCTAAAATTCCTGTAGGAGATAAAGAATTTGCCAAATTTCTGGATGCTAATCCTAGCGCTGTACAATACTATTTGTCTCATGCCCCTGACCATACACCCGACGGTCAACTCCTTGTTGGCATGCCTATCAGTATAGCTGCTCATTTAGCTCCTTCTCCACCTGATAACTCCGTTTTGCCTTCCGCATCCTTAGTCCCGTCTCCTACCTCAGCAGCTTCAGGGGTTCATACGGCACAGATTGGCTTTCCTTTGGTTAATCTTGGGCCCAACATGTCATTACCGCCGACTGCTCCTACCTCGTCTCTCTTGCAGACTGTTCCATTCATGACTTGCTCTCTGCCACCTATCCACACGAGCTTTCCTTCTCAAGCTCCGCCCACCTTTTCATTTCCACACACATATCCGGTAACCTCAATAACTTATATAGGACATCCCTATTCGGTTGCCTCAACACATTCGTCCTCCATACCTTATCAACATTTAACCCCACCATTGTCTAGCGGTGGCCCTTGGCCCAATTTGCCTCCGTTTACCACAACCACACCATCATCTCATCCAACTACTGATTTAATTAAACAAATGATGGACAAAATGCAAAATCTGGAGGCTTCTGTTTCAGGAAGTCGTAGCGCCTTGACATACGAGCAAGTTTGTCGGGAGCCTATCCACCCTTCAGTCCCCCTTCATTCATATCCTCCTCAATGGGAATTACCAAAATTTACCCGTTTTAATAGTAAGGAGGACCCTCAACAACACTTACGATCATTTAGACATGCCTGCTATCTGATTGCTCACGACGACGCTTTACTACTCCGCACCTTTCCCATGTCCTTATCAGGACCCGCCTTGGAGTGGTACAGTGCTTTAACCCAGCACTCAATCTTCTCTTTTAACCAGCTAGCCCAATCTTTCTTGGATCATTTCTCCATTAACATTGCCAAGAAAGTATCTATCACCGACCTCTATGCCATCCGACAATTTGAAGACGAATCTATCGCAGATTTCGTTGGACGATGGCGAGGCCTTATCAACCAACTTACATATGCCTTGCCTCAGACCGAACTTATCGAACTGTTTACGCGGGCCTGCGCTAAGCACATCTCTCCTACCCTCCAAATTCAAACTTTCCGTACATTTGACGAGGCCTTTACTATGGCTCAAAAACTAGAGATTCGAGCCTTAGAGGAAGAGAAATTGTGGTTGCACAACAAAAACCCCACTTTCCGAACCCAAGATTCCACCAACAAACCTAACACCACCAATCCTCACCCATCGACTGCTTCGAAATCAAAAGGGGCCGTGCACGCGGTGATGGTCAAATCCCAACCACCGTCTAATACCCCGCCAAAAACCACCTATAAGTATAAAGCCGAGCCCATCAACTACACTCCCTTGGGAGAAACATATGGTGTGATATTGGAAAAATTACTTAAAGCAGGAACCATTACCTTACCTCCTATTAAACCTCACTCTGGGTTTGATTCCACTCGCGCCATACCTTCTTGGTACAAAGAAAATGACTTCTGTAACTTTCACCACGTAAAAGGACATAGTCATGAAAACTGCAAGATGTTGAAAAACATAGTGCAGGAAATGGTTGATGCAGGGGATATAACCCTCGATAATCCTAATGCCCCTGCCAACCGAAATTTGAAAATCTTCAACAAACCATTCCCGAATCACTCTTCTAACAGTAACATAAACCAGGATATCTTAGCCGAGGAGAGTGTTCATGAGATCCATGCAGTCTTCGACTCCCAGCCAAAAGCCTCTATCGAGAAAATTTTGAATCAAGCCTCTTCACTGACACAGGGGCCCGAACCTCCTTCACCACCATCAAGACAAGGCGAAATCATTCCTTTACCCATACAGGAGTTAACCGCCCAGAGTTCTCTTCTCATAGATGAGTCTTCTTACACCACATCCCTACAAGACTGTGAGCGGATGTTATCTAATTTATCTATTTCCCAAACGTCTCCTTCTACCATTCTTGTTGTACAAGAGGAAGGCTCGCCACTTCTTTTGTCATCCTTAGACGAGAAACCTCTTGAACCGACATCACCACATTCTTTAAACATGACGGATCCTCTCAAACACGCCCTCCTACCTATTAGTCCTTCATCACCTAAATCTTTTCAGCGACCAGTTGACCTCTTAACACCTATTGATACAGTGCCTCATCTACCTTCTATCACACCCACAGTGGACCGGAATCACAACCCACCTTTCTTCCATACAAGAGTTCCAATTCACACCTGAAGACTGTCATTCTCCAGAAGATAGATGAGTCCTATGGGAACGTTTGAGTACCCCCTATTCTACTCAAATGCAGATGACCGATCCAGATGCTTCTACCATATACCCGAAGTGTTTACAGAAGCTTAAAATGCCTATGTCCTCATCTCATCCCCCCTCATCTCTACCTATTCATCCACTTCTATTAACCTAACCAAATATTCCCCTACGCTTGGGACCTCACCAATACCTAGTCTAACACACCCACCTAAGCGGCTTGATTTATCTAAAAATAAAGCCGTCCATCCCATTAGGAGACAGACCCAATCTCCTCAATCTATGCCGCTATCACAACTCAAACCCTCGTCGTCACACCTACCTTCCATATTGGGACCCCATCCCTCTACCTTACATCAATATATCATACCTCCTGTGTTTTCTTTAAAGTGACCTACACCTTCTGCATCCATACAGAGATCTAAGGGTATATCAACACTGTCACCCCACGTATCCTGTCCACCCATCAACCCTAAACAAATCTCATCATCAAAGGACTTGTTTTCCATCACTCCTCTTTTGCCGCCATTGTTTCCGGATACCACTTTATCTGGAGCCTCATCATCTAACCAGCTAAACGTAGCTCCTGCACCAAAGAAACCACGTTTAGTTAAAACCACGTATCAATACCCCTTGGCTAAACCACCACCCGTACGAACCAACCATACCCAAACATTACCAAAACCCACCCAACCAATACCTTCATCTTCCTCCGATTTTGACCCACTCAAAGGATCTTACGCCAAAATCCTTGCTATGTTAGTGGAGAATGCGACCATTTCTCTACCCCCACTTAGACCTTATGACCCGTCTCAACCTCGACCTATAGGTTATGATGAGTCTAAAATCTGCACTTACCACCGCACACCAGGACATGATGTAGAGGGATGCAAAGCTTTAAAAGCCATCCTTCGTCAGACACCTCTCTCAGATAGAAAAGTTAAGAAAGACAATTTACGAAGAGAGAGACCTTTAGCTTCAATTCCCTCTCCTATACCACCTATCCCCGCCTCACCAAGATCTATCATTATTACAGCCCCACCTCTCGAAGACCATGACCTATCCCTACTGTCTTCCTCCTCTCGTATTTACGAGATCAATATGATTAGTGTTGCTACTCGAGGGCAGAAAAACAATGGGAAAGCAAAAGAAAACACACCTGCGGCATCTCTTTCTCCGTCCACCATCCCGATTGCACCACCACCTAAAGTGGTTATTCGTGGACCTGCCTACCCCGTCTCTAATGGAATTTCCCACCGAACCATGATCAAACAGCTTCACCAATCACCTGTAAAAATGACACTGTATGATCTCATTCAGACTTCTGAATCTCATCGACAAGCTCTCGTTGAAATCCTTCAAGGGATAGAGGTCTTACCTAATGAAACCTTGCCTGTTACCTCTATTCTAACACCCAATCACGTTGCTTCGCTCACCAAACAATCTATCTCCCCAACCACTTCTGTCTCTGTACAGCAAGCCGCTGCTGTCAGTTTCTCCGAAGACGAAATTATCGACTTTGGTGCTGAAGATCCTGACCCTGCTCTTTTCATCTCAGCTTACGTTCGGGACATTCGGGTACGTCGTGTTATGATTGACGGGGGCGCTAGCCTAAACATCATCTCTTCAAAAGCCTTCCAACAAATGAACATCCCTTCTAGTTGCATGTGCGCAAACCCCATCATGTTACGGTCATTCAATGATGCTATTACTTCTACCTTAGGCACCGTGATCCTTAACATTCGTGTAGGACCACGTACTTTACCTAAACTCTTCTATGTCCTTGAGGGAGAGTTCTAATACAATATGTTGTTAGGCCGCCCTTGGATCCGGGCTATGGGATGCGTTCCCTCCACCTTACATAGATGCATAAAATTTGAGTACGAGGGGAAGTCCTACACCGTAAAAGCTGATCCTCCCCCCTTCAAAACTTGCAATATGTTGTATCACCCTAATGATGTGCTTGTACCAGTCAAGACACCCATTCATCCAACCCAGCCATCCACTTCCAACGCACCTACACCTTCAACCAATGAAACCGCCATTACAAATATCACTTCCTTTCCCGTAGATAACATCCCAACCTCCGACCCCTTAGTAGATGTTTTTCAATGCCTTACGCTGGGGAATACCGCCTATATAACGTTAGCTCTTTCCATACCCCGCAAGAGTATGGAGACAGTTACATGCACATCCCACCTACGACCGTCGCGTGGGGGAGGTAATCTCTTACGGACCACCCCATTGCTGCACCAACCTAACGTATGGGGGTGTTGACGCATCCTCCGTTACCCCTGAACCTCCTCTTGGTGTGGTTCCCTTCCAATCTGATTTTCAATACTTGACAAATCGTCGTTTCACCCTCACCTTCTTGACTCACTGTGCTTGGAAAGGCTTTGGTTTTGGTCTTTATGAACAAGGCCGACATACACTCATTCCCGTGACTACACGCAAACACAATGATCGTAGTGGTCTCGGTTTTCCTAAAACACTTACACCGGAGAAACCTCGTGTCAATTGTATCCTGGAGGATGACGACATCACCCCTACCAAACCATCATCACCCATTTTGCCATCATCACCCACAGAGTCGATAGACCCTGAATCTATCCCTCCTAACTTTTTTTTCATAAATGCTATCTTCATAGGTCCTCTCACTTATCAACGCAATAATGAGGACCCATCTTCTCTTCCCCTTTTATATCCAGACATGATCGAAGAGGATTTACCTTCGATTAATGTTGTTGAGTGCCAGGATGACGACTCCATCCTCACTTACCTTGGGGCGGACGACTCCTATATTCAACGTGCCTTACCGTCTGAAACTCAAACCATGTTGAATGAGTCGACTATAGAAATCAACATCCACACAGAGGAGGATCCTCACGTTGTGAAGATCGGACAATCCCTTAGCACATCAGAACAAGCCGCCTTTACTACCTTTCTCCGTACCCAACCAAGCTTTCGCTTGGTCTTACGCTGACATGCCAGGAATTGATCCTACCATTGCTGTCCATAACATCACCCTAAACCCCGATTCCAAACCAGTCAAACAAAAACTGAGAAAAATGCATCCACGCATTGCCCTCTTGGTCAAAGAAGAGCTTCAATGACTTCTTTCTGTTTCCTTCATCTTGCCTATTGACTATCCTCAATGGATTTCTAACATCGTACCTGTCACTAAAGCGACGGGGGGACTTCGGATATGCACGGATTTCCGAGACCTTAACCTCGCTTGCCCCAAGGATGACTTCCCCCTCCCAAGTATTGATCAACTTGTTGATCTCACTGCGGGCCATGAAATGCTTTCTCTCATGGATGGCTTTTCGGGATACAATCAAATTTTGGTAGCCCCGGCCGATCAACATAAAACTACCTTCATAACTCCTTGGGGAACCTTCTGTTATCGTGTCATGCCATTTGGCCTTAAGAATGCTGGTGCGACCTATCAGCGGGCTATGACTTACATTTTTCATGACATTATGCACACTATCCTTGAGGATTATGTCGATGATCTTCTTGGAAAATCTAAACATCGCAGTGAACATCTCGATGTTTTAACCATTATTTTCGATCACCTGTTGCAATATTCAGTCCGGCTTCAACCAAAGAAATGTGTCTTTGGTGTTCTTTCGGGAAAACTTCTTGGCTTTATCGTCTCTTTGCGTGGCATTGAGGTCGATCCATCTAAAGTCAAAGCTATCCTAGAAATGCCCCCACCCAAAAACCTCAAACAATTGCGTAGTTTGCAGGGTAAACTTCAATCCATCCGGCATTTCATCTCCCAACTCTCGGATCGATGTCAACCTTTCCATCACCTTCTTAAAAAGGACATTGCCTTTCAATGGAGTGAAGAGTGTCACCAAGCCTTTGAAGCTCTTAAAGCCTATCTCTTGCAGCCACCCATGTGCTTATTCCACCTCAGGATGATCGCCCTTTCTACCTTTACCTTTCTGCCACTGACCATGCTATAGGAGCCATGCTCGCACATCGGGACTCGGCACGTCGAGAACAAGCCGTTTATTATATAAGTCGTACTCTCATGGATTACGAGACTAGGTATACACATGTAGAAAAATTGTGCCTAGCCCTATCATTCGTAGCCACCAAACTCCGACATTACCTCCTGAATCACAAAACTTTTGTCATCACCAACACGGACCCCATTCATTATATGTATGCCAAACCACATCTAAACCAACGCATCACCCGATGGCTTATGCTCCTCGCTGACCTCGACCTTGAGTTTATACAACAGAAGTCAATCAAAGGACAAACTATTGCGGACCAACTTGCGGAGGCCCCTTTACCTGGGGAACAATTTACCAATTTTATTTCCCGACGAACTCATCGCCACTCTTTCACTCAGGGAAGAGTCGTATCCAATGACCCTCTTCTTTGATGGATCCAAATGCCAGCGCGGCGGAGGGGCCAGCGTTGTTCTCATTCCTCTTGATGCTGAGCCTATGCCTCTTTCATTCGCTCGATTTCCCCTGCACTAATAATACAGTGGAATACGAGGCCCTTGTTTTGGGTCTCCAGGTTGCATTACACTTAGGTGTCAAATCTATTAATATTTTCGGTGACTCTCAATTGGTAGTCAATCAAGTTATGGGCATCTACCAATGTAAGAATGAGGAACTTCAAAAGTACAAACATTACGTGGATTCACTTCTAACCTTATTTACTCACTATTCTATCCGACCATTCCCGCTCCACTAACAAATTTGTGGATACTATGGCTTGCTTAGCCTCACAAATTCCTGCCTCACCAACTGACTCTGACATATTCGTCTTGGTCCAACAACTCTTTGCCCCATCTTACTCAGCACCGATTGTTTGTATGATAAATAATGTGTCTGCTAATTCGCAGGATACCTGGTATCACCAATTTCATGACTACCTTACAACCTCCGTTCTCCCATCTGACCTTACAAGTACCGGAAAACACTTTTCTTAAACGTGTTTCTCGTTATGTCGTTATGGGGGGACTCCTTTATAAACGTGGCTTTGATGGCATCCTCCTTCGATGTCTAACTGGCCCGGAGGTCACCTATACCATCCAACAGGTTCATGACGGTATTTGTGGTGGACATTTTAGCGGCCTCGCCATGGCCAAATGAATCCTTCGCCTAGGTTATTATTGGCCTACTCTCAATAACAACTGCTACGAATATGTTAAGCGTTGTGTTATGTGTCAACAACATGCCAACCTTCAACATACTCCTAGCCATCCGCTACAGGTCGCACGAGATCTTTGGCCCTTCTCACAATGGGGTTTAGACCTTATTGGTGAGATTCATCCACCCTCTTCGCAACGTCACCGATGGATAATCACAGCAACCGAATACTACACAAAATGGGTGGAGGCTATTCCGCTCATTTCAACTAAAAAAGAAAAAATTGTAGAGTTCATTAACCACCACATTATCTGTCGTTTTGGTGTTCCTCATCACCTGATAACAGATAATGGAAAATCTTTCAAAAATAAGTTGTTGCAAGACCTTTGTGACAACTTTGGTATCAAACTTAGCTTCTCATCACCCTACTATCCACAAGCGAATGGACAAGCCGAATCTTCTAATAAAACCCTAACCAAAATCCTTATGAAAGTTGTCAATGAGTCCGGAAGAAATTGGCATGATCACATCCCCTTTGCCCTTTGGGCTTATCGTACTAGCATTCATACCTCCACTAATGCCACACCTTTTTCTTTGGTATATGGTACCGAGGCTGTCTTGCCTCTCGAAATACAAATACCCTCCCTCAGAATATCTCTTCAGGATATTCTTACCAACGATGATTTCCGCCAAGAGCGGTTAGCCCAATTGGAGCTTCTTGACGAGCGTCGTCTTACAGCTCTTGATCACCTTCAAATCTATCAAAAACGCATCAAGCGTGCTTATGATAAGTGACTTCATGAGCGTACCTTTAAGGTTGGTGATCTTGTCCTCAAAGAGAATCAACATGTAACCAAACTAGAAAAGAGAAAACGTGGAAAATTTGCTCCCAATTGGATTGGGCCTTACATTATCACTCACACTTATGGATCAGGCACTTATCGTTTAGCTTCACTTAATGGTAAACCTGAGCCTAAACCCCTTAATGCCTTGCATCTTCGACCTTTCTCTTTGTTGAAATTAGTGTTATATCACTTCTCATCTACCTTACGCTCGTCCCTTGAGCTCATTTACCACCACATACACTTTGTTTCTTACATCTCAAAAATCAAATCAAGCTCACATGGTTTGATTATCACCTCCCCTTTGCCTTCCCCTTTTTAGTCTAGTCCATGACTTCAAAGTTTTAAAATAACACATTCTTATGGGATTTTCTTGAGTCAAACTTCCTACCAAACTAGATGCTTTACGCCAAAAGGACATCTGGCTCTCTAAATTATATATAGACTGCTCCCTCGAAGGACAGCTATATGCCACACTATTGCTGCTATTATATATAGACTGCTCCCCCGAAGGACAGCTATGCACTAAAACCACATCTGCTACTATAAATAGCCTGCTCCCTTGAAGGATAGCTATACACAGTCAGCCTTTATCAGAAGCTTCTCGCATTGATCAGCTTCGTGAAGACCTCAAGAATAATACAATCAATATCCCTTGTAGACTTCCCGCATCGATCAGTCTATATTCAGTAAAATAAAAGCCGCATTCAAAAGAACTTTGAAGTCATGGACTTGTCTATTTAGGTTAGGATCTCTTTCGTCGGACACTCACTTTATAACAAGTTCTCCATGCCTCAGCTATACCATCCACCTCACCTCACCATTTGTTAAAACAACACAACTCAAGGGACGTGACGTACACCCGATATATTGTGATTATACAACTCTTTTCACCTATTGACTTCGTCTATGCACGGTGCCTAGGGGATTCAAGCTCATTCTACATTAATATGTGGTTTGTTTAGCTCTTCTCAACCACGGGATCACTTTTTCCTCTTTGACTCGAATCTAGGATTATGTGTTGATCTTAATCAGGACATGATTCCCTACCACTTGGGTAGGCTAACTTTCGCTTCACTTATACCTATTCCAACATCACCAATTCATTACCAACACCAACAACATTACCCTACCAATATCAATATCAATATTTTTACCAACCAACAAATTGCCTAACCATACCTAAATTGCCTGAATTCATCTCTCCCTGGTCCTAAGGGAGAACTACATCGGTCTGAGGCCCCTCCTTGCTTTGTGCAATGGGCTATGTAGGCAGCACTTCGGAGACATGGGGTCTCCCAAGGTTAGCTCGACCATCCCCTACCATAACCTATCATGTGTTGTAAATATAAATTTTTTTATTTTTTTATTCCTCTTTATCCTTTTTCAAAACACAAAAGTCAAAACACAAACATTCTTATTATTATCATAACTCAAATCAACATACATATTCAGTTTTATTTAGATGTTAAACAAATACATCTTCTCTATCATCGACACGCAGGTCGGCATCCTTATTTATTCTTATACCTCGATAACATTTACTTAGACCCTCACACCTCATCCCGAACCAGGTGATGATCGTGATCATCGACGCCTCTCGCCGGGCCTCTCTATCCTCAAAGGTACCACGGCTATTGGTACCACCCACTGATCTGCCAATCTCTCCTGTAACATGTGAATACGCTCCCTCGCATGGAGGTATCTCGCCTCTAGTCCCTCCGCTCGTGACTCCGCAACCGCTAACAATCCTCTTGTCTCATTCACCTGCGTTTGGAGCTGATGAACTAATCTCTGCAGATGATCTCTCTCCGCTGTAATCATAGCTATGTCAGGATGATCACGTACCCTCGCAGCTCTGTTACCCACCATAATCTATAGGCCTCTGTCGTTCCTGCATCCATTACCCTGCGATCGGCTGCTATCTCCTCTGGCCCTTCTGGAGGTGTTGGCCGGGGAGGTGAGAATGCTGCCTCGGCGTCGATCCTCATATATGGTCTATAAGCCAGGGGTATATCCTGCACAAATCCAAATTGTCACCGCACGCGATCTAGAGGAATCCTCTCATATTCACCTGGCCTGTGCCCCGCGATCCACCTCAATCGCTCTACACCCCTCAACTCCTCAGCTATATTCTCTATTACCATATAGTTCCCGTAAGGCCTCCAACAAATATCCATCGTCACCATCTCCCATACACTGCTATAATACTCGATGTCATCTATTACGGCATCACGGCTGGGCTCTTGCCTCTTGTTCTGTCTGGACCCATCGTCTGAATCCCAACCTCTGCACTCCGGTCTCTCGACTGGATGGGTCGGCCTATTGGTCACACACAAACAATGTGCTCATAGGCCCAACAATGTAATAAAAATGAACAATCCAGTGTTGTCCTGTGATTTCGTCTACAAGCCCATAAACCCCTGTATAGCTCCGCCAAATATGCAGGTGCCCATGCAAAAGTCACGTTCCTTTCTATCATCTCCCAAATAACACACATCAATGCTTTTGGAAATCTTCCCCCATCCGCCCTCGGCAACGCATAATACCCTACCGCTATCATTAATATCACTGCTAACCTTGTCTCCTCAGGGTGTGCTGCATACATTATACCATAGGTGAATGTCAAACCTCGTTGTGTCAAATCTCGTGCAGCTGACCCAAATACTGTTGTTATCGCTGCCCGCCCCGCACTAGGCAACGCCTGATACACTATTTTTCCTATCATTGGGAGTCTCAAAATACGGAACACATCTTCCAAAGTCACTGTCATCTCCCCTGTTGGCAGATAGAAGGTATTCTTTTCTGGATTCCATCTCTCAATCAACGCCTGCAACATAGCATGGTTACGCGTGATTCTTGAATAATAGCGGATTCCACTTAACCCCAAATGATTTATCAATGCCCATTCAGCTGGTGTTACATCCGCTCGGATTCGTGACAACAACGCTGGCACAGTATCATTCATCCTTAACCCTGCTTCTGCCTGCATACATCAAAACGACACATAATTATTCGAAAGAACAAATCTCTACGGGTTTTTTCTCAAGTTCTGGAAACTCTTACAGTGACCGATATCGGTTATGAATAACCGATACCGGTATGCTAACCGATACCGGTTCCTTCTAAATGATACCGGTCACTGTCAAAAATATACCTACCCTGCATAAAAACATATACCTACGATAATTATTTTTTCCCGTTTACTCCTATTTTTACCTAAAAACATACGTGACCACCCTGTTTACCTACCCCAATAGCACTCACCCCATCCCCAACCTTTCCTATCACCTTTTCTTTCTCATCTTTCCCCACTTACACTTCTTTCATCCTATTCACAAAACATGCAAGAATCGAATTACAACCAAATAGTTTACCTCTCGGGATGTAGCAGCTTGGGGCGGAACATATCTTCCCCCTCGTCCCTGCCTGCTGGATGCTTCTCCTCGTTCAGCCATGTTCACCACCCTCTTCCAATATAATTTGCCTTTCTAAATCTCAGCCCACACTCACTTCACCTGTCTCTTTTCTCCTTATCACTCAATTCTTCCATGCAATTACCTGTAGCAGTCATCAAACAGCGTCGCATTCACATATTTAACTTGTTGCATGACTCTAAAAATAAGAATGCTAAAAATAAGAACTTAAGTTGCCAACCCAGCAGTTCTATTTTTAGGGAAATAATTCTTCCATAACCGATATCGGTTACGTAACCGATATCGGTCATATAGATACCGACATCGGTTACATAACCAATGTCGGTCATGTACCCCTTGTTGCTTAAACCTAAGCCATTTCTTCGTTTTTGCAAATTTTTGTGGCGCCCGTCCCTTTTTCCTGCATAAACAACACCATTATCTATAATTTTTCATCAAATCCATATCTCATCACAATTTCATCAACATCATCTATCCATATTACAAAAACAACCAAGCCATCAACAAATGATATCAAAAACCATCAATCTATACACCATTTGGATCCAATTCAGCAGCTACATACATTCAATTTCACAAACCAGCGACACAACACCTCAAACATTTCATAAACACAACATGTCAATTAAACTCATCATCTATATATACATACATCCCATCAACAAAAGACATCAACACCATCAATATATAAACCATGTGGATCAAACTCATCATACATTAAATATCACAAACCATCGACAAAACACTTAACACATTTTAAACACAGCATGTGGGTCAAAATCATCATATCTATACATCAACAGTTTCAAATATACAATGTGCCCTGCAAAGGGGCCTCTGTGAGCTCATACTAATACAAAGCCGGCACGCAGGCCGCAACAACTGTCAAAATATCGACTCGGCTCGCAGGCCGGTCTCTCATAACAAAAATATACTTGGCTCGCAGGCCGGTATCAACGGTACAACCTGTACTCAGCTCGCAGGCCGGTATATACAATAAATGAATAAATAAATGAAAGAATCATATGTGGGCACGCAGGCCTCTCTATACATAGCCGGTTCGCAGACCGGTGCCTCTATCTAATATCCATCTATAAACAAAACATCTCTCTCTGACCCCGAGATCCCTCAGCTCTCCCCACCGCCCTCTGCCTGTCTCCCTGCGGGTCCCTGTGCCGCCTCTCGCCTCCTGCCTGTAACAGACCCACCGGCTGTGGCTGCACCTCCCTGAGATCTCTGACTCCGAGAGGTCTCTACTCTATGCGCCGCATATGGCTGATAGTCAGCCCCGGTACCATCAAGAATATCCTGATAATACCGAGCCTCCGCTCTCGCCTCCATATAGCGGGCCCGTGCCACCATCGCTGCTGGGGCTGGTCCCCCGACTCCTAATAATAGTGCCCCTGTGTTTGGTGCATTTGGTGGTGCTGTGGCTGCCGGTGGTGGTCTTGGTACTGTGCTGTGTGTGGCTGCGGTGCACATGGTGGTGCTACTGTGGTACACTGTACTCGTGGTGGTGGTACTGCTGGTGCTACTGCCCCTGTAAGACACTAGCCCCATTGTAAGACACCTATACGTGCTGCGGCAGCAAAGCTGCCCTGTAATAGCTGTACATGGCCCCTGAGCTGATCCCTCTCTGCTATCACCGCCGCCAAGTCTGGCTGTGCGGGCTGTGCTCTCCTCGCGGCTCTCTCTCCTGCCCACCATACCAAAAATGCTCCCGTACAGCCGGCATCATCCACGGTATCATCTACAGGCCTCTCGGCTACCCAATCTGGGTCCATGGGCTGTGGTGCAGGCAGTGGGGCCTCTACATCATCCCTCCAGTACTGAGGGAAGGGAGGTGGCTCATCCTGTCGTAACCCCAGCTGTCGTCGTACCCTCTCCAGGGGTATCCGCTCGTACTCTCCCGGCCTCCGTCCCGCTATCCAGAATGTATACTGGATCCACTGCAACTGTGCTCGGGCTCCTCCGCGGGGGTGATGACCTCTATAAGGTCTCCATACAATATCTAACGCTGTCAAGCCCTCTAATACATGCCGGTAATATGCCACATCTCATCCGGCGAGAACGGCTCGTGGCTGGCCCACGACCCCCAACCACCTCTGAAAGCCATATCTGTAGATCACCTGTGGCCCTGGCTGCTGGGGCAGCCCTACTGGTCTAATGCATATGATATGCTCATATGCCCAACAGTGTAGCAAAAACGTAGAGCAAATCCCGAATCACCTCATCCGGCGATAGCCCCACAGCTCTCGGTATAACTGCACCAGGTATACTGGTGCCCAAGCATAACATGTATGCTCCTCGACCATCTCATGTAAGACCCCCATCAACACCCGTGGAAAGCGGCCTCCCTCTGAGTCCGGGAGGGCGAAGCAGGTGATCCCGATCATCATCAACATGGCCAGCCGTGTCTCATGGCGGTGGGCATGGTACATATCCCCATACGTGATGCTCGCGCTGTGATACGTCAATAGCATGGCTGCATCCCCGAATACGTGTAGGATGCTTGTCCATGGCTGTCTCTGCATCCACCTGAAAGACTGCCTCTCCATCAATCGGTAATCTAAGGATGCGATACACATCCTCCAATGTAATGGTCATCTCTCCAGTCGGGAGATGGAACACATTGGTCGCCGGATCCCATCTCTCGATGAGGGCGACCATCAAACTGTGATCCCTATCGATCGCCCTGTACCGCTGGACTCCGCCGAGTCCCACCTCGCGCATAATGCCCCACTGCGCTGCCGACACATGTGTGGCCGCATCCGTCCCAACAGTGGGGGCATCCTGTCCCGCATAGTCAGCTGCTGACGTGCCTGCACAAATCACCCACTTCATTAGACCTACCCTTTCAAACAACAACTACTTTAACCTTCTATACCCCCTTTTACCCACCCGACCACAACCCGACTCTATAACACACACCTACACTCACCTATTTTACCCTAAAAACTTTACGATATCCCCTTGCCTTATCTCGCACCCTACCAATCACTCAGCTCTATTCTCGCCATTTACCTATGCCCCTACCAATTTAACACCTCCCCATTCATGCCCAACACCTAATCTATCCGAACCGCACCAACCACACAATCGCCCCATTTTTCCCCCCCACTCACCAATCACCCTTCCTATTAACCTCTACCCCTTCCCTCTTCACCCCCACAAACACAACACCCAAACCACTAATACCTAAACACCCAAACCACAGCCCCAACAACCACCAAACACCCCAAACCATAGCAAAACCAACCAACAAAATAAATATTCCTAAGTAGGGACCGGTACCGGTCACCCATGACCGCCACCGGTCCCCTCTCCACCGACGCCGGTCGACGTACGACCGACACCGGTCACCTACTAACTCACCATGCCCCGAAAATTTCTTGACCGATGCCGGTCGCTTAGTGACCGGCATCGGTCACGGAAAAATACCCGAGCCGAACCCGACGCGGCTACCCCATTCAATTTTTTTCCTATTTCTCCCTCTATACCCACCCAAACACCCTAAAAACCTACCCACCCTGCCGCCTTGGCCTATTTCACCTATCTACCCTCTCCTTTTTTCAAATAATTTCCATTTATTAATTATTTTCTAAAAACCTTACATTCCTACCCAAAACCCAAATCCAGCTTAACACAATCAAATTCACATAATGAAGGGTTTCGAACCTACCGGTACGATGACACGTCGTCGTGGTGGGATGGGTGGTGGTGGTCCAGCTGGTCCAGCACCTCCTGCTCCTCTTGGCTGTGCCATAGCTCCACCTCTCCTCTGTTGGGTCCTCCACCAATCAATCTTGCCTCCTACTCACTCGGGCCCACTAACCACTCACTTCTCCACTCCAATAGCGCCACCTCAACCAACAAATGCTCCAATCTCAACAATACACCTCAGACAACTCAAATTGGGTTTCAAATTGACAATATGACAATGACCGGCCATATTTTTTCTTTTTATAGGTTTTCGACTATAACCGATACCGGTTATATTGTGCCCTAAGGAACCGGTATCGGTCAGGTAACCGATATCGGTCATGGACAATCGATATCGGTTTTATCCCACCTCTTCCCCAATTTCTACCCTTCTTTACTAATCGCCCTTTCTCACCACCTCGCTTATATCCACCTTGGCTGAAAACCCTTTGTTACCTACCATTTGGCCCGACCCAAGGCCGTAACCAACCAATTTGGCCCGACCCAAGGCCCTAACCTACCATTTGGCCCGACCCAAGGCCATAACCTACCATTTGGCCCGACCCAAGGCCGTAACCTTTGGCCCGACCAAGGCCGTAACCTACCATTTGGCCCGACCCAAGGCCATAACCTACCATTTGGCCCGACCCAAGGCCGTAACCAACCAATTTGGCCCGACCCAAGGCCGTAACCTACCATTTGGCCCGACCCAAGGCCATAACCTACCATTTGGCCCGACCCAAGGCCGTAACCTACCATTTGGCCCGACCCAAGGCCGTAACCAACCAATTTGGCCCAACCCAAGGCCGTAACCTACCATTTGGCCCAACCCAAGGCCATAACCTACCATTTGGCCCGACCCAAGGCCATAACCTACCATTTGGCCCGACCCAAGGCCACCAACCATTTGGCCCGACCCAAGGCCGTACCCACCATTTGGCCCGACCCAAGACCACACCCAACCATTTGGCCCGACCTAAGGCCGCACCAATTAAATACCTCACCCAACATCAACACAATACACTTTTATCCACCCATCATGTCACTTTTGGTTCAATCGAGCTCACCTGTTCATGTTTTAGCATGATTAGGGTCCTTGACTTGATCAGTCGACCAACTTTGCCTAGACCAAGACCGTGACGTTTATCTCAACCAAACCAACCATTTGGTACTGCCGAACATGCCTAAACGTTCCTGTACCTTACCCGTTATATCCCCTGGAGCTACTTCCTATGCCTTGGATACCAGGATTATATCACCCTTGTTTGGATAAACTATCGACCTTTGCCTATGAATTGCTTGTTTGCTCTTCAAATCATGTACCCTGGTCGCACTACTGCATTTCAACGTGCGTCTGCTTCCTTGGACCTACCCCACCATCTTACCATCATATAAACACCATTTACCCTTTATCAACCCTATCCCTGATTTCACGCTGCCTCAATCTGTGATAGATTTGAGGGGGATTACCTATACCCTTAACAGGGGTAACCACTTCTTATTATTGTCCGTGCAGCTTTAACAAAGACAAGCTACACGACAACAAGGGGCTAATGTAGACACCAAATTTGTGTCTTACGACCCCCTGTGCCCCGCATCTCATTTCGCAACCTAACCTCATCACCTAAACCTTACACAATTATTTATTAATTACCTTATTATTAATAAATCCACATCGCCATACCTACCACCTCATTTCGCCACCTCATCATGACCGAGTCTTAACCCTAAACTAACCTAATTAAGACCTATAACTTGGTCCACATCCACACCTATGATTAATTACTCCTCACCCACACCCAAAACTGACCTCATAATGACTTGACCAAGCCCACAACTAATCCCTCGGGAGAAAAGGAGGGAAAGTTGGCTATTTTACCAAAAATAGCCCACTTTGACCTGACCGATACCGGTTCCTACTCGACCACCATCGGTTTCGTAACCGCCATCGGTTCCCTGTAAATGACCACTTCCAACCAAAAACAAGGATCGGATTTTCATTTGATCAAAAAAGAGGAGAAATCATTGAAAGGATCGGGATTTGCTTGGCCGAGCAGAGACAAGTGAAGAAACGAGAAGAGTTTGCAGACAAGGACATCAAGCCCAAGACTGCAACGGAATAACCAGGCCCCCAGTGACACTCATCCGAGCATCAGAAGAGGAGACTGCTCATCTTGGATTGTCAGATCATCCTATTTGAGCCCTGTCTTCGTCGTCACAGTCCTGGAACCTACATCTTCATCAGGAACGAGTAAGTAGTGTCTTGTATGATTCTAAGCACCATTTCTTGAGCCTGTGGATTGATTGTAATTATAAGCTCATTCCTAGATCTACCACCTACCAGCACCCTGCACTTAACCTTCATCCCTACATCTTTGTATTGTCCAGAAGACCATTTTATCACACTTTGAGCCTTCCCTGTCCTCCCATTATTCCCCTCAGCCATCCACCAATCTTAATAACCCCACGATCACCTTGCAACCAACCTCTATCCAGAAGCACTTAGATTGCTGACCCTACCGGTGTCGTTTATCCCCCACCGGCGGCGGTTCTTTAACCGCGGTCGGTTATCCAGTGACTGGCGTCGGTCACTGTGACTTACACCCCAAACCCCTTTTCTCACCTATTTTTCACCTAACAACCTCAGATCCAGTCTGGTTTATCCCTATAACTCAACCTGAATGTATCAATGACCAGTAAATCAGAACAAACAATGTGACGCTTTATTATTGATAGTTTAGTTTCTATTGCTTTGTAACGAGATACCTAAATCGTGATTTTACAATAGCTTTCCTTGTTATCAATAGATACCTAACAACCTCAAGATCCATCTGGTTTATCCCTATAACTCAACCTCAATGTATCAACGACCAGTAACCGAACAAACAACGTGACACTTTATTATTGATAGTTTAGTTTTTATTGCTTTGTAACGAGATACCTAAATCGTGATTTTTCAATATCTTTCCTTGTTATCATTTGTGTTAATTCGTATTAAAAGGGGAATTGATCACCTTCGAAAGGAAGTTTTATATTTCCCGGCCTAAGGCAGCTCCTCATTTATTGTCTAATTAAAATCTGGTGGTCTTGTATTCTTACTTGCAGTAGTCCTTCCAAGACAAAAAGGAGTTCTTCACGGTCGATCTGATCTTTCTCTACGATACGCGCACACCATCTCAACATTCAATAGGTATTCCTTCTAGCCCTAACCCTTATCTCTGTTTCTCAAAGGAATGAAAGGATAGAAGCAATTCTATTCCTCACCGCCGAGACATTCCGCACGAAACACCGCTCACCATAAAGAAGTCTACTAGGAAACCATGGACATAATTCGAAGTTTACAAGGGGAGATCTAATGCTTAAAAGAGAAAACTAGAAAAGATGAGCAAAGAAGACTAGTAGAAGCACCAAGGGATGACTTAGATGAGGTTAAGGAGGTGTGTAAACTGCTGAGGCAAGAGAATGTTATTCCCTTACTAGGAGCATGGTTGAGGGAAAAGGTACCACGTGCGGGGAAGAAAACGAAAGGCAAATCCTGCATAAAAATCTCCCACCTCACAACCCGATTATGACAAAGAGATCACCTTGAACGCAGTAGTGGATGGATGGTTGCTTAGCAACATCCTCATTGACATAGTACCAGGAGGTTAATGTTCTCACTCTAGATGCACGGCATCAAATGGGAAGACTCACCTTATATAGCCATCTTCAAATGTGTTGTATATGGCAAATAAGACAAAGGCAATTCCCATAGGTGTCTTGAAGGATGTGACCATTACCATTCAGGGGACTAAGTTCACTGGGGATTTTGAAGTCTTGGCGCTTGTTGAGGTAGATAATTTCCCAACGTTACTTGGGTGCCCATGGTGCTATAAGAATAATGCAGATCTTCGGTTTAACAAGGGGTACATAAGATTTGAAAACAAGGAAGAGAGGGTGATTATACTTTAACTTCTTGATGGAAATTCCACACCCTATACTAAACCCCTTGGAGAGGAAGTCCTAGATAGAATATATGTGCGCTCCATAAGAGATCCAGAGACCATCCACCCTATAGAAGGAGTCATCCAGTTTGATGATGCTCAATCTATTAGTGATACTACTAGTATAACATGTGATAATTAGGTGCATAGGACTTACGAAATGATTGGGTGACATCTGAAAGGATCGGTGACCGGGTAACCATGACATGTATAGTTCGGTGCCTAGGAGGAAATGTAATAACCAAGTATTCTAGGGATATATACCTTGAGGTCTTTCTGAAAGAAATGGAAGCTCAATGGAGGGAGGACGAGTGAAGAGGTATGTTGAGTTATGTTTTGATAGGCACAATAATGAGGTGGTGGGTCACGCATAGTGAAAACTTGTTGGAATGGCACAAAGTTAGAATTGCACTCACTATCTGATTCTTGAAGAGCAATATACCCACCAATATTAAGGATTACAATGGTAATGAACCCACCTCTTCCCACATCTAGGCATGTGATAGGGTCTGTGGAGAAGGTACGAAATCTTTGAACCCTCCCTTTGGGTGCACAAGTTGTATTTGACACTACAAGGTTGTGCAACCACTTGGTACATCCATTCTGAAACTAGCCGCCAGACAAGAAATTGGCAAGAATTAGCAGTTGACCTGGTTCACACATTTGAGTACCGAAGTACCAAGTAGTCTTGGTTGATGAGGCATTTCAAGCTATTCGATGCCTCACTGGGGGATTGCACCATGGTGGAAGATAGATTAGTAGATTTACTTGGTGGACCTAGGTTCGAAGTGCAGTTCGAAGAGGAGGAACCAAAATACATTTAATTCAAGCGCTCGTGTGTTGAAAAGGAGAAAGGAAAGATGGTATACATTATTGATGGAGAGGAGATGGAGAGCCTGAATGTCAACCATTTAGTTGGGACACGTGAGGTAGTTGATAGTGCGGATGCATGTGTGCATGTGTATCATGAACCACTCAAAACCAAGAAAGTTAACATCGGCTCGGAGAAGGAGCCCAAGGAAGCTATCATTGGGGACTACTGGTTGGACAAGGAAGTATCAAATATCATTGATCTCTTGTGAGAATTTGAGGATTTATTCCCATGCAGATACCATGAGTTGAAAGGCATCCACCATTCATTGGGGAAATGAGGATAAATTTGAAAGATGGTGCACACCCAATTAGGAAGAGGCCTTATAGGATGAATCCCAACATGCACGTAAGGGTTAAAGAAGAGCTAGACAAAATGATAGCATCTGGTATCATTAAGGTTATGGAGGAATTGGAATGGATAAGTCCAATGGTGATCAACATAAAGAAGGATGGGTGGATTAGGATATGTGTGGATTATAAGGAGTTGAACGTTGTTTGTATCATAGATCCTTTTCCCACCCCCTTCACTAAAGATATTTTGGAAGGAGTTATCTGTGCGAGGTCTATTCCTTCACGGATGGATTCTTGGGATATCACCAAGTAAGGATTTCCAAGGAAGACCAAGAAAAGATAACTTTCGCTCCAGTGGGGAAGATTTGCATACACAGTCATGACCTTTGGATTGAGGAATATGGCACGTATTTTTGTGCGTAGTGGTACAACATTTCGGACTTCATCCAAAAGTTCCTTCAATTATATTTAGATGATTAGACAATGTATGGATTGGTGGGGACCATTATGATAACTTAAGTTTGATGTTTGAAAGATGTCAGAAGTTGAGGATTTCCCTTAACATCAAGAAATGTGTCTTTGCAACTCCTTTTGGAACGTTGTTGGGGCATATCATATGCAAAGAGGGCTTACTGGTGGATCCCGTGAAAGTTGCAATTATTATGGGATTAGGGGAGCCCACCAGCCAAAGCGTCATGTGTAGATTTCTTGGACACATTGGGTACTACAAAAATTTCATTAAGGGATACGCCAGAATTTCCATGCCTTTGGAAATATTACTCAAACATAAGAGTGCCTTTCAGTGGGGAGAGGCGTAGCAGAGGGCATTTTCCACTCTAAAAGAAAGGCTTATCACCAAACCTATTCTATGATTCCCATCATGGGATAAACCTTTCCATGTACATGTGGATGCCTCTGTACATCAATGGGAGCCATGCTTCCTCAACCAGGAGAGGGGATTGTTGATCATCCCTTGTGTTTTGCAAGTAGAAAGTTGACACCAGCAGAAAAAAATTATATAATGACTGAGCGCGAGGCATTTTCAATGATCTACGCACTCCACAAGTTTAGACAATATCTGCTAGTGACTCCCTTCATATTCTACACTGACCATATGGCCTTGAAGTATATAGTAAACAAAGCAGTGTTGCAAGGGCACATATGTCGTTGGGTACTTTTATTTCAGGAATTTGAATTCAGAGTGGGGGTAAAACATGGAAAGAACAATTGTGGGTCAGATCATTTATCAAGGATTAATTCGGGAGAGGACGTGCAAATTATCGAGGAAACCATGTCGGATGCATAACTATTCAGGTTGTAGTGCATGCCCTCAGAGTTAGAAGACATTGTTGTTTTTCTCAAGGAAGGTGTGGCACCCAAAGGAATGAAAGTGCTGGAAAGGAAAAGGCTAGCCATGCATACCATGCCCTACATGTTGATCAATGGGGATTTTTATAAAATGGGCCGCGATGAGGTTTTACACTGGTGTGTATTAGAACATGAGTGCATAGCTATAATAGAAGAATCTCATGGTGGGATTGCTAGAGGATACTATGTGGGGAATGCAACCACACGTAAGATACTTGTCGCTTGACTATGGTGGGAGACGATTCACTAGGATTGCATTGAGTTTTGTAAGGCTTGTGACCACCGCCAGCACCTTGGAAGACTTGGAAGAAGGGATGAGATGCCCTTATGCCCCATCGCTAGCACAGAACCTTTTGAGAAATGGGAAATAGATTTTATTGGACCAATCTCACCAACTATGAAAAGGACTAACTCGTGGTATATCATTACCTATACTGATTATTTGACTAGGTGGGCAAAGGCTACACTCACTAAGGATTGCACCACAGCCACGACTGCTAGATTTTTGTGGGAAAACATTATAAGTAGGTATGGGTGCCCATTAAGTTTAACAAGTGATAGGGGCACTCACTTTTAAATGAAACCATTAGGATTCTATTAGTAGAATTCATGGTAGCCCATCACAAGACTACCCCTTATCACCCTCAAGCAAATGGGACTACAGAGGCATTTAACAAAATCCTTAGTCACACATTGACTAAGATATGCGATGTGGGTAGGTAAGATTGGGATGACAAGGTGTCAACAGTTCTTTGGGCATATAGAACAACATATAAAATATTGAAACAGTGCCACACCATTTCAATTGGTGTTCGGACGAGAGGCTATTTTGGCAAATCAAATTTATGCTACCATCACTCACGTATAGCATGCACGGAGGATTGGATTATGAACAAGTGCTATAAGAAAGAATAGATGAATTGATAAAGTTGGATGAAAGGAACTCACTAGCAAGATGGAGTCAAACAATTGAGAAGGCAAAGCAAAAGGCATGGCATGACCACCATATTAAGAACAAAAAGTTTGAGGTTGGCCAGATTGTATTACTATATGATTCTAAATTTCTACGCAATCCTGGAAAGTTGAAGGTGCATTAGTTGGGTACTTATGTAATTTCATACATCCTTGATTTAGACACCATTACAAGCGTTGGATGGAACAAAATTACTCGACACTTCAATGGGAGTAGTGAAGACCTACTATAAATAATACTTCTTGGTGTTTGTAAATAAGGCAAGTTTACAAGTTACTTTAGAATTTCCTTTTATGCTTTTCCTTTCCTGTATTTCCCTTTCGCGTTATTGTTTTTTTTTTTTTACGCTTTGGGCGTTGGTAACCTTATTACTTTTTGACTTATGAATGCACAGAGGACCACACATTATTTTAGTGTGGGGTGAGGTGATAAAGAGAAGCATGGAGTTATTTTGCTAGGAGGATTGGGTTGGTAGACCGTTTGAATTGGCCCTATTGAAAAGATGCATTAGGAGAAAAGAAGGTAGATTGGTGGCAAGATAAGGTTACATTGGAAATCCACGTACAAAGGAGAAAAGCACAAAAACACGAGGTAGGCAAAAGAAAGAATCATGAGGATGGAAGAAGTGCCTTTGCACTGGTAACACGCATGCAAGAGTCTTCTGTCAAGATGGATTATTTGTGCGCCAGAAGGTTGGAAAAGTTTTTGTGCAAGGATTTGGCACGTAAGGGGAAGCGCTGAAGTTAGGTTTTGTTTGAAAACACCGCATTAAACATTTTCGTATGGTGGTAGGTAGCCTAGCCTTTAATGCATAAAAGTGGGAAAAGCTATAAATACAAGAATGGGTAGTTCATTATTTTACTTTGCAAACACAAGAAGAGTGATTTTCTTTCAAGAGCTAGGATTTCAAGAATCGACTCATGCAAAGGAAAATCCCAAAAACTAAGCACAATAAGTTTGTTGGATCTAAAAACCAGAGAAGAAGTGATTCACGGGTGTTAGGAACATTGTGAAGAAGCGACATGATCAAAGGAGAAAAATATGAGATTAGGGTTTTGTTTTAGGGAACGAGGCAAACGAGGAAAACTTTCAAAAAAATCACGAGTTAACTCGGGAATGAAAGAAAAGGGTGTAATGATGGCCACAAAACTATTAGATAAACCTGCAGAACAATCTAAGAAGGGAAAGGGTAAAGGAAAAGGAAAGAAGAAACAAGAAGAAATAACCTTGGATATAAATGAAGAATGGTACTCAAAGATGCAATACCTAGATGGGGTTTTGCTAGGGCAAGAGTGGGAGTCCCACATAAGAAAGATGGTTGTGATCGACTACAATCACCAGTCAAGTACAATCACGAAGCAAATGGTGCTTTGGAGCTGGTGCACCCCACAAATAAATGAACACCTGATGGGTTGCCGATCTACAGTGACGTGGTCAAGGTGAAAATGGAGAAGGCAGGGCTTCTCCAACTCTTTGAGTTACCATATTTTGGGAAGCCCGAGTGCTTGTACCAATGGTTGATGACATGTGTACACAAAGACTTCTTCTACTTTGCAGGGCACAAATGCGCATAACTCCCCAACTAATTTCACACTTCACAGGCCTAAACTATAAAGGGGACATGCTCATAGATGACCTCCTAGACAAGGAGGAAATCAAAGAAACCATAGCATCCCAGGAATTGAAGAAGGGATCAAGGTACTATGACATCTCGGATATCAATGATCCAGTGATGAAGATGGCCACACACCTTGTCTCCAAGCTAAATGGACAAGAGAGGTGGACCCAGGTGAGCAAGCCCTAGCTGAATGTCTACAAGAAGGTCACGAGAAGAACCATATACAACATCTCCCAATACATAGCAGATGAAATCATAAGTAGCACGAGAGAAGGGAGGAAAGATCCTATTTGGAAACATTTTGTTGATAATTGTGTTCTTAGAAATTAGGGTGTTGGATGCATCCAACAAATTCGTGTGGGAGTACCCTACTGAAGACCCTTCACCCATGGAGAGGTTTTAGAAATACACATGTGAATCAATGATAGGGGTACACAAGGTGTGCTTAGAAAAATGGTATACGTGCCTTAGGAACGCATTCGGGGCTGAATGGTGGATCCCTAAACAACTCCTGCGGTGACCAAAGGAGAAGCAGAGTTCATGGTCTACTAGCACTTCTGCATTAGCAGGTTCATTTTGGTGGATGGCAGTTGGAGTCCATGGTGCAAACTCCCATTCTTGTTTACTGCCCAATTTTTCCAAGCGGGAGTAAATAGATACAAGGAGTTGAAGAAATTAAACCTTGAGTTGTCCACCCTTGACAAAGAGCACAGGGAAATGAGGAAGAAGCTGGTCTACCCAGAGAAGCGCATGTATGTTGAAAGGTACGTGTCACATGATGTGCACATTGTAAGGCCTTTGACCTTACCTATTGCTAAGAGCACTGCTTCTAGGATCTACCTACACATAAGGCCAAAATTTGAAAAGGGCACGTACATGGAGAATGAGATATCCATCCCAGATGACCCTATTGGCAGAAAGAAGCCCATGCCAAAGCACAAGGAGAGGGAAGAGAAAGAGGAAAAAGGGCGGTGGAGAGGTAGAATGTAGATACTGCGGGGCCAAGTACCTACGTCCGGAAGAAGAGGAGGATGATGGTCAAGGAGAATACCTGGAACTCGGATGATGAGAAAACCACATCTCCCAAACCAGAGTTTTCAGCGGAAGAAGAATAAAAGAAGGTAGAAGAGATAGAAGGAAAAAGTTCCTTTATAGGCAAGGAGGATGATGACAAGGGAGAAGAGCTGGAGGTGAATCAAGAGTTGATTAATGTAGATGACTCAGGGGAGGAAGGAGAGGAAGAAATTGATGCATTCATCTTTGCGCAAAGGAAGGGCACCCAGGAGGACGAGGGCACGCAGGATGAAGAAAGGAGTGAGGGGGAAGTACTAAGGAGCCAGATATGCCCAAGCTCACTTAGGAGGAAATAGATGAGAAAGTGACAAGGGAGGTGAAGAAGATGATTAATGCCTTAGTTGATGAGTAATTAGAGTGCAACACGGGGCTTGTGCTTAGTGAGTTCAAGGAAGAACAAAAGGAGAAGAGCCTCAGTAGCACAAAAGGCCCATTTCTGATGGTAACCATTCCCAAGGGCATGTGCACGGGGTAAATGCATGGAAGGGGGAAGAATAATGATGGGTTATGTTGATGACCCCAACAAAGTTTTACGCGTGTGTTTCCAGAGTACTGTGCCCACCAAGGAGCTAACCGCCATGGAGTCCTTTGATCCTGAGGGTGGATACCGCACACAAGAAAGATGCTATTGTGGGCTTTTGACTCCCACATTGATGAGCTAGAGTTTGAGGTAAACCAAGGAGTGATACTAGCGCTATCCAAAGGAAAGGGGGATAACCCCATTATAAACATGCAACAACTATCGGATGAGCAAGTATGTAATGTACTCAACAAATCCTCCATGGAAGTTGAGGCTAGGCTCTTTTGTAAAAGTGACAGGATTAGGGCCCTGGAAGATTTGATGGAGAAAAAGGAGGAGGAAATAACTAAGCTAACAAAGGACCTCAACCTTGAGAAACTAATCAGCACTCAACTACAGAGGGAGCTTCAGGAGGAAAAGGCCAAGGTACGTGAAGTTTCCAAGAAGGTGGAGCTCATCTCCCAAGCTATTATCATGAAACACCCAGGACCTTAACCCCCGCACAAAAGTATGGATCCTCCCTAGAGTGTCTAGAGGACTTGACTCGAGATCCTCACCATGGAAAGGAAACCTTTGGCCTTGGAGTCGGTAGAGGAGGTAGCTACGCACTTGGAGAAGGAGGACAAGTTGAAAGTCATTATGCTCATAGCTGAATACAACAAGGTGCTTGTTGATGTGAAGATAGCTGCACAAATTGTAGGGGTTACCTACGACCATTGTGTGGATCAGGACAAGGTGACAAGCATGCTGCTTGCCAACAATGAGGCCGAGCTAAAAGACTTCAGGGAGAAAAACAAAAGCAATAGAGCTGAGTGAGAAAAGATCCTAGCTGAGGTAGAAAGAAAAATGAAGCTATTGAGACCCTGCGGGTCTCAATTAAAACCCGGCTTAAAGAGCTCTATATGGTCATTACAAGAAAATGGATGCCCTGGAGGACCAAGCAAAGGAACTGGAGATGATGGTAGAGACCATTAACACAAAAGGGGAAGGGTTAACCTTCGATGAGGTGAGCACATTGGTCGGTGACCTTTTCCAAAGGGCAAAGGATGAAGTCAGAGCTTGGAATACGTTGTAGGCCGACTGCGGCGTAACTTTCCCTTTTCTTCTTTAAGTAGTTCTCCTTCTATTCTTTCTCTCCCCATTCTTTATTCTTTCCCTCCATTCTTTTCCAAGGTAGGGCCTTGTCATTTTTGTACTGCATTCTTTGAAAAGGTTCCCAAGGGTGGAGAATAGGTGAAGTGTGGGGTAATGTTGGGCCCCTAATGTAGCTTCCAAATCTTAAAGGTGTGTAGCGCACATGGCCAGAGGAAGCGTGTAAATTAAGGCACGTAAGGCAGGATTCAAAAGGGTTCTTGGAGAACCAAGGATGCACACCCACAAAGCACAATTTGGGACTCACCATTTTCGGCCTTTTGGATCAACACATGAAGAACATGTTTTGTTTTGGATAAGGTTCCAGCAAGGCAACAGGTATCTTGGGAGGAATATACCTTGTGATAGGAAGATCTAAAAAGCTAATCATGACATGGAGAGGTATGCACTGAGGCAATCCACACCTTGACACTTGCACGAGTAGCACCATAGATATGTCATGGAGCTTAAATACATATTAGACAATGTTGTATGTCATTGGTATCCAGGGATATGGTCTAGCTAGCACTCATGTTTGTGGAGAAATGGATAGCACTCCAATAGGACTTGATCTTATCCTAGCTGTTTTACATTGTGCCTTGTAACCAAGGTAAGAGGACCTATTTTGTAACCTTGTCATGGTGAAGGAGATCAAGATGTCCTTCTCTTGAAATTCTATGACGGAGACCTTGATGAAAACATGATCAACACCCCAAATCTGAACTCTCACAAGTTGTCACTTCTCAAAACATGGGTATGTTCTCAAAACAAGGCAAAGGTTACTAGAGACATTGGAAATCCTGATCTGTTATGCATACTTTTGCAAATAGATTTTGATCTTTTATGGGTATACACATGCAAATCAGGGATAGTACATGATAGGATCTTTGTTGTTTAGGTGATTTTGGTGGGGGATTGATAAGACAAACTAGGATAGATCAGATCTTTGACAATCTATACAATACTTGAACAACTATCAGATGAAATGCCTAAAATAATCAGGATATTATTTCAACCGAAGAGGAAAAATGGAAGCCTAGGTTGCACTCTTCATATAATCTTTGAGAACTCACCACAAAATCTTGAAGTAAAGAACTCAATTAAACACAAAAACCCATGATCAAACCACGCCTAAGGTACCCCTAAAGGCTTACAAGAAATCTCTGCAGTCAAGGAAGGTAAAGTGATTTTAAATTTGTTTATCTCCTTTTCAGATGAAGGCTCTTCTGAGTATGAGATTGAAAATTCCACTAAACTATCAACCAGAAATGGATACCTTGTGTGATTCCTAAATATTTTCAATGCAAAATTGCAACAAGAACAATAAAATTTATTTACAGGCATTTAAAATTGATAACAGACATCATATTGCCCAAAGAAAAACATAGATTTAATTCAAAACTTGTTAGATTCAATAGTAGGGGAGAGTTACATGAACAATATCAGAGTTGTGTGGTGGCTATACACTTGTAACCAACCCACATACATGAATTTTCCAACACATGAGACATTAACCTGGTTCTTTGGTGGATTTTCTTAGAAAATGAGCTTTTTCTCAAAATTTGCTCGTGATTTTCAACTCCCGACCATTTTCCAATTCTCCAAAATGCATAATATACTTCATGCCACCTTGGAGTCTTCCTTCCCAAGAAAATAATATGCTATGGGATCAAACTTGTTATAAAAACCTCATGATTTAATGATAGTGACACCAAATAGAAAAATAACTCGCAAGTTACCATGTATGCACAAAAAGTTAAATCATTACAAAAATTTGGATCATTGTCCACCATAGGGGCACATTTTTATCATTCAGGCATGCAAGCACCTTTCAATCATCATTTTTTACCTTTTCCCCTTTTCAATTTTACCTATGTAATTTCCAGATTTGAATTTTATGTTTTTGACGGGCCTAAGCCAAAATTACATCAAAAACACCATAGATCGATGAATTAGGTCATAAAAATGTTTCCAATGTTCTCAGAAGGCCAAGACGACCCAAAATCATATAAGGTTCGATGAAATTTGATGTAAAAACTTGATTTCCAAGCTTCTTGGAGCTCCCATGGCGGCCAAAATGAATGGATGCACAATAACCGTTGATCTTGTATCAACTTTAAATGTCTGCCCTCCACGTGGAAAATGAGATCTAGAAATAAGCTCAAAATTACCCTTTTAACCTTTGGACAAGGTGGGACACGTGTCAAAACGTGACTAGATCGGGCCCATGCCTTTAAAAATGCATTCGCGACCTTTTTAAAGTTTTGGAAAATTTTGCCACTTTTCCCCGCCTACCTCCTAGGCTCACCACATGTCCATATGTGGGCCCCATTGAAAACCGTGGACCGATTCTATCAATTTTTCCATTTTTGGATTTTGGGAAAAATTTCACATTTTTCCCCATGGGCCTCGCACCCCAATTTTCTCCTTTGCCATGTGTCCATCTCCTATTCACTGCGGGTCCAACCTTTCCCTTTCTTCCTTTAAACCCTTTTTGCAAATTTTTTGAAAATACACAAATTTCAACATTGACTGTGCCACCCTTTAACACTTTAAAATGTGCCATGTGTCCATCTTGGGTTGGTTGCGGAGGCATGCCTTGCATTTGCACTTTAGCTCCCTTTGCAAAAAAGGCACATTTTTACTTTTACCTATGAAGGCTCGAACCTCCACCTCTTTAATTTGATCAAAAATTATACAAGGCTTTTGACCTTTGAATTTTTGGACATGTGTCACCATCTACTTGGAGCAGGGTTATAGTCGGATTTTCACCTTTAGAAAACAAAGAAAAAAATCACCAAGTCTTCCCTCGGCCCCCTCCTTCAATTTTGGAAATTTTAGACACATTTCCTCTTCCCATTGGCTGTGGGGTATCGGGCCAAACTTTTATTTTTACCATTTGAATTTTAAAAACTTCAAATTCATAGAAAACCTGCTGCCCCATTCTATCCTTTCCTGGACACGTGTCCACCAGGGATTGGCCAAGGGCCCTTGGGACAAAAATTCACTTTATCATTTTGACCAATAAAACATCAAAATTCTCCAAGTCCCCTTGCCATCCATATGCCCTCCATGCCACGTGTCTTCTCACTTTTCGCTACAGCCTTTAGGCTAAAGTATATGATTTTGAAAATTTTGCATAATGAAAAAAAAATCCTAAGGAAAGCCTCACCCGCCAATCCCCTAGCCAATCAAAATGTGCCACGTAGGCACTTCATTGCAGAAGGCGGAGCCATGGATTAAAATTTTCCTTTTTCCAAAATTTCAAAAATGATAAGTTAGAGACATTTTCCACCGCTCCTCGGCCAATAGGAACCTGCCATGTTGCCCTTGCATGTAGAGGATGAGTTTGACAGCAAAAGATGTCTAACTGTCAAAATGTGGAAAATTTAAAGGATGCCCTAGAAATCAAATTTTTCAACAAGGATTGCAAATTTCTTGATTTTAACTCAACTGAAGCATGATTTGACATTATTTTCGACCTTGGGACCGGATTTTCAAATACAAACGAGTATGAATTGGTCAAATTTGATTTTTCACGATCGGGCAAGAAAGGAAAATGGCAGAGCCTACAGATTTGGAAAATTTAGGGCACAAATAAGGGTACACATGGGTTTTCCTCTTAAATCAAGGCAAAACAACATGTTTACGAGCATTTCTGAAGCGTCTCAACCAGGGGAAGAAATTACAGGTCACCAATTTGAGAAATAAAATGTTTCTGAGAAAAATTGGACATGAAAAATTAGGGCACACTATGCAAGCTCAGAAATGGCACCAACATTGGCTCTTTCTTGGGGATGGGCACTCCCAGTGAGTGCCACAAGGAAAACATAGACCAAGTGCCAAACAATCCATTAGGAAAAGGAGTCAACACGCAAGGCAGCAAAAACCAAAACCACCACCAAAAACGAACCGAGAAAACAACCAGAAAGGCTGCCAAGAACGAAGGGAAAACCACACACCACAAAAAAATCAAAAACAAAGGCTATACAACTGTACAATTTGTGCATACCTCAACTTGGGGATTAATCCAAGAAATGTTTTAAATTTCTTCCATTAATAGGTAGCTCCAGCAATTCCCCATCTAAATCCTTAAGAAAAAAGGTATGTTCACCAATTCTGATGTTAATGGCATAAGGTCCTATCCATAATGCATCAAACTTGCCATGCTTGCCCTTGTCTTCATGCCTACTATCCCACAGCAAAACCAGATCTCCAATATTAAAGGCTCTAGGAGTGACCTTCTTGTCAAACAATCTCTTCAACTTCTCTCTAAATCTGATATGCCTTTGATGGGATGCTCTTCTCTCCTCATCAAGCTCAATAATTTGATTGATCCTTGATTCATATGGGCCATGCTCTTGATCTTCCAACTATTGGGAAAACTGAAATGAAGATAATTGCAAGTGTAAGGGTAGTAAAGCCTGAGTTCCATACACCAATTCAAATGGGATTTTACAAGTAGCTCTTTTAGGAGTTATTCTATCAGCCCAAACTACAAACTTCAATTATTCACCCCACCTTTTCTTGTTCATTTCCAAGGTTCTTCTAATGATCTTCAACAAGTTCTTATTACTAGGACTTAGCTTGTCCATTCCCTTGGGGGTTGTAGTTTGAAGAATAAGTTAGATTGATTCCATATTCATTGCACATTGCCATTAAAGGTTTGGCTCTAAAGCACATGGCATTATCAGATACAATCTTAATTGGAACTCCAAATCTGCATATGATATGATTCAATAAGAAGTCCACTACCACTTGGTGTGTTGCCTTTTTAGATGGGATTGCTTCAACCCATTTTGTAAAATAATCAGTGGCTACAAGAATCCACTTATGACCAGCACTAGAAGGATATGAAATCTCACCAATGAATTCCATTCCCCATTGTTTGAAAGGGGATTCAATTGATATAGGCTGCAAAGGAAGGGATCTTGAAGCTTTCAGTCTTCCAGGAGAAACATTGGCAACTATCACATCTTATAAACATTGGCAACTATAACATCTTATAAATCTTATGTGTTGTTACTCTTCTAGCAAAGTGTCCTCCACAAACTCCCCCATGGAAATCAACAACTATCTTAGGAGCTTCATCTTCAGCTATGCATTTCAAGAGGACACCTTCAGGGTTCTTCCAAGCCAACCCAAGGTCTGTTATGATATATTTTTGAGAATCCAACTTGAGGGCTCTTTTCTAATTTTTATTTAAATGATTAGGACAACAAAGGTGTCTAAGGTAAAAGATTACATCCTTGTACCATTTAGAATTTACCAAATTTACAAGCACATCTACCCTTTCTTCCTCTAGCTGATTCACTTCCGCATTCTGCAAGTTGCTCTCAGCCATGAGCTTAGCAAGACCCAAACCTCCTACCAACCTTGTGGCTTGGATGTCCATATCATATTCCTACAATTTATTCACCCATCTACATCTTTTACTTGAGATCTCCATCTTTGATAAGATGTAACACCCTTGACAGTTGTTATTTTTCCTCCTTTGCATTCAAGTGTTGACATGTGATTTTTCCTTATAAGGATATGTTCTTCGGATTATTGGAAATCATGCTTGATATGGATAAGTTTTTTCTGCTCTTAAGATCCTTTCACTGAATTGGAATGGCTTCCCGGATCCATTTTTCACTTCTAACAGTGATTTGCAATTTGGTTTAAGATTTGTAAACTTATCTATTTATCTGACTCATCCTTGGATCAATTTCAGTGATCTAAGGAATGTTTTAAATCTACTCTGTTGAATGAATGGTAAAATTGACATTCCATGAGTTAAGATACACGTTGGAATGAACTTTGTTGTTGTAAGTTCTTTGATTTCTATGTGAATGTACTTCCATTTAGTGGATTATTTTTCTTGGGTCGTTGGAGATCAACCATGACAGGTCATTACTAATGAAAATGGAAATGCAGCCTATTCACAACATAAGAGAGATCTAGGATCCTATATAGGACTAACCTACGGGATCCTAAGCTAGGTAAAAATATATATATTTCTACCTAAGCTCATGTCACTTGATAGAATTCTGATTCTAACCTAAGCTCGGTGCTAACGGAATTAGAAAGGTTACTAGGTATTAAATTAACCTAGATTCTAATACTACAAGGTATTATTTTAACCTAACCTAGTGTTTTAAACTATGGCACTTTGAATTATTTACCTATGTGGAAATTATCTAACCTAATTGCTAAGGCCTATGGTGGGGGTTAGTTGTTAGTGTTATATCCTAAGGTATAAATTTTAATTCTACCTAAGATCTAACCTAAGCAATCTAATCTATCCTAAACTAATGGATATGAATTGGGACTTAAGTGGTCGCATACACTTGGGTGATGGTTCCTAAGGCATTTATGTTATAGATAAGGATGGTGAATGCATATGGACTGCCAACTTTGGTAGGGGTTAGTTGGCTTGGCGGAGGCTTAGGTGGTAGTATCACTAAAATGGAAATACATGTTAATCTAAACTTGGCATTCGCCTAGACTTGGCAAGTGGTGGAAAGGAAGATTAGGCAGAGATATGGAATTAATGAAATTAATTTTTTTGGTTCACGAGCCCAAACTGTCTTGGTAGGCATGCCAACGGATTTTTTTGGGTTGTTTCATTTTGCATGTTCTCCGATTTTCATTCTAGCATGCGCTCTGGTTTTTCAAACTAGCAGATTAAACTGCACTTCATGGCTATTTTTGAGGTTTCAAATCTATTTTCGTTTTGTGGAATGTATAAGAGGCATTGTGGAAGAAGTATCTAGTTGTTTGATATTTCATGGAGAAGAGGAGAAGAAGTGAGCTCAGCTAGAGGTCTTCTTTGATTTGACAGAGACACTATCAGGCATGATAGGCTCTAACTGTTAAAATCTCTTGCTTTCCTCTAAGTGTTTTCATTAAAGCAACTCTACTTTGTTGAGTTTTGTGCATTGCATGCTCTATCTAGTTAATGGGTTGTTGGGTTTAGTAAATCTTGCATCCTAGGTTTCGAACCCATAGTCTATGTGATTCTGTTGGAAAACTTATGTTGTATTGTTTTTTCACAAAAGAACTATGCATGCGAGAACAAAGTTGGTAACTCTGTTTAGCTTCTTTTGGTTGTTGGAAATTGTTGTTTGGTTTTGACTACATTTGTTGCCATAAAATTGCTTGCTGAGTTTTAAGGAACTCTGAGTTCTACCTATGTTTTTGAGAGTAGTGTTTTGGGAAATTGATGTGTTTTGTGATCTAGAGTGGGTAAAGAACTCCAATTCTTATGAATACTTGTATGCAAGTTTGAGATTTTTGTTGGAAACTTGTTTTGGTAGGAGAGAACTGTTGTAGAGATTCTCGGTTCTATGGTGCTTGCGTTTTGTTTCATAAATAAATGGGATTGTGGATAAAACCGTATATGGCTTGGTTCTTGTATTTCATCTTGCGAAAAATTTGACTGTTGATGAAACTTGCAGCCAACTTGGGGCTTGTGTTTTATTATCTTGGATAAATAGAACTGTTGATTGAAGTCCACATATGGCATGGTGCTTGTGAATTATTGTTCTTATGACCATATAAACTGTTAATGAAGGTTCATTATGAACACGAATTTCATGTTTTGTTGTTTGTTTGTCTGAGCTCTGTTAAGGTTCTTACATTTTGTTGAGTTGGGAAATAGGGTTTGATAAGATGTTAATGAAAAGGGAGCTCTATTCTTATTTTTAAATGTTTATAAGTAATTACATTACTTTTGGCATAGCATTATGATGCTAGTGTATATACAAACTCATGTGAGATTCAATGATGCAAATTTGTACAATGAAATTATTACTTATTGTGGAAATGGTAACTTGAATGAGAAGTCAGTTCTTACTGGTATTCTTTTGTAGTTTTTCTTGTTTAAAAAGGTAAACTAAAATGGGAACAAGTTGTTTCCCGAACTTGTTATATTTTCTTGAATGATCCTGAACCTTGAAGGAGCTTATGATTTCTTTTGTTCGAATTACATATCGAATCTTGAACTGGTTGTATTTCAAACATATTCATTCGGTCTTGACTTTAAAACTGAAACATGGTTTAGAGGGTTGTTGGGTAAACTCTTCATGATCTTGACTGAAATTATCTTGTTGGTTTATCATTCTTATTGGAATCCCAATCTGTTACCTCTTATTGTAATATGTTGAAATATAGGACTGAACTCTTGGGAAGAATTTGAGTACTAGTACCTACTCAGATTTCACACCTCTTGTTGGGTCCAATAAATGAATGTTAAGTCTTGAAAGATAAATTGCGATTCAAAATTGATTGCGGGCTGTGTTTGAACTTCACTGTTTTATTATCCCGAGTTTAAAAAGGGAAAATTAAGGGTAAGGATTGATGGAACTTCACTGTTTGATGGTAAAGGGTTCTAAGAAAGAAAAATTGTAGCATGTTTTCTTATTACCTTGAGGCTGTTCTTGTTCACTCCTTTGGGAACCTTTGCATGAACTTAGACTGTATGTATAAGAAAAGGTAAACTGTTAATTAAGTTGAAAGAAATGATTATAGATTGGGATCATATTCTGTTAGGACTCCTTTCCTAATGCAGTTGGGTTAAGTTCATTGGTTCGGAACCTTCTGTTAATTATTCTTATTGGAAAAAGAGAATCAGTACTTAATTAGTATTTTTATACTTGTCATTTGACTGAAATGAAGCAGAAAGAGATTGATGATTGGTTGGCAAAAAGAAATTACAAACTTGTTGTTTGACTGTTAATCCATCATTATTTCTTAGATTTCTTTTATGTGAATCTATTCTGATGGATACCATAAAATGTTGAATGTTAAAGTAGATGTCCTTTAAAGGAAACAATTTAAGTCATGATATGCACCTATTTCTACTTTGCATGGATGTTATGTACTTTGGCATAATGGAAATGGTTTCTCTTCTTCTTTACTTGAAAAATTAGATGAAACATCCTAGAGAGAATATGTTGTAAACACTTCCTGTATCTTATAGTAAAGATAAGTGTTGTATTATATTTGGGTAGGATTGGAAACAATGAGATGTTATGATCTGTTTTTGGTAAAGATAATTGATAGGATCAATTATACTTTAATTTATAAGACATATATTATAGATTATATTATGTTCTTCTTTTTGTGAATTCTGGTTCATTAATGCTCTTCTCTTTATTGTTATTACTTATGCTTAGAGTATGAAATACTAATTGTTCATTAAAGTAGGGTTGTTTTTATTGGAACAATTAGTGGAATGCACTTCATTTTAAGGCTTAGTGCTTATCATGCTCAATTCTTTGAACTGACCCGTGCTAGCAATTTTTGCAGATGGAATTTGTAAGTGATAAAAGAAGGCAAAAACTTATATGATGCATTGGCTGATCTAAGTTTGATTCTTGTGAAGAATTCTGATTCGTTCTTAAGTTGTATTGAAAAAGAAAAGTTATTCTCTTTTGAATGAAGGTTGTTGTCATGCAGTATGCCTAAAATGCATAAGTTGTAAATGTATAAGTTTTGAAAATGAATTGAAGGATGAGAAATTACTTGCATGGGTTGTGTAAATTATCTTGTACCTTTGTAAAAGAAATGGAATCCTATCCTGTTGATATTCTTCATGTTATTTATATGTTTAAATGAGTATTCTTGGATAAGTAGGAAAAAGGAATTAGAGTAATTTCCCTAAATGTGATGTAACTAAATAAGTTGCAGAATTTCAATGTTCTTATCTAAACAATTCATATTATTAAGGTAACGTGTAATGAACTTACAATGAAAACTATGGAATTTGTAAAGGACATAAAGGGTGTGTTAAACCCTAGAACTTAACCATGAAGAGGAAGACTCTTCCTCTCTTATGAAAAAAGTAAGAAAAAAGGAATATATGATTATAATCATTAGAATTCATTTAATAAAGTCTACTAAGTTACAACCTAGGTGGTTGTTACACCTCCTTGAATGGTTAAAGTCTCATTAAATTGAACTTATGAGGTTGCTAACCTTTCTTCTTGGTAGCTTCTTGTTGAGCCAAAATTATCGAACATCGAAAGAAATCTTAAGTTAAGGAAGTTCTTCAAGGGTTAATGGAACCTGATTTGGAAAAGAACTTAGGAGAGTTGGATTAGGGTTTGGGCAGGTTGCTGAAAATCTACTTTTAATTATCCAAATTAATTAAACATTAATAATCTCCTAGGGGTATGTACATCTCAATGAGGTTGTTCTATAGGATGTTGGCACATGCCAACTGCAGGGTTGTACCTTTGAGAAGATTGGGATCTTCTTGAGGATACAACGTTGCAGTCGACATGTGGTAACACCCTTCTGCATTGATTGTCTAGATCTACACACTTATGGACTTGAACTTAGTTTCTCTCTAGGACTGGGTAGTAGCATAGTTATGATATGAAGTAGCCCTTAAGGACTCAGGGTACCTTGGCACATGGGGTTGACCTAGGTTGACCCAGTATGCCAAAATATCCTAAGTCTTTGTGAGCCCCTTCCTATCATAACCTACATTGTTAACCAGAACTAGGGTTAAACCTTGGGCAAGAGGACTGATGGAAGTCAGTAAAGGACATTCTAGATAAAAATAGAGTGGGGGTGAAGGACATATTTTGGATTGACAAGTATGCTGTCAAGGAATAAGTAATACGAACAATATGTTAGAAATCTTTGGCCAAAGTATCGCAAGCTACTGATTGCATTGTCCTATGTCGCCTAGTCTAAGGATTGTGATGCAGATGAATATTGGTAACAACTATTCAGTTAGGTTCCTTAGATAGATCACTCAATACCCAGAACAGGTAAGAGAACCAAGTATATGTAGTATACAAAAATTATTCAATACTTAGTGTTAAACATGAATAGATCGGTAGTTCACCGAGTCATGAAATGAATAGATCGGTAGCTTACCGAGTCAACACAACTGCATATGGTTATCTATTATAAGAATGGTTGTTATGGAATGTGTGTTCTAAATTATGTATTTAGAACAGAGAACATTACAAAAAAAAATTCCCTTGTTTCTAAAGTCTTAAAATAGGAATGTACATAAGATGTCTTTCACCATGGTGTGGGGAACATAGGCAACAACTTTTGAACTCAATATATAAGGCCTGAAAACTTGTTTTTCTTTCACCAAGGAAAATTCTTGTTTCTCCATGATTGTATACTTTAACTCAAAATCTTGTAAATCCTTGCTAAAGAAGGAAATAGGCCTCTCAGCCTCATTCTCATCCTTTTGCAGCAAAACAAAAGAAATGGTATACTCAGAAGCAAAGGAAAATATTTGGAAAGGTTTCTTATAGTTTGGGGCTGCTAAAATAGGTGCATGTTTAAGTGCATCCTTAATTCCTTCAAAATCTTAAATGGTAGCCTCCTCCCATTTGATAACTTGGTCCTTCTTCAGCATGCTTTTGATTGGAAGAGTTAAATCAGCAAAGTTGGAAACAAACCTTCTAATAAAATTAATCTGACCAAAGAAAGACAGGATGCCTTTCTTGGTTCTTGGGATAGGTACCTTGCTAATTACTTCCACTCTCTCAGGGTCTATCATAACACCATATTTTGACACAATGTGACCAAGCATCTTGGCCTTTTTCACGCCAATATGAATTTTCTTTGGATTAAGAGAAATTACATACTCCTTACATCCGATCAGCATCTTCTCCAAGTGCTGCAAATGATCACCTCTCTCGCCTTTAAAATACAAATCACATCATCTTGGTAAACCGCAATGAACTCATTAATGTAACTAACAAAAGCAACATCCATTTCTCTTTGAAAAGTGGCACCAAAATTCATCAATCCAAAGCGCATCCTAACAAAAACACATGTCCCCAAGGATTAGTGAATGTTGTCTTAAGTCTCTCTCGATTCTTTAACTACCACTTGATTATATCTAGAGAAGCCATTGAATGTGGAAATCAATTCAGACTCATCACAAGCTATAACACAATCTATCCTTTATGGATGCTTTTCTTATATTCCTAAAATCCACACAAAGTCTAATGTATCTATTCTTCTTTCTAACTGGCACAAGGTTTGCAACCCAAGATGAATATCTAGTGGGTTGAATAATACCTCCATCTCTCAACTTCCTTAACTCCTCTTGCATTTTCATGGAGAGAAGTGGATTAATTGGCCTTTTCCTCTATCTAAATGGTTTGGCATTTGTTTCAAGAGGGATCTCATGCTGAAATAAATCTTCCCTGTATGCTTTCAACTCTGAATAGGACCAAGCAAGGCAGTCCTGATATTTTTTCAAGAGTTGGGCATAGGACTGTTTTTCTTCTTTACTTAAATTTCTGCCCAACCAAACCTTCCTTGGTTTTTCCTTTGTTCCCAATTCATGCTCTTCCACATCCCTTGAAGCATACATGTTTCTATTTATGATGTAATCAACATTGTTAAAATTTGACTCAAGTGCAACGAGACCTCTAGGAATGGTGTTTGTTTTCAATTGGATGATATATTTTCCAAACAAAGTTTCTCTTCCTTCAGTCATGCACACCATTAGCTCCCAATCAATATTATGATTTGCAAACTCACCTTGGTTTTACAAGAACCTTAGAACTTGATCATCATTTTTAAATACCTACCAATGCTTCACATTATCTGGGACAATTGGCCTAGTCAGCACTTCAACGTTGTATTCACAATAAGGTGAAATGGTGTAATTATCAAATCTAGAACCCAACACTTCCAACTTATCAGCAGCAACATTAAGACCTCTTTCATGGTAAACAATTTTAAGGGAACCAAACATTTCAATTAGATCCCAAACTGCATGCTTATACTGTTTCATACGCTGATTTTTTGTAGCGTACCATTTTCTTATTTGTTTGACAACTAGCTCTGAGTCTTCTTTTGCAACAATATCTTTCACTTCATACTTCCATGCAATCCTTAACCCCAACAAAAATGCCTCATACTCAGCAACATTCTTAGTGCATTAAAAATTAATTTTTAAGGAAAAAGCAAACTCTTCCAAACTAGGAGAAAGCAGAACTATACCAACACCATTTCCAAATTTGGAGCAAGCTCCATCAAATAAAAAGGTCCAAGGAGAACCTACCATATCAAGGCACTTTGATCTATCCATCTTGTGTTCTTTTCCATAAGAAAACCAATGAAATTCTCAGCATCTACATCAGTAAACAACACTTCATAGGAAGCATTATTGGGATCTTCAATTAGGTGCAACATATTATTTTCACCATAAATTTTGACCAGGCTTCCTTCAATGGGAATGGTGGAAAAAGACATATCCATCTGAACGCTGCCACCAACACTTGCAGCCCATTTTCTTGACAAAAGCATACCCCATTTGGTAGGGTAGTCAACAATTACAACATCCAGTTTCAAATTCTTACCTGGATAGGCTACAAGTTGCACTACCAAACCCTTCACACAACCAACCACCGAACTTCCCTTGAATCCATGGCAGTACACTTCCCATAGGTAGTTGTCACCTTGATATCAAACTCATTCATGACTTCTAAAGGCATGACATTACATGATGCACTAGAATCAAACATACAATTGTGAATTAGCCTATCTTTTATGAGAAAAGTTGTAAAGAATGGATCAACATTAAATTGGGAATCAACCAAGGATGTCCCCAAATATACCTTAGGAGTCTCTTCAAGATCTTCCACCACTGGTGGTGTTTCAAAGTCAACAATGATTTGAGGTGGAGTCTCAACAACATTTACATTTCTTCCTGGGGTGATCTTCTCTTCCTTCAACCCGAAGTACTCCAATGCTCTCTTCTTATGCTCAGGAATTCTAAGCAACTCAATGATTGGAACACTCACTTTAATTTGGCTCAATACTTGGGCTATATCATATGGAACATTATTTAGTAAGACAACATTGGAAGGGAAACAAGAAGATTCATCAGATGGAGAAGTATTCTTGGCATCTTGGGCATGAGAAGGACTGTAATTTTGTTCAAGATAGTAGAGCTTCTAGCAAGTGTTTCTTTCCTAGGAGATTCTTTTAGAATGCTTGTGAGCAAGGGTGTTTTAGGTTTGGCTTGAGGCCCAAATCCCTTAACAACTTTGCTTCTAGTGTTATAGTCCTTCTCTTGAGCTATAACAACATTCATCAACAATTATCTATCTTCCTCCAAAGGGATACCACCATCATACTTCTTAATCATCAAAGATCTCAAGTATTCAAAGTCATTGTTAGGAATTTCAAAATCTTGCACTACATCAACTTCAAGAGCATGAGGGGGGAGAAATACTTGTACCCACTTGATGCAATCCCAAAAGGTAGCAGCAGTCCTAGAAATTATTACTTTAGTAGATGTTGCTCCTCGTTATGAGCCTACGAGAATAGCCCACCATGTAAATATCATCATCGCCCATCCTCATTATCAGCTTCATCAACTTGTTGGTCCACTTCACATAAAGGATGATGAAGAGAACATCTATCACACCAATCCATATCAGAAACTTCATCCACATCAGCAACCCTAGCAGTTAGAGGGTTAGGAACCAATCTATTTTCATGTGTTTGGGGTTTTCTATTTTCAGATCCAATAGGCCCTTTACCCCTGTCATCAAACCTCTTCTAATTCCTATGGTGATTTCCAAATCTATCTTGTGTCTCTGCTGCTAGGCTGACCTTGTGAAGTCTTCCCAATTCCATTCTCATCTCTTGCCAACTTGTATGAGATTTCTTTGACACCTCTACCAAAGTCTTTAGAACCTCTTCCAAATCAGCACCTTTGCTAGCTTGAGGTTTTTCGTGGTTTATCAATTTTACACCATCTCTCTTAAGAGGTTTCCTAACATCCTTGATATTGTTTTTAATTTTAAGTGCCATGGTGAAAGCTTGTCTTATATTGGTTGGGTTCTTGTCTCTTAGGTAATAGGCTTCCTTTTTATCAAATGCATATGCATATTTGGTTAGACAAGATTCATCACAAGGCCTCAAACCAACAGACAACCTTCTCAAAGTTTTATTGGACCTTGTGTTGAATTCATGGACTGACTCGTTAGGGTTCTTCTTGATATTATCAAACTTAGATAAAAGAAATCTGGGATCAGTCCTGTCACCATATTACAATCTAAATACATTTTTCATTTTAGTCCATGAATCAATAGAGTTATCAGGTAGAGCCTTGTACCAATCCCTAGCATCTTCTTCTAGTGTATGAATAAACAACTTAATATACACATCTTCAAACTCTATCTCAAAATATTCCATCATATTATCAAAAAGTTTGAGATGTTGATCACCAGTAATAACATTGTTACCCTGGAATTTTGGCAACCTATTTTTGACATCTTGTGGGACAAAATTTGGGTAACCATCCATTCCTCTAAAATTTATAGGACCAAAGGTGTTAACAACGAATGGAGGTCTAGGCTAAGACATATTATTTGGTGGGGGTGGAGGTGAGACAAGTTGATGAGGAGTGTTATATCTTTGGGGCTCAAGAATGTGATTCACAAGACTGGTATCCTCTAAGTGCTGATTTTCTTGGAAAGTTTTACTCGAATTAAAACACAGAGGTGCAGATTAGAGAAGGAAATTACCAGGTGCAACAGAGGGACCTTCACTAGCTATGGCAAAAAATTTTATGAGAGGATTGCTTGAATCAAACTCACTTGAATAAGAGTGATAATCCTCTACCAAAGGCTGATATCTCTCACCAATGGTTGTATCTTTACCTGATGCCTGACCTTTAACCACTTTCCAAACTCTTCTCCCTTCCAACTCTGAATTTCTTGAATCTAAGAACAATTTCTTAGCAGAGTATTTAAGGAAGAGATATCTTCTTCCCTCTAGTTTTTCAGATATCAACAACACAAAAATAAATGATACAAATCTTAAGACACTAGTATTTCCAAATTCAAATCAGCATGGAGTCACCACTAATGAATTTCACCTCAATTGTGCAAGAATGCACTAAAATAATTCTGTATCAAATGTTTTCTAGTACTGAAACCCTTGCAAATCCTTATAAATCAGACCTTCCTCTTTTAAAATCAATCAATCACAATGCACCCAAAGTGTATAAACTGCTGGGAAATGAAAAATGGTAGACATGGCTTGAAAACTTTTCTTAAAGCTTCCAGATCTGAAGCATAGGATGATATTTTAAGAATGTAGCATCTCAAATACCTAAATACATAAATGCTCAAACTCTTCAAACACTTCAAAAACACAAATAAATTCCAAGGAGTCCCTGGAAACGACGCCACTCGTGTTGGTATCTAAATGTTTTCTCCTTTTCAATCTGAGTAGCACCATAGATATGTCATGGAGCTTAAAGATAGATTATACCATGTTGTATGTCATTGGTATCCGAGGATATGGTATAGCTAGCACTCAGGTTTGTGGAGAAATGGATAGCACTCCAATAGGACTTGATCTTGTCCTAGTTGTTTTAGGTTGTGCCTTGCAACCAAGGTAAGAGGACCTATTTTGTAACCTTGTGATGGTGAAGGAGATGAAGATGTCCTTCTCTTGAAATTCTATGATGGAGACCTTCATGAAAACATGATCAACACCCTAGATCTGAACTCTCACAAGTTTTCACTTCTCAAAACATGGGTATGTTCTCAAAACAAGGCTAAGGTTACTAGAGACATTGGAAATCCTGATCTGTTGTGCATACTTTTGCAAATAGATTTTGATCTTCTGTGGGTATACACATGAAAATCAAGGATAGTACATGATAGGATCTTTGTTGTTTAGGTGATTTTGGTGGGGGATTGATAAGACAAACTAGGATAGATCAAATCTTTGACAATCTATGCAATACTTGAACAACTATCAGATGAAATGCCTAAAATAATCAGGATATTCTTTCAACCAAAAGAGGCACAAATGGAAGCCCAGTTACACTCTTCATACAATCTTTGAGAACTCACCACAAAATCTTGAAGTAAAGAACTCAATTAAACACAAAAACCCATGATCAAACCACGCCTAAGGTACCCCCAAAGGCTTACAAGAAATCTCTGCAGTCAAGGAAGGTAAAGTGATTTTAAATTTGTTTATCTCCTTTTCAGATGAAGGCTCTTCTGAGTATGAGATTGCAAATGCCACTTGACTATCAAGTAGAAATGGATACCCCGTGATTCCTAAAGATTTTCAATGCAATATTGCAACAAGAACAATAAAATTTATTTACAGCATTTAAAATTGATAACAAACATCGATTGCCCAAAGAAAAACACAGATTTAATTCAAAACTTGTTAAATTCAATAGTAAGAGAGGGTTACATGAACAATATTAGATTTTTCTGGTGGCTATACACTTGTAACCAACCCACATACATGAATTTTCCAACACATGAGACATTAACTCTCGGTTCTTTGGTGGATTTTCTCGAAAATGAGATTTTTCTCAAAATTTGCGAGTGGATTTCAACTCCCGACCTTTTTCCAATTCTCCAAAATGCATAATATACTTCATGCCACCTTGGATTCTTCCTTCCCAAGAAAAGAATATGATATGGGATCAAAATTGTTACAAAAAACCTCATGATTTAATGACAGTGACACCAAACAGAAAAACAACTTGCGAGGTTGCGGTATGCACACAAAGTTAAATCATTACACAAATTTGGATCATTATCTACCCCATGGGCATGTTTTTATCATTCGAGCATGCAAGCACCTTTCAATCATCATTTTTACCTTTTCCCCTTTTCAATTTTACCTATGTGGGCCCCATTGAAAACCGCGGACCTATTCTATCAATTTTTCCATGTTTTGGATTTTGGGAAAAATTTCACATTTTTCCCACGGGCCCGCACCCCAGTTTTCTCCCTTTCCATGTGTCCATCTGCTATTCACTGCTGGTCTAACCTTTCCCTTTCTTCCTTTAAACCCCTTTTGCAATTTTTTTGAAAATTCACAAATTTCAACGTTGACCCGCGCCACCCTTTGACACTTTAAAATTTGCCACATGTCCATCTTGGGTTGGTTGTAGAGGCATGCCTCTCATTTGCACTTTATCTCCCTTTGCCAAAAAGGCAAAATTTTACTTTTACCTCCGAAGGCCCAAACCTCCGCCTCTTTAATTTGATCAAAAATTTGTACAAGGATTTTGACCTTTGAATTTTTGGACATGTGTCACCATCTCTTGGAGCAGGGCTATAATCTGATTTTCACCTTTAGAAAACAAAGCAAAAAATCACCAAGTCTTCCCTCGGCCCCCTCCTCCATTTTTACAAATTTTGGACACATGTCCTCTTCCCATTGTTGTGGGGTATCGGGCCAAAATTTGATTTTTACCATTTGAAGTTTAAAAACTTCAAAGTCATAGAAAACCTCGCTGCCCCATTCTATCCTTTCCTGGACACGTGTCCACCAGGGATTGGCCGAGGGCCCTCGGGCCAAAATTCACTTTATCATTTTGAGCCATAAAACATCAAAATTCTCCAAGTCCCCTTGCCATCCATACGCCCTCTATGCCACGTGTCTTCTCCCTATTTGTTGTGGGCCTTCGGGCCGAAATGTGATTTTGAAAATTTTTCATAATGAAAACAAAAATTCCTAAGGAAATCCCACCACCCACCAATCCCTTAGCCAATCAAACTATGCCACGTAGGCACTTCATTATAGAAGGTGGAGCCACAGATTAAAATTTTCCTTTTGCCAAAATTTCAAAAATGATAAGTTAGAGACATTTTCTAACATTCCTCAGCCAATAAGAACCTACCACATTGCCCTTGCATGCAAAGGATGAGTTTGACAGGAAAAAGATGCCCGTCTAACTGTCAAAATTGTGGAAAATTTAAAAGATGCCCTAGAAATTGATTTTTTCAACAAGGATTGCAAATTTCTTGATTTTAACTCAACTGAAGCATGATTTGACATTATTTTTGACCTTGGGACCAGATTTTCAAATACAAATGAGTATGAATTGGTCAAATTCAATTTTTCATGATCGGGCAAGAAAGGAAAACGGTAGAGCCTACAGATTTGGAAAATTTAGGGCACAAATAAGGGCACACATGGGTTTTCCTCTTAAATCAAGGCAAAACAACAGGTTTACGAGCATTTCTGAAGTGTCTCAACTAGGGAAGAAATTTCAGGTCACCAATTTGAGAAATAAAATGTTTCTGAGCAAAATTGGACATGAAAAATTAGGGCACACTATGCAAGCTCAAAAATGGCACCAACATGGTAGTCACAATCTATATGATGCCCTAGTTAAAAAAACCCACTTGAGAACCATGAACAACCTAGGTTTAGTTAGAAAATTATGGAATAAATTTTTATTTAAAAAAAAAAAACTAACGACCAAAGTCTCAAAGAAAATTAAATTCAAAAGATCACTTTTCTCATTATAATAATTACTAATTTCACATTATAGAGCAACAAGTGCAATAAGTCCACCCCACTAAAATCTCTCTAGGATTAATTTAATTTCTAATTACATTGACATTTTAGCTAAATATTCCCTTATTAAAATTTTAGGGTTAAGGGAACTAAAACAATTAAATACCCAAGGTATTTAATTTCCACCAAATAAAAGAAAAGAGTAGGGTTTAATTACAATGAGGAAAGGATTACATATTTAAAAACAACAAAGTAAGGTCTCACTTACCCACTCCCAAAACTTGATTAGGAGTGTTTACAAACTGTTGCTAGGTAACACTACCACTAATAGATTCAAAAACAACTCAAATCCACTAGAACAAACTTCTCTTTTATTAACAATTCTCAGAGGTCACAAGGCACAAAACTTAGGGCTAGAAGTTTTAGTTAGGTTGAGGTAGAAATTTAACCCAAACGCACTCTCTAACAGGCTCAAAGTTTTAACTTGATTTTTCTCACACTTGATGCCCCTAAAAATTTCCGTAAATCATTCCCATTGGATAGGAAATTTTCTCACCTTTCCGGTGATATAAATAAGTCCTCCTAACTCCTTGTAGAACTCAAGATATGGTTGGGCAGAGTTTTGGGGTCAAATTTTCCCCAAGGGGGACACGTGTCAAGAGGAGGGTAAAATGTTATGGCGGGTTGGTAGGTTGCGGGTGGCTCGGAAAATTTTCTCTTTGCACAAAAACTTTCCCAAATGTGCTCTCGCACCTCTACAATTCCTCTAAGGACATGTGGTGGCCTCGGAGAGAATGTCGGGGAACCGGAAGGGCGGAGCGCGCAGAAGGATTTGGGACATTTCGCCCAAAGAAGAGGAAAAACCAAACAACACTCCCACACCCACGGGTCTACTTGGGGACATGTGGCACTCCACGGTTGGCCATGGGGAGAAGAGAGAAGGAGGGGTGCGGAGCAGTGGGGAGATGTGGAGAATTTTTCCAAAAGGGACAAAGGGGAGAAAGGGAAACATTAGGCACACGGTCCGCACGTCCGCGTAAGGGTCACACCAAAGTGAAAGCGAGAGTGCGGGGCCACAGCATATTAGGGAATTTTTCCAAAGGAAAAAAATTCTAAGGCGACGAAGTTCTCCCTCCTCCACTGTCACCCCAAGGTGCCACGTGGCACCCTCTGGTTGGTTGCAGGCCGGCGGGGAAAAAAAGAAAAATTTCCAAAATTTTCAAAAGGCTAAGGGCAAAAGAAAATGCCATGCCTCCGCCGCTCCCCATGAGGACACATGGCAGCCTCTGATTGATTGTGGGCCAATGGAGGAAAACGTAAAAATTAACTCCGAGCCAAAATTTCAAAAAATTTCCTAAAGATTTTTAAATGGAATTTTTTTGGGTCGTGGGCCCGCCAGGGAAAATTTTCCCAAATTTTCCCACCAAGGCACAAAAACTTCAAAGTGCCATAACTTTTGCTAGGAAGCTCAGTTTTGGGAAAACGAGGAATTTTTGGAAAGCTCTCAATGCCCTCTTTGCATAGGAAACATAAATTTTACATTTTGATAAGTTTTAAAGGGTTAATTTTGCAAAAAGGATCTGCAGGCTTTTAAGAAGCCAACTGGTAATTTCTAACTTCTCAATTTGATTAAATTGGATCTCCTCCTTCACTCAACATGCCAAACAGACATGGAGAATTGATCTAGGGAGGGTTTAAAGTGGTTTAGGAAGGTAATTTTTGTTCAATTGATTCCAATTTGTAATTTTCCAATAGTTGATGGAAAAAGACTGTGAGAAGGATTTGGCTCTAATTTGCAATGTTTAAACTTGTTTTCTTAAGTTTTCTTTTCCAAGTGAGTTCATTACTAATATAGCATGTGGAATTTTAAGGTTTCCAAGTTGATTTAAAAGTGTAGGTCTGAACTATACATTTTTATTAAAATTAATTGTCAGTGTTGAGTTTGTGATGAAATCCCATTTCTAGAAATTTGTTTATCAAAATTCACCCTTCAAATATGGCACTTCATTCCTAAACTAGTCCAATACATTCAGTTGTTTCTAAAAAATTCATTTCTAAGTTAAATTACAAGTTCTCATTTCAATTTTAATATAATTCCAAGGATGCAAAAACAATATACTTCCTTCCTACGCATTCTTCTTTCGAATAGAGATTTTAATTCACAATAGCAATTCAATTTCAATACAATCATGCAAGTTTGAGAAGGTAGGGCATTCCTTTATTGATTTCCAACAACAACTTTAGAACTTATCTCTTTGTTTTAACTTCAAAATACAATATACAATACATATAACAATTATTCACATTCCTTTTCAAATAGAGGGTGGAAAATAAATCTTTACATTTCACATTTCAACTTAGATCTTTCCTCATCAATACAAGTAACTTCTCATTAAAATTAATTATAAAAATCATCCACTTCAAAGTGGGAAAGGATTACAATTAAAAGGGTATTCACAAGGGACTGTCAAACTGTATTTTCTATTTCTCCAGAATAGTAGCATGCTCATTTTCTCTTTTCTCCAAGTTGATCACAACAAAAGAGGGGGAAAGGCAACACTCTCCACCCAACCAAGACATCCAATGAAAGGAGAAGTCTTCCTTCATCATTGGCCCCCGAGCCCCAACCAAAGTACAATCAAAGGTGTAATTCAACCATGGCAACAACTAGCTTCCACAACACAACATTCTTTCACATACACATTTATTTTTTTGAAACACAATGCAACACAAAACAAACAACAGTTCACAACTGCATTTAAAAACATTTCAAAATAGAACTCAGCTTGATCTTGCAAGCCAAAGGAGCAAGGACTATGGGGAAGCTACTTATGCCTCCCAATTAGGAATTGGGCATCCACCTATAATCATACCGTCAATATAACATATCATATCCCATAAACCTTATGCCTCTAAACCCCTCCTTATGCCCCCCAAAATTTTCCCTTATGCCCCCACAAGTAAGAAATGCAATCTATTTCTTTTCCATGGTGGATCCCAAACCCAAAACTCCCTCCACAATGAAACTGATGCCACTGGCATTCCCTTATGCCCCCACATGGATTCCCCATAGCCTTCTCCTACACCTTCCCTAAGGAAGTCTACCCAACCAGCCAAAAAAACAATAAAACATTCTCCATACACACAACACAACAAGAAAATAACAACAATAAAAGAAGGAATAAACTCCTACCTCTCCATGGTAACTTTGCTTCCAATAGCAAGCTTCAAATGCCAAGAAAACATAGTCCAAAATAGCAATGCCAAAGTATTAAATTCTCTCCAATTTCCACCAAATCAACAAGAGCTCTAATCACAAAAAAATGCGCCCCCAAGGATGAATGTGAAGAGGTTCAATAAAAAAGCAACAGCTTCACCCAAGCTTCTCCAAATTAGGAGCTCCCATCACAAAAAAATGTGCCCAAGGATGCATGCCAAAAATGTTTCAACCCCCCAAAATAAGAAGAGAGTTTGAATTAAATAGAAGAGGAAGATACGAGGATGATGTTGATCCATGTAGGATGCCACATCAAACCTCCACCAATTCAAACATAAAAGAAAAAAATCCATTCTCCCAAGCACAATAAAGAGATGGGTGAAAATATGACAGGTTACTTGCACACTCCAAAAAGATCCCACACCTCAAGGGACAACAATTTAATAAAATGTAAGAGAGTGCAATCCAAAACAAGCAACATGAGGAATAAAATGCATTTAAAAGTCACAAATCACATCTCCATCCATAAGTATGGTTGGTATATTAAATTTAGAGGTATGGGACAAGTTTTTCTTGTCCCACAAGCCTCCAAAAATAGATCCCAAGGACAAATTCAAATTTTTCATGGAGGTGGAGTGTTTCATACTCCAAAACAGACTTAAACATACTCTTACACAAACCAACAACTTCCATTATTATTTTCCCATATCCCCATTTGATTTATTTAAATTTTAATCATAAGATTTCCACATTAATCTACCACAACTTTAATAAATTAAAGGAAGGAATACATTACTAATAAAATACATACAACAATAAACATTTTACCACATTAATAAAATACACAAACCCATGGTCACATGTAAAGATGATCCCCCCATGGGAATCTCTAACAAAATACAACACACACATAAAACAAGTTGCCATGGTGACCTTGTCGAATTCACCTAGAATTCCACTTTGGTTAGTCTCCAATCCCTTGATGTTTGTTGTGATATTTTAAACTTGCAAAACACAAATACCTCCTTTGGCCTTGTGGCCATATCAGAACATCCAAAATGAATATATAGTAAAATCATATATACATATGAATCACAACAATCACCACAAAAATCAACGAAATCATTTACAATTTGTATCAACAACTATATCATCATCAAATAATTTTCATTTTCTAGGTTTACTCATAATCTCCAAAATCACATATCCGACAACATCCATAAAATATCCATGTCCAATAATATATCATCATCCACATGTGATGTGTCTCTAATAATCACCATGCATTATATATAATCAGATTCAACAATAATCCAGGATCTGACATCTAACACCATACTAAATCAAAACTATTAAAATGTTTGTCATATAGTCTATAGTATCATGATCGGTAATAAAAGGTGCCAAAGGGAAGTGGGCACTACAATCTACCTTTTCTACGTTGAACGTTAGGAACTGCGTGTCTCGAGAACCTATTTAATGACACCGGAAGTACCTTGCTATGAAGGCATATGGTAACTTACACCAAGGGCTCCATGCTCCATCCTTCATGGCGAACCATGCTATACAAAAGTGCTGGTATACAACGAAATGCACCGCCTTTCCAACCACTAAAGGAAAGTCCTTGGGGATGTGCCATTCTTCTTCAAAGGCCACGCAAAGACTATCGTACAATGTCTCAAATTCTGTGCTTGACTGTTATGTCATGGATCCTTCACATAAGTAATTTTTGAAGCATTTTGTAGGTGACTTGTGCTTCATGGGATACTCCCATATCTTCTCTTTTTGTCCATTAGGTACTCCTATCTCCATAAACACCAGTGACAACATAACAACTCCAAATCTGATCTTTCGTCCTGTGCACACTTCCTCAATGATAGTTTTTGTAATGTAATGTGAAATGTTGTAGACTACCCCTTCAAACATATTTTTAGCAATGTGCAGCCACATGGTATTCACTTGTGACTACCTTTTTGGTCATTTAGCTTCGTAACAAGATGTGCACCTACTTTCACAACTGGATACTTCTTCAATTTATCTATGTCCATGCCGTGCGGACCCTTTATGTACCCTATCTCCTTTTTGGTCTCCAAGATTATGGCCTTGTCTGTTAAATCATCTTTCAAATCTTCTCATGTGCCCTTAAATCCTGTTACCGTGGAGATGAGTGTGGCTGAAATTATGGTTATGCATCCTGCAAAGTAGAAAAAATATTCGTGCACTCTACTCATGAGCCACTAGTACAAGGGCTCATACTTCCCAAAACAAGGGAGCTCATATAACTCGGTAAATTCAAATCTTTTGCAAGATCTTCTTGCCATAATCGTCATACACCGGCATGTCTTCCACCATGCGTTTATTTTTCTTTGTGTTCAGTAAGGCATCAAGATCCTTCTTATTCTCTATGGTATGGTGGTTGTAATCACTCACCTTTCTTCTCCTTATGTGAGAATCCCACTCCTAGCCTACGATGACCACTTTTGGATATTTCATTTCAGAAAAATGCTTTCTGGGACATCTCCTCTTCTTCTATGATAACCTTCTTTCCCTTCACTCCTGTTGCAACTACTTTCTTGGGTGCTATTTCTACCTTGCAATAATTTTTAGTTACTCACCCCTTGAATTTTGCAATGTGTGAATAAAACCCTAGCTCAATTCAACATGACCTAGGTGAAATCAAGTGCCTTAGTTCCTCTCTATTGCCTTGCTTCACTCAAACCATTTACCATTAGGGATGTAAGCTCTTTCTAAACACATATCTCTTCATCATGACTGGCTACACACCTCTCGCACCTTAATTCGATCACTTAGCTCTTTACACTTAGTTTTTTTTCAAATAATCTTAACTATGCAATGGTAAAAATGAACTTGCATCCCATCCTTATATATCTTTTCAAATTTTTGATGCACTCATTACTCCTTCACCTACCAAATATCCTCTCATTAATTGACCAATTTTATTCTTTTTACGTGGTACATCTTCGCCCCAGCTATAACCTTCTAGCGCACCTTCCTACCCTTTGGTCATAGACTTCTCTTCAACGTGCTTCCTTGCACCAGTACCTCATCACTAAACCTTCTACTGGTAGTTGTTATGGCCTCTGCTTACCTCACATTATACTATCCCTTCATTTATTTCCATTTTTGGTCACTTTCTAGAAGAAATCCTATAGTCATTTTTGCACCCACCAAGAATAAGGGAACCTCATACATGTCGAGTCTATCACCCAATGGCGCCACTGGGTGCTCACCTGAGGCACACGAGAGGGAGACAAGTCTCTCTTTTATGTGAGTTTAGTGGAAGGCATCATTCATGATCTTGAATTAGAGATTTAAAGGACATGAAAAATCCATAGAGCTTAGAACGGATTCTATACCCTTTCAGTGATATCTAAAGTAAAAGTGCTTAACAAAATTAACAGAACTAGGAAGTTGTAAATCCCCAAATAGAATTAACATTCAAAAAAGGTTCATGATTATACAAGATCAAAAGCATAATAGAAATATGCAAGTAGTACAGAGAAAGGATCTTAAAACAATTATCATGGTAACCTTATCATATTCATTCATAGCATCACTTATAAAATATTACAGAAGGGGAGACCATAGTCACGTGCCATATCTAGATCCATACATGTACAATCACAAAACAAAATTTTCATTCCCCATTCCCTCATTACATCCTTCCTATAATCATCTACCCATTTTATTCCATAGTTCTCGCAGTAATTCTGTAGAGCTCCGCTTCCTTACTTGTGTCCTTTAATTTGCTAAGGGCGCACGTATAAATAGGCATCTGAGCTCCAACAAACTCCTCTATAACCTCAAATCTGGCCCCTTTGGATACCAACATACCACATGCTAAGGAAAAAATATGTGTATCCAGATTGTGTGCATATATTGAAAGGATCATTTCAGATGTATTGAGCATTAAACTAGTAAGTTTGGTTATGGGAGATATTGGAGCAGCACTGGTGTACCTACAACTGAAGCCCAAGTTAGAGAATAACAAGTATGTGGAAGATGAGTTTACATTTCCAGCACCAAAAAGGGTAATCATACCATGGAGAACATTCCAGTGCCTAAACCCACAAAACAAATTGAAGTAGAGGATGAGGAGGATGAGTGCGAGGATAGTGGTGGTTTGAAACATAGAGGTAGAAGACATCTTATGAATAAGGATGAAGCTGAGAGTGCCACTACACCGCCTTACCCACAAGAGGGGGATAATGAGGACTTGGATGTAGTCCAAGGAGAGCATGGATTTAAGAGATTGTTCAGAGAACAAGGACCCAAGATGTTACTCCGCAAACAAGCAGTGCAAATCACCTGACTCTCTCCACAAAAGGAGACAACTGCGAAAAGGAGAAGGAAAATGAATTGGAATGAGGAGGTGGAAGAATAATAGAAAGCACACCTAATTATCCTACACCTTCAAAAATGTAGAAGAACAAAAATATGAAGAAATGAAGGAAGGCAAAGAGGAGAAAAAGGGAACAGATGAGATAGCTACAAAGACTACTTAGGACATGGAGACACAAGTCCCAAATCTAGAGGCTTAATTTCCTAAGAATCCTAGGTCAAGAAGAACAAGTGGGGAGCACATTCCACCAGCCATGGGTTATGCAGAGGACAGTAAAATTTCCTGCGCCCATTTATAGAGCACACTAACAAAAAGGAATTATATGGATGAAGATATGGCCAAAATGCACTTTGGAGGAAGTAATTTTCATGGTCCATGCACACGCACATGGATGAGCCAAATTTTGATGTGTGTGAGGAGTCATGTGCATTGAGGAGGTTGAAAAAGAAACTTCAGGCTAGACACATAATAGTAAAGCCTACTTTCATGTTAGATGAAAAGGTGAGAAATGCATTGGTCAAAGTCTCAATAGAGGTCGTAAGGAGGAATATAGACAAGGCTGCCACAATTACGGCACTTAGGGAAGAGGTCAAAACTAAAGAAGGGGAAATAGTGCACCTATTGCAGGAAAGAGACTTAGCATAGAAAAATAATTCATATTTATCTCAGTATTGCAAAGTAAGTTTGTGACAATATCATAAGGGCTATGCCACATTTTGATTCAAACGTGCCAAAAATGTTTCCTTTGGCAATACACTATGTAGGTACATTTGTGGACCTAGTGCTTGAAGATGAGCCTCTATGCATTCCAGTGCCAAAGGATCTAGCACAAGAGGTAGAGTGAGAAAAATATTCAGTGATGTGAAATATCGCATCATATGAAGGATTGTTGCAAGTGTTGTAAGAAGAATCGAGGAAGCGAGCCATGCCTTGAACATCTACACATCTCTAGAGGCACTCATTAACATAAAAACCCTAAAGGAGAACAATGAGGTCCATAAAGTGATGAAGGATGAAACATTGGTCCGCGTGGAAATATTCTCAATGGTTAAATAGAAGCACAAGGCCCTGGAAACAGCCCAAGAACCACACAAAAATTGGTTGGAAGAGCTTGGGAAACTCATTGTGTAGAAGATTGATCTACAGAGGTAAGGATGACCGCATTGCCAAGCATTGTGTTGGTCTTGTAGAATGAGAAAGGAGAGATCACAAAAGATGAACTGGAGTCCATTGCTATGGACATTCCGTAAAATGTAAAGGAATCAATTGCTAAGTGGCACCCCTTGGAGGCATAAATAAATGAGCAATATCCCGAGTTGGTCCTTCAAGTTAAAGTAGATGAAGCTGCCATATAGATATTATTATTTATTTATAAAGAAAATTCTTTTAATTATTTCCATTCTTCTATTCTTTACTTCAGTTTTGGAAATGGTCATTGTCGTGGTGAAAATGAAATTAATGTAAGGTAATGTTGATCATAGAAAAATTGATAGAAAGCATGTAAGAAGTCCGCATGGGAAAAAGGTCATATTCAAAGGAACAAATGGTTAGGGGAACATGTGCATGAGGTAGAATTTCATCTTTCGGGACTTAGCCATTTTCCCTCATGAAGGTGTATTTTTAGAGATGGCATACAGAGCACACAAATGAGGTAGAGACGTACACATCATGCCTTTTCTATTTTTGAGGATCAAATACAAAGCACTTTGCGTAGACACCACCCTAGAAATAAATCTACTACTTTTATCGCCTAACTACCAAAGCTGAGTCTATTGTTAGTGCACTTACATGTGTGGCTAGTTTTGTAATGGCACATGGCTAATAATAGCATGTGACCTATTTTGGTAATAAATAAGTGGTGAAGGGAAATTCCCACCCTTATATATATGTAGTGAACTGTGTAGTAGAAAAAAGAAGGTATGATGGTGAATACACACATAGATAGATAAGTTCATAGAAAGAGAGATTATGTTATTACGTGCATACTACTATTACTTGTAATGAAGCTTCAATATAATTGTTATCTTTAATATAATAAAGGATATTGGCTGAATCCAAGTCTTAGTTATGTGTGTATCTGAATCTAGTATGTTTTTGATCTCATCATGGTTAATACTTAATTTTATTCTCCCTTAGATATAGATCTGGTATGCTCTATAGAATGATGTGTTAGTAATGGAACTATATGTGTTAAGTCTTCATCATGCTAGCATCCTACAATAACAACCCTAAAGAGGGACTTTGTACCTTTACATGATTTGGGTGAGTGCTTAGTCTAGGCTGAGTGTTGTGCCAATGCATCTAGGGTTTTATTGGATTTGTATCACTGAACTCTAGACTACATCATGAGTTTAAAAGGGTAGTCGAAGGAATCCCCAAAGCATGGAATTATCAACATAATCGAAGTTGTTAACTAGACATGAAAATGGTATGGTTTTAGGAGGAGATGATGTTGATTTGGTAGTAATCCCTGTAAAGAATGTCTGCGAGACAAGAAAACGGTTGGCTTCTGACTCTGTGTGTAAAATATCCAAGAGTAAATCAACAGGATATTTGAAGGTTAATGGAGAGTTTTCACCAATAGGAAGTGACACCTTTAATGTATCTCCTATGGGTAGGGGATATGATGAGTAAGATGAGGTAGGCTCCTCTTTTGGTGTAGAGGAAGATGAGCATGACTCTCCCGTGGGTAGGAGAATTGATATTGTGGGTTGTTCATTAGGTTGAGAGGTATGAGGATAAACTGCAATAGTAGATATTGTGGAATCCTTTTGAGTAAAGGAGAAGATGAAGGGGACTCCTCTATGGGTAAAGGAGCAGATGAAATAGGTTCTTCCATGGATGAAGAAGCTCATGCAAGAATATCCTTGATAGAGGGAACAAGAGGAAATTGAGGAAGGGTCGATATGATGTCAAACACAACATGAACCTCATGAACATTATTATCATTAGTCAAAGGTTCACCAATTTGGTTAGATGACGGGGTGTGATTTGGGAATAGATTTTTGAAGATATGCAAGTTCTGATTAGCTAGTGCGTTAGGGTTATCTAAGACGAGATCTCCATTATCTAACATTTCTTGGACAATGTTTTTAAAGGTTATACAATTACCATCGCTATGACCTTTAACGCGATGATAGTTACAATAATCATGTTCCTTGTACCATGTCGGCATAGGATGAGAGGGGTCAAAACTAGTATGTGGTTTGATGGGTGGAAGGTAATGGGTCCAAATTTCAAGATTTGTTCTAAAATGGCAGAGTAAGGCTCTCCTATGGGGAATACTTGTGTTGCTCTCTTCTAAATTGAAAGGTATAGAAAGGGGAAAGATTAGATAAAGGTTTTTCTTGGTCAAATGGATGGGACGGGCCACATTCTAAAACAACCACGTTGGTAGAACCCTTAGTTTTAGAATATGTATTTTGGGGTTTGGAAGAAGAAGAAGTATCATTTGATTTGAACGTAAAATTTTTGTTACGTAGTTGTAGCTTCTTTTCTTCAAGGGAACAAATTTCCAGCTTCCGGGCCATGATAAATGCCTCATCAAAGGTGCGGAAGGTTTGACGTATATATTTGGTGATACATGTTTGGAGAAAACCTTGGTAAACAATTATATTAACTTTGTCTGAGGTAATTAGAATGTAAGTTGGTTAATGAGGCTTTGCCAACGAGTGATGAAATATGTGATAGATTTGTCTTCATATTGTCGTGTTGAGTACAAGTTGGTCATGGTGACCTTCTTGACGATATTGATCAAAAAATGGTCCAAGAAGGCTTGAGCCACTTGGTTGAATGAGTAAATGGAATGCCTAGGTAAACCACTATACCAATCCAATGTTGGTCTTGTCAAGGACATTGGGAATGTTTGCAAGAGTAAAGCATCATCATGAGTAATTAGATAACACCCATGTTTGAAAGACCACAAGTGTTGTTATGGGTCCTCTTTTCTGTTGAACCGGTTGAATTTGGGAATTTCCCAATGCGTAGGGTGTTGAGTTGTGGAGCTCAATTACTTAAGTTTAGCATGCTATATTAAACTTTCTCGAAAACACAGTATGTTTACATTAGTTATGGAGGGACCGACATTGGTCATCTATGACTGGCATCGATTAGGAAAGAAGGAATCGACATCATTTAGGACTAACCAACATTGGTTACCTATGCAGGAGTTTTTATTTAACTCTCAACTATTAGATTTAAATTTAGTATTAAAGCAAATCTATTGATTATAATTACATGACTAGGTTCCCTAAGTTTGTATATGCTTATATAAGCATGAAATCTATGGTTTAGAAGTAGAGGATTGAAAGAGTTAATGATTATTGTGATAATAAATGTGAGAGAGAGAATTCTTAGAAAAGAAGGAGAAGCTTGAGAGAAAGAAAGTATTGTACATCTGAGAGGTGTGGAATATTGTAGATCTTCAATTGTATATCTTCTAAAAGATTTGGATAATAGATTGGCTTGTTTCTTGGTGGATGTAGCCCACACTGGGTGAACCACATTAAATCTGGTGTTAATTTATATCTCTTGTCTTGTACATTTCTTTTGGTAGAATATCCATTTGATTACATGTATGATTAGATATGATATACTATCTATACAACCTTGTGCTAACCCCAACAACTAGTATCAAATCTTTGTTTTAGGGTTTTATGTGTTGACATATTTACTCACATATGGTTTTCTGATTGAGTGGGAGCTACAACAATGGCATAAGAAAAAAAATACAAGGTAGAGAAGTTTGATGATTAAAATTATCAACTATGGAAGATGAAAATTGAGGGTTATTTGTATCAAAGAGATTTGTACTTACCGTTGGATGAAAATTCTAGACCTACAAAGATGACTGATGAAGAATGGAAGATTCTTGACAGAAAGGCTTTGGGATCTATAAGATTGAGCCTAGAAGCATCTATAGCTTCAATATTATTGCAAGTGACTTCTACGATAGAGTTAATGAAATTTATTGATAATTTACATGAAAAACTTAGTGCTTCAAATAAATTTTATTTGATGAAGAAACTATTTAGTTCTAATTTGCATGAAGGTGTATCTTCATCTAGTCATGTAAATGATTTGCGATCTATCAGTAAATCAATTAAAATCATTGATATTCCATTTGATGATGAAGTGAAAGAACTCTTATTCTTATGTCCTTTTCCTGATAGTTGGGATAAATTGGTAATGGATGTTAGTAATACAACATCTGCTAATAATATTTTGAAGTTGGATGATGTGGTTAGTATAATATCAATGAAGAAATTCACAGAAAAGTATAGAGGAATCATCATCTAGGAATGCTTTGAATGTAGAAAGAAGAGACATGCAGAAAGAGAGATCCAAGAGTAAGAATAATGGGAAATCAAAGTCAAGGAATGGAAGATCTAAATTCATAGGTAATGGAATTACCTGTTGGAATTATGGAAAGAAAGGACCTGTAAATAAATATTGTTGGTTAAAGGATAAAGACAACTAACACCTGACAACAAGTAAAGAGGAAAATATTTCAGCAAAGGTAATGCAAGATGCTCTTATTCTTTATTTGAATAATAGAATAGAATCATGGGGTTTAGATTCATGAGCTTCTTTCCATGCAACCCCTAATAAAGGTATTTCAGAAATTATGTCTAGGAAATTTTTGGCATGTTTATTTGGGTGATGATGAACCTTGTAGTATTATTGGTAAAGACAAAGTTCATATAAAATTACGAATGGAAATACAGGGGTATTGAAATATGTGAGACATGTGTCAAGCCTCAAGAGGAATCTTATTTCTTCATGGAAACTAGGTGAAGCTATTTGCATGGTTACATTCACAACAAACTCTGAAAGTCACCAATGGTGCCTTTGTTGTGGAAAGAGGCAAGAAAGTAGCAATGCTATTTTTATCTACCTATGTTATCTTGATTCCTTTTTTGTGTTATCTAATTTAAATTCAAATACATGCATGTGACATAATCGGTTGGGCCATATGAGTCAAAAAGTAATGTCGATCTTAAATGCTAAGGGTAAGTTATTAAATTTGAAAGATTTAGATCTTGTTTTTGTGAGCATTATGTCTTTGGAAAGCAAAAGAGATTGAGATTTCTAAAAGTTGGGGCACCTAAGAAGGAGCGGAAATTAGAGCTTATACACTTAGATGTGTGGGGACCAATCCGATATCTTCTCATGGAGGATCCCAATATTATGTTATTTTGATTGATGATGCTACAAGAAAGGTATACATTTATTGTATTAAACATAAATATGATATTTTGATACTTTTAAAAGATAGAAATCCATTGTTGAGAATGAATAAAAGTCTAAGTTAACGTACCTTAGATTTGAAAATGGTGGTGAATATTGTAGTAAGGATTTCAATGATTATTGTTCAAGAAATGGAATACGTAGAGAAAGGACAATTCCAAGAACACCACAAGAGAATTGTGTTGTAGAAACAACGAATAGGAAAATCATGGAACATGCTAGAAGTATGATGATACATGTTGGATTTCCTTGCAGCTTTAGGTACAAGTAGTTGATACAATGGTTTATTTGATTAACCATGGGCCTTCAAGTTTAATAGATGGAGAAATACCAAAGGAATCTTGGACCAAAAAGAGTTAGATCTTTCTTTTCTTAAAGATTTTGTGCATATTGATAAGAAAAATAGGAAAAAGTTGGATGCAAAATCCAAGAGATGTACTTTCATTGGTTATGGATCTAGTGATTTTGGATTCTGCTTTTGGGTTTTAGAGAATTCTAAAATTATTAGGAGTCATGTCATTCAATGGAATAAAAATAGAATGTACAGGATCAAACTTTGGTACCCAAGGATGAACCATTGAGAAGTTTTGAATGAAAAATTAACTCTCGATTTAAAAGTCATACCTACAGGGTTACACAAGAATGGTGTGTCGGTTTACCCCTAACCGACATCGGTCCGATGAACTGGTATCGCTTACAAAAGATCCAAACCATCATAGCTTAGTAGAAATGACATTAGTTATTAGTGACCAATGTTGGTCATTGTCGAATTGGAAACAAATGTCTAGGAGATCTAGAATGAGCCTCTAGTACGCAAAACTTCGTGAGAAGGTCATAGAGGGTAAGTAAACATTCAAAAATATTTACACCTTCTCTATCTTATTTATTAAATGATAATGGTGAACCCAAAAAATTTTAAATAAGCAATGCATGATAAGACCCACGTGTAGTGGGAGAGCATGACATGGATGAGGATATAGACTCCTTGGAACACAAAAAGACTTGGGATTTGGTTAAGTTACTAGTAGGTAAGAGGACATTGTAGAATAAATGGGTTTACATGATAAAAGAAGAAGAGGGTGGACATAAAATATATAAGGAAAGGCTTGTAGTAAAGGGATTTGTCAGTAAACTAGATATTGAATTTGGTGAGATATTTTCTCCGTCATTAAAATGACTTCCATACGTATCGTATTAAGTATAGTTGCAATAAATGATTTACATTTAGAGAAACGAGATGTGAAGACAAATTTCCTTTATGGTGATTTAGATGAAGATATTTTCATGAAACATCCACTTGGGTATTAAGTTAAGGGTAAGGAGAAATTAGTGTACATGTTGAAAAAGATTTTATATGGGCTCAAACAAGCTCCAAGGCAATGGTAAATTAGGTTTGATAGTTTCATGCATGAGCATGGTTACTTGAGATGTGAATATGACCATTGTGATTCTTTCAAGAAGATAAAAAATGGGAGCTATATTATTTTTTTATTGTATGTGGATGATATCCTTATTACAGGATCTAGTATGCATGATATTGCTGAGCTTAAGGGAAAGCTATCTCACACATTTTCTATGAATGATTTAGGAGATGAAAAAATAATCCTTGACATGAAAATACACAGAGACAAGAAGAACAAGAAATTGTATTTGTCTCAGGAGGCTTATATCAATAAGGTGTTGGAAAGGTTTAACATGCAAGATTCAAAACTGGTGAGTACACCTATGGCTAGACACTTCAAACTGAGAAAAGATCAGTGTCCTTCATCACATGAGGAGGTCAAATACATGACATGTGTACCATATGCTTCAAAATTTGGGAGTCTCATGTATGTTATGGTTTGTACCAAACTAGACGTTGCACAGAAGTGGGAGTATTGAGTAGATTTATGGTCAATCCAGTAAAGAGCATTTTTAAGCGTCTAACTGATACTCAAGTATTTGAGAGGGACATCTAGTATGCATTATGCTATGGATGTTTGTATATTTCTTTATGTGGCTATGTTGATTCGATATCCTGGATGGTAGAAGGAGCACTACTGGATATATTTTCACAATAGGTGGGATGGCAGTTAGCTGGATTTCGAGATTATAGAAGGTTGTGGCTTTATCTACTACAGAGGCAGAGTATGTTGTAGCTACAGAGGATAGCAAAGAGATGATATGGATGAGAAGGTTCATGGAAGAGTTGGGAAAGGAGCAAGATGATTGTAAATTTTTAGTGACAGTCAAAGTGCAATTCATTTGGAAAAGAACTCAACATTTCATTCTAGAACAAAACACATTCAGTTGAGGTATCACTTCATACGAAAGGTATTAGAGGATGGGCAGTTGAAACTGGAGAAGATTCATACGAGTGAAAACCATGCGGATATGCTAACAAATCCATTAGAAAAAGAGAATTTGGAGCTACACTCCACTTCTATTAGTCTTTGAGTTTCAGACTTGAAGAGGAAGAAAAAAAGATAAGGAAAGGATCCAAGAATGACGTTGTACAAATATAGTGTAGTAATTTATCTCCAAGTGGGAGTTTTTTGAGTTGTGGAGCTCAATTACTTCAATTTAACATGTTATATTAGACTTGTTGGAAAATAGAGTAACTGACATCGGATTTTCAGGGACTGACATCAGTCACCTATGACCGAAATCATTCTCAGTAAGGAGGAACTGACATCGGTTAGGAATAACCAGCATTGGTTACTTGTGTGGGAGTGTTTTATTTAACTCTTGGGAATTAGATCTAAATTTAGTATTAAATTAGATATATTGATTATAATTACATGGTGAAGTTCCCTAAGTTTGTATATGCCTATATGAGCTTAAAATATAGGGTTTAGAAGTAGAGAATTGAAAGAGTTAATGATTATTGTGAGAATAATTGTGAGAGGGATAATTCTTAGATAAGAAGGAGAAGCTTGAGAGAAAGAAAGTACTCGTACATCCGAGAGGTGTGGAAGATTATAGATCTTCAATTTTATATCTTTTGAAATATTTGGATAATAGATTGAATTATCTCTTTGTGGATGTATCCCACATCGGTGAACCATATTAAATCTAGTGTTGATTTAAATATTTCTTGTAGTAGAATATCCATTTTATTTCATGTATGCTTATATATTATATATTATTTGTACAACCTTGTGCTAACCCCAACATAGGGTATGGATGAGTAGAAATAGATGGATGAATGAGATCATTGCAAATTTCATCATAGGTCAAAGAGGTACGTGAGCCAGAAAACGATGCTTCCAATGTCTGCATCTTTTCCATCATCATTTTTATAAGGTCATTTGTAGGTTGTGATGATTGGGCACCCCTATAGTATAAGGGGGTAGATGATGAGTTTATGATGAGGAAATCATCCCAGTATATGGTGGTGCCGAGTATGAGAATCTAGAGGCCGAGTACATGTAGCTTCCCAAGATCCCAAATATGCAACAAATGAAACAAGAGGTTGTTGGTGATAGGTATAGGTAGGCGAAGTGGATGTGACAAATCTCACGCTAATTGGAGGGAGAAACTACGAGATCGAAAGAGAAATGTTTTGAAGGGAGTGTGGGTTGCCAACATCATAGGTGACCGAGAAGCAATGGGTATATAAGAGATGGTCACATGATGGTCCTACACTCAAGGAGGATGATGAAGGAATGGTTAACACTTGGGAGAAAATAACATCAAAAGCATGATAGATGTCATAAATGAAATAGATATCAATGGTGTGGGGTCAATTTTGGACACCGCAAGTGGTAAGGTGGAATAAGGTAATTTCGATCTAGTACTAGCCGATGCATGTCGTATACTAGATGTCTTGATGAATCTCAAGTGGATGAATGGGTGAGATAATATTGTAAGTGGGGTTTTGATCAAAGAGTCTTGTGAACTCCTCGTCACTTGTACTGATGTTAATGGGTTGAGTGGGATCCATAGGTGATATGACGGAAGCAGGTGATGGGCTAGGAGAGAGCAGCTGAAGGCTAGTGTGGAATATGAGGGCATTTTCTTCACTATGAGTCAAAACCATGTTATTTATCATAGATTTGGTAATATTCTTTCTGTAAATGACACAAAAATATAAGGAATGGAGAAAAATAGTTCTAGAAGGTGAAAATTGGTGTTGTTTTAATTGAAAAATTAAAACATAGGAACCAATGGTGGTTTGCTAACCAATGACGGCGATAGATAACCAATGACATTTAGGGTGACCGATACTTTGATTATTGTGGAATAATCAAAAATTTTATAAATGTGGTAATAATTGATGAAAATGAAGAAAAATATGGATTTGATAGTGATTTCAAAGACCTAGAGGTATGATGATGTATTTGAGAAACCCTAGAAAGAATAGAAAAGTGATGAGTGTTATTTTGGTAAAATAACCCAAAAACTAGGAAACCAAACATGTTTAGGTAAACCAATGATAGTTAGATGAGTAAACTGATGATGGTCATTGACCAACACCAATCACTCGTGAAATTTGAAAAGATGGAGAAAAATAGGATTTAGTGACTTAGATCAGATAAAATACCAACCTAAAAAATTGAGTATGGTAATGATTGACCCCAACTTACTCGAAACAGAAGAATACACCAACTATGATTATGGAGTGTGAAAGGAAGAAAATAATGGAGAAAATGACCTCATAACTCAAAACACAAATCAAGAAAAAACTAAGAAACACAAAATCCTATTGGTGAATTTTATGTTTTAGCTTATGTTATTTAGGACTGACTTGTGAATAGAACAGATTTTTTGGTTTGATAGAAGGTTACCTATGAAAATCCAAGATCTAAGTATGGTTTCAAGGAATGTTTTGGTGGGGGGTCATTTATCTCGAGATAATGACTACAAAGAGAAACCATCTTGGTGTCCACTTTCAATCCTCTGATCATGTGATCATTGACAACTTATTTCAGGTAGGATGATGTTTAAGAATATGTGTGAATTGTTTATTGCATTTGGTATTGAGAATGTACAAAGTAAAATACGATCAATTAGACAACCATTAGTTGGGCATGGCTTCTAGCGTATAGGTTTCCCTCAAATTAATGTGAGCTATAATGCGACATACAAAAATGAAATACAAATGTTTTAAGCCCAAATCCACAATTTAGTTCGATGTAGAAAATAAAGAACAGAAAGAGGAATGCTCTTTCACTAAATGCAATATAGTAGAAAGGAATATGTGTTCTTTTTAGAGTACCAAAAACACAATTGCTTTTAGAATATAGAAAGAAGGAGAAAATTCCACAAAAGAAAAACTAACGTGAATAATTTTCAAAGGGAAATAAACACATAATTTTTTACCTAGGAATGAACAAATGCAAAATAACCCCTGATGGGTCCCATCGGGTGCCAAAATGTTTCACCAAATTCTTTTAGATAATGAAAAAATAAAGGTAAATAGGCTAAGGAGGAATACCTATTGTTACAATGGTTGAAGGTTGAGTGCGCGTATTTCTGATTTTTGATCCAAACAAATTATGTGAGATTCCTTTTGGCTAGGAGGAACTACTTGTAATGTAAAGCAAGACAACAAGATACCGTTAATAAAAAGGTTAGTGGAATTCATAAAATGAACTAGATATAGGAATTTTGATAATTCCTCGATGGTTGTAAATCCATTGATATATAACTCAATATAAAATAATTGAATATCCAAATAAAAGAATCTAATGCTAGTGTTCTGATTTAGGTATCTTAGATTACTATAAATGTCACTCTAATTAAATGCTTAGTAATTAAACTGGTGAAGGTCACAGTCAAGTTATAGGTTGGGTAAGTGGTCTAAGGGTCACATATACGATGCTGGTAAGATCTAGTGCAATTTGGGTTGATTATGGATGATTAGGAAGCTTCCTAGTTTAAGGCGCTTTACAAGGCACGTAGATTGATGCCGGTTAGGTGTGACTGATGATTATTTAGGATGACCGATATCAGTTATTGTCGATAATAATAAAATGTCAAAATTTTGTGTCTAGGCTCTCTTTATGTCTACACAAAGAGTTGGGAATGTTTGTGGTGAGGTTGTAGGTGGGGTATCAGGTTTGGGTGAGGTTTGTGAGTTTTGGAGGCTATTAGGGGAGGTTTAGTGAAAGTTGACAAGAGACACAATAATCGACATCGTTTGGTAACTCGATTCCGGTGAAGAGGATGAGCCGAATATGGTTAAGGTAACTGGCATCAATAGGGGTGAAATGGTAGTAATTAAATAAACCTAGTTTTTGGACTTCTCTGTGATTGCACAGAGAATGGAGGGAGGATGGTTGGGTTTGTAATAAAGTCAGGAAGACTCAGGGATGCCTAAAGATCAAGTATAGAGAGCCAAAAGGTTATGGGTGGTAGGTTGGGTAGATTGGTAAAAGGTGGGAATGGAGGAATGCAGGGAAGAAATAAGATCTAGTAACAAAAAGATAAAGAACCTATTAAGTAAGTACAAAAATGATGAAAATCAAATACACTTACTTATATTTGCAAGCCTAGTTGGTGAAGGATGGTAGTGGTTGATCCATGAAGAAATTTGTGGTGTCATAGAAATACTTCTCAGATTTCTCCTGTGAATGATAATGCCTCTAGATGAGTATCAGGTGCTTTCTTTATCCTGTGATTGAGTGTATTCCGTCACTTTGATGCTGAAAAGTCTCTGGTTCATTCTTGTGTGAAAGAGATCTCTCAAAACTCAAAATGACCAACCTCAGTAAAGGTTACAAAACTATATATAAGGTAATCAATGACGGTTATAGTGACCAGTGTCAGTTGAGGGTTAATCGACATCAGCTAAGGTGGGAAATCCTAGGTTTTTGAAAAATAGGCAAATCTTGCTATTTTTGGCATTCTCTTATTGTCATTCTGGTTCGTAAGTTTTGGTTAGCAATTAGATAAGTGGGACTATTATTGGAGAATGAATAGGAATTTAATTTTAGGGTTAGACTAAGTCCCACTTGGTTAAGATAAGTGGAGACTCAGTCTTAGTTAATTAATAGACTAAGAATAAGTCCATGATGAGGTTTCTAGGTGAGGTGTAAATTAATTTAATTAAAGTAACTAAATTAATTAATAGTGCGAGAATGAGCATTAATTCAATTGGAAGTAATTAAATTAATATGAATGCAGGTAAGGGGTCATGGTTATGTGAATACATTACATTTTTTAATAAAAGGGGAGTGTGACCCAAATTTGGTGTCTACACATTCCATAAAACAATATTAACTATATCATGCTCAGTACAAAGTCTAAAAATTAGGTTGATCAAGAATAAGTCTCAACATTCCAAGTAAGGAAGGTTTAACTAACTAAGAATAAAAATAAGACCAACATAACTTACTTGCAAAATTTCACTATAAATATGACTTCATTTCATAGTTACAATCCTAGTGATCAATATATAACAAATATTTAGGCTTCCTAAAACATCAACATTTGAAAAATGTTCCCTAAAGGCTTTCATTTCAACCCAAATTTAGAATTCAATGTTACATTCATAGATAAAGCTAAGTAATCCTTTTGAACTTCTATAACAAATCACAATCTTATCTGAATGATGGGACTCATCATAATGAAGGATCCAAATATGAATGTAACAAAAATAATAGATAACACAATAAACCAAACATCCCAAGGAAATCATACACTCAGATTCTACAATATCACAATCGTGAAGACGACGTGATATCTCAAGGATTTAAGATAGTGTAAGTTGCAATAGAAAAGGAATGGAGATATACACCCATGTAGACCCAAGTTCCACAACTCAAAAATTGGAATCAATTCTCTTAAAAGAGAGTCCATTAACTGAATAATACTTCCCTCATTGGAAGAAAACATATTTTACCCAGTTGCAATAGCATTAACTTTTTTGTTTAAGTTAATATAAAGTTTGGAACAATCAACCCAACGTTTCCTCCTCTTACAGGGTAACCCAGAATGGGTTTGAGTTCTAAGAAGACTCAATGACTAACAAGAAAGAGAAAAAAATAAAATTCTAATATCAAAATTGGTTGTTAAAAGAAATCTCCATCATCCAAACATCTTCCCACTAACAAGAGCTTATCAATAGTAAATAATCTTTACAAACTTTCTAAGATCAAAAATATCTACTAAGGAAACCAAAAGCCCAAAGTGGGTTTATAAAAATACAAAATATATGCAACATAACATAACCAAAGAATTCACAAATCACACCTTCCTGTTAGACTACCATCCAGATGAGGTTCTACAAAAGAACAAGGATTTGATAAAGTTCCTATTTGGGGAAGAAACCAAAAACAACTATATCTCAAATCTAAAAAAACTGTATATTCCTCAAAAATATAGACGCAATTTTTTTAATAAAGTAATGGGTCCTCACCGCCATTATCAAGAAAATAAACCAAAACGTAGAATACAATATTATCTTGAAACAAAGGCGTAAATCTTAAACCGCCAAAGTTAAGTCTTCTAAACTATTAAACTTCAATCATAATGATAAGGAAATTATTCTAATTGATAATATACATATTCTAACCAAAATCCATACTATATTAAGGAATACACAATACCTAGACAAGGTATTTCCCAAGTAGAGATATAGTTAGAGTCACATGTCAAAGCCAAGGAAGTTCATAAACAAATAAGCTAACATTACTATAAGTAAATCAATATAAACTAGATTTCATTTTCCACACAACCAAAAAAAAATCATATTGCATCTGAAGAACAAATTGAAACACCATTAAAATAAGGAAAGATAAACACAAACCTAAAACTAGCAAGTGTCAAAAAGAGTAGAGTTCTTTTAATGAATAAATTCAAAGAAAAGTAAAAGACTTAAAGAGATACGACATATCATGCCCGATAGAGATCCCGTATTCTACTTTTAACTACTAATCTTCTAGAAGAGCCTCAATTATAAATATTTCCACGAAAATTCTAAAAACTAGCTCTAAAACTCTCTTTTCGTTTCTTATAGCTTCTATGTATTATTTTTTTACCATCACTACCATGCAAGGTGAAATACTCATGTAAAGATTCAAAATAAGGGCTCGAAAATGAAAACCACATCCATGGCTACAAGATTTCCAAAACCAAATGAGAAATGCAAAATTAAACCATTCTTTCTTCCAACTTCCCCTACTTCGTAAGAAGGTTTTCACAATTGCTAATAAAACTTAATGTAAATAGGACTGATAGTCCTTCCCTATCTTTCCCACCTCCACCAACTCATGTTTGGCCATTACCAAATTTAAAATCCATGCAACTAACACTTTAGTAGAGGTGTAAACTCATCCTTTTAGTATCCTTCTTGCACTCACCGAATTTGGTGGCAACCGAGAGTTTAATTCCCAATAAACCATCATAAATACATAGAGGTTGGTGTCACCGACCTACCTTGCATTTCATCCATTCCATCCCATAAGGTTATCCTAATTCTTAGGTTAGGTTCATAACATTAGATTAGGAACTAACTTAGGTCCTTAGGTAAAAGTCTATTGATTTAGTCTTAGGTTTCCCTTTTAATAACCAATCCTCATTAATCAAAGAAACTAGTAAGTTAGAATAAGATTACAATATTAAGAATATAGATTTAATTGGGTTCCTCCGTAAATTGTTTAAAATTGTAAATTGAAACTTACCAAAGAAGAATTAAAATGACGTTTAATGATCAAATAAGAAACATGTGAGCAATAGAGATTACCTATGATCCCAAGATAGCTTCGGTTCAAAGATCCCATATTTTTCCCAGCCTGATCAAGATGACCTCAATGTCATGAAATTGAAAGTGTACCTTGGATCATTTAAATTGATCCAAGGTATAGTTATCCTACATCAGAGATTATGAAGACTGAAGCACAAGTTCAAGTGCAATAAAGACTATGAATTAGTTTAAACTGAATCAATTTATTATTTCCACATGCAGTGAATCATTCAACATAAGAAGGAATGAAATACTTCATTTTAAATTCAGCATAGAAATGGCAGAATTGTATCTATTTCCTAAAGATAACATATTATCTACATCAAACATGATTATTTAGTTCACAAGAGTAATCCATATTCAAACAAGAATCACATATCAATGTTTGTAAGTTTGAGTACAAAAGTCATCAAAGATATCAAACATGTTAGAGACATTAGAGTTGTAGGTTGAGCTCATAGGTATAAGATGTCGAGTTCAGGATTTCAGAGATGGCATGTTTGGATGAAAAAGTGGCAAGTTGGGGTAAAAATGAGTGAAAGTCCAAATTTCAGAATTCAGGTTTCGTGGATTTTGTGTTACATCGGATGTTTATGGGTGATTGATGAGTTTGGGAGTTGGGGGTATTCAGATCCTTAAATTCATTTTTCTAGGTGAAACACAGAGTCGATTCAAAGTTAAAGGTAAGATGTGTGGATCCAGGAACAAATCATAGTGAGTTAAGGTTATGTTGAATTGGCCCGACAACACAAAGGTAAAGGCGAGGTGCTTTGAATATGCTCGGAGGTAATGTAAAGTAGGTATTCAATGTAAAACCAAGATGGCCAACATTTCAATTGCAAAGTAGATCTCACCAAATATGCAAAATATTGGTGATGTATGGAACATGGAGATAACTATTAAACCTAGAAAAGAGGCTTGTTCAAACCAAACAAATACGAAGAAATCTATACCATACAAAATCGAGTTGACACCAAAAATGTGGAGCACCCAACCAATAAACCACTAATGAAAAATGTAGAATGCCGAGTTTGTCACTAAATAAAGTGGGTTTTGAGAATTATTATAAGATCGTTATAACTATAATAGGAGGATCCCATTAAATGTGAAGAAGGAAAATAGAAAGAGAGTTCACTTTGGAAGTGAATAGAGTAGATCACAAGGTAACTTGGTGAGTGGCAATGCTGCAAGACATTTACCAAAATAAGCACAACAAGCCCCTTTTTATGCAAAATTAATGCAAGGGGTCCCGCCAAGGGTAGAAATTGAATCTATTTTAAAATATTAAATATATTTCTAATTTAAATGGAGGGAAATTTAAAACATATTTATGAACCATAATGGAGGGAAATATAAAAATATTTATAAAACATAATGGAGGGAGGAGTATTTTAAGGGTGCAAGTGATGATATGATTAGGCATGGAGTGCCACAAGCTAGCATGGCCAACAACATTGTTAACTCATCTGCTACATTCATGCCTAGTATTTAAGAGTTCTTCCTTCTTTCTCTCACAAAAATGCAACAATGTTATAAAATGTAAAGGGGTGCATTAGATTAAATATTTGACATCTTTTTCAAGCTTCCCCTCTCTTCACAAGCCTAGATGTTGTGAATTTAGAGGCTTACAAGCCTTCTTTCTAAAATTTTGATGGCAGCTCTTGCCTCTTCCTACTGTAATGATGCACTGTGCATGTGCTTGGAGTAATAAAATCATGTTTTGTGAATAATTATTTGTCCTTGCTTCCTTTTTCCTTTCTCATGTTTGTAGGTACACTGTGTAACCTTAATTTCCTTTGCAAGTTTTTTTGGAATTTATTTTCATTATCCGAGAATGAATTATTTTATGTAGTTGGGTTTGTAATTCATGTCCATTCTTCCCATGTCCATATTTCTTCATTAAGCAAGCTAGTATTTTTCTACTAAACCCCTTTCTTGGTGCATCACCATTTATATTATAGTTTTTATTCCATGCAACTGTCTCCCTAATCTTCTAGAATGTGAGTATAGGTCTAGTTAGCCATTTTTCCTACATTAGGAGTAGTGTATTGCTTAGTCTAGGAAGAGGAAGTTGGCCTTCTCTAAAGGTCCACCTTATACCTGCAAGTTCCATAGCTTGAGAGGTGATCCCATATTACCCAATCACATTGAATGTTGCATTCACACTCAAGATATTCAGGGGGTTATAGTTATTTGGTGATAATAGTTTTTAGCATGCTCGGTGGGACCAAAAGAGTCAATTTTTTCAAAGTTTTTATGTTGTATTCACTTTCTTTCATTAAGTTGTTCTTCTCTTAGTGAGATTTCAGCCTTAGGATGTATACCTAAGCATAACTAGTGAATCCATTGGTCTAGGTAACCCATTCTCTAAGTTGCAGACTTTCTGTTCCACCCATTTCCATCCATTTTTCTTTCACATCTTTCCATTTTCTTTCACCCATGAAGTTGTGCAATCATGAATTTTTCCCATCATGGAATTCTCACTTGTAGCAACAATAATACTATCCATCTTGAGGCTATTACAATCCACCTCCGCATCAATTTTATAACGAAAATAAATTTGACCATGCATGTCCACATGAGTAAGATGTAGATCAATTTGGTCATTTACAAAACTTTGGGGCTACTGAAGAATAATGGTATGTAAATTATGGAGGCTATCTTACACTTGAAGAAGACCACTTATCGAGAAAGGTTTAAGAGTTTGAGTATAACATGGTGTAAATAAGGATTGAGGAAATGAAAAATGCAACCCAGATTGGTTTCAAAGTTATATACCCTGGATCGCCCTATACTCAGTGATTTTAATCCTGAACAAAAGCTTCAATTCATAATCAAAACAATGACTCAAGTTGGATAATGGATCAATAAGAGAGATACTTATGAACCTAATGTTATACAACCCTATAAATGGGATATCCATGCACTACCACCTCACAGCTATCTTCTCATGCCTCCATCCACGTAGTTTTAGCCTAAAACCCAATTCCCAAGCTTCTTATATTATGCTCATATGGTGAATCCCATTTCTCCATCTTCTATATTCTAAAATCCTAGAGATGTACTTTCATTGGTTATGGATATAGTGATTTTTATTCCATTTTTGGGTTTTAGAGAATTCTAAAATTATTAGGAGTCATGTCATTCAATGGAATGAAAATAGAATGTACAGGATCAAATTTTGGTACCCAAGGATGAACCAAATTGAGAAGTTTTGAACAAAAATTAACTGTTAGATTTAAAAGTCATACCTACAGGGTTACACAAGAATCGGCGTGTCGGTTACCCTGACCGACATCGATCGATGAACTGGTATTAGTTACAAAAGATCTAAACCATCATCGCTTAGTAGAATCGACGTCGATTACTAGTGACCAACGTTGGTCATTGTCGAATTAGAAACAAATGTCTAGGAGATCTAGAATGAGCCTCGGTACCCAAAACTTCGTGAGAAGGTCATAGAGGGTAAGTAAACGTTAAAAAATATTTACACCTTCTCTATCTTATTTATTAAATGATAATGGTGAACCCAAATTTTTTTAAAGAAGCAATTCATGATAAGACCCACGTGTAGTGGGAACATGACATGGATGAGGAGATGGACTCCTTGGAACAAAACCAGACTTGGGATTTGGTTAAGTTACTAGTAGGTAAGAGGAAATTGTAGAATAAATGGGTTTACAGGATCAAGGAAGAAGAGGGTGGACAAAAAATATACAAGGCAAGGCTTGTAGTAAAGGGATTTGTACATAAACTAGATATTGAATTTGGTGAGATATTTTCTCATGTCGTTAAAATGACTTCCATAGGTACTTGTATTGAGTATAGTTACAATAAATGATTTACATTTAGAGAAATGAGATGTGAAGAAAACTTTCCTTTATGGTGATTTGGATTCAAAGACATTTTTATGAAATATCCACTTGGGTATGAAGTTAAGGGTAAGGAGAAATTAGTGTGCGAGTTAAAAAAGAGTTTATATGGGCTCAAACAAGCTCCAAGGAAATGGTACATTAAGTTTGATAGTTTCATGCATGAGCATGGTTACTTGAGATGTGAATATGAACATTGTGCTTATTTCAAGAAGATAAAAATGGGAGCTATATTATTTTTTTATTGTATGTGGATGATATGCTTATTGCAGGATCTAGTATGCAGGACATTGGTGAGCTTAAGGGAAAGTTAGCTCACACATTTTCTATGAAGGATTTAGGAGCTAAAAAAATAATCCTTGACATGCAAATACAAAGAGACAAGAAGAACAAGAAATTGTATTTGTCTCAGGAGGCTTATATCAATAAGGTGTTGGAAAGGTTTAACATGCAAGATTCAAAACTTGTGAGTACACCTATGGCTAGACACTTCAAATTGAGAAAAGATCAGTGTCCTTCATCACATGAGGAGGTCAAATACATGACATGAGTACCATATGTTTCAAAATTTGGGAGTCTCATGTATGTTATGGTTTGTACCAAACTAGACATTGCACAAGAAGTGGGAGTTGTGAGTAGATTTATGGTCAATCCAGGTAAAGAGCATTGGAAAGAAGTCAAATGGATACTCAAGTATTTGAGAGGGAAATCTAGCATGCAGTTATGTTATGGAGGTTTAGATATTTATGTATGTGGCTATGTCTATTCAGATATCTAGATGGTAGAAGGAGCGCTATTGGATATATTTTCACAATAGGTGAGATGGAAATTAGCTAGATTTTGAGATTATAGAAGGTTGTGACTTTATCTACTACGAGGCATAGTATGTTGTAGCTACAGAGGATAGCATAGAGATGATATGGATGAGTAGGTTCATGGAAGAGTTGGGAAAGGAGCAAGATGATTGTAAATTTTTAGTGACAAATGTCAGTGCAATTCATTTGAAAAGAACTCAACATTTCATTCTAGAATGAAACACATTCATTTGAGGTATCACTTCATACGACAGGTATTAGAGGATGGGCAAATTGAAACTGGAGAAGATTCATATGAGTGAAAACCCTGTGGATATGCTAACAAAGCCATTAGAAAAGAGAAGTTGGAGCTACACTCCACTTCTATTGGTCTTTGAGTTTGAGACTTGAAGAGGAAGAAACAAAGATAAGGAAAGGATCCAAGAATGATGTTGTATAGGTATAGTGTAGTAATTTATCTCCAAGTGGGAGATTTTTGAGTTGTGGAGCTCAATTACTTTAAATTTAACATGTTATATTAAACTTGTTGGAAAATAGAGTAATTGACATCGGATATTTAGGGACCGACATCACACCTATGACCGGAATCCGTCGCAAGGAGGAACTGACATCGGTTAGGAATAATTGGCATTGGTTACTCCAGTGGAGTGTTTAATTTAACTCTTGGGAATTAGATCTAAATTTAGTATTAAATTAGATATATTGATTATAATTACACGGTGAAGTGCCCTAAGTTTGTATATGCCTATATAAGCTTGAAATATAGGGTTTAGAAGTAGAGGATTGAAAGAGTTAATGATTATTGTGAGAATAATTGTGGGAGAGATAATTCTTAGATAAGAAGGAGAAGTTTGAGAGAAAGAAAGTACTGTACATCGAGAGGTGTGGAAGATTATAGATCTTCAATTTTATATCTTTTGAAATATTTGGATAATAGATTGAATTATCTCTTTGTGGATGTATCCCACATTGGGTGAACCATGTTAAATCTAGTGTTGATTTATATATCTTGTCTTGTATATTTCTTGTAGTAGAATATCCATTTTATTTCATGTATGCTTATATATTATATATAATTTCTACAACCTTATGCTAACCCCAATATAGGGTATGGATGAGTATAAATAGATGGATGAATGGGCTCATTACAAATTTCATCATAGGTCAAAGAGGTATATGAGCTGGAAACCAATGCTTCCAATGTCTGCATCTTTTCCATCATCATTTTTATAAGGTCATTGGTAGGTTGTGATGATTAGGCACCCCTATAGTATAAGGGGGTAGATGATGAGTGTATGATGAGGAAAGCATCCCAGTATATGGTGGTGCCAAGTACAAGAATCTAGAGGTCGAATACATGTAGCTGCCCAAAGATCCCAAATATGCAACAGATGAAACATGAGGTTGTTGGTGATAGGTATAGGTAGGCGGAGTGGATGTGACAACTCTCATGGTAATTGGAGGGAGAGACTACAGGATGGAAAGGAAAATGTTTTGGAAGGGAGTGTGGGCTGCCAACATCATGGGTGGCTGAGAAGCAATGGGTATATAAGAGGTGGTGGCTCCAGATGGTCCTACACTCAAGGGGGATGATGAAGGAATGGTTAAAAATTGGGAGAAAATGACTTCAAAAGCATGATAGATGTCATAGATGTAATAGATATCAATGGTGTGGGGTCAATTTTGGACACCGCAAGTGGTAAGGTGGAATAAGGTAATTTCGATCTAGTACTAGCCGATGCATGTCGATACTAGATGTCTTGATGAATCTCAAGTGGATGATGGGGTGAGATAATATTGTAAGTGGGGTTTTGATCAAGGATTCTTGTGAACTCCTCGTAATTGGTATTGATGTTAATGGGGTGAGTGGGATCCATAGGTGATAGGACGGAAGTAGGTGATGGGCTAGGAGAGAGCAAATGAAGTGTAGTGTGGAATATGAGGTCATTTTCTTCACTATGAGTCAAAACCATGTTATTTATCATAAATTTAGTAATCTTATTTCTGTAATGACACAAAAAAATATAAGGAATGGAGAAAAATAGTTCGGAAGGTGAAAATTTGTGTTGTTTTAATTGAAAAATTAAAACATAGGAACCAATGGTGGTTTGCTAATTGATGACGGTGATAGATAACCAATGACGGTTAGGGTGACCGATACCGATTATTGTGGAATAATCAAAATTTTTATAAATGTGGTAATAATTGATGAAAATGAAGAAAAATATGGAGTTTACAGTGATTTCAAAGACCCATAAGTATGATGATGTATTTGCGAAAACCCAAAAAGAACATAAAAGTGATGAGTGTTATTTTGGCAAAATAACCTAAAAACTAGGAAACTGAAAATGTTTAGGTAAACCAATGATAGTTAGATGAGTAAACCAATGATGGTTGTTGGACCAACACCGATCACTATGAAATTTGAAAATATTGAGAAAAATAGGATTTAGTGACTTAGATCAGATAAAATACCAACCTAAAAAATTGAGTATGGTCATGACCGACAACTTACTCGAAACAATCGAGAATACACCAACTATGATTATGGAGTGTGAAAGGTGGGATAAAATGGAGAAAATGACCTCACAACTTGAATCACAAATCAAGAAAAATTAAGAAACGTGAAATCCTATTAGTGAAGTTTATGTTTTAGCTTATGTTATTTAGGATTGACTTGTGAATAGAATAGAGTTTTTGGTTTGATTGAAGGTTACCTATGAAAATCCAAGATCTAAGTATGGTTTCAAGTAATGTTTTGGTGGGGGGTCATTTATATGAGATAATGACTATAAAGAGAAACCATCTTGGTGCCCACTTTCAATCCTCTGATCATGTGATCGTTGACAACTTCTTCTAGGTAGGATGATGTTTAAGAATATGTTTAAATTGTTTATGTCATTTGGTATTGAGAATGTAAAAAGTAAAATACGATTGAATAATTCAACCATTAGTTGGGCATGACTTCTAGCATATAGGTTTCCCTCAAATTAATGTGAGCTACAATGCGACATACAAAAATGAAATGCAAATGTTTTAAGCCCAAATAAACAATTTAGTTTGATGTAGAAAATAGAGAACAAGAAGAGGAATGCTCTTTCACTAAATGCAATATAGTAGAAAGGAATATGTGTTATTTTTAGAGCACCAAAAACACAATTGCTTTTAGAAAATGGAAAGAAGGAGAAGATTCCACAAAAGAAAAATTAATGTGAATACTTTTCAAAGGGAAATAAACACATAACTTTTTACCTAGGAATGAACAGATGCAAAATAACCCCTAATGGGTCCCATTGGGCATGCTAAATTTTTTCACCAAATTATTTAAGATAATGAAAAAAATAAAGGTAAATAGGCTAAGGGGAATACCTATTGTTACGTTGGTTGAAGGTTGAGGGTGCGCATTTCTGATTTTTGATCCAAACAAATTGTGTGAGATTCCTTTTGGCTAGGAGGAACTACTTGTAATGTAAAGCAAGACAAAAAGATACCATTAATAATAAAGGTTAGTGGATTTCCTAACATGAGCTAGATATAGGAATTTTGATACTTCCTCGATGGTTGTAAATCCATTGATATATAACTCAATATAAAATAATTGAATATCCAAATAAAATAATCTAATGCTAGTGTTCGACTTAGGTATCTTAGATTACTATAAATGTCAGTCTTTAAATGCTTAGTAATTAAAATGGTAAAGGTCACGGGTCAAGTTATAAGTTGGGTAAGTGGTCTAAGGGTCACAGAAACAATGCGGGTAAGATCTAGTGCCGTTTGGGTTGATTCTGGATGATTAGGAAGCTTTCTAGTTTAAGGTAGTTTATAAGGCACAGAGATTGATGTCGGTTAGGGTGTGACCGATGATTATTTAGGATGACTGATATCGCCATTCGTGGGATAATGATAGAATGTAAAAATTTGGTGTCTAGGTTCTCTTTATGTGTACACAAAGATTTGGGAATGTTTGTGGTGAGGTTGTAGGTGGGGTATCAGGTTTGGGTGAGGTTTTGTGAGTTTTGGAGGTTGTTAGGGAATTTTAGTGAAAGTTGACAAGAGACACAAAGAACCAACATCATCTGTAACTAATTCTAGTGAAGAGGAGGAACTGAAGATGGTTAAGGTAATTGGCATCGATAGGGGCGAAATGGTAGTAATTAAATAAACCTAGTTTTTGGACTTCTCTCGTGATTGCACGAGAGATTAGAGGTAGGATGGTTTGGGTTGGTATAAAGTTAGGAAGACTTAGGCATGCTGAAATATCAAGTATAGAGAGCCAAAAGGTAATTTTTGGTAGGTTCGGAAGATTGGTAAAAGATGGGAATAAAGGAATGTAGAGAAGAAATAAGATCTAGTAACAAAAAGATAAATAACCTATTAAGTAAGTACAAAAATGATGAAAATAAAATACACTTACTTATATTTGCAAGCCCGGTTGAGAAGGATGGTAGTGGTTGATCCATGAAGAAATTTGTGGTGTCACCAAATACTTCTTGGAGTTCTCCCATGAATGCTAATGCCTCTAGATGAGTATCAAGTGCTTTCTTAAGCCTGTGATTAAGTGTATTCCATCACTTTGATCCCGAAAAGTATCTCGGTAAAAGGTTAGGAAACTATATATAAGGTAATGAATGATGATTATGATGACCGGTGTCACTTGAGGTTAATCGACATTAGCTAAGGTGGGAAATCCTAGGATTTCCAAAAATAGGCAAATCTTGCTATTTTTGGCATTCTCGATTGTTATTCGGTTCGTAAGTTAGGGTTAGCAATTAGATAAGGGGGACTGCTATTGGAGAATGAATAGGAATTTAATTTTAGGGTTAGACTAAGTCCCACTTGGTTAAGATAAGTGGAGACTCAGTCTTAGTTAATTAATAGACTAAGAATAAGTCCATGATGAGGTTTCTAGGTGAGGTGTAAATTAATTTAATTAAAGTAACTAAATTAATTAATAGTGTGAGAATGAGCATTAATTCAATTGTAAGTAATTAAATTAATATGAATACAGGGTAAGGGGTCATGGTTATGTGAATACATTACATTAATTAATAAAAGGGAAGTGTGACCCAAATTTGGTGTCTACACATTCCATAAAACAATATTAACTATATCATGCTCAGTACAAAGTCTAAAAATTAGGTTGATCAAGAATAAGTCTCAACATTCTAGGTAAGGAAGGTTTAACCAACTAAGACTAAAAACAAGACCAACATAACTTACTGCAAAAGTTCACTATAAACTTGACTTCATTTCAGAGTTACAATCCTAGTGATCAATATATAACAAATATTTAGGCTTCCCAAAACATCAACATTTGAAAAATGTTCCCTAAAGGCTTTCATTTCAACCCAATTTTAGAATTCAAAGTTAAATTCATAGATAAAGCTAAGTAATCCTTTTGAACTTCTATAACAAATCACAGTCTTATTTGAATGATGGGACTCATCACAATGAAGGATCCAAATATGAATGCAACAAAAAATAATAGATAACACAATAAACCAAACATCCCAATGAAATCATACACCAGATTCTACAATATCACAGTCGTGAAAATGACGTGATATATCAAGGATTTAAGATAGTGTAATTTGCAATAGAAAAAGAATGGAGATATACACCCATGTAGACCCAAGTTCCACAACTCAAATATTGGAATCAATTCTCTTAAAAGAGAGTCTATTAACTAAATAATACTTCCCTCATTGGAAGAAAACATATTTTACCCAGTTGCAATAGCATTAACTTTTTTGTTTAAGTTAATATAAAGTTTGGAACAATCAACCAAACATTTTCTCCTCTTGCGGGTAGCCTACAATGGATTTCAGCTCTAAGAAGACTCGTCGACTAATAAGAAAGAGAAACAAATAAAAATCTAATATCAAAATTGGTTGCTAAAAGAAATATCCATCATCCAAACATCTTCCCATTGATAAGAGCTTATCAATAGTAAATAATCTTTACAAACTTTCTAAGATCAAAAATATCTACTAAGGAAACCAAAAGCCCAAAGTGGGTTTATAAAAATATAAAATATATGCAACATAACATAACTAAGGAATTCATAGTCACACTTTCTTATTCGACTACCATTTAGATGAGGTTCTAAAAAAGAACAAGGATTTGATAAAGTTCCTATTTGGGGAAGAAACAAAAACAAGTAAATCTCGAGATCTAAACAAACTGTATATTTCTCAAAAATATAGATGCAAATTTTTTTAACAAAGTAATGGGTCTTCGCTGCCATTATCAAGAAAATAAACCAAACGTAGAATACAATATTATCTTGAAACGAAGGCGTAAATCTTAAGCCGCAAAAGTTAAGTCTTCTAAAATGTTAAACTTTAATCATAATGATAAGGAAATTATTCTAATTGATAATATACATATTCTAACCAAAATCCAGACTATATTAAGGCATACACAATACCTAGACAAGGTATTTACCCAAGTAGAGATGTAGTTAGAGTCACGTGTCAACGCCAAGGAAGTTCATAAACAAATAAGCTAACATTACTGTAAGTAAATCAATAGAAACCAGATTCCATTTTCCACACAACCAAAAAAAATCATATTGCATCCAAGAACAAATTGAAACACCATTAAAGTAAGGAAAGACAAACATAAACCTAAAACTAGCAAGTGTAAAAAAGAGTAGAGTTATTTTAATGAATAAATTCAAAGAAAAGCAAAATACTTAAAGAGATACAACCTATCATGCCCGATAGAGCTCCCGTATTCTATTTTTGCTGCTAATCTTCTAGAAGAGCCTCAATTAGAAATATTTCTATGAAAATGCCAAAAACTAGCTCTGAAACTCTCTTTTCCTTCTTCTTATAGCTTCTATGTATTATTTTGTTACCATCACCACCATGCAAGGCAAAATTCTCATGCAAAGATTCAAACCGAGGGCTCGAAAATGAAAAACCACATCCAGGCTACAAGCTTTCCAAAAACCAAATGAGAAATACAAAATGAAACCATTATTTCTTCCAACTTCCCCTACTTCCTAAGCAGGTTTTCACAATTGCTAATAAAGCTTAATGTAAATAGGGACTGATAGTCCTTCCCCATCTTTCCCACCTCCACCAACTCATGTTTTTCCATTACAAAATTTAAAATCCATACAACTAACACTTTAGTAGAGGTGCAAAACTCATCCTCTTACTATCCTTCTTACACTCACTTGAATTTTTGGCAATTGAGAGTTTAATTCCCAATAAACCATCATAAATACATAGAGGTTGGTGTCACCGACCTACCTTTGCATGTCATCCATTCCATCCCATAAGGTTATCCCAATTCTTAGGTTAGGTTCATAACATTAGATTAGGAACTAACTTAGGTCCTTAGGTAAAAGTGTATTGATTTAGTCTTAGGTTTCCCTTTTAATAACCAATCCTCATTAATCATAGAAACTAGTAAGTTAGAATAAGATTACAATATTAAGAATATAGATTTAATTAGGTTCGTCTAAAAATTGTTTAAAATTGTAAATTGAAACTTACCAAAGAAGAATTAAAATGACGTTCAAGGATCAAATAAAAAGCGTGTGAGTAATAGAGGTTACCAGTGATCCCAAGATAGCTTGGGTTCAAAGATCCCATATTTTTCCCAACTCCATCAAGATGACCTCAATGTCATGAAATTGAAAGCATGCCTTAGATCATTTAAATTGATCCAAGGTATAGTTATCCTACATACGAGATTATGAAGATTAAGCACAAGTTCAAGTGCAACAAAGACTATGAACTAGTTTAAACTCGAATCAATTTCTTATTTCCATATGCAAAGGATTCATTCAACATAAGAAGGAATGAAATACTTCATTTTAAATTCAGCATAGAAATGGTAGAATTGTATCTATTTCCTAAAGATGACATATTATCTACATCAAACATGATTACTTAGTTCACAAGAGTAATCCATATTCAAACAAGAATCACATATCAATGTTTGTAACTTTGAGTACAAAATTCATCAAAGATATCAAACATGTTAGAGACATTAGAGTTGTAGGTTGAGCTCATAGGTATAAGATGTCGAGTTCAGGATTTCAGAGATGGCAAGTTTGGACGAAAAAGTGGCAAGTTGGGGTAAAAATGAGCTGAAAGTCCAAAATCTTGAAGTCCAAATTACAGAATTTGAGTTTCGGGGATTCTGTGTTGCATCGATGTTTATGGGTGATTGATGAGTTTGGGAGTTGGGGGTATTCGGATCCTGAAATTCATTTTACTAGGTGAAACACATGAGTCGATTCGAAGTTAAAGGTAAGATGCATGGATCTAGAAAACAAATCATAGTGAGTTAAGGTTATGTTGAGTTGCCCCAACAACACGAAGGTAAAGGTGAGGTGCTTTGAATATGCTCGGAGGTAATGTAAAGTAGGTATTTGATGCAAAACCAAGATGGACAACATTTCAATTCTAAATTAGGGCTCGGTCAAATATGCGGTCGTTGGTGATGTACGGAACATGGGGATAATCTGTTAAACCTAGCAAAGAGGCTTGTTCGAACCAAACTAATACGAAGAAACCTATACCATACAAAACCGAGTTGGACACCAAAAATGTGGAGCACCCAACCAATAAACCATTGATGAAAAATGTAGAATTCCGAGTTTGTCACTAAATAAAGAGGGTGTTGAAAATTATTATAAGATCATTATATCTATAATTGGAGGATCCCATTAAATGTGAAGAAGGAAAAAAAAATAGAGGAGTTCACTATGGAAGTAAATAGAGTAGATCACGAGGCAACTTGGTGAGTGGCTAGCAAGACATTTACCAAGCTAAGCACACTAAGCCCCTTTTAATGCAAAATTATCCCAAGGGATCCCGCCTGAGGTAGAAATTGAATCTATTTAGAAATATTAAATATATTTCTAATTTAAATGGAGGGAAATTTAAAACATATTTATGAATCATAATGGAGGGAAATATAAAAATATTTATAAAGCATAATGGAGGGAGGAGTATTTTAAGGGTACAAGTGATGATATGATCAGACATGGAGTGCCACAAGCAAACATGGCCAACAACATTGTTAACTCATCTGCTACATTCATGCTTAGTTTTTAAGAGTTCTTCCTTCTTTCTCTCACAAACTCAACAATGTTATAAAATGTAAAGGGGTGCATTAGATTAAATATTTGGACATCTTTTTCAAGCTTCCCCTCTCTTCACAAGCCTAGATGTTGTGAATTTAGAGGCTTACAATCCTTCTTTCTAAAATTTGTGATGGAAGCTCTTGCCTCTTCCTACCGCAATGATGCACTTTGTGCATGTGCTTGGAGTAATAAAATCATGTTTTGTGAATAATTATTTGTCCTTGCTTCCTTTTTCCTTTCTCATGTTTGTAGGTACACTTTGTGTAACCTTAATTTCCTTTCAAGCAAGTTTTTGAATTTATTTTCATTATCCGAGAATGAATTATTTTATGTAGTTGGTTTGTAATTCATGTCCATTCTTCCCATGTCCGTATTTCTTCATTAGCAAGCTAGTATTTTTTCTACTAAACCCCTTTCTTGGTGCATCACCATTTATATTATAGTTTTTATTCCATGCAATCTGCTCCCTAATCTTCTAGAATGTGAGTATAGGTCTAGTTAGCCATTTTTCCTACATTAGGAGTAGTGTATTGCTTAGTCTAGGAAGAGGAAGTTGGCCTTCTCTAAAGGTCCACCTTATACCTGCAAGTTCCATAGCTTGAGAGGTGATCCCATATTACCCAATCACATTGAATGTTGCATTCACACTCAAGATATTCAAGGGGGTTACGATTATTTGGTGATAATAGTTTTTAGCATGCTCGGTGGGACCAAAAGAGTCAAATTTTTCAAAGTTTTTTATGTTGTATTCACTTTCTTTCATTAAGTTGTTTTTCTCTTAGTGAGATTTCAGCCTTAGGATGTATACCTAAGCATAACTAGTGAATCCATTGGTCTAGGTAACCCATTCTCTAAGTTGCAGACTTTCTTTTCCACCCATTTCCATCCATTTTTCTTTCACATCTTTCCATTTTCTTTCAGTCCATGAAGTTGTGCAATCATGAATTGTTTCCCATCATGGAATTCTCACTTGTAGCAACAATAATACTATCCATCTTCAGGCTATTACAATCCACCTCCAGATCAATTTTATAATGAAAATAAGTTCGAGCATGCATGTCCACATGAGTAAGATGTAGATTAGTTTGGTCATTTACAAAACTTTGGGGCTATTGAAGAATAATGGTATGCAAATTATGGAGGCTATCTTACCCTTGAAGAATACCACTTATCGAGAAATTTTTAAGATTTTGAGTATAACATGGTGTAAATAAGGATTAAGGAAATGAAAAATGCAACCCAGATTGGTTTCAAAATTCCATACCCTTGGATTGGCCCTATACTAGGTGATTTTAATCCTCAACAAAAGCTTCAATTCATAATCAAAACAATGACTCAAGTTGGAGAATGGATCAAGAAGAGAGATACTTATGAACCTAATGCTAGAAAACCCTATCAATGGGAAATCCCTGCATTACCACCTCACATCCCTCTTCTCATGCCTCCATCCATGTAGTTTCACCTAAACCCCAATTCCCAAGCTTCTCATCTACTGCTCATATGGTGAATCCCATTTCTCCATCTCCTATCTTCCCATCCCATCTTGATTCTCCTACCCCCTTTTCTTCTAAAATTTCTTCTCTTCCACAAAAGCCATAAGTTTCACCTCTTCCACCACCTCAAACAATGAAGGAAATAGTTCAACCCATCCCTCCTCTTGCATTCCAAAATCCATTTTGGGAGGACCAAACTTATGATATTAGTGAAGAAGAGGAGGATATGGTTAAGGAGACTAGAAAAAAAGAGATCACAACAAATATAAACAAGTGGGATGTGGGAATCAACATCAAGCAATTTCCTCTCTTAATTAAGCCTCCACCCAAGGTTGAATCCCAAAATCAGGTGGTGAAGACTGAATGTACACAAGAATATAAAATGAAGGATGATGATTAGTAGTCTATTTGTTCAAAGTGCAAAATCCATATTGGTCCCATATCATTGGGGGTTGTTGATTCATCATAAGTTGCAAAGGTAGCTATGGAAAAGTAAGAGTTGGCTTCAAATCCACAAAAAGAGGGGCATGTGTAAGTAAATGAAGAAAATATCTCCAAAGTGTAAGGTATTTTAACTATATGTAGTGATCCTAGTTTCCCTACATGTCAAGAATGTACAACATTCCTAGAAGGTTACACTTTGAATTACTAATAGCCTCATCAAATGTTGTAACTAGTCATAAGGAGATTCTTGTCATGAAGGAAATCAAGGTGGACTCAGAGGTTTCAAGTGCAAAACATGTAATGTGGGAAATTATGAATTCTTCTTTTTCTTCATCTTTTCAAATTTATGATTTTTGAGATGAATTTGAGCTCTTTAATTTCATGTTTGAAGATGAAGAAGGTCATGGTGAACTAGGGATATTTTTAGTGGTGAATATTTGTAATTTGGTGAATATTCCATTTTTGGAAATTTTGAAAAGGTGATTTTTTTAGTAGGTCAGTGTATTATTCACCTAAAATTTCTAGTATAATTTTTTTAGGGGTCAGCTTTGCCTACCGTTGAAAAATACTCCTATATAAACCTAGGTAATTCTCCTAGTAGTATATTATTAACTTACTGAGGTACCATCCGAATCACTTATAAATTACAAGCATACAAAGTGTGGACCAGACTCTCAGACTAGTTGTAGCAGACTTACAACAGGAAAGTGTTAATGATGCACGACAAGGAATATTTTCATTTCGAGATGGGTGACAATATAGTGTTTTGGATGCACGATAAGAGAAGGTGTTGATGCATGACAAGAAGGTTGTTTACGTGCAATAATAGGGTTGTTGACGTGGAACAAGAGGGTTTTTACCCATGACAAGAGGGTTGTTGATGTGTGGAAAGGGAAGGTTACAGGTTGGCAAAAATGAATGTTGTTGATGAGTGATAAGGGGGTTGCAGACGGTTGAAAAATGAATCATTTTTTTGGTGTCATGTGACAACAAGGTTTGTTGTCACATAACAACAATCCTTGTTATTGCATGACAACAATCCTTGTTATCGCACAACAACAAACCTTATTGTCGTATGATAAAAAATTTCATTGTTTGTTGTCACCCAACACCAAAAAAGTGCTGAGTTTTACCCCTTAAGAAAATGATAGGCAAAAATTTTACTCTGAAATCTCAAAAAAATTCCTTTCTGACAAAATTGGTTCGAGGTATATTCGTCGGGGATTTTCCACCTCCAATTTACTAAAGGCTTCTTAAAATGAACCCCGTAGTGAACAAAATGTCAATCGAAAGGACACCATGATAGAAGGAGAACCCTTGGAATAATTATAAAATGAAGAGGTAGACTATTTTTCATATTTGGAGGATTGTTTTGATGAACAAGATCCTATAGAAATAGTCGGTTTTGTTATCTCATCACCACGCTTCCAATACAAAGTGTCTAGTGCCATGGAAGGAAATGCTCAAGAGAAACATTTTTCTCATAGTTTTCTCTTGGATCAGAATTGGAGGAATTGAGTCTTCCATATCCCTTATGAAAAAAAGAGGAGAACATGAGAAAGACTAAGTTATTTTTGAAAGCTTTGAATTGAGGTGGTATCATGGAAAGCTTCCTATTTTAAGTTACGGAACCTAGTTTGGTTCATGAACCTATATTGGAGGAGAGTATTCTTGAAGATCTTACTACCCCTAATAGTCTTCAAAAGCAAAATATGAAATAATATGGCCTTGCAGGTTTCATGTTGGCTAAGGAACTTAGAAATGCAAATCATTTTTGTCTTCAAACAAAAGAGGGAAAATTGCTAGGTGAGAAGTACATTTCAAGCACTTGTAGTGATTTTCCAATAATTCCATCATGGGGTGCAAAAATCCAAAAGAGTTGCATGTTGTAGAATAAATCATTGCTGTCAAGGGAGAAAAAGGGAATGAAGAGGGAATCACTTCAATACCATTCATCCAGGTGGAAGATAAGTTGTTCTGTAAATGAGAAATAAGAGGGAAATAAAATCATGGATAACCATATTTTTCAATGATGTCTTAAGGTAGAATTTCATATTAAAGTTGAAGCTTGTAGTAACCTACATATTCAATGGGTTAGACCATGTCCCATAAGGTATTTGGCTTCATTGGAGCCAAGGGGGAAGCCATAACCAGTCAAATTCACTTTAGAATGTGAGGATGAGTTTCACAACCCCAAGGATCAGTTGCAATGCCTCTAAAAAACAAATACAGAGCAACTAAAAGAGGCATTATTTCTCTTTCCAGTTGATTCCTTGGTGAACCAAGTGGAGAATTAGGATTTTTTTAGTTTTTCACTATCATTCTTAGCCATGTATATTATCAAATCATCTATATGACTTCCCATGTTGAGGAAGGGAAGATATTTTTACACATCTAGTTGCAGGGTTCATTTATCTCACATGTGCCTATAGTTAGCATGGAGTAGGAATAGTTTTGTTTCAATAGAATAATTTCCTGACACACTCTACATGTTTCATTTGAATTATGTTTGATTTTCAGTTATTGTGTGTGTTTTGTTTCATCATTTCTCCTGCACAATGTTTCAAAGATAAAGTTTTTCACAAACTCAAAAATGTTTACTCAAAATTCTCGTGAATGTGTCAAGAAGCATGAGTTCATAATACTAATGTGTGCATGTATACTTTGCTTAATGCTAAATCAAATGAAGCAAATAATACCACCTAAAAATAGTTCTACAATTTAGCTAAAACAAAGCATAAACACCATCATGATAAGAATTAAACAAGGGTTAGATGCTAGCATTCATAAATACAAACTTTGTAACTAACAATGCTAAAATATCTAAACTCCTTTATTCTCTAATAGTTAAATGAATGGACCTAAGTAAGCTCCATGGAATGGGGCTTTGTCAAAGTGGGGGCTAATCAAAGTTGGGCTACAAGACCCTTTTGACACCTCCCATATGACCCAAGCACTTTAAGAAAGAGGCTTAACTCTTCAAGATGATGAACTCTCAAAAGGGCAAGGTGCAAGCTCTTAGTCTCTTTTCTATATGCTTTGCATTTGCTCTCTAAGGAGTTTAGGTGTAAGTAAAAAGGTAGGTGGAGGGCTCTTTATATAGCCCAAAGGATAAAGGATTCAACACATTCTCATGAATGTGGGATAAAGGTAAAACATGATTAGGAATGGATAAGGTTGCTTTATTAAAGGTAACCTTACTTTAGAAGAGTTTAATACATGTTTAACAAGTCATGGGAGTTGGGGGTGTTTTAATTAATCAAAGGTGATTAACTAATAGGTAGATGTAAGCTTATAGAAGATAATTAGAAGAATATTAGTATGATTTAGGCTATTAAAGGGGATTAAATCAATTAAATATTGATTTATTGGTTAAATGGAAGGGAAAGCTAATTAATTAATAATAATTAATTAGTCTAGGTAGAAGGGGTGATTTATTAATGGAAGGTCGTTAATTAGGGTATTTGTTGGATAGGAAACTTAATTAATTAGCTTAGTGTAATTAATTAATGATGATATGAGGGAAAATGAGTGCTTTTGATGATATGTCGTTGATTTGCGAGAAAGGGGATAATTAGCGCAATTTAAGTATTTAAATTGCTTGGGCGTAATTATAGGTGTCTACATTTGCCCCTCTTTGGGGTGGCGTAAGTGATGCCACTTCAAAGATAGTAGATAGAAGAGATTTTGAAGGGATAGAAGAAAAATTAGTAGGAGGGAGAGATGCCCCCTCGAGTGTCGATGGGGTGATGAAGGAAGCCGATCGACGATCGAAAAAGATGAGAAGTAGGCAGAAGAATGGGGATGAGGTAGGATGCCCCAAGGAGAGGGAGAATTAGGGGTGAAAGGGAAGTGGTGTAGAAGAAATATGGATGAGAGGAGAGAAGAGCTTAACCTCTAGCCACTTATTTGTTTGGAACAAATTTGATGTCATCATATTGCCATAGGAACTACATCATCGGTCCTTATGAAAAATATAAGCATACGACAAAGGTAGAATGACATGAAAAGCCATACTATGAACAATTGTCCATTGCTGAAAGTACCAACTCCATGCAACATATAATAATGCAATGCAATACGAGAAGGAAACAAGCTCATATAACAGGGAAAACAAGTACAAACGCACATATCCAACCCAACAACGGTCAAGACAGTTGTACAAATGTTTTGTTATCAGTGCTGAAGAGATCCACAAGTTCGTGATTGATGACAAGGGTTAAAAATGATGCCCCAAGCAAGGATACATGCAAGGGGAAATGAAAATGGACACGGGGTCCATGAAAAGCATTTGTGCGCAACGAAACAGCACCAGGCAACCAAAAGTGCCCCAGAGTACAGACGAAGCAAGCAACTAGCTTTTGTGAATGGTTGTGAATCCGGTGATCCATGAGTCGTATTAATCGGGAAGATGTGAGACAAACCAATAGGATATGGAGAAAATACCATGCAAGACACAAGTTTCAGCCGTAAGAAGCAAGTTACCATTTTGTAGGGTGTTTTACTTTTTAGGAATTTTTTGAAAAATTTTGCCTTTTTTTTTTGGATTTTTTTATATATATATATATATATTTTGTTTGTTTTTTTGCTTTCCAAACCATGGTGAATAGTAGAAGAAAGTAGAATAAGAAAGTGAAGGGCCTAGGGGCAACAGAAAGTGCCCTAGGTGGAAGAAAAGAGAAACAAACGACAAATAATGTCCTTGTTTAGTGGAAAAATGAAGAAAAAATAATTATTTGAAAAATAATTATTTACGAGGGTGTGAAGAAGAATAAAAATCACCAGGGAGCAATAAAATTGTCCGGGGGAGAAGAAAGGGGTATTGGACAAAAAATGCCCCAATACAGTGAAAAATAAGATAAAAATAATTATTTAATTAAAAATAATTATTCCACAACTGAATGAAAGGAGAAAACGGTGAGCGAAACGGGTGTCCCGGCCATCCGATCAGTGAAAAACAGGCTAATATACCCCCAGGGGGTAAAAACATCACAATCAGTTCATTTTAACCGCTTAGTTTAGAAAACTTACCGTGAGGCTCTGACACTCAGGAGAGATGGTGATCGCACGTGATCGTTTGAGGCGTGCTTGTAGATTGTAGATGATAGATCTATAGACAATATCAAATGTTGTTTTCAAGTGTTATTTTGATGTCTATGGATGGGATGATATGATGATATTGGTGCGGGGGGGATAGATTTTTGATTATGCGCAACCCCTCTTGCCCCCATTGATGATATGATATGTGATGATTAGCTTAGTATACATGCATGATGTAAAACTTAGCATTTTTGTTTATATATGATGTATAGATGATGCTAGATGTGATGATAGTGATGGTAATGTGATGTGAATGATAACAAAATAGAGCACATGCAAGAAACACAGCCAAATGCTACAAAGAACCAGAATCAATGCAATACACCATGAATCACCATGCCTTATTAACAAGTAACAAAACACAACCAAATGCATTAAGAAAGAAAGAAAGAATTAACACACTAGCATGTCGAAATCCACTACAATATGCACAAGCAAGAATGAATCTATTCTAAGGAAGAAAAGATAAACTATGACAAAGTACACCCAAGCAACAAACAACTCAAAAGTGAGCACGCAAAACACTATACAAGCAACAAGAAAAGCAAGAAAACAAGACAATGCAAGTAAATGTTTTTGTAAGATATGTTTTCATAAACTGATTTTCTATTGTTTAGGTTTTGTGAAACAATTTTATATTGTTTTGGTGTTTTGTGAAACAATTTTCTATTGTTTTTGTGTTTTCTTTTCTAAAAACAATGTTCTATTGTTTTTGTGTTTTCTCAAACAATGTTCTATTGTTTTTGTGTTTTTCTCAAAAAAATTTTATTGTTTTTGTGTTTTGTTTTCTATTATTTTTGTGTTTTTCTCAAACAATTTTATATTTTTTTGTGTTTTTCTCAAACAATTTTATATTGTTTTTGTGGTTTTAATATTTTCCAAAGCTATGCAAGCAGTAACCAAGAAAGCATGGATGCCCCCAGCATTTAGGTGGGGAATACAAGGGAAGCCACGCGCTTATGAACAAGAAGGTGAACTCGTTGAGTTTCCCCTAGCGTAAGATGGGAAATAACAAAAGACCACATCCCTCATAGATGAATAGAAGAAGGCAAAGCCGGATCAAGGCTGGATAGAATGGTGTGCACAAGGAAACTCGAAGGCAGAACCAGGTCCAAGCCAAAGACAACTACCCTTCTAATACAGAATGCTTGTGAACAACGAATCCTCCCGAGGCGCCGAAAATGGTTTTCACCCAAGGACTTGTCCAAAGTGCCACAATTGCGTGGTTTTCACTAGTGGATGACCTGTTTTCTCTTTTTTTTTTTTTTTTTTTTTTTTTTTTTTTTTTGATTTTTTGTATTTTTTTGATTTTTTTGTGATTTTTATGACTTTCTTGTGCCATGTTTAGGCATAAAACCTCTTAAGATGCATGGCATTCATGGGCTCCCGAGCTCATCACCATTGGGGTGAGCCAACTTGTATGCCCCTGTGCCATACTTGGCAACTATGACATAGGGTCCTAACCAGTGTGGTTCAAACTTCCCTTTCTTTTCTCGCTCTGCTCTAGTGTTGAACTGGTTCTCCTTCATAACTAAATCACCCACCTCAAACTGGCGAGGGATGATTCTCTTGTTGTAGTTGCGGGAGATTCTGTGTTGATATACCTTCAGGTGATTAAGAGCACGAATGCGCCTCTCATCTAGGAGCTCTAACTCAGCCAATCTTGCCACTCGATAATCTTCATCCTTATCCAAATAGTCCCGAAGAGAAATTCATAGGGATGGGAGTTCAATCTCTAAAGGGATGATAGATTCTATCCCAAACACTAGGGAATATGGCGTCGCACCCATAGGAGTGTGAATTGATGTTCGGTAGGCCCAGAGGGCTGGGTGGATTTGTAGGTGCCAATTTCGACCGGTTTTGCTAACCATCTTCTCCATTATCCTTACCAAAGTCTTGTTTGTTGCCTCAGCTTGTCCATTACCCTGAGGGTAATATGGCGTGGACCATTTTAATCTAATTTGGAACCGTTGGCAAAGACCTTTCACAGTTTTGTTCTTAAATGACTTCCCATTATCTGTGACAATGGCTGCAGGGATACCATATCGGCAAATAATGTGATTCATGATGAATTTAGAAATCTGTGCTCCTATGACATAGGTTAAAGGGACAACCTCCACCCATTTTGTAAAGTATTATGTAGCTGTGATGATATGTGTATGACCATCAGATGAGGTAGGAGTAAGCTTCCCTATTAGATCAAGTCCCCATTTAGAGAATGGCCATGGGGTAGTGATTGGTTGCAATGGTTGCGATGGAGCATGGATGAAATTTCCATACTTTTGGCAAAGCACACATTTTCTAACATAATTACAACAATCAGTTTCCATGGTGGGCCAATAGTAACCTACTCTTAACAGTTTCTTAGCCAAGACCATTCCATTTGTATGTGCTCCGCATACTCCTTCGTGTACTTCTTTAATTGCCTAGATTGACTCCATCACATCCAGACAACGTAATAGATTCCCATCATAGCCACGACGATAAAGTGTACCTCCTAAAAGGGTGTAATGGGCTATCTAGCGAATCAGGATTTGCTTTTCAGAATGGGAGATATTGGGAGGGAAAGTACTATCCTTAAGATAGGTGAAGATGGGTTCATACCATGGGGAATGGGGACCAACAACCTCACAAGCCAGGCAAGATTCCGGCATGTCATACGCGGGCTGGCATAGATTTTCTACGAAGAATGGCATATCATTGTTCCCTGAGTGGAATACGAAGCATAGATCCCACCATTGCCATGGCATCCACCGATCTGTTTTGTGCTCTTGGAATCTGCTCAAAGGTGATGCACACAAAATACTCCTTTAGAGTTTCCACTAACTTTTTGTAAGGTATGAGCTTATCATCCTTAACTTTATACTCATCATTAACCTGTTTGATGATTAGCTATGAATCACCTACAACCTTAACATGTTGAATATTCCACTTGATGGCTAGCTTCATCCCTGCAATGAGTGCTTCATATTCCATAATGTTGTTCGTGCAAGGGAAGGCCAGGTGGAAATCTGCGGGTATAGGATCACCCGAAGGAGTAATAAGGACCACTCCTGCACCCGAACCATGAAACGTAAAAGATCCATCAAAATGTATCTACCATATAACAAATTCTTCAATGTAGAGCAAAGATGCATCTAGCAGATCCAGACTCAAAGGTTTTGTGCTTTGCAAAGGTGCTTCCGCTAGCTGGTCGGCAAGTACTTGTCCTTTAACTAATTTTTGATGGACAAATTCTATATCAAACTCACTGAGTAGAATGATCCAATTAGCCATTCTACCTGTGAGGGTGGGTTTGGACAACAAATACTTGAGTGGGTCGACCTTGGATATGAGCTTGGTCTTAGTATTTAGCAGGTAATGGTGAAGTTTCTGAAAGGTAAAAATGACGGCCAAGCAAGCCTTTTCAATCTGAGGATAATTAAGTTCATAGGTGATGAGGGTGCGACTCAGATAGTACACCACTTTCTCTTTATGGCTAAGGTCATATTGGGTGAGCAACGCACCAATAGCATATTACGTAGCGGAAATATAGAGCAAAAGTGGTTCTCCTGGAGTAGGAGGCATGAGGATAGGTGGATTAGCCAGGTATTGTTTAAGCAAAGCAAAGGCTTGTTGTTGCTCGGGTCCCCAAAGGAAAGTGACGTCCTTTTTAAGCAAATGGGTGAATGAGTGACATTTATCTGCAAGCTGGGAGATAAAGCGGTGAATGGCTTGAATTTTCCCTTGCAAGCTACGCAGTTGCTTGATATTCTCAGGTGGAGGCATTTCAGTGATGGCAGACACTTTAGCGGGATCTACCTCAATACCTCGTCTCGACACAATGAAGCCCAATAGTTTCCCGGATAACACACCGAAGACACATTTCTTTGGATTCAATCTGACTTTGTATTCACGCAGGCGTTCAAAGATACGCCGCAAAATGATAGGATGATCCTCTCTTGTTTTGGACTTTCCCAGGATGTCGTCTACGTAGTCTTCCATGATGTCATGAATCATATCGTGAAATATTACTGTCATGGCCCACTGATAAGTTGCTCCCACATTCTTAAGGCCAAATGGCATCACCTAATAATAGAAGGTGCCCCAAGGAGTTGTGAAAGTTGTTTTGTGTTGGTCTTCCTCAACGATCTTAATTTGATTATAACCTGAAAATCCATCCATGAGTGATAGCATTTCGTACCCTGCGGTTGAGTCAACAATCATGTCAATGTTGGGCAATGGAAAGTCATCTTTAGGGAAAGCTTTATTGATGTCCCTAAAATCTATGCAGATTCGGATACCGATAGGTTTCTTCTGGATAGGAACAATGTTTGATATCCATTCAGAATAATCAATTGGCCTGATGAATCCTGCTGCAAGTAACCTTTCCAACTCTTCTTTAACTAACAAGGCCACTCTTGGGTGCATCTTTCGAGCTTCTATTTGATAGGCTTAGCATCTGCGTGCACAACTAGGTTGTGCACGACTAAAGTTGGATCTAAGCCGGGCATGTCTTTGTAAGACCATGCAAACACATCAATAAACTCTCGCAGTAGCATAGTGAACGTCTTTTGTTCTCTGGCCGAGAGTGATGCTCCCAATTTTACTATCTTGGGATCTTCTTCGGTACCAATATTGACATCAATGGTTTCTTCAACTAACAATTTTGATAAATCCTCCATACGCGTAGGATCGGGAGGTAGGTTGAGATCTTCATCCAAGGATGTCTCTACGAGATTTTCATCCTTGGCGTGGTCACTTTGTTTGTCCTTTGATTTTCTTATTTGTTTGTCAGCCAGTGCCTCAAAGAGGTTTTCACTATGTGACTTGGACTTTGATTTTTGCCGAGGCTTTTCTTTAGAACTCTTGCCCTCACTTTTCTTTAAATTTTGCTGACCACGAAGTTCACGCCAAGTAGGCGCAGTGTCTAAGTCGATAAAGAAACCCTTCTTGTGATCTCCAATGGGAATTGTATCCCTTATGCCCATGAACTCTGCAATAGCCTCGTCGTTCTCGAATAAATCTAGTGGCATGTGACGTTGTTGGTCCCATTCAACAAGGGAAGGGTACACAAGGTCAAGGGTCGGTTCGGTGGGGGTTATGGTCAGGACAACATTGTTCATGAAAAGGTTCGTGGAGGCCAGATCCTCATATAGGCTACAATGGGAATCCGTATCACTATCTAGGTACTCGAAGCTATCCTCATGCTCAGAACAAGTCACATCTTGATCATTGGGGTGTGCTCCATAAGGGTGAATCCCAATGCCATATCTTTCTATTTTGAAATGTGGAAGAGGGACTGGTTCTCTTTGTCCTTGTTCATTCCTCCCACATCCTAGGCCTTTGTAGCCCATGGAGTACATCATTCTGCTAGATTTTTCATATTCTGGGGTTTGATAACAAGATGGTTGAGTGTCCTCAGGGACCCAAGTAGTAGGTGGATCAAGTAATTTTTCCTCAGCTAACAAGCCTCCAGGTAGGAATGACCCAATAGTGTGTTCCTCTCTAGGTCTCCTGAAGCATGGTAGTTGGGTCGACCTCTAGTCTTGGGCGACAAGGAGAGGTCAGAAACCAAGAGTGCTTGTTGTACATTATACTCCCCATAGCCATATTCCAGAATTTTCATCTCCCATGAATCAAATGGTGATGTGGAAGTGGACGCCCCATGAGCGTAAGAATTAAGAGAATTTGAATCTACTCGAGATTCCATGGCCTCAGAATGAAGAGGGACAGCTATATCTGGAGGGACATGCATATGTACCCTTTCGTGCAAAGCTATTAAGAGCTCTACAATGAGCAAAGGGCTCTGAATCTCCTGGTATTGTAACCGTATGTCCCTCATGCTTCAGCTTGATGCATTGATGAAATGTTGATGGCACGGCCTGCATGGCATGAATCCATGGTCGGCCTAGAAGCATATTATATGGAAGTTCCAAGTCTAGGACGTGAAACTTTGTCTGATGGCAAGTGGGGCCCACCTCCATGGGTAGCGTAATGGTGCCTGCTGACTCTCTTTCCATGTTGTCGTATGTGGTGATAGTAATAATATGGGACTCAAGATCTTCCTCCGTATGTCCCAATTGTTTGACCAACTTAAGCGTGTAGATGTTCAATCCCGATCCGTTGTCCACAAGCACCCGTTTGATTTTCCTGCGGGTGACAACTACCTCGATGTACAAGGGAAGATTATGTGTAGGATTCATGGCAGGGATCTCCCTATGGTTGAAAGTAAGATGCTCACTTGATGCAATATTTGCCACCATGGCTTGAAGGTACGTAGGATCGACTTCTAAAGGCACTCCCGACCCTTGAAGAGTTTGATACAAAATGTCCTTATGCACATTGGATATCTTGAGAAGATCTAAGATCGAGATCTTAGCAGGTGTCCTCTCAAGTTGTTCTAAAAGGTTATATTTATCAGTTTGCGGGGTCAACAGAGAGGGTTCTAGAATCACGAGGCGGGCATGCCTTGTTACCGTAGTGTAGTCCTTTCCCTTGATCCGGATGGTATTGACACGTCAGCAGGGGAGTGAATACATCCGATAAGTGAATCATAATGATTGTTATCTCTTTTTGTATATAAGTAATTCGTGGCTTTATAGGTTTGGGATGACTCTCCCCGATCCGGCTTTGTCTTTTCCGACTTATCATGCTTGGGGAATGGTTCCTTATAAATCCCCATTTTCTCATTAGGTGTTTGCATGTGGCCAGGGTTATCCACCTCTATCTCCCCATTGTCAATGAGGTCTTGAATATAGTGGCGAAGTCACAAACATTTGTCTGTTTTATGACCTTTAACGCGATGCATTTCACAATATTCATGCTCCTTATACCATGAAGGTTTAGGAGCGTTGTCATCAAATGGTTGTGTTGTAGGATAGGTCATCATGTTGGCCACATCCAACTATTTTAGTATGAGGGACAACGGTTCATTGAGGGAGGTGAATGTTCGTCACTTTGGTGGTGGTTGAATTGGGCCCTTGGTTAGTTTAAAAGGTTGACTGGTTTGGACCATTTGAACACGTTTGGAATCAGTGATTCCGTCTCCCACCACATTTTTGTTTTTGTTAAAGATCTTTGGCTTTTCAATGGGTTTGACACTTTGGTTGTCTTTAGATTGGGTTTTGAGGGTGCCTTTGGCAATGAGAGCCTTTTCTATTTGAATCCCTTTCTCGATAACCTCCTCAAAGGTGCGGACACAATGCATTTGGAGGTGGAAAGCTATATCTAGGTTGAGATTAGGGAAAAAATACTGACCAGCTGCTTCTCAGGGAAAGCGCAAGGGAAGCGACTAGCTATCCCTCTCCATCGTTGGAGGAAGCTAGCGAAGGTCTCATTTGGGCATTGTTTTGTGCCGCACAAGTCTGCCATGGTGATGTCACTCTCTATGTTATACGAGAAATGACGCATGAATCTTTCCACCAATTCTGGCTAGGTGAAAATTGATCCTCGTGGTAAGCGCGTAAACCATTCCAATGCTTGACCTCCGAGACTCTTAGGAAAAAGTCTGATGAGGTAATTATCACTATAAGACACCTCTTGACATGCCATGTAGAAATCTTTAACATGATCCCTTGGGTCTCCCTTTCCTTTGTATTTTTCAAACTTTGGCATATCAAATTTCTTTGGAAAGGGTTGAAGGGTCATTGTCTTATCAAAAGGATAGGGGCATAGTTCTTCGTATTGGTATTTCCTAATACTCCCTATATTGCTCTCTTGTATGCTCAAGCATTGCTTTCATAGATTGCACTTCTTGTGCGAGCAATTGTTCTCTAGTGGGAGAAGTAGGGTACGTGTACACGATGATACCCCGTGTCTTCTTCTCCTTGGTTTTCTTGATGGAGTTCATGGATCCTAAACTTAGGCCTTGACTTTTGAACATTCTTGTTTGTTTCTTTCTGTACCTGGAAAGTAAGCAAAGCTAGTTGTTGGCTTAGGTTACTGAGTTGTTGTTGGATTGTGACTTGGTTTGTGTCTTCTTCATCTAAAGGTTCTTCCTCTTCGTATTGTGGAGGTTCTTCCCTTGTCTCATGTTCTATCTTGTTTCTTCGTGGAACTTTGATGAGGGGTATTCTATGCCCTACCACTTTATCATTTTCTACGTAAGAAGTGGAAGCATGCCCGCCTATTAAAATATCTTCCATATTGATAAGGGGGCGTTCTTCCTTAGTAGTGTCATTTGTAGGTAATATTGGTTCATTCTCGGTGGGAAATTTGGCCCCTAATTCCACGACCCATGCCAACACTCTATCTTTGTTTCTAAGGAGAAACTCATCTAGTAGAGTGGGGTCAAAATCAAAGTCTACATGTGGTGATTCTAATTCATTTCCACTATGATCAACCATTTCTTTTGTTTCCTTTTCTACAGAAAATAGTGGTCCTAGATCGTGTCCAATAAATGGGTTTGACCCTTGTCTGTTAGAGGTTTCCCAAGCTTGCGCTTGTTGTTCCTCATATGTTTGTTTCTTTAACCCTAGACATGTCTTGGGAGCCATGTTTTCGTGATAAATTTCACTAAGGTAAGTTGTAGATTTGTTCAAAATTCAATGACTACCCCTAAGTAAAACACAAGATGTACGTGTTAAGAGTAAATTAACAGTGTGAGAATACCAATGTGATAGAGTGATAAAGTCACCAATGAAACAATCATTTGGTACCAAAACTTAATCAAATGAAGTACCTCCTAGACTACGTTTCAAAGTAATTTGCGATGCCAGATGATTAACAAGATGTCTCCACTTATGCCAAGTTCAAAGGAATGAACAAGATGTAAGTAAATACATGAAGTTAAATGTGATCTCCCAATCAAGATATACGATGAGCAAGCTCAAGTCTGATTAAGACCTATATCTCAAAAAGTGCCAATTACAATTTGTGAATGACACAACAATATCACCAAGATATGTTAACCCACTTTGTAAGAAAGTGAAGTATTGATATCGAGGTGTTATTGATATAACATGCACAAATGGTAGTGCCTAACACCTTTTGAAATCGAGGTAATAATAAAACCGAACAAAAAAAAATCTCAAAGTATAGCTAGGAATAGTTAAGAATGTGTGCAGCGTAACCGTACAATATAGGTATTTATGTCGAGTTTACAAGAAACAAGACGTAAATATCGAAATTGTAATGATATGAGACAAACAAGCTAACTCCTCTATGGAAGTCCGCAGTGATGAACCACGCCTAACTACAATGACAATCTTGACGTGGGTATCAAGATCACAATGGCTACCAAATGACGTGAAAACACCTCCACTCACTTTAGACGTTTAACTAACCCAGCCCAAAACATGGATGGGCGTAAACGAACATAAAAGTGAGAGAAACAGTCGAATGGCAACACAAAGGTAATCACACCTCTTTTGATCAACAAAGTGTCAAAAGAATATGAAGGAAATAAATCAAGAAAAATGATGAAAAATGCTAGCCTCACTTCAACAGAGTTTCACCTCGCCCTAAGGCAAGTAAAAACTAGGCGAAAGTAATACGTCACACATTTCTCAAAAAGAAGGTTCACAACTCAACACTATTTTCAAATGGTCAAAGTGGGCTCCTGGCCAAAGTATATTCTCCTAGGTGGTTCTCTCACCCTAGGTGTTACAAAGTTGCCACGAGCGAGTGCGATTTACCCAAAAATCACACTTGACTAGTTTGGGAGTATCTCGGCTTTACTTTACCCCCTTCAAGAATAGTAGGAAACTAGTGCGTCTACGTGTACTATCACTGGGTCACCACAATGGACAACTTGTAACTCTATCTCACAAAGGAATCACTAGTCAAGTAGGTAGTGTGGAGCACTTCCCATTTTCCACAAGGTTCCCTCTTGTGTGGACTACTTTGGGGTTCCTGGAACCACCCCCATTGTTGTAGCTTAAGGCGTTATGCCAAAGGGGTTATGTTCCAGTTGAGCGGAGAGGGACGTACCCTTTTTTGAAACCTGCAATATAGTGTTTTGAATATGTTTTTCTTTTTATCTTGTTTAATTAGGTGTGGTTTTCTTGAACACCTTTTGGCAACCTGTATAACAACTGTATTAGTAGTTTTTGATTTTGTTTTGGTTCTTCCTTTCTTTGACAAGCGTTTTTAGGTCCTGCACTCAAGCATTAGTAGTTCTCCAAGAAAATCACATTATTTAAAAGAGGATTAAGAGTTACTTTTGATTCTCAAGATCATCCAAGGATGCAAGAGAAGAGCATACACAACAAATAATCCAACTAAAAAGTAAAGAAAATCTTTTCAATCAATGAACCATACAAAATTCTTGATAAATGTTCATTCCCTTAAACCAAAAGTGAAAGATGAAGTTTCCAATTTACCAAATGTTATAAAATGAAGACTAAAGTTGCTTTTGATTCTCAAGATCACCCTAAGGTGCAAGATAAGAGCATACACAAACTTTATCCCAACTATATAGAAATGGAAAACTTCAAATCAAAGGACCATTGAAAAATGCTTTGTAAAAGGTTCATTCCCTTAAGCAAAATGAATAATCAAGTTTCCAAGTTTAATCCCAATGTTAACAAGATAGAGATCAAAGTTTTTTTTGATTCTCAAGATCACCAAAAGGTGCAAGAGAAGAGCATACACACACTTTGTCTAAATCGAGTAAGCATGGAAATACAACATTCATCAAAACATTAGACATGTTAGAAAATGACCAGTTTTAAAATAATAGAAAAACTTACAACTTCTGTAAGTATAAATCCTAAATTTATGTTTTCATTGCATAGTTAACTTCAATACCTTTCCAACACAAAAAAATGGAGTCATTTCGAGTTCATGGGAGCAAAAGTTATGGCCTTCGGAAGATGGGTTACACATATGCTCTTATGCTCATGGGTATGCACTTGACATGCACTCAAAAATGTCAAAAAACATCCCTTAATCTGCAAAATGGGCAAATTTTTCCAACCAAGATTCAATTTTGACAACAACCCATCACATTAATATATGAATAGAAGACTCAACGCTATCAAACATTAACATACATGCTCAAGAATTTAAGATTTTCAAAAAATTGACAAAACTAGCATGTAGAATGATGAAAAAGTAAGCTCTAAAAATGAAAACATGATGAAATCTTGAAATTTTCTCACCAAGATTAAATTTTGACAGCAACCCACCACATTAATATGTAAATAGAATACTCAGCACTATCAAACACTAACCTACATGCTCAAGAATTGAAAATTTTCAAGAAATTGAAAAACTAGCATGTAAAATGTTGAAAAAGTAAGCTCTAAAAATGAAAACATGATGAAATCTTGAAATTTTCTCACCAAGAATAAATTTTTACAGCAACCCACCACATTAATATGTAAATAGAATACTCAGCACTATCAAACACTAACCTACATGCTCAAGAATTTAAAATTTTCAAGAAATTGACAAAACTAGCATGTAGAATGTTAAAAAAGTAAGCTCTAAAAATGAAAACATGGATAAATCTTGAAATTTTCCCATCAATTCCAATTTTGACAGCACTTCACCTCCTTCATACCTACAAGGAATACCCAACACATGCAAACTCAACAAAACAAGTTAAAAAAACAAGTTAGATCAACATGTGTAAAAGAGGGTTAGTAACCAAAAATAAAACTTAACTACAAAAACTTGAAATTAAGTGCAAAGGACAATGGAGTAAGTCCCACCGGGCATGCCAAATGTGTGCATGTATACTTTTCTTAATGCTAAATCAAATGAAACAAGAACTACCACCTAAAATAGTTCTACAATTTAGCTAAAACAAAGCATAAACACCATCATGATAAGAATTAAACAAGGGTTAGATGTTAGCATTCATAAATACAAACTTTAAAACTAACAATGCTAAATATCTAAACTCCTCTATTCTCTAACAACAAATAAATGAATGGACCTAAGTAAGCTCCATGACTATCAAAATAGTTGTCCTTAATGTTCCAAGAACCTAGGAATGGGGGCTAATCAAAGTTGGGCTACAAGACCCTTTTGACACCTCCCATATGACCCAAGCACTTTAAGAAAGAGGCTTAACTCTTCAAGATGATGAACTCTCAAAAGGGAAAGGTGCAAGCTCTTAGTCTCTTTTCTATATGCTTTGCATTTGCTCTTTAAGGAGTTTAGGTGTAAGTAAAAAGGTAGGTGGAGGGCTTTTTATATAGCCCAAAGGATAAAGGATTCAACACATTCTCATGAATGTGGGATAAAGGTAAAACATGATTAGGAATGGATAAGGTTGCTTTATTAAAGGTAACCTTACTTTAGAAGAGTTTAATACATGTTTAGCAAGTCATGGGAGTTGGGGGGTATTTTAATTAATCAAAGGTGATTAACTAATAGGTAGATGTAAGCTTATAGAAGATAATTAGAGGAATATTAGTATGATTTAGGCTATTAGAAGGGGATTAAATCAATTAAATATTGATTTATTGGTTAAATGGAAGGGAAGCTAATTAATTAATAATAATTAATTAGTCTAGGTAGAAGGGTGATTTATTAATGGAATGTCGTTAATTAGGGTTATTTGTTGGATAGGAAACTTAATTAATTAGCTTAGTGTAATTAATTAATGATGATATGAGGGAAAATGAGTGCTTTTGATGATATGTCGATGATTTGTGAGAAAGGGGATAATTAGCGTAATTTAAGTATTTAAATTGCTTGGGCGTAATTATAGGTGTCCGATCCAGGAGGATCCTCACAGAGAAACACCAATCTAAGATCTTCTTAGAATAAGTTGCAAAAAAGTGTGGAGAAAAATTATACGATTTCGACGACATCTTGTTTGCGAAACGATTTTTGCAAAAGTTATAGCCCAAAATCTTTGGGCAACTGGCAAAATTTTGAGTTTTGTGCAGGTTGGACGTGTGCACACTCGCCAAGTGTTTCGATTATATTGCGACACGTGGATGAATTGTGTGACGTACTAAAAAAATGGGTTTTGGAACGCCGGTCTTGGACACTCGTTCTCGACAAATGGACCCCGCTATTTACTGGCTGGGGGCCCTCAGCCAGGTTCGACACACTCGATTATGGAGGGGTGCCTTGGCCTCCTTCTCATTTAATCATTAAACCAACTTGTGTATATAAACTCCTATAATTGCCTTTGCGCCATGCATGTGGGACATTTAGGCATGCATTATTTAAATTATGCAAATTTCCCACGCCTATTTTTTATTAACTACCATTTCCACGCATTTTTTATTAATTTCCATGCATTGCATATACCACTGTCCACGCATTCCCCTTATCCAACTAACCACACATTATCCTTGGCTGAGTTTTAGTGCCTAAAAATCAAACCATGCACTATCCCAAGAAATGCACCCTATACATAAGCATATAGGTGGCTCTTAAGCCAATTCAAACTGCCCCACCATGCATTAATAAATGCTTACCTTTTTTAACGCCCCCAAAATGTGGGATAAAACACTTAAAATGTGCCTAAGGAGAAGGAGGAGAAGTGGAGGGGATTGGAACAGCTGACCTCCCAAGCAAAAGTATAGGCACCTAACCATTGTGCCAGCTATTTGGAAACAGTATAAAAGGAGGTATATTATATTTGTATAGCATTCGGGACTGTGTAAAATTATTGTAATGCTCATAACTTGAGCTAGGAGTGGAATTTGGAGGAGATGTAAAAAGAAACCCCTGTTATTTTTGACAGAGGAAGACTGTGAGAAGGTCAGAATTTTGTAGAATTCTTTGTAAAGAATTATTTTCAAGATTTTAATAGATCGGTCCCATTCAACCGGACCCGAAGATGTAGGCCTCAAGCGCCGAACTCCATTATCAATTCTTGCGTCAAATTGCTGGTGAATCCTCTTCATTTCTTTCAATATTTGCACAATACTTGTAGTATTTATTCTTTTATTAAAAATACAAAAGAATATAATGCTCAAATTTTACATCGAAAATCAATACAAAGTAAGAAAAATGTGTGTGCACAATTACTAGTTAAATTTGACTTTCAGATCATTGGTATCAGAGCTGGTTTTGACTGATTTTTGGTTCAGTTTAACGTGTTTTAGATTACAAGTTGTGTGTTGGATGTTAACAAGGTCTCGATCTAAGAAGGGTGAAGGAGAGTTAGTTGAAGGAAATCCCAAAATTGGTACCAGACGATCTCGAAGTCCTACAATGGTGGATCGAGAGGAAGTGGAACAAAACTTTCGTCAATCCTTCCAACAAATGAAGGAAATGGTGGAAGAAATGTACCAAGATAGGCAAAGGGAAAAGGGAACTAGAGGAGGTAAGAAAGAAGAAAGCTCTAGTTCTGACATTCCAAAAAGAGACTCTTTAAAATATGATTTTCTTTCATTAAAGTTAGATATCAAGTTTGAATTGCCTATGTATACTGGAGAGCTAAATGCAGAGAAGTTGGATAACTGGGTCAAGAAAATAGAAGTATATTGCAGGGTTTAGAGAATTGTTGATGATGAAGCAAAGATTCATCTGGCAACTCTTCGGATGGGTGGCACAACACTCATTTGGTGGGAGAGTAAGCTTTAGGAAGTGGAAGAAAACAAAGGTATAGAAATCACTTCTTGGTCTGAATTTGTTTCAAATCTTAGGCAACAATTTTATCCTCTTGGTTATAAGCAACAAGCTATGATGGATTGGAAAACATTAAGACAAACTAAGGGACAAATTGTTCAAGAATACACACAAGAATTTAGGAAAAGGGCTCTAATTCTAGGAATTTCCCTAAACACAGAAGAAACACTGCTCAAATATATTGGTGGATTGCATAGTTATCTAAGGCATATGATACTTGTTTTAGGTCCTACTAATCTTGATGCAATATGTGTTTAAGCAACCCATCTGGAAGCATGAGGGAAAATGACAAAGGATTCCTCTTTCTCTTCTTTTAATCAGAAGAACAAGCAATCAAGGAAAAGAACAAGGAAAAGGAAAGGGTAAGCATAAAACAAACTCTACTGTTAAGAAGGAAGATGAAAAACCATTTTGTAATCATTGTAAAAAAAACCATGATGAGTCTAAATGTTGGAAATTACATCCTGAAAAGAAGCCTAAATGGATGGTTAAGAAAGGAAAAGAAAAGAAAACAAACACCGTAGTGCATGATCTTGGTTTTGATTCAGGTGATGAAACCAAAATCACAGCTATGAGTTTTCAAGGTAAATCAACTCTTTCAATTTCCAACAATAGCACTACAGATGTTGCATCTTCTTCTAGTAAACAAACTATACCTGACGATAAGAAAAGAAATGAGCTTTTCCACATTAGAGTAATTTCAAAGCATACAAAAATTGATACTCTTTTTGATAGTGGATCTCAAGCTAATCTAATTTCTGAGGAGGTTGTTAAGAAACTAGGACTCAAAACTAAACCACATCCTAAGCCTTATCCTTTGGGCTGGGTTTGTGATGATGCAAAATTGTAGGTAACTAAAACTTGTACTTTCAGATTTGCCATTATAGACAAGTTTATTGATGAGGTTGAATTGGATGTAGTTCCTTTGGATATTTGTGGGGTGGTTTTGGGAAGTCCTTATTTGTATGATCGTAAAGCAATCTTCTATAGGGAAGAAAATAAATATTTGCTTGTAAAGGATGGAATTGAGTTTATTATTAGAGCTCACCGTGAAAAGAATAATCTATCCTTGGTAACTACAGGTCAAATGAAAAGGCTTGTAAACTCAAGAAAAATTTTTGTGCTCATGGTGGTCAAAGCCAAGGAAAAAGAAAATGAGATGGCTTTTGAGACTTGCGATCTAAAACATAAGGATGAATTGGTAAAAATTGTTTCCCATTTTGATGATGTTTTTCAGGATCCACAGGTCTACCTCCCAAAAGATGGGTTCAACATGAGATACAGTTGCTTCAGGATGCACCTCTTCCCAATATCAGAATGTACAGGTTGTCAGTAGTAGAGAACGAGGAAATCAAGAGACAGGTAATGGAACTTTTGGCTCAAGGTATAATTCGTCCAAGTACATCCCCATGTGGTTCACCAATTATATTGGTTCCTAAGAAGGATGGAACTTGGTGAATGTGTGTTGATTTCCGTGCTTTAAACAAGATTACTATAAAGAATCGTTACCCTCTTCCTAGAATAGATGATTTACTAGATCAATTAAGGAATGCAATTTATTTCACTAAGTTAGACTTAAGAAGTGGTTATCACCAAGTAAGAATTGTAGAAGGTGATGTTTGGAAAACTACTTTTAAAATGAAACAGGGATTGTTTGAATGGTTAGTGATGCCTTTTGGTTTGTGCAATGCACCGACAACATTCATGAGAGTTATGAATGAAATTTTTAGACCATTCATTGATAATTTCATTATTGTCTACTTAGATGATATTCTTATTTTTAGTAAGTCATGGGATGAACATGTTAAACACATCCAGAAAGTATTAGATGCACTAAGGAAAGAGAAATTGTATTTGAAGATGTCAAAATGTGAATTTGGAAAAACATCTTTAATTTACTTGGGGTATATTGTAGGAAATGGAGAATTGAGAATTGATCCTGCAAAAATAGAGGTTATTGTGAAATGGCCTAGACCCACAAATGTGATGGAAGTTAGAAGTTTTCTAGGTGCAGTTCAATACTAGAGGAAATTTATTGCTAACTTCTCATATGTTGCATCTCCTTTGCATGCTTTGACAAGTATTAAACAGTCTTTCAAAGTGGGAGGAAAAAACAAAAAGCATTTGATACGCTGAAAGAGAAGATAAGTACCGCTCCAATCTTGGCACTTCCGGATTTACAACATTCATTTGAGATTGAGACAAATGCTAGTGCTACGCAATGGGGGAAGTTTTGATGCAAAACAAACGACCAAAGTGTGTTACCATTCGTAAACCTTTACAAATGTAGTAAGAAACTATCCAACTTATGATAAAGAGTTGTATGCTTTGGTTCAAAGTGTTAAAAAGTGGAAGCATTATTTAATGGGAAAAGAAACAATTATCCATACTGACCATCAACCGCTTCAATACTTACAAACACAAACCAAATTGCAGCAGTCTAGACATTTCAGGTGGATGGGATTTTTGCAACAATTTCATCTTGTAATCAGGTATAAAAAAGGTATTCAAAACAAGGTTGCCGACATGTTATCCAGACCACCAGTGGTAGTAGCATCTATCCTTTTGCAGCATAGTTCTTTGGCTCATGTTAGTTACAAGGAACAATATGTAAATGATGTTGATTTTAGAGAAGTGTATGAGGATCTAGTAAGTGGGAAACAAGTAGGAGAAAAAGATTATCATTTGCATGAAGGATTGTTATATCATTCTGGAAAACTTTGTATTCCAGAAAATGAGCGTGTGCATATGATTAGGGAAGCACATACTTCTCTTATTTCAGGGCATTTTGGTGTTAGTAAGATAGTTGCACATTTACAAAAATATTGCTATTGGCCTAGAATGCATGAACATGTAAACTGGTATATTAAGGGATGTGTTCTTTGTGCCACAAGCAAGCCAAGTAACAGGAAATTAGGACTTTACACTCCTCTTCCTATTCCAACACGGCCTTGGGAAAGTGTTTCCATGGACTTTGTAGGAGGCTTGCCCATGACACGGAAGAAACATGATTACTTATATGTGGTAGTGGACAGATTTAGCAAAATGTGTGTGTTGGTTCCATGTACTAAACAAATAACTGGTGAGGGAACTGCACATTTATTCTTTCAGTTTGTTTGGGTTCATTTTGGTTTACCTACTTCAATCATATCTGATCGGGATTCTAGATTTCTTGGGGAATTTTGGTCAACATTGTGGGGGTTAATGGACACAAAACTGAAAAAGAGCACTGCTTTTCATCCACAGACTGATGGTCAAACAGAGGTTGTAAACCACACAATGGGTATAATTACTTAGGGGCTATAGTAACAAACATCCTAAATTGTGGGATGAACATCTTTATTATGTGCAACATGCTTATAATCGTGCCTTACATTCTTCTACTTTGAAGTCTCCATTTGAGACTTGTTATGGATATCTACCTAATTCTCCATTAGATATATATTATGGACATGAAACTGTTGTTAATGGTGCAAGTGATTCTAACAAGGCTAAAAGATTTGTGCAGAGAATACAACAGGTTCATCAGTATGTCCATGAACAATTGGAGAAAAGCCAGGCTAAGTACAAAGCTAGGCATGATAAACATAGAACTGATCACAAGTTCAAAGTTGGTGATTCAGTTTGGCTTCACATCAGCAAGGAAAGACTGACAGGTGAAGGTAAAAAATTGAAACCTATACGGTATGGTCCGTTCCAAATATTGGAAAAAATTGGTAACAACGCTTTCCGGTTGGATTTACCTCCATATATGCAAATCTACTCAGTTGTAAATGTTGAGAATTTAAGATTGTATGAACCGCCTATGATTGTTGATCATGATGATGCTAACATTATGCCTTCCATTGATGATTTTGCTCCTGAGTATCTTGATGAGTTGCAGGAAGACATCATTTTGGACAAGAAAGTAAGAACTTCGCAAAGGGGTGATATTGAGTATCTTCGTGTTGGGTTCAAAGGCATGCATCCGAACAAGGCTAAATGGATGGAAACCGGAAAGGTGAGGGAGAAATACCCTCACCTATTCACCAATTAGGTTGACTTTTGGGGTCCAAAAGTTTCTTAGTGGGGAGGAATGATCCAGAGGATCCTCACAGAGAAACACCGATCTAAGATCTTCTCAAAATAAGTTGTAGTCATTTTTAAAGCATGGAGAAAAATTATACGATTCCGACGACATCTTGTTTGCAGGAAACGGAGCTCGTTTGCAAAAGTTATAGCCCGCTGAAATTTTTGGGCAACTGGCAAAATTTGGAGTTTTGTGCAGGTTGGACGTGTGCACGCTCGCCAAGTGTTTCAATTATATTGCGACACGTGGATGAATTGTGTGACGTACTAAAAAAATGGGTTTTGGAACGCCGGTCTTGACACTCGCTTCGACAAATGGACCCGCTATTTACTCAGTCAGGGGCCCTTAGCAGTGTTCGACACACTCAATTATGGAGGGGTGCCTTGGCCTCCTTCTCATTTAATCATTAAACCAAATTGTGTATATAAAATCCTATAATTGCCTTTGCACCATGCATGTGGGACATTTAGGCATGCATTATTTAAATTATGCAAATTTCCCATGCCTATTTGTTATTAACTACCATTTCCACGCATTTTTTATTAATTTCCACGCATTGCATATACCACTGTCCACGCATTCCCCTTATCCAACTAACCACGCATTATCCTTGGCTGAGTTTTAGCACCTAAAAATCAAACCATGCACTATCCCAAGAAATGTGCCCTCTACATAAGCATATAGGTGGCTCTTAAGCCAATTCAAACCGCCCCACCATGCATTAATAAATGCTTACCTTTTTTAACGCCCCCACAATGTGGGATAAAACACTTAAAATGCGCCTAAGGAGAAGGAGGAGAAGTGGAGGGGATTGGAACAGCTGACCTCCCAAGTAAAAGTATAGGCGCCTAACCATTGCGCCAGCTGTTTGGAAACAATATAAAAGGAGGTATATTATATTTGTATAGCATTCGGGACTATGTAAAATTATTGTAATGCTCATAACTTGAGCTAGGAGTGGAATTTGGAGGAGATGTAAAAAGCAACCCCTATTATTTTTGATAGAGGAAGACTGTGAGAAGGTCAGAATTTTGTAGAATTCTTTGTAAAGAATTATTTTCAAGATTTTAATAGATCGGTCCCATTCAACCGACCCGGAGACGTAGGCCTCAAGCGCCGAACTCCGTTATCAATTCTTGCGTCAAATTGCTGGTGAATCCTCTTCATTTCTTTCAATATTTGCATAGTACTTGTAGTTTTTATTCTTTTATTAAAAATAAAAAAGGATATAATGCTCAAATTTTACATCAAAAATCAATACAAAGCAAGAAAAATGTGTGTGCACAATTGCTAAAATTTGACTTTGGATCGCTAGCAAGTAAGAAAATGTGTGTGCAATGTTTGACTTTCGATCAAGTGTATCGCATCCTTCATATTGTATGTCATATTTTTGAAGAAGGAGAACAAGTGAGGATTCCAAATCAAAACAATTTTCTACCCATGAGCATTTCAATAATTTCTTGTGAATTTGGGAATTTGTGAGAAATGGTCTACTCCAAGTCCAGGATGCAACAATGTTTAGGTGGCTCAGAACAGGCATCTCATGGTTCAGATTGGTTTTGGGATATTGATAGTGACTCCATGCCTAATTTATGTTGAAGGCTACTAGACTAGTGCTTAGTAAGTAAGAATCCCCGAGAGGACACCAAAAACATTATCTAATTTTGCCCCTTGGGGTAAAATTGAACAACGTGGGTAAATAGGACCACAGGACCGAGAAGGGCTTCATGAGAGAACTTGGGGCCTACAAGAAAACCTTTTTACTCTAGGAACATTTACAGTGTTCCAGGAAGGTTGGGACCATATTGGTCTATTCTTTTGTTTTCTGAGTCTTGGGTTTTCTCGGGTTTGAACACGACCTCCGAAATGCCCACATCCACTCAAAATGAGTGAAAATGGAAAAAAATGTAACTAGATTGAAGGCACTATATTCAATTCTCCTTAGCCCATTAATACCGAATATTCTAAGGAAATTCAAAATAAAATAAAATTGATCAACTATGTAAAAATGAATTAAACTGGGTCACTGAGCTAAATAGCTCACCTACTAGCTCACCACGCTGAAAGGTGAACTGGTTGAGTGATAGAAAAATAAATGGAGGTAGAGTTGCAATATCTTAGACAAGCTCGTGAATGGCTCGAGAGATCTAGGATGGTCATTATACGAAGGTAGATTTGATGCAAAACTCAGTGCATCAACTGTAATTCTGAATGTAATGGTAGGGAACATTGGCTTGAGGGGTTCATGAGGTAAGCTCATAGACTTGGTCATGTGGAGTGATTAGCTCACCCAAGTGGATTAACTCGATAGTGGTTTAACACATAGAATGGATCGAGATCACACTAATGTAGGAATATTTATATCACTTGAGTGTACAGGATGGTGGGTAGATCATTAGCTTGGTATCATTTGAAATAGGAAAGGGTTTTGTAAGGTGAAGTATATTAAAAAATCAAACATGCAAAAGAAAACGTGATTTGCTCAAGGGCCGGCTTTCGAAGTAGCTCGAATGCATGGAATAATTACTGAGTTGATTTGGTATCTTGGGAGGAAACTATAAGGCTCTAAAGGATGAGCCATAGAGAGGCATGCAAGAATATAGGTAGGTGGCTAGCTGGGTTAAATGAAGTTACTTGGCTTGTGGAAAATCTCAAGGTTTACTCAAGTAAGGATATGGCAGCGGGAGATAAGTGCGGAGCCAAAAGGTTACTCGGGAAGTTAGTCGGTGAGGCAATCCGAAGTCTTCATGGCATGTAAAGATGATAGAAAGACCGAGTCGAGAGTGGGAATGGCAAGCCAAGCTTGCACTCTAAGCATGTATCATTAGGCGAGCCATTGGAATGACTCGATGAGGGAATAATGATTTGCATCATCATAAAGATAAATCAAAGGGTAAGTTATGAGGATAGGTAAGGGAGCTCAATGTTCGTATCGGTGGTAATGTTAGGCATGGATGTCATTCAACATAGGTAGACTCAAGTTGATCCATCTAAGTTACAATAACTTGATCGAAAAAATCTTGAGTCACTCAAATGAGTCGGCATTCGAGTAATGGAGCCGACACAAGGTGAGTGAAAGGTAAGAATATTAGTGTGATGCTCGGTGGTTTAATCCGAGTTGTGTTGGGATGTCAAGTTAGTAAAGAGATAGATCTTGGGAGAATGTGGCAAGGTGTTTTGGGTTGAGCTCATAGGTATAGGATTCTAAGTTTAGGATTTCGAGAGATGGCGAGTTGGGAGGAAATGTGGTGAGTCGGGAAAAAAAGAGCCAACATTCCAAAATCCCAAAGTCTAAATTATGAACTTCATGTTTTGGGATTTTTGTTGCATCGATGTTTTCGAGTGATCAATGTGTTTAGGATTTTGGGGTCTTCGGATCCCAAAGTTCATTTTTCTAGGTCAAATGCAAGAGTAAACACCAAGTGGAAGGTAAGACATGCGGATCCAGAGAACAAGTCATGGCAATTTAAGGTGATGCGAGTTGGCCCAACATCACGAGAGGTAAAGGTGAGGTGCTTCTAAGATGCTTGGCTGTAATGTTAGAAAGGTATTCCATGTAAAAAAAAGTTGGCTAACATTTTAACTACAAATCAGCATGATAGGATGGTTTTTGGGGATCTGTTAGAGATCGATGTAGGGGTCACTCAATGCAAACATGGTAGGAGCTTGTTATACAATGGGAAGAGTTGGTATACTCCCAAGGGGCTTAGTCAAACATGTAGTGGTTGGTGATGTAAGGAATTTAGGGGTAATCTGTTAAACCTAGAAAAGGGGCTTGTTTGAACCAAAAAATATGAAGCGACCCATACCATGTAAAATAAAGTTGGACATTAAACAAACACAGAGCACCCAACCAATAAAATTTTGATGCAAAATGTAGAATGTTGTGTTGGTCACTAAATAAATCGGGTGGTAAAAAGTGTTAGGATCACGTTCTAGCTATAACAAGAGGTTCCCAATAAAAGTGAAGATGGAAAATAGAAAAATAAGAGCTCACTGGAAATAAACAGAGTATCTTGCTAGCTAGCTTGGCAAGCTAGTTAGTGATCCATTTACCAAGATAAGCACATGAAGCCCCCTTTCATGCAAAATTAACCCTAGGGGTCCTACCAAGGGCATAAATTGAGTCCATTTAAAAATATTAAATATGTTTTTAATTTAAATGGAGGGAAATTTAAAAAATATTTATGAAGCATAATGGATGGAGGAGTCTTTTAAGGGTGCAAGTGATGATATGATCAGGCATGGAGAGCCACAAGCAAAGCATGGACAACAACATGGTTAACTCATTTACTACATTCATTCTTAGTTTTTAGGATTTCTTCCTCCTTTCTCTCACACAATCAGAAATATTATAAAATGTAAAGGGGTGCATTGAATTCAAGAGTTTAGATTTTGTTTTCAAGCTTCTCCTCTCTTCACAAGCTAAGTTATTTTGAATTTAGAGGTTTACAAGCCTCCCTTCTAAAGTTGTAATGGAATATCTTTCCTCTTATTGTTGTAATGATGCACTATGCATGTGCTTAGAGTAACAAAATCATGTTTTGTGATTAATTACCTATCCTTGCATCACATTTGTTGCTTCCTTTTTATTTTCTCATGTTTGCAAGTACATTGTACAACCTTGATTTCCTTTGCAATTTTTTTGGAAGTTATTTTTCTTATCTTAGAATGAAGTATTGTATGTAGTTGGGTTTGTAATGCATGTCCATTCTTCCCATGTCCATATTTCTTCATTGGTAAGATGGAATTTTGTCTAGAAACCCCTTTCTTGGTGCATCACCATTTCTAGTATAGGTTTTATTTCATGCAATATCTCTCCTTAATCCCCTGGAACGTTAGTATAGGTCAAGCTAGATATTTTTCCTACATTAGGAGTAGTGTAGTGCTTAGTTTAGGAAGAGGAAGTGACCTTATCCAGAGGTTCACCTCAAGCCCTGCAAGTCCCATAGCTTGAGATGTGATCCCATGTTACCCAATCACACCAAATGTCCCATTCACACTTAGGCCATTTGAGGGATGTGATTATTTAGTGATAACACTTATCACTACGGGGTTGTGAAGTCGGGGTAGGCCCCAATACCGTGCCCCGCACTAAAACCAACATATATTTTGGCCTCATGTACATTCAGGTATATCAAGGACTCTAACCTTGAACATTACCTAAAACCATCCTTAGACAACCATTTCCTAGGACCTTATCAGCCATTTTACACATTTCATTTTTCTTCTAAATTAATCAAGATAATACAAAAATCTTCTATGTGATTTGTATTTTTATTGATTGTTTGTTTTTATGGTTCTTAGAAGATAACAATCCTATACCTAAGTTCAAAAATATGGTGGAAAATATTCATAGATCTATTGAAAATCTCCAAACACATCTTGAATATTCCCCGCATTTTCTAGAAAAATGACAAGCTACTTTGTCACCCTTACTTAGAAGATCAACAACAACATCATTCACCTAGAAGTCAATCTACTTCAACCGAGATACCGAATCCTCTTCTTCTACTTTTCTTTGATAGTGGGAATCTCATCTTCTTGGAAATCTTAGATGTAAACCCTGTTTCTCTCGGTTCATACCTTGCTTCTCGGGTGTCCATCTTCAACCATTCACACTTAAACCATGATCATATGTACCTGACCCCTCATGTGATTACTCCCATCTCATTGATCCAATTAATGAATTGGTCATCCAATATATACATCCTTATCCTATCAACTATCAATCAAAAACATTCGTTGTCATGGATATCATCCCCATTAGTGCTTTTGATCTCAATGTATTTTCCTTGTAAGACACTAGTAGTCAACAATATGCCTCTTCAAGAGACCCCTTGTCTCGTATTTTCTCCCCTCGAAAAAATGTTAATCCATCATCACCTAATTTGATTCCTCTAATTTCCTTTACCATCCAAACTCCACATGTGAGCTCCTAGCGATCCCATCAAGCATAGTTAATCCTACCCTATCTCATCAACCTATGTACATCATTCGAACATAGTTATGTCCACCCCAACATCCACCCCACTAATGAATACCAACTCTATCTCTATTTTTCTTTCATCCTCTCAAAATTCATCTACTATCCCTAATTTTTCTCAATCCACACAACAACAATCCCAAATCTCATATATACCTCAATTCCTTTCCAATACATACCTCAACAATCCCAACCTTTGATCCATTCTTTCCTTCCCTTTCAACATATCCCACAATAGTCACAACCTCTTATTCACACCTCTGTTACCTTTTAATATGTATCAAAATAATCACAACTACATATTAATACACCTATGTCAGTTTTATATCACTATATCCAACCATAACAACTATTACTTTCACAACCAACTTACAACATTCCTATAAACACTCCTCAAAAGAATATTCCCTTTCAACAAAACACTCCCCAACAACATATACCATACCAACAACCTATTCAACCCTCATATAATCATCCTAGTTCATCTTCACAAAAACAACCACAAACAGAGACCCCTTTTGAAGCCTTAATGAATAGAATATTAAGCCTTAAGACCAGATCTACGGGTCCCAAGAATACATTATCATATGAATAAATATGTAATGAACTTATCCATCTCTCGGTACTATATATGTCTTACCATCCTCATTGGGAACTTCATAATATTCATATATTTTATAGCAAGGAAGACCCCATAACCACATATGGGCTTTCCATCATGCCCGTTATCTCATAGATCATGATAAATACTTGATAATTAGGACATTCCCCATGTCTCTAGCAGGCCCTGCTCTGGATTGGTATAACAATATCCCATAGTATTTTCTCTTCTCATTCGCAAAGCTCACTCAACTCTTTCTTGAACATTTTTCAATCAACATCACTCATTAAATCACCATTACCAACTTATATGCCATCAAAATATTTGAAGATGATTCTATTGTAGAATTTGTTTCCCATTATAGGGGTGTCATCAACCAATGATCAGTCTCCTCCCACAAACCAAGTTGATCGAGTTATTCTATTATTCCTATAAAAAAATATCTCATCCACACTTCAAATTCAATCCTTTCAAATGTTTGACAAAGCTTTTACAATGAACCAAAAACTTGAGCTCTAAGCCCTTGAGGAAGGTAGAGTCAAACTTAGACCAAAGAAACCAAAAATTAATTTTCATCTAAACCATCCTCTAGCCAAGACAAATCAAAATCATCAACCAATGTCATAGTCATCAAATCTTCCACCAAAGATCATTCAACCACTAAACATTATCACCCTTAACAAAACTATACTCCTATTGGTGAATCATATAGTGTGGTTTTGATAAACTACTCATAGCTAGCATGATCACTCTTCCACCTATTCACTCCATAGATACCTTTCTTTCTAAACCCTCGTGGTATAGAGACAATGATTATCGCAAGTATCATAGGCTCAAAGGAATTGAAATTGAAAGGTTTAACCCATTCCCTAATTTCCTTCAAGATCCGATCAATAAAGGTGACTTAAATTTAGAAAATTTGGATGAACCCCAAATTAAGAACCTTGGCATCTTTAAATAACCATTTCTAAACCATTCTACATCGACTAGCTAACCACAAACTCATAATATTTAGTCCCATCATACCATCAACACAATCAATTAAATGCTACCTACCACTGAATCTACACTGTACTTTCTTCTATTGGCTCCACTATAGAACTGTCATATAATAAATACATAAAACCCAGATAACCAATCATAAAAAACAAACCTTATTCATTTACACCTTCCACTTCCTCATTTGGTCTACCTATGAAATCTTCACCAACCTCACAAAAGTAACCTACTCTCTAAATCATGAAAATGTGATATGATGAATTTACGGCTCAATATCACGTACGTAAGCTTAAAAATTCTATCTCACATTGATTGAAAAAGGTCACAATCATACGCTAAAACCATCCCACTTCTTCAACATAGAAACCAAAATCCCATCCCCCTTCCTAGGGCCACATCCTTCATCTAAATTACCTATCACCGTCAAGCAATAAAAAGCCACTCACCCACTCATAGTTAAAGAAATTACATCTAAATTAGTGGCTCCTACACCCATCAAATCAAATGAAACATTTTTTCCTTCAACATCCACTTCAAAAGGATACTATGCATCAAACCTTGAATAAATTCTTCAACAGTTGATCATAACA